>JARQOC010000004.1:341333848-341933848 GCA_033576535.1 Allobates femoralis | reverse complement strand
GGAGCTAAGTGTTGGTGCATCATTTTTTTTGCCTTCCTCTGGATCAACATGTTAGGGTATGGGTTGAACTAGATGGACTTAGTCTTCCTTCAACCTTAAAAACTATGTTACTATGTTCTTATATTGACCTGCATTTTTGGTCCATCACTTAGCTTAGACTGATATAGCTTTCTCATGAGATAAAGCTTATAGCTGAGATTTGATCTTTCATGCGTTTTCTGTAAGGCTATCATCACATTAACATTTGTGCCACACTCAGGGGGTAGTGTTTAAAACATAGGTTTTGGCAGCATAAACACAGTGCTACCACCATGTTAGCACTGTGTTAACGCTGCCAATGTTACTCTATGGAGAGGCGGCCTGTGGTGTGGCTCCAACGTGGCCATCTGATTGAAATCTCACGTTAGAAAATAATGCAAGATTTCAATCAGCTGGTAGCACCATGTTTATGCTGCCAAAGTCTAAGCTTTAAACGTTACACCCCTGAGCGTGGCACAAACGTTAATGTGACACTAGCCTAACTCATCCCACATTTCTTTTGCAGTTGCACATTTGCATATATGCACAATCTGATCATCATCTACACTGAGGGAGATAGTGCTTTGTGCTTTCTGATCCTTCTCTAGCCAATTATCTGGTAATGGATGAGGCACTTCCTGAGTATATTTCCACGTACCTTCTCTTATGAGCATCATCTTGATTTTGAATTTCCAGGACTGGTAGTTCTGGTTAGTGAGGTTTGGCGCTGAGAACTTGATAGGATTGCTGCTAGTGGATAGCTTGTCTGTTGCTCTGTGCTGCTTTTATTTATGTGTTGCTGTGTCACTCTGAGGTTCTGTGTCATTCTGGAACCTGTTGGCAGCAGATTATTCAGGATACTCTTCAAGCGTGTGACAACAGAAATTCTTTATTCAGCATCAATCAGGAACAATATATGATAAGCTTAATATATCAGCAATTAATCATTTGTGTGTTTGTATCTGTGCAGCATGTCCAGCATCTTTTTCTCTCATACACATACACAGGAAACTAGATAGTCACAAGCGCTTCCTCTGTGAGCCTCTGGAAATGTTTTTCTTGTTCTAACTTTATAAACAACATATAAATCTAGCAACTAAATACTCATAGAAAGATATGAATTGTTGCACTAAACATATTTCAACAGTCCTGCTATCTAACCATGTAAAACAACACAACAACAAAATCAAAATAGACAGTGGTCCAAATACCTGTGGTCATAGCTCGAAGCATTCCGGTATAGCAAAAAGACAAATAAAGAAGCAATCTCACCCATTACTTTGTTATCCATAGGTTGAAGTCCATCCATAAGGGTTTGTCTACAGTCAACCAGTTCATCAACGCTGTATTTAAGGAGAGTACACTATCCCTGACTGGAGATTACCTGCTCCTCATATCATAACTTATAAATCATTGCGACAGTCCCTCTGTATGGCTCAAGTGCCTCCCGATGTTTCGCCAAGATGCCTCTTCAGAGGAGAAATCAGCACCCACAATTTCCTAGCTATATCTGAGCCTGGTACTGGTCCATTTTGTAAATTATTACTGCTACTGTAAAAAGCACATTGCATCCAGATGGCTAGCGAGATAAAAACAACGATTTTTTCTTTATATTGTCCTGTGACCCTAGCCTTAGGCTGGCTGCAGACCAGGGTATGAGAAATCATCCAAGCTTTATTCAGAAAACTCAGAAGATTTTATACTAATTTTCATCTGTGTGTCCGTTTTTTACCTCTATGTTACATTTGTATGTGCTCCATTCCATCATACTACTACATTAGAAAATGCACATGATCAAGTATAGTTTTATAATAAAAATGTATTAATAAAAATCAGATGCTATTTAGATGTTCCATGTAGGATCTTTTTTTTTTTCCATAGGCATAGACTTGAAAAGGTGAATCTCATCTGAGACTTTGAAGAAGGCTGGGGTCAGAATAGCCTATGACATCAGATGCAATATGCTAATGACCCTCAGCTTAGGCTATGCTGCGATCGTGAGCTAAGTGTCATGTGCCTGTGCTCTGATCCTGCGACTGGATCACAGCTGCGGAGGAGAGGCAGAGATTAACCTCCTCTATTGCTCGCCTAGGCGTAAATCGCTCTGCGCTCACTTGCACCCATAGACTTGTATGAGTACAAGTAATCCACTGACAATCGCAGCATGCTACAATTTTGTTCCTCAGCCTGTTTGGGGCTTAAGAAAAACTTGCAGGTCTGAACTGCCTGATTGTCTAACATGGGCACGAGTCCAGTGCAAAATTTTTTTGCATTGCACTCGTGCGAGTCACAGACCAATGTGCCTCTACCCAAAAGTAGTACATGCTCCCATTCAGTCTTACCGAGAAAAAAAAATCATTCATCTGAACAGCACCATTAAACAACATAGATTAGGGTGGTGTCCATGTGCTACCCTTTTAAAATCAGATACTACACATCCAATTTATACGCCTGTTTGCACGAGCCCCAAGGCTAATTTCATACAAGCGTAAAAACAAATATCCGCATTTCACCCAGAAAACTTGAATATTTTTCTCAATATGCAATCTGTGTGCAATCTGTTTTTATTCAGTAGCATTTATTAAAAATTTGCAAGACTAAACATAGCATAAGAACCTATTTGTAATAATCAAGTACTTTACAGTGCTCCTGTATCGAATCCAATTTATATTTTGTGCATCATAGACTCGCAATAAGTAACTCTCATCTGACCTATAGAAGTAACTAGTGCATGCTACAATTTTTTTTAGCATAGTCTGTCCATGAAAAATGCCCCACGGAATAACATTGGGTGATAATTTTTTCACGGACAGCACTCGTACCGAAAATATGCACTGCTGTGTGTATTTGGCCCTAAAACATGAAAATCTGCTGCATATACGGTTCATGGGAATATGCACATGAGGGATTCCCAAAAGGGATATATAAGTACCGTAGTTGATTTTGTGCTGCAGATTTACATGTAAAAAGTACAGTAGCTCCGTGAATTAGATTTCTCACAGGCTGCAGAGGAAATGTGCTAGGTAAATTGATCATCTCCAGAGAAATGAAAGCCAAGGCAAAGTACTATACAGTATTCTGCAGAGGCCACCATGGAAAAGTCCAAATAAATGGCAATAATAGTTATAAGTAATCATTTAAAGCTTCCTATAAACTCCTAACATAAATGCAGTTTTGACATTTGTTACACACAGTAGTCTGATATCCTCCAAGTGTTACTGGGGTCCCTGTAGCACAATGCTGTGAAGGACACCAGTATGTCAGCCATTATATTGGATTGTGCCCTGTCTGGTATCTTCTGTAGACACCTCTCTGTATAATTTGCACTGTCGTACAGGTAGTCTACAAGATGCCTGTGCTACAAGTGTCTACATAAGTCTTCCATGCTGATATTCTAATAACAGTTCTGTGCTTTGCCACATACATCAACGTTAAAAAATATATATTGAGCTGTGTTATACAATGTAGCTGTATACAGTATTTGAATAGCACTGTACAGTGCTTAAAGTGTGACGTTTTTATATATGACTGGAGCTGCACAGTGCTTCTGATCGATGAAAATCTGGGTCATGAGACCCCCACTAAACAGTCGAACAATTGACACGTACAAGAAGGGGGAAAGGGGTGCTAGATAACAATCCCTAGCTCACCATGCCTGACAACGGAGTTTCTACACCTAGACGAAAAACTGGTGTCCCCGTACCGCGGTGGCTAGCCCTGCTTACCTTATTCTGTGTCTGACAGGGGTCAATCATACAGCAAACACCTGGTTCCCTATAATATGTAAGATTTTTTTGAGGGCTCAGGTTAAAAAATCCTTTGTTCCTCAGAGTTCGGGTCTATCCCTGGGATGTAGTGGTATACTAACCACGAGAAAAAAACAACACTGTTGGCATGTACTGTGTGGAACAACCTAACCTGTATGATAGCTGGGTATCAGTAATGGCAGTTCAAACTTATCATTTTGTTTTCTTTTGCAACAGTGATATTGGTTCAATGTGCACTCACTGTTGTATATCACACTAACCACAAACCACAATAGAACAACGCTTCCAGGGATAGAGCAGGGTTAGCCACCGCGGTACAGGGACACCAGTTTTTTGTCTAGGTGTAGAAAACTCCGTTGTCAGGCAGGGTGAGCTAGGGAAAGTACAGGGTTATCTAGCACCCCTTTTCCCCTTCTTGTACGTGTCAATTGTTCGACTGTTTAGTATAGGACACATCGGTCCAATTTTTAAAGTATCTTAATAAAAGTTAATTTTTAGAAGTAATACCTAAGCTTGACGACACTAATTGTCATAGGTTTACATATATATTGTTTTCGGTGAGCATCCTGAGACCCTTACCAATCGG
This sequence comes from Allobates femoralis, assembly GCA_033576535.1. Taxonomy (NCBI): domain Eukaryota; kingdom Metazoa; phylum Chordata; class Amphibia; order Anura; family Aromobatidae; genus Allobates; species Allobates femoralis. Next base: position 341,929,477 of record JARQOC010000004.1, on the reverse strand, counting down.
TCAAAATACTGCCCTGAAGTCCACATTCCCTGTATAATATGCGCACAAAGATTGGTGAGCACTGTTGGAGCCATAATCCAGAAGTGGAAAGAACATCATTTCACCAAAAACCAGACACAACAAGGTGCTGCCCACAATATTTCAGACAGAGGAGTGAAAAGAATTACCAGAAGAGTTGTCCAAGAGACAAGAACCACCTGTTGAGAGCTACAGAAAGATCTGGAACTAGCAGGTACATCTTTGAAGAAAAAGAGCATGGTCAAGCGCATTTAAAGTTTGCTCAACAACATTTAGACAAGCCTGTGAAATACTAAGAGAATATAATTGGTCAGATGAGACCAAAATTGATCTCTGTGGATGCCATAATACATGCCATGTTTGAAGGCCAAAAGGCACTGCATATCTCCACAAAAACACCATACTAACAGTGAGGTTTGGAGATGGGAACACCATGATGTGGTGCTTTTTTTCAGCATACAGCACTGGCAACCTTCATATTAATTTCAATAGCACTTTTAGAAATATATTTAGTTATAAAATTGGAGATGTGTTCAATGCCTATTCTACCTACTGCATATGAAAACTTTTAGATAGTGACAAACTTTATAGGAAATCTGTCAGTAAAATCAACCTCTTAAAAACGAATATGTGGGCAGGCAGGATTTTGAACTGTTAATCCACAGAGACCTTTATATCTATTATCTGTTGCTGCATTTCCAAGTAATTTATAACAAAATTCACATATTAGCATTCTCCGGTAGGAGCACCCATAGGTAGAATAAGTGAACTTGCACCACAATATCTTTATTTCAAAATTAACTTCTTTATTAATTAATATAAGATATACAATTTAATTTAATATTCAGGTACCAAAAAATCAATGAGCAATTTATCATACAAGGGTGGGCCAACGATGGAATAATAAAATTTATATAAACTCAGCAAAGGTTACATAAGTCTATGAGCCTATATTATAATGATATGTTAATTTTTCACATATTTAGCCTGATAATCATTACATTCATCTTTTATCCCCATATAATGTTATTACCTATGGGTCCTATAATATGCGGCTCCCTCCCCACTATCTCATCCTAAGGGAAAGGCATAAGTTATAAGAAGTTTACAGCTAAATCCCACTCTTGGGTAAAGGTATTGATTAATAGCAGGCTACAGTTATATCAATGTTTCATACCTGTATTACAATTGCTGGCACTGTGCTGTCTCATCAACACCAAGGAGGCCCCCCAGAACGCCAACGTATGTTTCAAGTTAAGATTTCTTCATCAGGGTTAAGGATTCACTGCTGACAGGCAAAGTGCAGAGGAGGGAGCAGAAAGAGAGCAGAGGGGGCCAGAGAAAGCACAGAGGGCCAGAAAAGAGAGCATGGGGCAGAGATGGGGCAGAAAAAGAGCATGGGGTAGAAAAAAAGAGCACAGGGCAGAGACAGGGGGCAGAAAAAAGAGCACTGATAGCAGAGACAGGGGGCAGAAAGAATGCAAAGGGGTGCAGAAAAAAGCACGGGGCAGAAAAAAGAGCACAGGGGGCACAGACAGGAGCCAGAGAACGCACAGGGGGGCAGAAAGAATGCACAGGGGGCAGAAAAAAGAGCACTGATAGCAGAGGCAGGGGGCAGAAAGAAAGCAAAGGGGTGCAGAAAAAAGCACGGGGCAGAAAAAAGAGCACAGGGGGCAGAGACAGGGGCCAGAGAACGCACAGGGGGGCAGAAAGAATGCACAGGGGGCAGAAAAAAGAGCACTGATAGCAGAGGCAGGGGGCAGAAAGAAAGCAAAGGGGTGCAGAAAAAAGAGCACGGGGCAGAAAAAAGAGCACAGTGGGCAGAGACAGAGGCCAGAGAAAGCACAGGGGGCAGAAAGAAAGCACAGGGAGGCAGAAAGAGAACATGGGGAAGAGACAAGGGGCAGAAAGAGAGCATGGAGGGCAAAGACTGGGGGAAGAAAGAAAGCACAGGGGGACAGAGACAAGGAGCAAAAAGAGATCACTGGGGGCAGAAAAGAGCACAAGGGGCAGAAAAGAGCACGGGGGCAAAGAGAGGGAGCCAGAGAAAGCACATGGGCAGAGACAGGGAGCAGAAAGAGCATGGGGGGCAGAAAAACAAGCACGGGGCAGAGACAGGGAGCAGAAAGAGAGCACAGGGGGCAGAGAGAAGCAGAAAGAGAGCATGGGGCAGAGACAGGGGGCAGAGACAAGGGGCAGAAAGAAAACAGGGTGGGGGAAGAGAGAGGGGGGGCAGAAAAGATAGCAGGGGGAACAGAGACAAGGGGCAGAAAGAACATTGGGGGCAGAAAAGAGATTATGGGGCAGAGAAAGGGGGAAGAAAGAAAGCACATGGGGGACAGAGAGAGATGGGGGCCAAAGAAAGCACAGGGTGGGAAGAAAATAGAGCATGGGGCAGAGATAAAAGGCAGAAAGAGAGCATGGGGGGCAGACACAGGGAGCAGATAGAAAGCATGGGGAGGCAGAAAAAAGAGCACAGGGGGCAGAGACAGAAGGCAGAAGGAAAGCACAAGGGGGACAGAAAAAAGAGCATGGGGCAGAGACAGGGAGCAGAAAGAGCACAGGGGGCAGAGAAAGACCATCAGGGGGGGTAAGAAAAGACAGTATGGGGTGCAAAGACAAGGGGCAGAAAAAAACACTGGTGGGCAGAAAAGAGAGCACCGGGGGCAGAGAGGAGAGCACGAGGGGTAGAGACAAGGGGCCAAAAGAGATCACTGAGGGGCACAAGAGAGAGCACGGGGGCAAAGACAGGGAGTAGAAAGAGAGCACAGGGGCAGAGACAAAGGGCAGAAAGAGACCACTGAGGGGCAGAAAAGGAAGCATGGGGGGCAGAAAGAGTCCACCGGGGGACTAATAAGACAGCACGGGGGGCAGAGACAAGGGACAGAAAAGACCACTGGGGGAAGAAAAGAGAGCACGAGGGCAGAGACAGGGAGCATAAAGAGAGCCTGGGGGGCAGAGACAAGGGGCAGAAAAAGACCACTGCGAAACAGAAAAGAGCACTGGGGCAGAGACAAGGAGCAGAAAGAGAGCACAGGGGGCAGATAGAGGGGGGCCAGAGAAAGCACAGTGGGGCAGAAAGCAATCACAGATAGGGGGCAGAAAGAGAGTGCAAAGGGGCAGAGAGTGCACAGTGGGGCAGAGAATGCCCACATACACAAGGACAAGACAGCACGGTGGCAGCTCAAAGGAGACAACACAGTGGGAGAAGACAGCACAGAAAGAGACTGCATACAGGGAGCAGAGCACACGAGGAGACAGCACAAATTAGCAGATGAGGGGAGAATACAGCGTACAGAGGGAGAGAGTGCACAGGGGGAAGACCGCCCAAAGGAGAGCGCACATGAGAAAAGGAGACAGGAAAACAGCACGGGGAGAAAGACAGCCGCAGCTGCCAGCACCACAAAGCTCCCCCCCATTGTAACATCACCGCCCTCCGTATGCGATAGCATTGAGCCCACATTTAGCATTTAATATTGCAGTTAAAATATATTTGCGAATTAATATCGATAGAAAGTTTGTAAATATTGAGTGAAAACTCTACTTGTGTCACCTTTATTTTCATCTCATCTGTTGCCGCATTTCTGATATGTCAGACGTATCGATCAATTCTATGCCGCTTTTTATAGGACAGTCTGTCCTTCAGAATTGTGGAAAATCTGCACTATATGTTGTATTCATATTTTTGCAGGGAGGCATTCTTTATTTCTGTGAAATGTTCCCAGAATGAATGAACAATTTAAACAGTGCTGTCAGTTGTGTTACCTTAGTTGACAGTATATAGCAGTGATGGCGAACCTTTCAGAGGCTGAGTGCCCAAACCGCAACCCAAAACTAAATTATTTATGGCGAAGTGCCAATATGGTAATATAACCTAAATTACAGCAGGAGTGGTAATCACAAGCGCTGCACAGAGGGGAGAGCCAGCAGATGCTAACTCTCTTCCCTGTACAGGGCTTGTAGTCCTGAAACACTGATGATCAATTCAATTATTTTAACAATGAATTGATTTTAAACTTACTTTTGCAGTCTTCTCTTCTCTTCAGCAGTGGTCATCCAGCTCATGTGTACTGCACATTGAAGCTGAGTCACTGCCACTGCCCTTTCTAGAAACAGCAGGTAGATTGATCTGTATGGAAAAAATGCAGAATATTAGACAGAAGATAGATTTTATCATGGAATGCAAGCATATTTCATACTGAAATCCTGGTCCCTCTCCTTGTAGCTATGTGCTCCATCCTGACCCTCTCCTTGCAGTAATGTGCTCCATCCTGACCCTCTCCTTGTAGCTATGTGCTCCATCCTGACCCTCTCCTTGTAGCTATGTGCTCCATCCTGACCCTCTCCTTGTAGCTATGTGCTCCATCCTGACCCTCTCCTTGTAGCTATGTGCTCCATCCTGACCCTCTCCTTGTAGCTATGTGCTCCATCCTGACCCTCTCCTTGTAGCTATGTGCTCCATCCTGACCCTCTCCTTGTAGCTATGTGCTCCATCCTGACCCTCTCCTTGAAGTAATGTGCTCCATCCTGACCCTCTCCTTGTAGCTATGTGCTCCATCCTGACCCTCTCCTTGCAGTAATGTGCTCCATCCTGACCCTCTCCTTGTAGCTATGTGCTCCATCCTGACCTTCTCCTTGTAGCTATGTGCTCCATCCTGACCTTCCCCTTCTAGTAATGCGCTCCATCCTGACCCTCTCCTTGTAGCTATGTGCTCCATCCTGACCCTCTCCTTGTAGCTATGTGCTCCATCCTGACCTTCTCCTTCTACGGTAGCTATGTTCTCCATCCTAATCCTCTCCTCCTAGCTATGTGCTCCATTCTGATCCTCTCCTTCTAGCTATGTGCTTCATTCTGATCCTCTCCTAGCTATATGATCCATCCTGACTATCTTTATGCATTTATGGCCCCATCCTGACCCTCTCCTTGCAGTTGTGCTCCATCCTGACCCTCTCCTGGCAGTAATGTTCCTATCCTGACCCCCTTCTTGTAGTAATGTCTTTATCCTTATCACCTTGTAGTATGCCCCATCCTTGTCCCCTTCGGTAATGTCCCTTCCTTGTCCCTTGTGGTAATGTCCCCATCCTGCCCCTATAATGTAGTAATGCCCCATCCTGCTGTAATGCCCTATCCTTGTCCCCTTGCAGCAATATGCCCCATCCTGCAGTAATATGCCACATTCTTGTCCCCTTGCAGTAATATGCCCCATCCTGCAGTAATACCCTATCCTTCTCCCCTTGCAGTAATATGCCCCATCCGTGTCCCCTTGAAGTAATATGCCCCATCCTGCAGTAATGTATCTCATCCTTGTCCACTTGCCATTAATATGCCCCACCCTTATTCATTTGCAGTAATATGCCCGATCCTGCACTAATGTGCCTCATCCTTGGCCCTATGCAGTAATATGCCCCATCCTGCACCAATATACCCCATCCTTGTCCTGTTGCAGTAATATGCCCCATCCAGCAGTAATGTTCCCCATCCTTGTCCCCATCACATAGTAATATGCCCCATCCTCGTCCCCATCACATATTAATCTGCCACATCCTGCCCCCATCACATAGTAATATGCCCCATCACATAATAATATGCCCCATCCTGCCCCCATCACATAATAATATGCCCCATCACATAATATGCCCCATCCTCCCCCTGTTGCTATTGCCCCAATAGCCCCATCACAGAATAATATGCCCCATCCTGCCCCCTCTTAGTAATGCCACATCAGCCCCATCACAGAATATTATGCCCCATCCTGCCCCCTCTTAGTAATGCCCCATCACAGAATATTATGCCCCATCCTGCCCCTCTTAGTAATGCCCCATCAGCCCCATCACAGATTATGCCCCATCCTGGCCCTCTTAGTAATGCCCCATCAGCCCCATCACAGATTATGCCCCATCCTGCCCCTCTTAGTAATGCCCCATCAGCCCCATCACAGATTATGCCCCATCCTGCCCCTCTTAGTTATGCCCCATCCAGCCCCTCATAGTAATGACCCATCCAGCCCCTCATAGTAATGCCCCATCCAGCCCCTCATAGTAATGCCCCATCAGCCCCTCATAGTAATGCCCCATCAGCCCCTCATAGTAATGCCCCATCAGCCTCTCATAGTAATGCCCCATCCAGCCCCTCATAGTAATGCCCCATCCAGCCCCTCATAGTAATGCCCCATCAGCCCCTCATAGTAATGCCCCATCAGCCCCTCATAGTAATGCCCCGTCCAGCCCCTCATAGTAAAGCCCCATCCAGCCCCTCATAGTAAAGCCCCATCCAGCCCCTCATAGTAAAGCCCCATCCAGCCCCTCATAGTAATGCCCCATCCAGCCCTCATAGTAATGCCCCATCCAGCCCCTCATAGTAATGCCCCATGCTGGTTGCTATAAATAGATTATGGAAAAAAAAAGTCATACTCACCTTCCTGCTGCAGTTTCCTCTGCTGACATCTTCTGCACTCTGCTGTGTCTTCTCCTCCCGACCCGCGCTGAGTGCGGTCACGTGACGCCGGGTGCGTCACATGACCGTTGTCACATGACGCTGGCCAAGAGGCGGGGCTTAGAAGTGTGTCGGAGAGAGGAGAAATGTCTCCTCTGCTCCGACACAGCTTTGATCTGCCGGCACCGCGGCGCGCGCCGGAAGATCAAAGCGGCAGTGTAGTGGCGAGGCCGCGTGCCAGCGGAGGCGGCTCTGCGTGCCACCCCTGGCACGCGTGCCATAGGTTCGCCATCACTGGTATATAGAGTCTTCAAATCAATGCATTGTACTGAAAAAGCTTCAAGAAAACTTTAATCCTATGTAAATTTAAGCGTAAAGTGCATTACACTGAAAGGGGAACACGATTTTATTATGATTTATTCTAAACCATGGAGGACAATTTATACGCTATATTCTAATACATCATGCGGTTTCTTACAAAACGGCATACGATTATGCTGTGCAGAAAATTTATTATGTAAATCTATGTACAGCATAATTTGGGACTATTGAGAACTGGATACCGTCCATCCGGTAATGCTACAAAATTAAGAATTAAAGAGGTTTCTTATCACAGACATTCAACATACAGATGAAGTCTTAAAGTATAGCAGCTGATCATGGCAAGTTCAGCTCCTGGAAAGTCAGACAGATATTTCTCTGAAGTGGCAACTGTTTTGGAAAAGTACTACCGTATTATATTACTGCCATTCTGAGCATCTGGCATCTGATACCGTAGGTCCCACTTGGAGACTATTGTCTAGGACAGCCACATGCCTCAATAGGACTTAAAGAAAGGGTTGCCTCCATAAGACAGCCCTTTTAAGATTTAGTCCCTCACTTCATGTTCAGTACTGCTAATGTTGAAGTTTACAGTTAATGAAGGGACATACACTAGAATCTGACTCTAATATGAGATTAGTAAAAGACATTTGCTGTCCATGCATGGAAGTGGGATTTGATCAATTTTATTTGTAACTAGCTGTAGTACCCGCTACGCCCGGTTAATAAATAACTGATGTTAGCTATAACAAAATAGAATTTTAATATGTCATATTAATGACCTGTAAGAAAATAGAAGTTGAGCTGTGATTGATTGCTATAGGCAGCCTAATAAATCTCCAGCCAACAGTAAATCCTCCCCCTGGCCGGGCAGTATATGTTACCTCACACATACACGTAATAGACAGCTCATGTGACTGACATCTGCCTTAATTCCCTATATGGCACGTGTGTTGCACATTGGCTGTTTTTAATCAGATGTTTATGTTTGGAAATTAAAGATAGCATACGAATGAGGCAAGTTGTGTGAGGTGATTTGTGCACATCTGTGTCTGTCTGTGTGGTGTGTGTGTCCCTGGGGTGTGTATATGTGTGTGTCCCTGTGGGGTGAGTGCATGTGTCCCTATAGGGTGTGTATGGCCCTGTGGGGGGGGTCTGTGTGGTGTGTGTTTCTGTTGTGTGTGTCTTTGTGGTGAGTGTGTGTGTGTCTCTGTGTTGTGTGTGCCTCTTTGTGGTGTGTGTGTGTCCCTGTGGGGTGAGTGCATGTGTCCCTATAGGGTGTGTATGTGTGTGTGTGTCCCTGTGGGGGGGGGTCTGTGTCTGTGTGTCTCTGTGTTGTGTGTGTCTCTTTGTGGTGTGTGTGTCCTGTGGGTGAGTGCATGTGTCCCTATAGGGTGTGTATGTGTGTGTGTCCCTGTGGGGGGGTCTGTGTGGTGTGTGTGTGTCTCGTTGTGGTGTGTGTGTGTGTCCCTGTGGGGTGAGTGCATGTGTCCCTATAGGGTGGCTATGTGTGTGTGTGTCCCTGTGGGGGGTCTGTGTGGTGTGTGTGTCTGTGTTGTGTGTGTGTCCCCGTGGGGTGAGTGCATGTGTCGCTATAGGGGTGTGTGTGTCCCCGTGGGGGTGGGGTTGTGTGACTCTGTGTTGTGTGTGTCTTTTTGTGGTGTGTGTGTGTTCAGGTGCGTGGTGAGTATCCAATATTGGGGCTGCACCTTAGCGACTATACACTTGCTGTTACTCTTTGTGTGCTTGTGGTGTGTATACATGTCCCCGTGCGTGGTGAATATCCCATGTCAGGGCCCCACCTTAGTGACTATATGCTGGTATGTGCTGTTAGTCTTTGGCACTATCATTAAGCCCCTCTCATTCACAACTGTCAACTGGTAACTGTCACTTTTTCCCCCTTATGCAGATAGGGGCAAAATTGTTTGGTGAATTGGAATGCGCAGGGTTAAAATTTCGCCTCACAACAAAGCTTTTGATGCTTCCGGGGTCCAGACATGTGACTGTGCAAAATTTTGTGGCTATAGCTGACAGCTGTCGATTTTCCTCCAACACTTTTCCATTCACTTTTTCCCCATTATGTAGATAGGGGCAAAATTGTTTGGTGAACTGGAACGCGCAGGGTTATAAATTTCGCCTCACAAATAGCCTATGATGCTCTCAGGGTCCAGACGTGTGACTGTGCAAAATTTTGTGGCTGTAGTTGCGACGGTGTAGATGCCAATCCCGGATATACATACATACATACATACACACACATTCAGCTTTATATATTAGACTAGCTGTAGTACCCGGCTACGCCCTGGTTAATAAATAACTGATGTTAGCTATAACAAAATAGAATTTGAATATGTTATGTTAATGACCTGTAAGAAAATAGAAGCTGAGCTGTGATTAATTTCTATAGGCAGCCTAATACATTTCCAACCAACAGTAAACCCTCCCCCTGGCCGGGCAGTATATGTTACCTCACACATACACATAATAGACAGCTCATGTGACTGACATCTGCCTTAATTCCCTATATGGCACGTGTTGCACATTGGCTGTTTTTAATCAGATATTTATATTTGGAAATTAAAGATAGCACACATATGAGGCGAGTTGTGTGAGGTGATTTGTGCACATCTGTGTCTGTCTGTGTGGTGTGTGTGTCCCTGGGGTGTGTGTATGTGTGTGTCCCTGTGGGGTGAGTGCATGTGTCCCTATAGGGTGTGTATGTGTGTGTCCCCCAGTGGGGGGGTCTGTGTGGTGTGTGTGTGTGTATCTGTGTTGTGTGTGTCTCTTTGTGGTGTGTGTGTGTGTGTCCCTGTGGGGTGAGTGCATGCGTCCCTATAGGGTGTGTATGTGTGTGTGTCCCAGTGGGGGGGTCTGTGTGGTGTGTGTGTATCTGTGTTGTGTGTGTCTCTTTGTGGTGTGTGTGTGTGTGTGTCCCTGTGGGGTGAGTGCATGTGTCCCTGTAGGGTGGCTATGTGTGTGTGTCCCTCTGGAGGGGGTCTGTGTGGTGTGTGTGTGTGTATCTGTGTTGTGTGTGTCTCTTTGTGGTGTGTGTGTGTGTGTGTGTCCCTGTGGGGTGAGTGCATGTGTCCCTATAGGGTGTGTATGTGTGTGTGTGTCCCTGTGGGGGGGGTCTGTGTGGGTGTGTGTGTATCTGTGTTGTGTGTGTCTCTTTGTGGTGTGTGTGTGTGTCCCTGTGGGGTGAGTGCATGTGTCCCTATAGGGTGGCTATGTGTGTGTGTCCCTGTGGGGGGGGTCTGTGTGGTGTGTGTGTCTGTGTTGTGTGTGTCTTTGTGGTGTGTGTGTGTGTGTCCCTGTGGGGTGAGTGCATGTGTCCCTATAGGGTGTGTATGTGTGTGTGTCCCTGTGGGGGGGTGTCTGTGTGTGTCTCTGTGTTGTGTGTGTCTCTTTGTGGTGTGTGTGTGTGTGCGTCCCTGTGGGGTGAGTGCATATGTCCCTATAGGGTGTGTATGTGTGTGTGTCTGTGGGGGGGTGTCTGTGAGGTGTGTGTGTGTCTCTTTGTAGTTGTGTGTGTGTCCCTGTGGGGTGAGTGCATGTGTCTCTATAGGGTGGCTATGTGTGTCCCTGTGGGGGGGGTCTATGTGGTGTCTGTGTTGTGTGTGTCTCTTTGTGGTGTGTGTCTCTTTGTGGTTTGTGTGTGTGTCCCTGTGGGGTGAGTGCATGTGTCGCTATAGGGTGTGTGTGTGTCCCCTTGGGGTGTGTGTGTGTGTGTCTCTGTGTTGTGTGTGTCTCTTTGTGGTGTTGTGTGTTTGTTCGGGTGTGTGGTGAGTAACCAATGTTGAGGCTGCACCCTAGCGACTATACACTTGCTGTCACTCTTTGTGTGCGTGTGGTGTGTATACATGTTCCCGTGCATGGTGAATATCTCATGTTGGGGCCCCACCTTAGTGACTATATGCTGGTATGTGCTGTTAGTCTTTGGCGTTATCATTAAGCCCCTCTCATTCACAACCGTCAACTGGTAACTGTCACTTTTTTCCCCATTATGTAGATAGGGGCAAAATTGTTTGGTGAATTGGAATGCGCGGGGTTAAAATTTCGCCTACAACATAGCCTATGATCGCTCTCGGGGTCCAGATGTGTGACTGTGCAAAATTTTGTGGGTATAGCTGACAGCTGTCGATGTTCCTCCAACACTTTTCCATTAACTTTTTCCCCATTATGTAGATAGGGGCAAAATTGGTGAACTGGAACGCGCAGGGTTAAAATTTCGTCTCACAACATAGCCTATGACCTCTCGGGTCCAGACGTGTGACTGTGCAAAATTTTGTGGCTATAGTTGCGACGGTGTAGATGCCAATCCCGGATATACACACAACATACTCACACTATCAAGCTTTAATATATTAGTATTAGTGCTCTGTTCACAAAGGTGTCATAGTTGCCATGATTAAAGGATTGATGATTGATATGTTGGATTTGAGTCGCTCATAATCGGATCCATTTAGTTTTAATTTGTTTCTTTTTGCTGCAGACTTCAATATTCTGCCTCTGGGACAATGGAGACCAAATGGAACAAAGCAATTTCACCAGTGTGTGTACGGGCTTTTTTGCAAAATACACTACATGACAAAAATCTTTTGATGCACATCTAATTTGTGAAGACAGCCATACCCCCTGTTGACAAATATCTAAAATCAAGTGTGCAGTCATGCAGTTTTATTGGAAAACCTTAGCAGTAGAGAGGCTGATATCAAGGGTCTAATTGATCTTAAAGAGCACTCTTCACTAAATTATAGAGGATAGACTGGACACACAATGAATAGTAGCTGCAGAGTGGAAAAAAGTTTAGTTTTTTTTCCCTCTTTGTTTTGGTGACATTAGCAATCAGTATTTACACCTAATGACTTACATTTTGTTATGTTCAAGTGGTTGTTATTACTGGGGATATTTACTTCTTTCTGTATAAGTTGCTAACTGAAAACATCTGCTTGGCCTTAGGCTGCCTTCACACTACATATTTGAGATCCTTGTCTATCTGTTTTAAAACGGAATAACCACAGATCACTTTTGGCCTCCCATGTATCCCTATGGGCACAAATTGGTCCTATGTTGCCATCCGTGTGTGTCAGTTTTGTCACTGATCCGTTTGTGCCATTTTTTTCATGCACCCAGAATCAGAGACTGTCTTTGTGTCAGTGATTTTCAAGGATGCCCAAAATCGGAGCAGAAACGGATCCGTAGTTGTCCGTGTCAATTACCATGGATTTCTATGGAGCATGAATTTGTTAAAAAAAAACCAGATCCGTGAAATTGATCTGTTTTGCTGTACTGAGCATGCTCAGAAGCAAGTTAAAGCTCCTCCCACCCCTGTCTCTGGTAACTGATGACGGGTCCATTAAAAAACGGTCTGTGGACATCAGTTGGAACAGATCAGTGCCTATCCATGTGGTCCTTGAAATTCAAGGAACCACACGGATGTGAAAATTATGTAGTGTGAAGTCAGCCTTAAAGGGATCCTGTCACCCCTAAAACACCTCAAAAGCTATTAAAAGCTGTCCCTAGAGCATAGTCACACTTACCCTACACTCCTTTTAGCTCCTAAATGCAGTCTAGTGAAAATGAAGATAAATGTTATTACACTACCTCATTAGTGATGATAATTAGTGACTATGGTATGCATAGTCACCCTGGCAGGCTCTCCCTCTTCATGATATCACGCCTCAATAGGCGTGATCTTCCAATCAGATTCAAATGCGCGCCTCCCCGCTCTGTCCTGTGTCCGCCGGGCTGCAGTGGGGCTGGGTGACGCGAATCGCGTCATTTCTGGCGCCGGGTGACGGTATGTACACCCGCGCCGCCCTGTTAGCTTCAAAACGTGCACTGCGCATGCGCATGCGACATGCGGGTCTTGCAGCTAACAGCGGACGCGGGTGTAAATCGTCACCCGGCGCCGGAAATGACGCTGATTCGTATCATACAGCCGCACAATGCAGCGGTCCGGCTGGCATAGGACAGAGCGGGAGGCGCGCATTTGAATCTGATTTGAAGATCACGCCTATTGAGGCGTGATATCATGAAAGAGGAGAGCCTGCCAGGGTGACTATGCATACCATAGTCACTAATTATCATCACTAATGAGGTAGTGTAATAACATTTATCTTCATTTTCACTAGCTGCATTTAGGAGCTAAAAGGAGTGTAGGGAAGTGTGAATATGCTCTAGGGACAGCTTTTAATAGCTTTTGAGGTGTTTTGGGGGTGACAGGATCCCTTTAAAGGGAACCTGTCACCTCCTAAAAGCCACCTAACCTATCAATACATGTCCCTGCACCTTCCTATTAGCATTATAACCATCCCTCTTTGTGCTAAATGCTTCCTTTCAAAGTTGAAATAAACACTTTGATAGTTACTCATTAGGATGATAATAAAGTAGGGACAATATGTAATTGTCCCTAGGGCATGTTGTTTTGCAGGCTCCAGGATCCAGCCTCTCTGTCTGTGCTGCTGTAATGTGGAGCTGAAGGCAGGACAAATGATTTCCATACTGTGAGTGCTAGAGAAGGAGAGGAGGAGGGGCAAAGCCTTCACAAGCAAAGCAGCAGAGAGAGACTGGATACTGGAGGCTGCAAAACACACACCCTGGGGACAATTGCATATTGTCCCCATTTCATTATCATCCTAATAAACAAGTATCAAAGTGTTTATCTTCAACTTTGAAATGAAGCATTTAGCACAGAGAGGGATGATTATGCTGCTAATAGATAGGTGCAGTGATATGTATTGATAGGTTAGGTGGCTTTTAGGAGGTGACAGGTTCCCTTTAAGAAAAGTTAGGTCATTGGGTGCTATAACCTCCTCAACAGAGAGGTGAATAAAATAACAAACAAAAACAGTTTGTGGAAGGTTTTATCGGTAACTAAACGGTAATAATATTTTTATTCAGTGACCTTTTAGAATTACTCAGAAATGGGACTGCAAGTCTAACCACAGCTCGGTTTGGCCAAAAATTAACAACACAACATGAATAGTTTTCAGTATCTATTGCCCGACACATGAGCTGCATATCAATTCATAAGAAAACTAAAATGACTCTGTAGTAATTTTCAGTAGATGAAAATTACCCTTGAATAGGCCTGCCAGCCTTTTAAAAACATGTAAAATCATAGTCACTTCAGATTTTCACACCCTACAGGCAGCTCCTGCATTAGTCCTCTCGATTATATTCACAGCCGAATAGTCCTGCTGTATAAGTGTTATTTAAATATCCACAAAGAAAGCCATGACACCACACAATCATCCATGACGATGTGTTACAATCACCTGATGTCTCCCTGAGGCAGCCGGTTTAACCGTGATGCGTCTCAAAAAAGCCACAAGCCTTTGTATATCAAATAAAAAAGATAAACTGCAGTCACCTTTTTTTGGTGCTCCCTGTATTTATTCAAAACTGGGTTACATTGGTGCGGGGAGGTGGTGCGGGAGGTATACTACAGTTTGCCGTTTCGTACAAACTTGTACTTCCATGGGTCCTTCCAGGACCTGTTTTGTACAAGTTTGTGCAAGCTGTAGTTCGACTCCCGCACATCCACTCCGCACCGATGTAACCCAGTTTTGAATAAATATAGCGAGCACCAAAAATACAGTGCTCCACCAGGATCAGTTTCCTAGCAACACATTAACCTATTGGTCCCCTGACCTAAGGTGTGTGGATGTGTGTGGTGAGGGTCCCCTATTGACATCCCAGTCCCCTGGTCACAGGGATACTACACACTCTGGTCTGGCTGCGGTACCCCTACGTGGCATCCCGACCAGTGGGGCACCACATTATCTGTAAGAGATTTCTATTACCGTATATACTCGTATATAAGCCGAGTTTTTCAGCCCAAAATTTGGGCTGAAAAGTCCCCCCCTCGGCTTATACACGGGTCTATACGGTAGACCCGTGTGGTGGGGGCTGTGTCCGGGGGCTGTGGGGGCTGTGGAGGCTGGAGGAGGCGGGGGGGGGGGGCTGCTGTATGAGCGGCCCCGTCACGTGGGGCCGCTCATTAAATATGCACTGCATCCCCCTGTCAATCAGCGGCAGGGGGATGCAGTTCATATAGCCCCCCAAAAGCTGGCACTGTCCCCCCTTGTAAGGGCCCCCCCCCGGTGCTTATACATTACCATCCCGGTGTTCTGATCGGCGCCGCTCCTCGGTGCTTCTTCATCCTCCCGCGCTGGCTCCATCCGTGATCTCCGGCTGTCGCAGCGATGTGACGTCATCGCGCGACCGCTGGAGAACCCGGATGCAGCCAGCGCGGGAGGATGAAGACGCAGCACGGAGGAGCCGCGCTGATCAGAAAACCGGAATGGTAATGTATAAGTAGCGGGGGGGGGCCCTTACAAGGGGGGACAGTGCCAGCTTGTGGGGGCTGTTGGTACCCCCTGGGGGCTGTTGGTACCCCCAGGGGGCTGCTGGGTACCCCCTGGGGGCTGTTGGTACCCCCAGGGGGCTGTTGGTACCCCTAGGGGGCTGCTGCGTACCCCCTGGGGGCTGTTGGTACCCCCAGGGGGATGTTGGTACCCCCAGGGGGCTGCTGGGTACCCCCTGGGGGCTGTTGGTACCCCCAGGGGGCTGTTGGTACCCCTAGGGGGCTGCTGCGTACCCCCTGGGGGCTGTTGGTACCCCCAGGGGGATGTTGGTACCCCCAGGGGGCTGCTGGGTACCCCCTGGGGGCTGTTGGTACCCCCAGGGGGCTGTTGGTACCCCCAGGGGGCTGCTGGGTACCCCCTGGAGGCTGTTGGTACCCCCAGGGGGCTGTTGGTACCCCCAGGGGGCTGCTGGGTACCCCCTGGGGGCTGCTGTATATACTGCTGAGGCCTGTATACCACTGGGGCTGCTGTATATACCACTGGGGCTGCTGTATATACCACTGAGGCTGCTGTATATACCACTGGGGCTGCTGGGGCTCCTGTATACTACCACTGGGGCTGCTGGGGCTCCTGTATACTACCACTGGGGCTGCTGTATACTACCACTGGGGCTGCTATATACTACCACTGGGGCTGCTATATACTACCACTGGGGCTGCTATATACTACCACTGGGGCTGCTATATACTACCACTGGGGCTGCTATATACTACCACTGGGGCTGCTGTATACTACCACTGGGGCTGCTGTATACTACCACTGGGGCTGCTGTATACTACCACTGGGGCTGCTGTATACTACCTCTGGGGCTGCTGTATACTACCACTGGGGCTGCTGTATACTACCACTGGGGCTGCTGTATACTACCACTGGGGCTGCTGGGGCTGCTATATACTACCACTGGGGCTGCTATATACTACCACTGGGGCTGCTGTATACTACTGCTGGGGCTGCTATATACTACCACTGCGGCTGCTGTATACTACCACTGGGGCTGCTGGGGATGCTATATACTACCATTGGGGCTGCTGTATACTACCACTAGGGCTGCTGTATACTACCACTGGGGAGGCCTGTATACCACTGGGGGGGGGCCTGTATACCACACTGCTGGGGGCTGTATACCTGTGCTGGGGTCCACCCTCGGCTTATACACGAGTCAATAGGTTTTTCCAGATTTTTGGGGCAAAAGTAGGGGGGTCGGCCTATACACGGGTCGGCTTATACACGAGTATATACGGTATATGAATGTTGGTTTTCCTGAAGACATGTAATTGTGTATCTGCTGAGCAAATGATCAAATGTTCTTATAATCACATAGAAATATCTCAGACTGCACACACTACACACATGCCTCAGATATATACAATGACATGAAGATCTGTAGCTAAGAGCAAACATTGTCTCCCCCCTCCTTTCTGCTCTGCAATGAGTCACACAGCATAACAGATCAGAGGAGAGGCTGGCAGGACAGTTTAATGATGCATGAATATCCATAGGGAGTGGACAGCAGAGAGCGCACTGTGATAGACTGATGGAATTCATATTTTATTTTGAAGTTTACAGAGGATATGAGGGAAGCTTAAGTAATAGAAATACCTGAATAGAGAGAACTTAGAGAAAGGAATTAGAAAATGATAGCAGTTACATATGGATTTTTAAATAAACGAGACAAAAGAGCACACAGGGTCTTATCCTTTGATGGGCAAAGGAAGGCTGTGGCACAATATGGTTTTGCTCACCTGGGTTGGTTGTGACAACTCACAACCAGTATATGCGCTTGTCCAGCTTGCTGCAGGATCCACACTCCCACGATACACGTGGCACAAGAAACTGAAACAAAATGGACGAAGTGCCCAAAAGATCCGCGCTGCTGGAATGAAAACCAGGATCAATGCAGTCAGGTCAAATGGTGCCTTTTATTCAACGTGTTTCGGAGCCAATACCTCGCTCCTTCGTTCAAATGCATCTCCGTTGTTTCATTTTAAATCAGAAATAGTGATATGCTAAGCCAAAATTACAAAGATTCGGTCACTTTCACAATATTTCTGGACCGAACGGTACATATTTATATGTGTATATTTATACACATATACGTGTAAGTCTGGCAATACTTTGCCGAGTTCTCAATATGAAAGTTAGTGATTTTGAAGGCTTTCCAGGCTGGGCTCATATTTTTGTTGTCGTTTACAGTTTTTTGTTCTGTCATAGAAAGATTCAAAATATTGGATATCAATGCCACCCTGTAAGTCCTCTTTTACTTATTATATATTTTATTGGTCTCCAATATTTCACTAGAAAATAGATCACTGTGTGTTGCAGTATTTTGTCTGCCAACTGTGGTGGAAAGTGCGATGAAGACTTCAAACTGACGTTGATGGGAACCGACAAATGACAGTAGTGAGCCGGGACTTGCTCAGTGGCAGTGCTCAACTGCACTAATGTACTTAGAATGGACTGTGTATAGATAATAAGAACATTTCTTCAGAATCTATTGGGAATTCTTTATGGGACATTGTAGGTTGTAACATCGTAGAATAACAAAGCATACAATATAAACAATATTCATTATCACGCTGCCCAAAATGGCCACACCATGAACACCATCCATTACTTCTAGACCAGATAACTGCACTAACGTGTGCACAAAACACTCGTTAACATGCACATTGTTATTAGCGACACATTTACTATTTACATGTGCTGCTAAGAACAATGATTTTTATGTGAGATTAAACATAATTTCACCCAACAAATTAGCATTTTGCTTATATTTGTCCAGTGATTGCCCATCTGTTCAGACATTGATCATGTCTTATTTCTGATTATCAGCCAGTGTAAATAAACCTTTACAGGTTAGCTTTTTAGGGTCAATATCAGTCTTTTTCATGGTATGTGCTGTATAGCTTTATTAGTATTCTGCCTCTATATACTCTACCTTTTCAAACTTGGATAATTTAGCAAAAACAAAAGTACCGACAAATGTCATTAGCCAAAGGAATATGAAAAACCTGTATTGACTTTATTATACTGCCTATTTTTAGACTGATTAAGACCTCCGAGATTCCAAGAAATGCGTGATATTGCAGTCAGCCAACTGCGTACAAAGTAATAATTAGAATTAATGTGAATTTTACTCTAATCATCACTAAATTGTCAGTCACTGAAATAATAGGTCTTTCCATTATAGTATACCTGCACAGTGTGGTATTAATTGATAAAAGGAATCTAAATAAGTTTACATAATGGCTTAAAAGAATTACAGTACATATTTACATTCCCACCCAATTTGATAAAGGTCATGTTTCCAATAAATCTGCTTCTTTCTCTGCCAGAATTGATCAGTCATTATGAAAATGCTCAATTCTGAGGTAAAATGTGTACTCACTGAAGACTTTCCCATTACTGAGATAGGAGATGGCAGCTGTTACTGATGAGATGTTATGAAGATAGAAGAGGTAGGAGCAGGAGGAGACAGCATAGAGTCCCCCATCCCCCTCCGTTTTGAAAAACCAGACAATGTAAAGCTGACAGCTAGGGTCTGGTATTCTCAGGAAGGGAAGAGCCAAATTTCATTGGCCCTCACCACTTTAAAAATAGCAGACCGCTACCACCCTAGAATTGGCGCCACAGTAAATTGCCCCATCCTATCCAGTTGGGGTAATAGAAGGGATTAATGACAGCTGACTTTTGACAGCTGTCATCAAGCCCTGGATCAGAAATGTTCAGGCCTCTATTAGAATCCCACATTGCCAATCCAGTTACTAAATAGTTAAAAAACACTTTGCACATCTTCTATGGTTTCCACACATGTGCAGTGTAGTTTAATGGATCAGTTAAATTATAGCATAATGGATGGTTTACTAATGGATCCATTGTCCATAGACACCCATTATATTTTAACAGATCCATTTTTGGATCCTCACAAGAGAAATCATGCAGGCAGGACATTTTGTCCATCATAATATGGATGTCTGATGGATTTGAGAATAACAGATATCAAATTTGGACACATCCGTCACCAATTATAGTCAATGGATCTGTGTTTGGATCCGTATGTTACATACGGATGTAAAAATGGAGGTGATTACAGGACATGTGAACCCAGCCTAAGGCTGGTTTCACACAGCAGTTTTTTTCCCTGATCAGGTTGGATCAGGTTTGCGTGCCAAAACCAGGAGAGGAACTTGCAGAGAAAAACTATAATTGAAAGATTGACACCTGTTCTGAGTTTTGGAGACACTCCTGGTTTTCAAGACAAATCTTCTGGACAAAGTACCTTATGGCCACTTTACACACACCAACTTATCTGTCCAACTTCTGACCAATTTGCTGGTTGCACTGAAATCATGGACACATTGTTACATTTTGTGGCTGTGTACAAATGTAACAATTTGTAACACAAAGTTGGTGTGTGTAAAGTGGCCATTAGAGTCTGCGCTGCTGCCAGGGAGATGTTGTAACACCAAAGACATGGAAAATAAACCAGTTATCACCGTACCCAGACATCCCATGTCTTTGGTGTTACAACATCTCCCTGGCAGCAGCGCAGACTCTAAAGGTACCGTCACACGCGGCAATTTTGCAAGCAATTTCACTGGCAATTTGCAGGTTGCAGTGAAATCATGGACATATTGTTCCATTTCTACACGGCAACAAGACAGAACAATGTATCCATGATTTCACTGCAACCAGCAAATTGCCAGTGAAATTGCTTGCAAAATTGCCGCGTGTGACGGTACCTTTAGGTACTTTGTCCAGAAGATTTGTCTTGAAAACCGCAGTAACCTGTGGAAGTACAGTCCCAGCAGCAGCTGCATTTTCTGAGCGATCAAGCTGGTTGTGTGCTACACAACCATACCATGTGAGCAATTCTGAGATTGTTAATCTAAACTTGTCTAAAAAGATAAGACCCTATTGCGCATTCTCAACCCTTTAGATATATACTCCTGGTTTTGACACACAAACCTGATCAGGGAAAAAACTGCGGTGTGAAACCAGCCTAAAGGCCATGTCACATGCTTCAATATCGTTAACGATATCGCTAAAACGTCACTGTTTTTTAATCGCTGAAGCGATATCATTTGTGCGTCGTTGTGTGTAACTGAACGATCTTTTCTCGAAAAATTGTTTGATCGCTCATCATTGATTTGAGATCCTGACCTCAAATCCGTCGTGCGTCATTCAATTAACCAGCTTTCAACCTGCTGCATTGTTGTGTGTGACACCGCGATAACGATCTTGTGAACGACTGCGCCTATTCACAACATTGAACAAGTATCATTCCTGGGTTGAGCGAACGATAGCTGCTCGCTGCTGGTCGAAAGATTTACTGAACGATCTCGTTCACGAGAGATCGCTCATGCGATCGTTAACGATATTGAAGCGTGTGAGGTGGCCTTAAGACAGGTATTTTTTCAGCGTGAACAGGTGGCAGCCATTTTAGTGCATACCTTTCAAAACAAAACAAATGTAGTATGCTAATTAAAGGCATTCAAGAATCCATTAATAATGACATTTCAATTTTCTTTTCTATTACTGAAGAAGCCTTTTAAATCAATAGGTTGTATTCAGTGCTTTTTTTGTGGGGGGTACGTGCCGGTAAGGCGTATCGGAAAATATGCAGAGAGGGGTGGAGCTATATGGGGTCCACTGCATGCCACCCACTGCCTGGTGCACAGGATCTCCCGCCTCAGTACTGGTAAATATTCTTTTTAAAAAAAAGCACTGGTTGTATTGGTGAATCAGTGGAGATTGGTTTGTTCTGGAGTGGCCCATTTGGGTTATATCTGAAAGAGTCTTTTCAGTCATAGTTTTAATTTTTCAATGCAATTTGGACAGCAGGATTTAGTGCTATAAAGTAAAGTCAAGTCCATAGTTGTGTTGTGATGCTGATAAATTGACACCTGCATTGAAGGAATCCAATCTGGTTGTTGAGTAATCTTCTAAAGTTTTCTTTTAATGACATCTTCTGTGCATTGTTGTGCATTGGGATCAGACTTAGGAGTAGGGCCTTCTTTTGCTTCTCTGCCCCTCTGCATGCTTCCTCTGTCTTTTTCCCTCCTTTTTTGAAATTCTGTGCTGTCATTATTGCGGTGAGCGGCAGGTGTGCAGTGTTATGGCCGCTTTACATGTCCCGATATCGTCGTCCAACTTCGATAAAAAGTCACATGGTTCGTGCGTTGGCGCCAATATCGTTCGTGCTTTGTGTGGTGTGAATGTGCAATTCAATGCAAGAACGATGCCAAAATGATATCGGGGGAGAAATGAGCAGGCTCTCCAACTGCCCGATATTGGATGGACGATCTGGCAGGATCGTGCTGTGTGACAGCCCAACAACGACTTGGAGAACAACTTCGCCTATTCACTCCCATGTTAAATGGTCGTTCCCTGGTTCGCGCGTACAAGGGGGCGTAGACATCGCAGTTGTGTTGCCTGCCGATATCTCCCTGTGTGACAGCTCCTATGCGATCTTGGATTTCAGCCAAAAAAGTGTGTGCTCCCGTGCCGTTGTACACAATATCGAAACGATGTTGGGACGTGTAAATCGGCCATTATCATGTGGCCGGTCTGTCAGTATTCAAGAAAATGTTGCAGAAGGCGGCGCACGTGCAGATTGAGATTTTAGCTACATGACCTCTTCATTAAGACAAAATCTCGATCTTAGCATGCTCTGCCTTTGGTGCCATTTTATAGAAAATTGTGCGCAATGTGATTTTAAAGACTGTGTTCAACAAAATGACTTTGAGAAACGTATGTGACAGAAAATATCCCAAATTGACACTATTCTCAGAACTACACCTCTCAAAACCACGTTCAAGAAGATAATTAGCCCTTCATGTGCTTCACAGAAACTAAAGCAATGTGTAAGGAAAAAATGAAAATTTACATTTTTTCCTCAAAAATTAATTTTGGCCCCGAACTTTGCATTTTCACAAGATTAAAAAGGAGAAAGTGGACCCCAAAATTTGTTGTGCAATTTCTCTGGAGTATGCTGACACCCTATATGTTGTGGAAAACTACTGTTTGGGCGCACAGCAGGGCTCGGAAGAGAGGCAGTGCAATTTGACTTTTCAAGCACAAAATTGGCTGGAATTGATAACAGACGCCATGTCGCATTTGAAGAGTCCTTGATGTGCCTAAACAGTGGAACCCCCCCCCCCACACAAGTGATCCAAGAAATAAGTTTCTCTAAAGGAACTTAATTAGATGTGTGGTGGGCACCTTTATACCCCAGGTGCTTTAAAGAATTTTAGAACACTGAGCCACGAAAATAAAAAAAATCTAATTTTCTCCATAAAAATGTTATTTTACCTTTATTTTCACAAGGGTAACAGAAAAAAGTGCACCTTAAAATGTGTTGTGCAATTTTTCCTGAGTACGCTGATAACCAATATGAGGTGGAAAAGTACTGTTTGGGCACACAGTAGGGCTCATAAGGGAAGGAGTGTAATTTGACTTTTCAAGCGCAGTTGGAATTGCTAGTAGCTACCATGTCACGTTTGGAGAGCCCCTGATGTTCCTAAGGGGTGGAAACCCCCACAAGTGACCCTATTTTGGAAATTAGACCCCGTAAGGAATTTACCTAGATGTGTGGATAGCTCTTAAACCACAAGGTGCTTCACAGAATTTTAGATTGTTGATAAAAAAACACATCACATTTGTTCCACAAAAAATGTTGTTTTAGCCTAGAATATTATATTTTTACAAGGGTAACAGGAGAAAATGCACAATGCAATTTTTACACAAATACCCCATATGAGGTGGAAAACTACTGTTTGGGTGCACGACAGAGCTCAGAAGGGAAGGAGCACCATTTGACTTTTTTTCAAAAATGTCTGAAAATGTTAGTAGCTGCCATGTCGAATTTGGAGAACCCCTGATGTGCCTAGGAGGCGGAACCTCCCCACAAGTGACCTTATTTTGAAAACTAGACCCACCAAAAAATTGCCCGGTAAATATCCATTAAACCTAGCAGCAGGTTGCAAGCTCCTCCGAGAGGCAACACAGGTGTCTGTATACCGGTGCTCAATCACCTGCAACCCACAGATGGGGGCAGTTGTGGCACCAGCATCCGGCCATGCTTAGTTGCACTTTTTTTATCTGCAGTTTGAGGCTGGGCCCTCTAGGGGACATCTGTCATTTGTGAGGCATATAATCAGTGTGGAGCAACCTGCCTGATCTAATAGCAGGGCTGCTCTGACACTATTCTTCACATGTATCTGAGTGGCAGAGCCCTATGGTAACCTTGTGTCTATAAATGCCACCAGTCACCTCCCTGACAGCATGGCCGGACGCTGGTGCCACAACCGCCCCCATCTGTGTTTTGTAGGTGATTGAGCACCGGTATACAGACACCTGTATTGCCTCTCAGAGGAGCTAGCAGCCTGCTGCAAGCTGCAATGGATATTTACCGGCAATTTTTTGGTGAGAAAACTAGACCCCTCAAGGAACGTATCTAGATGTGTGGTGAGCACCTTCAACCCCAAGATGCTTCACAGATTTTAGATTGTTGATAAAAAAAAGTCTAATTTTCTCCACAAAAATGTTGTTTTAGCTGAGAAGGTTGTATTTTTACAAGGGTAATAGGAGAAAATGCGCCATGCAAATTGTTGTGCAATTTCTGTTAGATACACTGATACACAAAAGAACACCGAATAGGACATAAAAATTCAGAAAAAAACTCATAAAAAATCAGCCATGTCAAATATCCATTGCACCTAGCAGGAGGCTGCCAGCTCCACTGAGAGGCGACATAAGTGTCTAAATACCGGTGCGCAATGTCCTGCAACCCAAGCGATGGGGGCGGTTGTCGCACCTGTGACCAGCCATGCTATCAAGGAGGTGATTGGTGGTATACGAAGACACAAGGTTACTGGTGTATATGTTGCACAGTGTCAGTCTGCAGCCTATTGGTCACGCCCATGCTATTGGATCAGGCGGGCTTCTCTGCACCACATACCTGCATCACAAATGACAGATGCCCCCCAGAGTGCTCAGCAAACTGCAAGAGATAAAAAGGTGCAATAAACACTAAAGATGAAGATGTGAGGTGTTAGTGGATATTTTGGCCAAAATACGTAAGCTCGTAACCGCGTCAAGGGCCCTCACGCTTACGAGCCCTAACCATATGTTTCCCAGCGATATGCTTGTTTCACAAAAGATCACCGAATAGGACATAAAAATTCAGAAAAAACTCCATTGCACCTAGCAAGAGGCTGGCAGCTCCACTGAGAGGTAACCTTGTGTCTTCATATACCACCAATCACCTCCTTGATAGCATGGCTGGTCATAGGTGCCACAACTGCCCCCATCGCTTGGGTTGCAGGAGATTGCGCACCGGTATTTAGACACTTGTGTTGCCTCTCAGTGGAGCTGGCAGACTCCTGCTAGGTGCATTGGATATTTGGCATGGCTGATTTTTGGTGCGTTTTTTCTAAGATAGGCTGGGGTCACACATAGAAATCCGTTTTTGGAAGTGATTTCCATTACCAATCCGTTTTTTTTTTGGGTGCTTTTTGAGCCTCCTACACCCCTGAACATTTTTGGACTAAGTCATTTTTTGACCAAAATTCTCAAAAAAACGGATCCGTTTTTTTACGGCACCCCAAAAAAACGGATCCGTTTTTCCATAGGGCCCATGTTAAAAAAAAAAAAAATATTTTTTTTTTGAAAAACAGACCCCAAAAACGTTGCTAGCAACGTTTTTGGCTCAAAAACGGACATAGCAATGTTTTTAAGTGCAGAAAAAAACGGACTGGGTGTTTATTACATCCAATCCGTTTTTCTGTCAGTTTTTGGACTTAGAAAAAAATAATGACAAAAATGAAGCCAAAAACGGAGCAGGGGCTTTTGTGTGACCCTACCCATACATTGATACCTCATATGTGATTGAAAACTACTTTTAAGGTACAGTGCAAAGCTCAGAAGGGAAGGATTTAGCTGGAGTGGTTTAAAGGCACCATGTCACATTGGCAGAGCCACTGAGGTGCTAGAATAACAAAAATCCCCCACAAGTGACCCGATTTTATTACCTGCAACCCTTAATGAATTTATTTAGAGCATTTTAATTTCACATGTGTGTCACACAATTTTATACTTTAGTTAGGTGGTGAAGAAAAAAATAATTACATTTTTACCACTGAAATGTTTTTTTCTAAATTTTAGAAGAGAAATGTGTAAAAATAAGGACCCCAAATATTGTTACACAATTTCTCCTGAAAGTGGTAATACCCCACATGTGACTGTACAATACTGTTTGGTCACACAACAGGGCTTGAGCGGGAAAGAGTGCCATTTAATTTTTGGAGTACAGATTTTCCTAAATAGTTTGTGGACTAAAGCGGGCCTCCTCACTACAACAATTACAAAGATGTGGATGTTAACAGTGGTTTATACACAATGTGGTGCTCAGAGCATAGGTTTTGCTGGATTTTATTTGAGAGGTGGGGCAAGGAGTGCTTTTCCAGAGCCTTTGTGCTACCAGTAATGTGAAAGCCCCCTATATTTCTGTTAACAGTTGATGGACCAAGGTGGTGACTTGTTACTTTTTGGGCTGTGTTGAATGCTGTTGTTGGCAATTTGGGTAAAGAACATTTTGGATCACTTCACATTTATCTTGTGTTAAATGCTGAGCACTTACATTCGGGTTTCAGCCATGTCTCCAAAATTCGTGATTCAGGTAACCCCCCCCAATGAACTCCTTCACTCATGAGGCAGCAGAGTTACTCTGGACTTTGTTTGCCCTCTATTCAGTGGTGTCCTTTTTAAAGGTGCACAAAATTGTGGTTGACAGCACTTTTCTGCAAGCCTAAAAAGACACGTAAAAAGATGGACTCTGCCGGACTGCTGGTCAGATGGGAGTTCAAAGTGACTCCCTCTGCCTCATTAGTGAATTTTCAATTGGTAACTTAGTCTGAATCATGTTTTTCAGAGATTTACATGTAATCGCGGGTATAATGGCCACTTTACACACACCAACTTATCTGTCCAACTTCTGAACAACTTACTGGTTGCAGTGAAATCATGGACACATTGCTCCATTTTGTGGCTGTGTACAAATGGAACAATGTGTCCATGATTTCACTGCTACCAGTAAGTTGTTCAGAAGTTGGACAGATAAGTTGGTGTGTGTAAAGTGGCCCTAAGTGTTTAGGATAAATATGCAGCACACCCTACCACGATCTTTGGGAGGCAGAATAAGCAAGTCAACAGCAGTTGCAGAATTGACTTTATTATTATTTTTACACTCTTCACCTGGTGGCGTAGTTGATTAGGCAGCTTTATTCCCCAGTCAGTATGATTACGACAATACCAAATTTATATCTTTTTTTAGGGTTAGCTTCTATAACACTAAAAATGCTTTCTTTTATAAGATAAAAGGTTTTTTTAGCATATAGTTTGTTTTTCTGACAACAGTTATGTGAGTGCTTGCAGCAGACAGGCCCGGACGATTGCGGCTTCCTCAGAAACAGAGAACCCACACAGGACGGAGGTGAATATAAACTTTTTCTCTACTTTACAAAAGTGATTTTTTTTCTGCAAAAGGGATGGCTAGAAATGATAAGAGGGGGTGCAGGGACAGGTCTAAAGATGCGGGGGGGTCAGTTGTGGGTTTAAGATCACTTTAACACAGTTGCACTTATGTATGAGCCAAAATTATAGTCTAAAAAATAAAGGCAGTCTAACACTCAAAGCTGCAGTTGATGGTTGAATATGGAGCCAGAACGTCAAAGATTCAAAACATTGCTACCCTAATGCTCATCAGTGTATATGCTGATGACAGACTCAATAGGATAAATTTCACAGGAAGAAATGACAATTTTCTTTTTTTTTTTTTTTTTCCATTCTTTATTTAATTTTAAAGTGTAACATAACATGGTACATGAATTATATTTTGTATAGGCTTCTGAGATCAAGCAGTACCTTGATATTAACAGATTGAACACAATATTTGTTTATCAAAACTTGGTACATAAAACATATTATTGTATATGCTTCTGGAATCAGGCAGTACCTTTATATTAACAAAATAAAACATAATGTACAACCTAAACAGTTGGTTTCTCAGTTTTCTTTGTTATTCAAACGGCTCCATATCTACTAAGCTTTTTAAATTATTCGATTATGAAGTCCAATAATGTCATGACAGTTCGACTATGTGCCTATAAAGATATTATTACAAAAATATATTATCCTCCCATGGCTGTTGACCGGTGGGCACATTTGTCACCTCCAAGGGATCCTCCTCGGTCTCCCTTAAGATAATAGCATGATGGTGCATATAGTTTGGGGGTTATCTAACGGTCGCTGCGGTCCTCAGGTCAATTATCAACATTACCACTCTCCGCCCTCTCTCTCCACGGTTTCCACTTTTTAAGAAATGAGTCGTGGGAGTTCATCTCCCAGCTGGATAGTTCTTCTAGTCTGTACAGATCTGATACTTTGGCTAACCATTCCCTCTCCGTGGGTGCATGTTGTTGTTTCCATTTTTGGGCTATTAGGTGTTTTGCTGCTCCTATCATAATAGGGGCTAGCCCATGTTTTTTGGGGTTGTAATTTTTTGATGGGAGCGATAGAAGCGCTTCTGTTGCGGTTAACTGAGCTCTTATGAGGTTCATAGATTCTAAAGTCTTGTTTACTCCTAACCAGAATGTTGTTAAGTTCTGACATGTCCAGAATATGTGGGTTAAGTTCCCTCTCGATTTCTCACATCTCCAGCAATTTGGGGACTCTGCTAGCCCTAGGTGGTACAATCTCTCAGGGGTGTAATACCACCTCGATAGGAGCTTAAAGGACGTTTCTTGCAGTAGGACACACCTGGAAAAGCCGTGTGAGTTCTGGCAGAGTTTTACTTTGTCTTCATTAGAAAACTTGACCCCTAGTTCAATCTCCCAAGAATGAAGAAAGATTGGGAAAGTGGGCTGTGTGTTTTCAAGTAAATTATTATATATCGTAGAGATTATTTTAGGGATTGGTGGTTTAAGTTTTGCTAGTATTTCTAGCCATTTCCATCTCGTGGAGACCGTCATTGGGCTCCTGATTTTTTTCATGTAGTGGGCCACATGTAGTTCCTGTAAGAACGTCTGTGGTTGCTGTGAAGCTTCTATTGGCCACATATTCCTGCATGGGATGTTTCCTCGCAATAACGTTGAGATGGGTTTATGTGGGAGGGTCTTCCATAGATTATATGGGTCTGTAAAATCCGCGTCTATCAGATATGGTATCAGCTGCATCGGTATTTTATCTATGAAGCCGCAGTCTGGGAAGTGAATCGGGACCAGTTTTCGTCTTACTTCTAGTGTAGTGGCAAGAATTTCATCAAAATTATCCTTATCTGGCATGTTGTCTGTCCACAACAGTTTGTGTACCTTGGTATCTAATAACTGCATTTCTATGTGTTGTCTGTTATTTTGTTATTTTGGGAAGCCGAAATGACAATTTTCTAATGGCTATTGCTCAACATACACTATTTTAAGTGTTACTTATTTGGCAGCAGAATAACAGTTTTTAACATTCTCAAATTGTGTATTGTCTGAAATTTTGATATATATATACATATATATATATATATATATATATATATATATACAGTTAGGGCCAAAAATATTTGGACAGTGACACAATTTTCGCGAGTTGGGCTCTGCATGCCACCACATTGGATTTGAAATGCAACCTCTACAACAGAATTCAAGTGCAGATTGTAACGTTTAATTTGAAGGGTTGAACAAAAATATCTGATAGAAAATGTAGGAATTGTACACATTTCTTTACAAACACTCCACATTTTAGAAGGTCAAAAGTAATTGGACAAATAAACATAACCCAAACAAAATATTTTTATTTTCAATATTTTGTTGCGAATCCTTTGGAGGCAATCACTGCCTTAAGTCTGGAACCCATGGACATCACCAAACGCTGGGTTTCCTCCTTCTTAATGCTTTGCCAGGCCTTTACAGCCGCAGCCTTCAGGTCTTGCTTGTTTGTGGGTCTTTCCGTCTTAAGTCTGGATTTCAGCAAGTGAAATGCATGCTCAATTGGGTTAAGATCTGGTGATTGACTTGGCCATTGCAGAATGTTCCACTTTTTTGCACTCATAAACTCCTGGGTAGCTTTGGCTGTATGCTTGGGGTCATTGTCCATCTGTACTATGAAGCGCCGTCCAATCAACTTTGCAGCATTTGGCTGAATCTGGGCTGAAAGTATATCCCGGTACACTTCAGAATTCATCTGGCTACTCTTGTCTGCTGTTATGTCATCAATAAACACAAGTGACCCAGTGCAATTGAAAGCCATGCATGCCCATGCCATCACGTTGCCTCCACCATGTTTTACAGAGGATGTGGTGTGCCTTGGATCATGTGCCGTTCCCTTTCTTCTCCAAACTTTTTTCTTCCCATCATTCTGGTACAGGTTGATCTTTGTCTCATCTGTCCATAGAATACTTTTCCAGAACTGAGCTGGCTTCTTGAGGTGTTTTTCAGCAAATTTAACTCTGGCCTGTCTATTTTTGGAATTGATGAATGGTTTGCATCTAGATGTGAACCCTTTGTATTTACTGTCATGGAGTCTTCTCTTTACTGTTGACTTAGAGACAGATACACCTACTTCACTGAGAGTGTTCTGGACTTCAGTTGATGTTGTGAACGGGTTCTTCTTCACCAAATAAAGTATGCGGCGATCATCCACCACTGTTGTCATCCGTGGACGCACAGGCCTTTTAGAGTTCCCAAGCTCACCAGTCAATTCCTTTTTTCTCAGAATGTACCCAACTGTTGATTTTGCTACTCCAAGCATGTCTGCTATCTCTCTGATGGATTTTTTCTTTTTTTTCAGCCTCAGGATGTTCTGCTTCACCTCAATTGAGAGTTCCTTTGACCGCATGTTGTGTGGTCACAGCAACAGCTTCCAAATGCAAAACCACACACCTGGAATCCACCCCTGACCTTTTAACTACTTCATTGATTACAGGTTAACGAGGGAGGCGCCTTCAGAGTTAATTGCAGCCCTTAGAGTCCATTGTCCAATTACTTTTTGTCCCTTGAAAAAGAGGAGGCTATGCATTACAGAGCTATGATTCCTAAACCCTTTCTCCGATTTGGATGTGGAAACTCTCATATTGCAGCTGGGAGTGTGCACTTTCAGCCCATATTATATATATAAGTGTATTTCTGAACATGTTTTTGTAAACAGCTAAAATAACAAAATTTGTGTCACTGTCCAAATATTTCTGGCCCTAACTGTATATATATATATATATAGACATTATTTTGTACTAAACCTAAGGAAATTAAATCTTAATGCATGAGAGAAGCAACTTGGTGAGTGCAACTGAGGACACATGTATTATTTACACCCATCTCATCAGGATAGCTTGCACCTATTGCAGGATGTAATTCCATATCGGGCCTCTGACATCTTTTGGTTCAATGAGTTTTTATTGAACTAATTTTTCAAGACATACAGAAAGAAACAATAAGTAGGGAACAACATGAATAATCAAGCTGTCAAACATCGCAGCAGTTTGTAACGATAGGTGAGAGGGGAGGGGGAGAAGGGGGGTTTGGTGGAATTACTCTCATCAGGCCTCTGACATCCTTAATATGTTTAAGGATTAAGCCAATTTTGCCCTTTGTAACCAAGCTTTATCATTCTATTCTGACATGTGGCAGTTTATGGTTAATAAACCTGGAATGCAGATGGAAAAATAAGTATTGGCCATATCACCAATTTTCTAAGTAATTTTCTAAAGGTGTTCTTGACATTGGCTTCTCACCAGATGTTGGTGACAATCCATCCAATCCACACAGGCAAACAAAAATCAAACCATAGATGTCCATAAATTGAATTATGTGTAATAATGAAAAATGACAAAGGGAAAAGTATTGAACACATGAAGAAAAAGAAATGAAAGCCATAGAAAGTAATAATGACTCACCCCAGGGTCGTGGCGTACTCGGATCTCGGGCGTAGCTTTAAGGAACTATCACTGGAAGCCGGTGCCCGTATCTGTGGCCCTGGTGGTCACAAAAAAGGGGTTCAGTAAAAATAAAATAATAAAAGTTTTTAACGTGACGCCACCTGCAGTATCTGGTGATGGCACCAGCGCTGTCATCAGACCGTCGGGTACAATGGGTAGGCAGCCGGATCATGTCACTCCCTACAGGCGGTTGCGAAGTCCCCAGGGCAGTAAGGTAAAGAAATGGTTTTACACAGAGAGAGGCGCAGTCTTTTCCTTGAGACTGGAACACAGGTCGCCAACTTAATAGAAATAAGACACAGGAGACCTTCTTGCTCTGCATGGGTATTTACTGTTCTCTTTCAGGCAGTTCAGCATTTGTTATCAGTACACAGTCACGGGTAGCTGACCTGGTAGTCACCAAAGGAAGCAAAGTCTCTCTGAGGCCCCCAATGATGTTCCTTCAAATTTCATTCTCTGTCCTTTTCTTCACTGTGCTCTCCTTACTATCCGTGCGCGGCCCTGCACGGAGCCCTCTTCCTACCAGGCCCGTTGTGTATGTAGAGGTCACCCTTCTCTCTAAGGGGCTCAACCCGGTTTTGAGCTCCTGTTAGGGATGTGTGTGTCAGACCAGGTCAGGGCTATATGAAAGGCCTTCGACCCACTGGGTTTGACGGCTCAGAGCTAAACTTTCCTGCACCGTACTTGGAGCCGGTACTCCGTCATGGACTGGGTTCCCTCCGAACCGGTTATTGTCACGGTCCGGCCTTGGGCTTTCTCAAGTCAGGGATCCCTCTTCTGTCTGGGCTGCTTCCTTCACTGGCACCCTCTACTTCACTCTCCTCACACACACTGACTAACTGTCACTCCCGCTTATTTCACTACACCTTAGCTCCTCCCACCGGGACTGATTCCATAGCAACGGGTTAACAAAAAGGTCCCGTGACCTAAGTGTATGAATGCAAGGATGAGGCCTCAGATCTAACATTACCATCCTCTGGCGACAAGGATGCCACACACTCTAGACTGGGTGCAGTACCCCTTTTGTGGCGCACTGACCAGTGGGGCGCCACAATAACACCAGCTGAAATCTATCAGTAATTGGAAAATAATCCTGCATTTAGGGAAAAATAATATCAGCTGTTTCAACTGATGGAACTTATGGCCTAAAGAAGGGTACCTCATTACCAAGGTACTACTCAAGAAACATTTCATGATGGGTAAAATCAGTGATCTATCTCAAGATCTTTGAAACTATATTGTTGCAAAACATACTAATGGCATTGGTTACAGAAGTACTTTTAAACTACTAGAGGTTTCAGTGAGGACTGTTGGGGCCATAATCTGGAAGTGGAAATAACATAATTTCACCATAAACCTGCCACAGCCAATGCTCCCCACAAGATTTCAACAGAGGAGTGAAAATAACTATCAGAAGACTTGTCTAAGAGACAAGAATCAGCAGGTACAGTTGTTTTGAATAAAACCTATATTTGATGCACTCAACCACCATGGTCTGCAACCATGTTTACTACGCAAGCTAGTTTAAAGTTTGCTCAACAACCTTTAGACAAGCCTGTGAAATACTGGAAGAATATAATTTTGTCAGATGAGATCCAAATTTTTCTGTTTGGATTCCATAATACATATCATGTTTGGATGCCAAAAGGCATTGCATATCATCCCAAAAACACCCTACTAACAATGAAGTTTGGAGATGGGAACATTACGGTGATGGGCTTGTTATCCACTAGCAAACTTCATGTAATTGAAGGGAGGATGAATGAACAGATGTACTGAGACAGTCTTGATAAATATTTGCTGCCTTCAACCAGGATGATGAGAATGAAACAAGTGTGGACATTTAAAAGACATTGATCTCAAACACACAGCCAATGGAAACTTTCTATTGGTTTCACAGAAAGAGAATAAAGCTGCCAAACTGATCTACACAATCACCTGACCTGAATCTAATAGAAAATTTGTGGAAGGACCTAAAGCTCAGGCTTAATAGAAGGAGCCCACAGAACCTTCAAGATTTGTAGAGCGTTTATACGGAAAAATCAGCCAACATCATACCTGAGCAATGCATGCAACTAATTTCTCCATGCAGGAGCCATCTTGAAGCTGTCATCACCAACAAAGGCATTTGTATGAAGTAATAAATAAAATTCAGTAAGCGTGTTCAATACTTTTTCCCTGTGTCGTTTCTCATTTTCATCCATCGCTAAATTTATGGACATTTTTGGTTTGATTTCTTTGCCTGTGTGGATTGGATTGGTTGTTACCAACAGCTGGTGAACAATTCATGTCCATAGCACCTTTAGAAATAAATGTACTTAAATATTGAACACATCACTAATTTTCTAACTAACCCACTGTATTTACAAGTATTTCAGTTTTTCTAAAACTGTTTTTGTGGCACATTGTGATATATGTTAGGGGGAATTTTAGATCAAAATTAGAAAATTGCAAAATATATTTAACACTGACACCCTTAAATCATATAGTCATACCACACAAAAAAAGTTAATAAAGCATATAAAATATGTTTATTTGATGTCACCATCACGTTTCAAACATTTGTTTATTGTAATAGGATGTTAGGTTTTCTAAATTTTCTTGAAATAATTTTATTTTATGGGATCTGTGCAGTTTCCAAGTGACTTTAAAGAGCTTACACTGTACTGTGCAAATGTTTGAAGTAGATATGGAAAACTGCTACAAAGTAAGAATACTTTAAAAAATAGAAGTGTAAATTATTAATGCAAGGAGACTGAGCAAAAGAGAAATCGACATTTATTTCAATATTTGGTCTGACACCTTCAAAACAACCCTAACCCTGCTGTTCTGTTTGTTCAAAAATGACCAAATTTGAAATTTTTTAGTTAATTTTTCATTTGTTTGTCAACAACCATGTTCACATACAGTGTAATTATGCAACAGGTATTCAAATAAAACACCTAAATTACGGTAGCTAAAAATCTAGACTTTAATAGGTCCGGTCAAACATGATCGGGACATTATAAGTGTATAGTAATCCCGAACAGGACAGCAGGGTTAAAGCATCAATTTTTCTAGGTTCACATGCACATTGTTTTTGAAAGAATTAAGGTTGGCTTCACACTGCAGTTTTTTCACTGATCAGTGTCCATCCGGTTTCTGTGCCAAAACCAGGAGTGTCTCCAAAACTCAGAACAGGTGTCAATCTTTCAATGATAGTTTTTCTCTGCAAGTTCCTCTTCTGGTTTTGGCACACAAACCGGATGGACACTGATCAGTAAAAAAAACTGCAGTGAGAAGCCAGCCTAACAGGTGGGTTGTTTCATACATATTGGAGAATTGACCACAGATCTTCTGTGAACATTGACTTGTGCTAAGCCTTCTGCCTCTTCATGTAATCACAGACAGACTTAAGGGCCTGTCACACGCGTCAATGTCGTCAGTGAGATGATCGCTGACGACATTGACGGCTGATTGCTGGTGAGCTGTCACACAGACAGACTCACCAGCGATCAATTGACCAGAGACATCATGGAAATGATTTAAATATCGTTTCCATGATGTCTTGCTCTCGCTGCCAGCCTGCTGGAAGCGGGAGCAGGCTGGTCTCCAAGGTAAACTGCGGGTATCTAGGCAGCGCGCGCTGCCTAGATACCCGACGTGTACCTTTGTTACCAGCCTCCTCCGCTCACCGGCTGGTATCTAAGGTACACAGCGGGTAACTAGGGACCCTAGTTACCCGCTGTGTACCTTAGATACCAGCCGGTGAGCGGAGGAGGCTGGTAACTAAGGTACACGTCGGGTATCTAGGCAGCGCGCGCTGCCTAGATACCTGCAGTTTACCTTGGATACCAGCTCCCAGCGCTTGTGACAGGCGCTGGGAGCTGGAATATCGCTACTCCCGGTGTCACATGCAGCGATGCTGCGTGTCCACCGGGCGACAATCGCCAGGTTTTAGGACTGATTCTAAAACCTGGCGATCATCAACCAGCGATTACACATCCTGAGCAATCCGGTTGCCGCATTGCGGATGTTACAACCGCTCCGAAAACCGGAGGCGGTAACCGGATTGCTTATGAAGCAATCCGGTTTTTATCATAGGCTCCTATGAGGAGCGTTTCCTGATCCGGTTTTGAGCTTTTTAAAAGCTCAAAACCGGATCAGGTTTTAAATAAAAAGCCTGAAGTGTGACCCTAGCCTTAGTTAACTATTCCATCCTACTATGAAATTGATGATCGTTATCCAATTTGAG
The DNA here is from genome assembly GCA_033576535.1 of Allobates femoralis. NCBI lineage: Eukaryota > Metazoa > Chordata > Amphibia > Anura > Aromobatidae > Allobates > Allobates femoralis. The sequence continues at coordinate 341,894,120 of JARQOC010000004.1, read as the reverse complement.
CAAAAATAACTAAATTAAAATTCGCCAAATCAAGTACAGCATAATAAACTTAACGTGTAAAAAAAAAAACTTAACACCTCACCGCTGACCTGTCCCATCACTCTATTGCAATATTCCAATTTATCCCATTTCATTCCATATCTCATTTTTAAAAAACATATAGAAATCCCAACAAGGTAGAAGCAAAAAGAAATTGCTTGTGACCTCAGTAATTGGTACTGTTGCCTTTCAAAACTGAGGTCCTTGGTTCAAATCTCACCAAGGACAACATCTACAAGCAGTTTGTATATTTGGCCCTGTGTTTCCATGGGTTTCCTCCCACACTCCAAAGATAGGGAATTTAGATTATTGGCCCTAATGAGGATGGTGATGATCACATCTATAAACCACTGTGGAATTAGCAGCGCTATATACCGTAAGTGAGTAGAATAAATGAATGAATAAAGGATCATTTTCAAAGAATGCATCAGGGCCTTTGCTAACCAAGCATTACAAAGGTGGTATACCATCTAAAAGGGGCATCATGCTCTATAATGGATGAGGCATATAACATTAGAAAGCCAAACTCAATATTATTTTTAACAATTAGCTAGGAAAACGTATGCTTTAGTAGATCTCATACAGTAATAGGGGCAGAATTTGCTGTTGACCATATGAATCTGTGAATTTTTCCTTGAAGGACCAAGTGCTGTAATTTAGAAAGAAACAAAAAAATATATACCAGTATATAGCTCAAAAAGTATGAAGGCACATTTATAATCATGGTGTTTAATTAAAATTAACCTTGCATTAGGGTAATCTGGTCCTACTTCCTATTCAGAATGCATAATATGCTAGTAATTAACTTGTCTGTCAAACTGGTTAAATTAATCTTCACTTTTGTTTTTTCACATTGACTTTGAATGTCAAAGAATCACAATTACAAAGAATTATGTCATTACTTAAAAATATTTACGGGCCACTCAAATTTAAACTACGGTACTAGTAATGTTTTTCAAGGACAGTTAGCTCCATGTCCGGTGCTGAGCCAGCATGTGATTACCTGAAATTATTCTGCCTCTCTTAAAATATATAACTTAGATGCATTTGTGGCTATGTGTTATTACATTCCCAATACTTTTCATTGTAATCCTTTCAACAGTGTATTTATAATGTCCTTTGGTGATCAATATTAAACCTTTAGCTAATCATTCAGCTATTAGTAATAGTCTTAAATATTTGACAGCAATCAATTGAAATCAAGTAGAGATTGTTTTTCACTGTCCTAAATATTGTCTAGCAGTCTTTTTTTTTTTACTATATGAAAAGAGCCATTGATCAGCATAGTTCAGTGATCAGTATTGACCATCTTGACCTTTTAACTGACAGTGGTTATACCGAAGGGAGACTTCATCACAGACATGACATTCTGATGCTGCTGTCCACAGTAAGCAGCAAGATGATCATCCCTGATCTACGTTCCTTATTCAATAGCAATTCCTCATCAATTATATAATTGCGAATGGGTTTTTTGCCCCTTCTGAGTCCACTCGCAATGCGAGTCGGCGTGGTCATGTGGATACGCCCGAAGCATTGGCCGCGCAGCGGCCATTGCGAGCAGTTCTAAGGCGACTCGCTATGCCCGCGCAGCGGGCATGGCGACTCGCCTTTACAGCGCGAAGCATTGGCCGCGAAGCGGCCATTGCTAGTCAGAGACTCGCTCTTCTAGAATCCCGATGCATCTGCATCGGGCACCCAGCTAGTATTAAAATAAACATAGAAGTAGTATTTTGTACTTAAAAAGTATGTAGAGTTGTTCCACAAACAAAGTACATTTTAAATAATAGGGTCATGACTTTTAGTTGAGCAGATGCAGCAAAGGACAGCATGCACATCTTTACATCCACCGCATTGTCTTACGGCTGGACTGCTTATTTAAGTTACAGTGCAGCGATTTCCAGCGACTGCCAATAGAGCAGGTGTCAGGACAGCCCTCAACAGCTGTTGGGGGAGCAATTCAGGGGGACATATGCCCAGCAACCCCAATGATCAGCCAGCCCCTGTTGACAGCCACCAGCCCAATCTTGCCAGGTCTTCTAGGTTTCCTCTCGGTGTCGCCTGTTTTAGGATAAATATCCAACCATTTAGCTGGCTGATTATGGTCAGACCTTTGTCAGTCTTAAGGTACCGTTACACGCTTCAATGTTGAAACGATATCACTAACGATCTTGGGGGCGCGTGATCATAAGGACATCGTTTTGACATCGTTTGTGAGCTGTCATACGCCTAGATATCGTGGACGACGCACCAACGATCCAGCGAGCAGGTATCGTTCGCATGACCCAGCGACCTATACTTGTTCACTGATGTGAATGGGAGAAGTCGTGAACGACATTGTGATCGCGGTGTCACACAGAAAGATGCAGCAGGTTGGCTGATCGTGGATCTCTGATTTGAGAATATGTTCTCTAATGTGTGATCAATTATCCAATGGTTTATCATAGTCGTATTGCAGTGTTACATGCAACGACGTCCTAACGATGTCGTTTCAATGCCTCCAAACCCGTGATGTTTGAGCGATATCATTCACGATCTCGTACTGTATAACGGTAACTTTAGCTAACTTGGTGGAGTGTGTACCTCTTGTCTGCTGTTCTGATCCTTTGCTGACCTGACCTAGGAATTACATTTTGACTACTCTTTTGGATTGCCACTTTTGTCTTTAACACACTCTGACTGTTATCTGACTCTGGACTTGGCCTGCGACTATCCTTTTTGTCTTATCCCTCTGTCTTTTATGTATACTCCTGGCTTGACATCGGACTCCTTGACTTGCCGCTCATGGCTTGCCTGTAAGAAGTAACTTATTGTTCCAAGTAGGTCTTGGAATAAAATAAATTTCCATAATTGGATATGTTTATAAGGTTATTTCAGCACAGGGTCTTTTTTTAACACTTTAATGTGTGGAAATTATTTTTAGTCAAAGATCTATTAACTAAAATGTATTTTGTAGGAAACCCCACTTGAAGTCATATCCAGTACATTATTATTGCTGTTAAGAAAGACCACATTGCTATCTTATATAGGACGGGCTGTAATACCATAATATATAAACTGCAAGTGCTTATGATTTTACTGCAGTTTTAATGACTGGCTACTAACTAACTTTAAAAAATAATCCTATTTTACAGGGTTAATTTCTATTTCTATTTTTTAATTTCTAGATAATACATTATCTGTAACTGTAATTGTTAATCGTGATTGTTTCATTGCTTTTGTTATATATATATATATATATATATATATATATATATATATATATAATGTGTGTATAGCAATTATCACAAAAAGTGAACATGCCTGGTACTAGAATATTCTGATAAACTGTTTTTAGACAATGTTTGCATTGTTCTGGGGCTTGTCTATTGTTATGTCTTTTTTTTTAACAGAAGATCAATTTCTTCAATATGTTTTGTTCTGGGCACCCCTACGGGTATAAAATAATGAGAAATTGGCATTCTTTCATCTGTTAAAATTCTACTGAAATCAATTGAATTCTTTGAGCCATCTTTTCTTTTCTTTTTTTTATAATTAAAACCTGCACTGGGCCAAGATAGATGCTAATGTTAATGAGCCCTTATCAATCTATTTAGACATTGTAGCCACCTGGGCACATTATTATTTGCACTGTTTACTGCCGGGACAAAAACCTTCTCTAGAGATCTCCCTAGTCAATAGCTGACAACACGTTCAAATCATTTCTAGAGAGCAAGATCCTTCACTGTTGATCTGGCGCACTATTGATTAATCATGTTTTTAATTTTTTTTATCCATTTTTCAACAAAACAGAGTTCATTTTAAATATCTAACTCAAAAAGATCTATAGACAATAAGAATATTGATCTATATTTATATAGCGCCAACATATTCCGCAGTAGTGCTTTACAATACAGTGGTTCTTATGCAAACGGTCATAGCAACAATAAAAAAAAGTACAATACAGTAAGTAATTAAAGTAGAGAATCAATGTAAAATTACAATACACAAATCACATGATCAATGTAAAAAGTACAATAGAGTGATACCTCGGTTTTCGTTGACTTTGGATATCATCGGTTTCAGTTTTCATTGATTTTTTTTTTTTAATGAAAATCGTGTCTCCATTTTCGTCGATGCCTCGGCTTTTGTCCGTACATCGCTGCTAACTCTGCCTTTAAAAATGTGATTCCCCTTCCAAAAAATAGATGAGAATTTAGTGGATAGGACTTGTGACATGTGGGGAGCCGTGTAGTGGCTCACAAGCTTACGTGTTTTGGACCAAAATACAAACCAATACCCCACAATTTGCTATAGTTTAAAACTAACCATTTTTCCATCATTTCAGCACCTGTCATTGTGGTTTTTTCTTGCACTCTTTTGTTGCTGTGTGTAGCTGGGCCATATGGGTGCGTTTGTTCCGGGCCAGGTAGCGGTGTTGAATGCCATAACAGTCCGCCTACTGAGATGGGGGCTAATGTAAGAGGCTGGGCATACACTGTGCAAACCTGTGTGAACTGCACCCTAAATGGAACCCATTGTGTTTGCAGGACAACCAGTGGTCACTCCCTCTGTGTGAAAGGAGGTTGCTAGTGATTGGGGCTGGTGTCTTGCATTCATAATGCCTTCAGTTATAACCTGGGCAAAGCTGCACACAGCACTGAGTGTAATGGTCGTCTGACCTGAATTTGCTGTGGTAAGAAAACAGTGATCACATAACATATCAATATTACATGAGCCACAGAAGAGCCAGTGCCTATATCACTAGACCTGAATCGACGTTGAATATAGATGTTGTTATATTGTTTGGGGGCAAGCATAGTGATGAGTAGGAGGTTGTAGTTGACAACCCTTTTATCCAATAATGTCAGGGGAGAGAAGGATAGAACGGTTTGTATTCAAATTCCTGATCTATTTGTTCTCCAACTAGATAAGTCACCGTCAGAGATGTTTGGCAGTGACATGCCCTGCTCTCCACTTAGAGAGCACACAAACACTTGGCCAAGTAAAATGTATGGAAGAGTGGAGAGAAATATTTGTCTGCAGCACACATTTTTGGCTGAAAATCTATGGTATGAATTGTAACATGATCGCTGGGTTCTCTCAAGGCCCATCGAGCAATATACAGTACCTTGTGAAAGTACAGTTGTGGCCAAAAGTATTAACACCCCTGCAATTCTGTCAGATAAACCTCCATTTGTTGTAGTCCCGGTCCTGAAACATACCACATCCTGCTGGTTTTAATGGCAGAACACAGACACATAAACCTTATCCCAACAATGTATACCACACATAGTGTCAGAGCAGGATCAGAGTAGGACCCAGTAAGTTTGAGAGCACTTTGGCGCAGTTACCAGGCTTTTCGCAGTGACGTCAGTGATGAAGCTAAGTCTCTCAATTCATTTATTCCAGCACAGTATTTACTGAGTTCACTTGTCACATATGCATTTCTTAGCTGCACAGACAATCCTGCATTTCATATAGTAGCCATTTAGCTGTTCCCCATCATTATGTGTTCAGAGTTACAGCAACTTTATTCCCTTAAGTTCATACACATATTTTTTGCTTGCACCTGCACATTAAGGTGTATGCCAGTCCTAATAATGTAATTGTATTTGGCTCCATCCATCTTTCCATCAATTTTAACCATCTTCACTGTCCCTGCTGAAGGAAAGCAGGCTCAAACCATGTTTGACAGTGGGGATGGTGTTTTGAGGCTGATGAGCTGTGTTGCTTTTACGCCAAACATATCATTTTGCATTGTGGCCAAAAAGTTCAATTTTGGTTTCATCTTACCAGAGCACCTTATTCCACATATTTGGTGTGTCTCCCAGGTGGCTTGTAGCAAACTTCAAACGAGACTTTTTATGGATATCTTGAGAAATGGCTTTCTTCTTGCCAGTCTTCCATAAAGGCAAGATTTGTGCAGTGTACGACTGATTGTTGTCCTATGGACAGACTCTCCCACCTCAGCTGTAGATCTCTGCAGTTCATCCAGAGTGATTATGGGCCCTTTGGCTGCATCTCTGATCAGTGTTCTCATTCTTCGAGATGAAAGTTTAGAGAGATGGCCGGCTCTTGGTAGATATGCAGTGGTCTGATACTCCTTCCATTTCAATATGATCGCTTGCACAGTGCTCCTTGAGATGTTTAAAACTTGGGAAATTTTTTTGTATCCATATCCAGCTTTAAACTCCACCACAACAGTATCTCGGACCTGCCTGGTGTGTTCCTTGGTCTTCATGATGCTCTCTGCACTTGAAACAGAACCCTGAAACTATCACAGAGCAGGTGTATTTATACGGAGACTTGGTTACACACAGGTGGATTCTATTTATCATTACCAGTCATTTAGGACAACATTAAATCATTCAAAGATCCTCACTGAACTTCTGGAGTGAGTTTGCTGCACTGAAAGTAAAAAGGACAACTAATATTGCATGCCCCACTTCTCAGTTTTTTATTTGTTAAAGTTTAAAATATCCAAAAAATGTCGTTCTGCTTCACGATTGTGTCCCACTTGTTGTTGATTCTTCACAAAAAATTTGAATTTATATCTTTGTTTGAAGCCTGAAATGTGGCAAAAGATTGCAAAAGTTCTAGGGGGCCATATACTCTCACAATGCAGTGTATATGCCGATATGTCTATACGCAATATGCCGCACCCGAGCACTCGGCAGACCACGCCAGATCAGGACTAGGCACTCTGATACTTTTCCCACTACCCCATCTTCGAACTGTGATTCAGTTACAATCTGCTTTGTCCTGACCTTCCCCTTTTCCACTCATCTCCTTATTACTGGCCTCAGCCAGATCATGCACCGTGAGCTCTAAACTCCTCTCCAGGTTTGTAATGTTTTTGAGTGTTGCAAGCTGCATATTGAGATCCATTACCTTGGCTTCCAAATATATAATATGTTGACATTGAGCTCGGATATATTAACCCTGGTTGTTCAAGGCATAAATACATCCCACAAGTTGCACATCTGGTAGCATCGCCTATGGAGCACATCTAAAATAAGGATGAACCCTACAGATAAAAGCATAAAAACAATGGAAAACTAATAAGGAAAACATCAAACTATTCTCCTGTGTTAAACTATATGTTATTTTTGACTTTACACATATCACATTGCTCAGCAGCCCCCGCTTAGGAGTCACTGCAACTTGTAATTCTCCAAACAACAAACACAATTATGTTTGTTGATATGACCGGATAATTTGAAAGTAGTTTCATTGGCCACCCAATGTTATTTAAAATTATTACAATTTCTCTCACTTTGCTCAGCATGATTTTACTAAATTGCAGATGCCTGTCTGGGTCTTCCTCCAAATAAGCCATGAATTAACACAACTCTTAAAACAAACCCTATTCCATCTACTGTCCACCTATTTTTGGTTCACCCTGTACAACACTCTTTAATATGGCTGTAAAATAAATAATTTAGTAGTATTATGCATTGATAAAATGAAAAGGTAATGTTAGAAATATAGGTAAAAACAGTACTGTGAACAATGTGTTAGTCCTAATGGTGCCCTTGCTAGGATCTATGAATCATTTATTAAATACACGTGTGATGGATAAAAGGAAGTCATTCATATTTTAAGCAAATCTTTCAAGTTTAACATTGAGGGCGACTAAGGGCCCTTTCACATCAGCGGTAATTTGAAATCGCGGCAGATGCGGTGAAAAAACCGCATCTGCCGCGATTGCCGCATAGCCGCCACATAACCGCTGCACTTGCCGCACCTGCCGCAAGTCCCCTATACTTACTATGGCGATTACCGCAACCGCGCCGCAAGTGCAGCGGTTATGCGGCGGCTATGCGGCAATCGCGGCAGATGCGGTTTTTTCACTGCATCTGCCGCGATTTCAAATTACCGCTGATGTGAAAGGGCCCTAACATAGTTTTGTGACTGTGTTCTATCAATATAACTATGGCCAATGAGAATGTAAACTCCGAGATTATTGATTCTGTTAGATTGTAGTGAAACATAAAAATGAAAACAATCTGTTTCTTCTGTCCTCCAGATTCATCAAGAAATTTAAAAGTTTCTTCAGATTCATCAGAACAACTTTTTCAGAAACTGAGGAATAAACATGAATTCACTGTGTTGGTGACTTTGAAGCAGACTGTTCAAAATTCAGGTGTTATTCTTTCCATACATCAGTCTGATCACAGGTAATTATTTTATGAACAGTTTTATTGTAGATTTATTATTATTTATTACTATTATTTATATAGTGCCATTAGATTCCATTGTGCTTTACATGATGTGAGGGTAGACGAGGACAAGTTCAATATGTACGTGAAGTCCAGACAAACAGGAACAGGAGGGGATGAGACCTTGTCCACGTGGACTCACAGTCTATGAGGGACAGTAGGGGACATAGTAGGAGGGGGTAGTGCGGAACATGAGACAATGCGGTGGACTGGGATGGAGTAGGGAGTTGAAAGTGTTGAATAGTTGTTTGGGGTTGTGGGACAGGGCAGTAATTAGAGATGAGAAGTAGGCTTGTTTTGCGTCGTTGAGTGCGGACTTGAAGGTAGAGAGGGACTGTTTATACATGGCGAAGTGCACCGCGGAATGGGATTTCTTACATCTCGGCTCGGCCACCCTGGACGCTCGATGCAGCTCTTTAGTGAGGGTGGTGAGCCAGGGTTGCAGATTTTCTTGTAAGTGAGGTGGGCTGCCAGGTCGAGAGCTGCAGTCATTGTGTCGTAGAGGGTGGCAGCAGAGTCGGTGTCATGTGAGGAAGCTAAGTCTGTGAGAGGGAGAAGGGACTCAGAGAATGAGTGGTAATCATTAAGTTTAAGGTTTCTGCAGGGATGAGAGAGTTTCCGGAGAGGGGGAGAGTGGTAGGAGGTGAAAGGGAGGAGAAAGTTAGCAGGTTGTGGTCGGATAGGGGGAGGGGTGAGTTTGAGTGGTCGGTGAGGGAACAAAGGCGGGTAAAGATAAGGTCAAGCGTGTGGCCATCATTATGAGTGGCTAAGTAGGACCATTAGGAAAGCCCAAAGAAGGTGGTCAATGATAGGGTCTGGAGGCAACAGGGTGGGTGGTATCAATGGGGATGTTGAAGTCGCCCATGATGATGGAGGGGATGTTGGAAGAGAGGAAGTGGAGAAGCCAGGGGTGAAGTGGTGAAGAAAAGAGGGGGTAGATCCAGGGGGGCAGTAGATGGCGGGTAGCTGGAGGTTGCAAGGGTAGAAGATGCGGACTGAATGAACTTCGAAAGAGGGGAGGTTGGCAGAGGGTGGCAGTGAAATTGAGGCAAAGGAGCACCTTTTGGAGAGGAGCAGGCCAACTCTTTCACCATACTTATTGTTAGGGCAGGGGGTGTGGGAGAGGGTGAGTCTGCTGTTGGAGAGTGCAGGGGAGCTGTGTCAGAGGGGGTGAGCCAGGTTTCGGTGATGCCAAGGAATGAGAGTTTGTTAGTGTTGAAGAGGTCGTGGATGAAAGGGAGTTTGTTGCATACTGAGCGAGCATTCAATAGTGCTCCGGGTAGAGGGACTGGGGGAGCAGGGGCTGGAGGAATGGGTGTAAGGTTGTGGAAGTTACGAGAGTTTGTGTTGGGGAGCGGATGTGGGTGAGAGGTGACTGTGGAGATGTGAAGGGGGGACCAGGGTTCAGGAATATATCACCCGTGAGTAAGAGAAAAGCAGCAAGAGGGTTAGGAGGTGAGAGCAGGAGAGGGCACGTGGTGGGCGTGCGTGTTTGGCGACATGGGACTGCATGTGGAGGGATAGTTTGGAGGAGGAGGAGAGATGACTGGGTAGGATGGAGGGAGAGAGCACTGCTTCATTACTGGGTGAGGGGATTAGAGGGGTTAGTATGAAGTGAAGTAGTATGGGAGTGAGGGTGAAAAGAAGAGGAAACATTGTGAGCAGTAGTTGTGGGTGCAGTACATCTATATGACATGCAGCAGGGGGGTGGGATGCAGCCGGGGGTGGGGTGCAACCAGGGATGAGATACATTCAGGGGTGAGGTGTAGCCAGGGTTGAGATGCACGCAGTGGTGAGGTCCAGCAGGGTTGGGATGCAACCAGGGATGGGGGTGCAGCATGGGGTGAGGTCCAGCAGGGGTGAGATGCAACCTGGGATCAGGTGTGGCCTGGGATGAAATGAGATACAGCCTGGGATGAGATGCAGGTTGATGAGGTCATACCAGGGTGCTGGCCGTATGGGATGAGATTTAAATGCTTATCTTCAAATTCCTAATTACCTTGCAGAATATAGGCCCCACTTTTATGTTGTGAGATGTATCATAGCTAAGTTTCCTCTTGTTCTGAAACTTAATTAATCATCATTTTAGATATACTATAGTAACAACACTACAATAACAGCCATTTTTTTAATTCTTTACACACTGTGGACAAGCAAAGCAATATTAAATCCCTCAGTTCTATTTTTAATTATTAAACCAAAATTCTGAAACCATTGATTATGTGTCACAGAAAGTATTCTTTCTGCATTGTGAGTTGGGCAAGACATAACTTTTTCTTTATTAAAAAAAAAACCGAAAGATTTCAATAATTCATAAATTTATACACAACTTAGTGTTCCTGAAGTCCAGTCCTCAAGGCCCATGAACAGATCATGTTTTACTTAGAATAACATATGTGATGGAATTATCACATGTACGATACAAATTAAATCCCGAGTACATTATATGCTCATGGGCCTTGAGGACTGCAGGAACACTAAGTTGTGTATAAATTTGGTTTCAGGACTAGTCTACCTCCCAAAGTGTGTGTGATTATATATATATATATATATATATATATATACAGTATATATATATATATACATATATATATATACAGTGTCAGCCAAAAGTATTGACACCCCTGAGATTCTGTCAGATAATACTCAGTTTCTTCCTGAAAATGATTGCAATCACAAATTCTTTGGTATTATTATCTTCATTTAATTTGTCTTCAATGAAAAAAACACAAAAAGAATTGTCCTAAAGCCAAATTGGATATAATTCCACACCAAACATAATAAAGGGGGTGGACAAAAGTATTGGCACTGTTAGAAAAATCATGTGATGCTTCTCAAATTTGTGTAATTAACAGCACCTGTAACTTACCTGTGGCACCTAACAGGTGTTGGCAATAACTAAATCACACTTGCAGCCAGTTGACATGGATTAAAGATGACTCAACCTCTGTCCTGTGTCCTTGTGTGTACCACATTGAGCATGGAGAAAAGAAAGAACACCAAAGAACTGTCTGAGGACTTGAGAAACCAAATTGTGAGGAAGCATGAGCAATCTCAAGGCTACAAGTCCATCTCCAAAGACCTCAATGTTCCTGTGTCTACCGTGCGCAGTGTCATCAAGACATTTAAAGCCCATGGCACTGTGGCTAATCTCCCTGATGTGGACGGAAAAGGAAAATTGACAAGAGATTTCAACGCAAGATTGTGCGGATGGTGGATAAAGGACCTCGACTAACATCCAAACAAGTTCAAGCTGCCCTACAGTCCGAGGGTACAACAGTGTCAACCCGTACTATCCGTCGGCGTCTGAATGAAAAGGGATTGTATGGTAGGAGACCCAGGAAGACCCCACTTCTTACCCTGAGACATTAAAAAAGCCAAGCTGGAGTTTGCCAAAACTTACCTGAGAAAGCTAAAATATTTTGGAAGAATGTTCTCTCTTTTTGGGCAAAGGCATCAACATAGAGTTTACAGGAGAAAAAAAGAGGCATTCAAAGAAAAGAACACGGTCCCTACAGTCAAACATGATGTTTTGGGGTTGCTTTGGTGTCTCTGGCACTGGACTGCTTGACCGTGTGCATGCATTATGAAGTCTGAAGACTACCAACAAATTTTGCAGCATAATGTAGGGCCCAGTGTGAGAAAGCTGGGTCTCCCTCAGAGGTCATGGGTCTTCCAGCAGGACAATGACCCAAAACACACTTCAAAAAGCACTAGAAAATGGTTTGAGAGAAAGCACTGGAGACTTCTAAAGTGGCCAGCAATGAGTCCAGACCTGAATCCCATAGAACACCTGTGGAGAGATCTAAAAATTATCAGGGACCTGGAGCAGTTTGCCAAAGAAGAATGGTCTAAAATTCCAACAGAGCATTGTAAGAAACTCATTGATAGTTACCGGAAGCAGTTGATCAGTTACTTTGGCTAAAGGTTGTGCAACCAAGTATTAGGCTGAGGGTGCCAATACTTTGTCTGGCCCATTTTTGGAGTTTTGTGTGAAATGATCAATGTTTTGCTTTTTGCTTCATTCGCTTTTGTGTTTTTTCATTGAAGACAAATTAAATGAAGATAATTAATACCAAAGAATTTGTGATTGCAATCATTTTCAGGAAGAAACTGAGTATTATCTGACAGAATTGCAAGAGTGTCAATACTTTTGGCCAATACTGTATATATATATATGTAAATAACAAAAAGGGGAATTAGCACAAACTCCAGGTCAACATAGGGTGCAAAAAATCCTGTATACACTGTTCAAACATAATAAATATAAAGAAAAAACAGGCAGCACCACCAACAAATCAATAAAAGGGACACACTTCAATGGAGCCCTCAGCGGTGCAACGTTTCGACCTGTGATGGTCTTTTTTCTTGAAAAAGACCATCACAGGACGAAACGTTGCACCACTGAGGGCTCCAATAAAGGGTGTCCCTGTTATTGATTTTTTTTGGTCTTTCAGCCTGTTTTCTCTTCTCTCTCTCTCTCTATATATTTATATATATACATATATATACATATATATATATATATGTATATGTGTGTGTGTGTGTGTGTATGTGTATGTGTGTGTGAGTGTGTGTATATGTAATGTATATATAAACGTTCCGGACAAAATGACCTTCGTCAAGCACAGAGTGAATGTCAAGATACTGATATAAATACACAACATGGTGTTCAATAATTAAACTCAATAAGAACAGTAATTAAGCAAACCTACTGTATACAATAAGGTGCAAGTGCTTCCAATTGCAAGTACAATAAATATAAATGCAGTGCATAAACAATCCAAATTTTGTATAGTATTACAGCGTTAATAATGATATATAAAATACATATGTGTTAATAAAGCTGACAATCATCAGTTGATGTGGTTTAAAAAGTGAATTCCACATGTTGCAGAGTAGTATTCAGCACCATCATGTATGTCAAGTATAATCGCCGCACAGCGTCCTAAACCAATGATAACTGAGGCAATGATTTCCATAACAAACAATGTAATATTAATTAATTGGTTCGAAACACTGCAAAATACACGCAAAAAAAAACAATTTTATAGTGAATAAAGATAATGGTTAATGCTAGAATCACTCAGAAATTACTATAAAATGAATATGAAAGACTAATTTAAGGGCAGAGAGGGGTGCACATTTCATTTTTAGAAGGGGAATCACATTTTTTATGGCAAAATTAGCAGCTATGTACTGACAAAAAAGAAGAAAAACCGAGGTATCAACGAAAACCTAGACACATTTTGCATTGAAAAAATCGACGATATTCGAAGTTGACCAAAGCTGAGGTATCACTGTATATGTGTGTGTATGTATATATACAGGGGTTGGATAAAATAATGGAATCACCTGGAGAAATCAACAAAAGTTAGTTTAATATGATGTAGGTCCACCTTTTGCGGCGATTACAGCCTCAATTCTCGAGATATGGATTCATACAAGGGATATCATTGGCCCGGCGTAATCTCCATGAAATAGCACCCCAGATCATCACAGAACCTCCACCATGTTTTACGGTTGGGAGAAGGCAGTCTGGATGGAATGCTTCTTTCGGCTGTCTCCAAACGTACACTCGACCGGAGGTCGGAAATGGGGTAAATGATGATTCATCTGAGAAATATCACATGTTTCCACAGCTCGAGGGACCAATTCTGGAGGTTCCTACACCACTCTAAACGCATGGAAACATTTGTCATTGAGAGAAGCGGTTTTCTAATTGCAGCTCTTCTGTGGAATCCAGATTTGTGCATCTCCTGACGAACAGTTTTCGTGGAAACTGGGTTCTGTAGGTGTTCATTGAGCTCAGCAGTGATTTTCGGAGCTGTGGTCTTGCGATCCTCTCTCACAATTCGCTTTAGAGTCCAACGGTCTCTCTCAGTCAACTTTGACTTTCGGCCGGACCTGTGCTTTGCTGCGGACGTTTTTCCTTCTATTTTTATAACATGTTCGAAGATTATGATGCCAAAACGTTAGGTGTTTCCATTATTTTGTCCAACCCCTGTATATAGTACACTTTCTTATTGTTGTAGTTCAATATTTGACTAATAAACACCGTCCAAATACCACTCTTGCTTATATACCATTGAATATAATCCATGTTTCCCCATCCAGATAGGATGAACTTACTTGGACGTTAATAAGGCTGTGTTTGCATTATAGGGCCGAAAACCGTTTCAGTGCACTCTTATGGTTTATTATATACATAAATTCAGCTCTTGTTGGTTCTTTTCAGTATTGTGATTTGTGGCTTATTTATTTGAGGTGAATCACATTTTGGAGGAAAATTTAGTAAAGCTGGTGAATTTGAAGTTCAAGCAATCTTCCCCGGTAATAGATGATCAGCTCACTTCCTAGATGGCTGCATTCTGAAAGGAGCTCGCACTGTTGATGCAATCTTTTAAAGAACACAAAAGAATAGCCAATGACCGATTCGTTCTGCTACATATGTCATATAACTGTGCACAGTGCTATGTGATATATCTATGAAATGTAGCCTCTTTATGCATTTGGCTCTAGTGTTCTTCTTGCATGCTTTGGTATTTCCCTCAGCGCTGCTCAGAGAACCTGTTAATAAAATACAATGTTGATTGATTGGAAGGTTGGTGCTCTCGGAATGGTGCTTTACAATATGCAGATTTGGAATGCTGGAAAGAAGGTTTATGTGCTCCTCCATGAGCAGAGGAAATTGGTTCTACAGGTGACCTTGTATTATTGTCTTTGTATATATGCCCAGAATTCTTAACATCCATTTGTTGATGACTATATATTTCTGGAAGTGGTGGCCTAACTGGAAATGTGCACCATCCTTTATATAGGTTGTTGGAATTCATCATCATAGCTACTGGTTATATATTTGAAAAGTCAGAACAATAGTGGGTGATTAAAATCTAGCAAATCCATAGAGATATATAGAAAATAAAAACACAGATATAAATACAACATAAAAGCTTCGTGCAGATGTTGCTCTTATTTGATTTTACCCCAAGATCCAAGTGGTAACTACTGAACAACCATGTTTTAAAGTCTCCATGCACATTAAATACAGTAGTGTGGGCAGAACAATTGCTTGGTTGACAGTCATCTTCCTTGACTCGCCCATTCACAGAAATGCTCAGTTAAGTCGAGCACTTAATATTCTGAATGGATTACCAGTATCTTGCTCAACCACCTTATTTAATGCAAGTTAGCTATTCTTTTTCCTTAGAATTAGAAATCAAACTAGACTTATGTACAATGTTGTCATTTCCATTATCACATTTGTGTTGCTATCATTCTGAAAGACACTACCTTTTATCCTGTACTGATCCATTAAAATAGCTACAATCATATACTAAGCTACCCTTCTGTAACTTTCTAATACTTTCATCTAAGTATATTATATTATTTTATATTAAAATCTAATCAAATATATTTGGGCTCCTAGATAGTGAACTGAATAAGTATGACCACATGAGTAGTAATGAGCGAATTCGAGCTGTAAATTTCGGGTCTGTACCAAACACCTAGTGTCAGGCATGGACCTCGAACACAGACTTCCCTGAAAAGTCCATTTCCTACGTGAGCAGAGGAAATTGGTTCTACAGGTGACCTTGTATTCAAAGTTTTGGTTATCTTTCTATGTAAATATAATGGATAACCTTGTAGAGTCGGAATCCAGACCATTAAAGCACACTACAGCTTTTTTTTTTTATTGTATCACTGGAGTGATGCATTAAATGTAAGTGCCCTGGCCCTAATGTTACACTCACCTTCGGTCAGTCTGCAATGAAAAGTAAACTGCTGTCAACTCCAGTGCTTCATGGAGTGCCCCTCACCCTGACTCTCATAGAGATCCATTGAGTGCTTTTGACGTAACTTTTGATTTCTGGCCAAGTGGTGCTGCAGGATTGGACCGGAACTGAAAAAAGGATGGAGATGTTAGAGGGTGAGTATAAGACTATTGGCAGGGGACTTTCATTTCAAACGCCACTCCAGTAGTAAAAAAAACCCTCAGTAGTGGAGCTTAAATGTGTAGTTGTAGAATTGAGCTATTCAACAGCATTGTCAGACACGGAGGTGCATCGGCACCCAATCAACCAGGAGGTAAAGAAACTGTAAGGAGACTGGAGTCTATGAGCTGTTTAAAAGACAAGTAAAAAAAACCTTTATTTCTAATTCCTAAAAATAAACTGATTAATAAAAAAATAAATAATTTAAATAACATTAAAGACTAATGCTCCCACATCACTGAAGTCATATTTCCTCCTACACATTAGTGTTTTTGCATGGCTATGCCCTTCATTGAGGTATATCAATTAATTCCTATTCTTCTATTATTCTGTATTGTAATTCAATTCAAGGCAATACATTTAGCACAGTTTGTCATTTTGCTCTTAATAATACTCTGAGTACTTCATGTGTCTTGTGTTTACCGTACACAGAAGATTAGTGCATGCCATCAGAAAACTTGCTATTATTGCTTCTTATACTTACATTTATCCTACTAAACATAATTGCATGTTATATTCCTTGAGGAAATTGAATTTGTTTAGTGCTACTGGAGTTCTAGCTACAGTTGGTCTTCAGGCTTGTGAGTGGTGTTTACATTGCACAAATGCTAATCTAAACGGTAAAGACGGAACAGCAGCGTCATTCATGGGAAACATGAGCACAAATCTTTAAAAATGTATATCTTTTAGAAACCAGATTTATCCTATAATGGAAGTTCCCACAAAGTGAAACATTCATGTTTTATTATGTCCTGAGTGATCATTAATGCTATCTTTGACAGTCCATTTCTAAAAATCCATCCCCATTCAAGCTCGTTAACACTATCACAGCATTCATTATTCACTATTTGTATTGCTAACCTATGAGCTGTAACAACCTCACACTAAACAGATTCTCTCCAAAAAGGTTGCAGTGCTGCATTCCTTGCCTAGCTTTTATACAGACTGTAATGGGCTGCGCTTTAATATTTAAAGTGATAGCTGTGCTATACTCTAATGTGATAGCTGTGAGGCTTCATTGGGAAGCCACCAATTTGCACTCAAGGTCATGTGAGCCTTGCTGGCTAAAGAGCGAATCGAATTGCAAATCAGTCAAATTTGTCAAGTCCATCAAATTTCTTAAAATTCTATATGAATTCGATTTGCATCAAATTGATTCACTCATGTCTACTCACTGCTATTACCCCTTATATGTATTTGTGAATGGGCAATTAAATATTCACGGATATAGCTGCGTGTATGACATTGGAATATTTTTTTTTTCTTGCCTGTTTTGTGATCATGGTGTTACTGTTGTGATGCCAGTATTGTGTGTAGCATACTGAAACAATCAAATGTGTTATCACCTCTGTTGGTCTATGCACCCACATATAACATAGGGCCGCTTTACACACACCAACTTATCTGTCCAACTTCTGAACAGATCTCTTGCTGCAGTGAAATCATGGACACATTGTTACATTTGTACACAGCCACAAAATAGAACAATGTGTCCATGATTTCACTGCAACCAGAGATCTGTTCAGAAGTTGGTCACAGAAGTTGGTGTGTGTAAAGTGGCCCATAGAGATAGAAGAGATAGAAGAACACATACTGTAGCTGCACTACCTCTAATACTCTAGACCAAGGGTCAACCAGTATCTTGGGAGCCACATGCAAGCCTATAATGTGTGGCTTTTGACAGTCCTCCAGTTTGTTGTATTAGCACCAGGTATAACATATATGAATAGCAGGTCTCCAGATAGTGACTTTTGTGACTAGCCCTGCACAGAAGAGCAGATCTGAATGGGGGTAGGGGTGAAGCCCCTGGATCTTGCTGTACTACCTTGTTGTAATTTCTGTGGAAAAGCTTTGGCTGTCATTATACTGGTAATGGGGGATCTCGGTGTCACTACTGTTAGGGGGCAGGAGATGACTATGGCCAGGGTCACATCTACGGTTTTTTTTAAGAATCCTGATCCGGTTTTGAGCTTTCAAAAAGCTCAAAACCGGACCAGGAAACGCTCCTCATAGGAGCCAATGCAAAACACCGGATGGCTTCACAAGCCATCCGGTGGCCGTGTCCGGCACTGCTGCCTGCGTTAAAAATCATGCAGGCAGCACTTTTCGCAGCGGTTCTCTGAACCGCTGTGCAGTAACCGGATGGCTCAGGATGTGTAATCCTGAGCCATCCGGCAACTGCATAGTTTGCTGATCCCGGCTATTGCCGGGATCAGCAAACTGTCCTATCTCCATGGGCGGGGCACACCGTTAGCCCCGCCCCTTTCATGACACGGCCGCCCTCACAACACTGGATGAAGACCGGAGGGGGCGGCCATAATGAATGAGGGGGCGGAGGCTGCAGCAAACAGCCCCGCCCATGGATTTACAATAACACAGCCTACGAGAACATGTAAGTATGAGCTTACATGTATACTGTATTCATTCCTTATGGGCACATACAGGAATCACTATACAAGAGGGGTGCAGGCACCCCTGTATAGTGATACGGGGGGGCGGGAGTTTTGGGGACTTGCACGGAGCTCGGAGGAGCCCGTGCCATGGGGGACATTATAGTAGAAGGCCACCGGAGTGGGCGGCCGGTCTCTAGGGGGGTCTAAGCCCCCCCTAGAGACCTCAAACATTACTTTAGTTAGTAAATTTAACACTTTACTAGAGATAGGACAGTTTGCTGATCCCGGCAATAGCCGGGATCAGCAAACTATGCAGTTGCCGGATGGCTCAGGATTACACATCCTGAGCCATCCGGTTACTGCAGTCCGGTATTCAGCACACATTTTTGTGAAAAAATGTGTGTGCCCGACATTGCGTTCACCGCATCCGGATCTGGATGCGGTGAATGCAATTCTTGTTTTAAATTTGACCCTAGCCTATGTCTCTCAAAGCTGAATGCGGCTCAGGATCCTCTCTCAGAGCTAAATGTAGCTCTCAAGATCAGAAAGGTTGGCATTCTCTGTCCTAGACCAGTTCCTTGTAGACTGGAAAGGTTTCTAACCATTTACACTTAGGCCAGCTTCACACTGCATGAGTGATCCGATCCGTGGCTGTGCTGACCTGTCAGCGGCTGCAGCTGCGTGCGCTGCACACAGGACCGGAGGGCATAATAGCCCCCCAGTCCTGTGTGCTGATTCGGTCCGCGGCTGTCTGCCTCAAGCGGACAGCTACGGAACGCAGTGTGAAGCTGGCCTTAGGCTTCAGGTTGGAAAGGATGAACTTCAGGTTGTCAGAAGTTGAGGCCAATGACTGCTGCAATATAACTTTGCCATAATCAAAATATCATAACATTGCAAGCATAGCACAAATCAGCAGGGATACACAAAACTCAGTGAGATTGAAGAATCCTGTCCAAGATTCAAAGGTACCGTTACACAGTTCAATGTCATTAAGATCTCACCAACGATCTCACGGGAGCGCGGTCATTAGGACATGTTTCTGACATCGTTGGTGAGATGTCACACGTCTAGATATCGTTAACAACGCACCAACGATGTTGCGAGCAGCTATCGTTCGCATAACCCAGTGAACGATACTTGTTCACTGTTGTGAATAGGCAAAGTCGTTAACGACATCGTTATCGCGTTGTCACACATAACGATGCAGCAGGTTGGCTGATCGAGGATCGTTTGATTTGAGAACGTTCTCAAATCTGCAATCAGCGATCCAATGATTTTATCGTAGTCGTATCTTGGTGTAACACGCAACGATGTACTAACGATGTTGTTTGAACGACTCCAAACCCGTGACGTTTGAGCAATATCATTCACGATATCGTACCATGTAACGGTACCTTTAGAATCTGATTTTTTATAAAAAAGATGCTGGTTTCACATACTATGATGCCTAAGGCTGCTTTCATACTGACAAATTTGCAAATCAGTGTCCAACAGTTTTGTAACTGAATGCTACGGATCCGTTATGGCCTCCCATGTTATCCTGTGAGCACGGATTGATCCTAAAGTGGCCGGCCATGTGTGTCAGTTTTATATTGGATCCGGGGGTGTCCGCATTTTTCATGTACCCAGAAATGGAAACTGCTCCGTTTCTTGGCTTCCTCGAAATTTACAGACACCGACGAACAGACATGGTGTCACGTCCTACTGACGGACACACACGTGGACCCACTGGACCGCGTAAAGCGGATGCTGACGCCTGGTTGACAGAGAGGCGGACAAGTACCGTAGAGTTCACGGGTTTATTAAAGACAACAAAAACACTGAACCACACACCCCTGGAGAGGGCCAAAGGCCGCAACACTGGAGACCCAGCGAGGGAGACCCCGGAGCGCTTGACCCCTATACAGGGATATCGCCGGGATCAGCCTCGAAGGGGCCAATGCCACGAACACGAGTGTTCAACCGACCCCAGGCGACGTGGTAACGAAACAGAACCGGGAATACGGAGGACCAGGAACACGGGGAACTAGGAACGCAGGGGGAGCCAGGAACACAGGGAGATCCAAGAACCAGGGAGATCCAGGACCACGGGGAATCCGGTACCGGGCGAGAACCAGCGATCAGCTTGGAGGGAACCAGGATGAAGTCCAGGAACACGGTGATCAACCAGGAGCCGGCAGGGACGAGATTAAGGAGAAGGTAGAAGCGCAGCACGGGGTAACCCAGAGCAGCACGGAGCAGCACGGAGCAGCACGGAGCAGCACGGAGGTAGAACAGCGACACTGCAACAAGAACAAACAGATGAGTGTTAAATACTGCAGAATAACAGCACATAACAGGACCAGGACCGGCAACCTCGGGATGAATGAAGAGAACCGGCCAGGTCAAGAGTAAATGCACACCTGCAACAAGAACAAACAGATGAGTGTTAAATACTGCAGAATAACAGCACATAACAGGACCAGGACCGGCAACCTCGGGATGAATGAAGTTGCCCCGGCAAGGTCCAGAAGCAAGTGCACAGTTTATATATCTGCTGCCCTACAGGGATTGGCCGGAAGGCGGGGCAGACTAATTGGCCAGCTGGCCCTATAAAGGTAACAGAGAGAGCGGCCCCGCCCCCTAGTGAACACACAGAGAGGAAGCAGAACTGGGCAGCAGTCAGGGAGCGACGGTCTGAGCAGCAGGTGCGCGATGAAGCACCCTGGAGCCCTGGGATAGGCTGCGGACGGCCTGTAACCTGGGACCCCGACCCCGGAACCAAGAAGGAAGGGTAACTGCACGAGAAGAGGGAAGGACAGGGTGCAGGGCGGAGGCGCTGGACCGCGGAGCGGTTACAGTACTCCCCCCTCCACGCCCCCCCGGAACCAGACCGGCATGAAACCTGCGCAGGAGGCGAGGAGCATTGATGTTCTCCTCCGGCTCCCAGGACCGTTCTTCAGGGCCGAACCCCTTCCAGTCAACCAGGTACCAAGTGGAACGTCCCCGCTTCTTCATGTCCAGGATGGCACTAACCTCGAAGACGTCCGAGGCCGGAGACCGGCGGAGGCTGCGCACCTGAATCCTGAGAGTACCGGTTGAGGACTAGAGGTTTGAGGAGAGACCGGTGGAAAGAATTATGGATACGCAGAGTAGGCGGCAACTTCAGCTGGTAGCATACCTCGTTTATCCTCCGGATGATCTCAAAGGGACCAATGTAGCGAGGGCCCAGCTTGTAGGACGGCACCTTGAGACGGACGTACTTGGAAGAAAGCCATACCTTATCCCCTGGGCGGAACAGGGGAGAGTCCAGACGTCGTTTGTCGGCATGGTCTTTCATCCGCCTAGATGCCTTTTCCAGGGCAGACCGCGTCTCGGTCCAGATCCGGGGGAAATCTCGAGCCACCTGCTCTGCTGCCGGATTTGGGGTTGAGATGGCCACAGGCGTCGGTATCCTCGGATGGTGTCCGTAGACTACGAAGAAAGGAGAGTTATGTGAAGACTCACCGACATGGTTGTTATAGGCGAACTCTGCCCAGGGAAGCAGGGAGGACCAGTCGTCATGATGGGCGTTGATGTAGTGCCGTAAGTAGCCAGACAGCACCTGATTCACTCGTTCCACCTGCCCGTTGGATTGCGGATGATACGCAGACGAGAAATCCAATGTGACATCGAGTTTCTTGCAGAGCGACCGCCAGAACCGGGATACGAACTGCACGCCTCTATCGGACACGATATGGGATGGCAAGCCATGTAAGCGGAGGATATGAAGGAAGAACAGCTCCGCTAACCGGGGTGCAGAGGGAAGGCCAGGCAATGGTATGAAGTGAGCCATTTTGGAGAACCTGTCCACAACTACCCATACTACAGTGTTACCGGAGGAGACCGGGAGGTCGGTGACGAAGTCCATGGCGATGTGTCTCCAGGGCTCAGAGGGTACCGGTAGAGGTAGAAGAGGACCGACGGGCAGTCGCTTGGGGGTCTTGTTGCGTGCACAGGAGGAACAGGCGGAAACGAAGTCCGTGACATCCTGTCGCATCCGAGGCCACCAGTAGTGTCGTCCTATCAACAGAAGGGTCTTCGTTATACCCACATGCCCTGCGACTCTAGAGGAATGACCCCAGGCCAGGGCGCGTCCACGATCCACCTCGGCTACCAGTGTTTTACCTGGCGGGGGAAGAGACAGTTGGAGAGGAGCTACTATACCGAGATTGGAAGGACTGATGATGGGGCGTGGCTCCTCCTCCTGGTCTTCGATGTGAAAGGACCGAGACAAGGCGTCAGCCTTGATATTCTTGTCTGCTGGGCGGAAATGAAGATGAAACGAGCAAAAAACAGCGACCATCGTGCCTGCCGGGGGTTGAGTCTCTGAGCAGACTGCAGATATGCCAGGTTCTTGTGGTCGGTGTAGATCACTACTGGGTGTATTGCGCCTTCAAGGAGGTAGCGCCATTCCTCCAGAGCCATCTTGATGGCAAGCAGCTCCCGGTCCCCGATGGAGTAATTCCGTTCACAGGAGGTAAAGGCTTTGGAGAAAAAGCCGCACGTCACCATGCGTCCTGTGGAGGTCTTCTGGGTGAGAACGGCTCCTGCTCCCGAGGAGGATGCGTCCACCTCCAGGAAGAATTGCTTATCTGCCATGGGCCTGTGGAGAGCAGGAGCAGAAGAAAACGCATTCTTGAGAGTTAGGAAGGCGGCCTCGGCCTCAGGGGTCCATGCCTTGGCGGGCGTCCCCTTCCGAGTTAATGCGGTGAGCGGTTTAACTACATCCGAGAACCGAGGGATAAACTGCCGATAGTAATTAGCGAAGCCCAGGAATCTTTGAATCGCCTTGAGTCCCACCGGTCTGGGCCACTTCAGGACGGCGGACAGCTTCTCAGGATCCATCTCGAGGCCAGTATCGGAGACGATGTAACCTAAAAAGGGCAAGGAAGTTTGTTCGAACAAACACTTCTCATATTTGGCATACAGCCGGTTCTCCCGCAATCGGCGTAGGACCCGCCGGACATCTCGCCTGTGAGTGGGTAGATCGGGAGAAAAAAACCAGGATATCGTCCAGGTAGACCACGACACATACATAGAGAAGATCCCGGAAGACATCATTTACGAATTCTTGGAACACAGCAGGGGCATTGCTCAAGCCGAATGGCATTACCTTATATTCGTAGTGGCCATCACGCGTGTTAAAGGCTGTTTTCCATTCGTCGCCTGCTCGAATCCGGACGAGATTGTATGCACCCCGCAGATCCAGCTTGGTGAAGATCCGAGATCCTCGCAGCCGGTCGAAGAGCTCAGGAATCAGAGGCAGCGGGTACCTGTTCTTCACCGTAATGGCGTTGAGTCCCCGGTAATCGATACACGGTCGGAGGGACCCGTCCTTCTTCTTTACGAAGAAAAAACCCGCTCCGGCGGGTGATGATGATTTCTGAATGAATCCACGTGGTAGGCTATCCTTAATATATTCTGCCATGGCCTGGGTCTCAGGCGGGTTCAACGGGTAGATACGCCCCTTGGGGAGCGAGGCCCCGGGACAAGATCGATGGGACAGTCGTACGGTCTATGTGGAGGTAACGTCTCGGCTTCTTTCTTGTCGAAAACATCCGCATAGGACCAGTAGGCTGACGGTAGACCGGGCAAGGCTGCCGGAGAGGGAGGCATCCAAGCGGGGCTTACGGGACGAAGACATCGACTGTGGCAAGTCGGGCCCCACCGCAAAACTTCGCCGGTTCGCCAATCCAGGACGGGTTCATGTATGCGAAGCCACGGCAAGCCAACATGAAGGGAGGAGAAAGGGACGGCAGAACGTAGAAGGTGAGACGCTCCGTGTGAAGAGCTCCCACTTGTATCTCCACCTCACCTGTGATGCTTGTTACTGACTCCCGTAGAGGTCTTCCATCAACGGAAGTGATGGTGCGTGGATGCTGTAGAGGATGGATGGGTATACCAAAGTGCTGGGCCGTCTCCTGCTGCACGAAGTTGCCAGCCGACCCGGAATCCAGATATGCCATCTCCGAATGGCGTTGACTGCCGACCCTCACCTGGATAGAAATCGTAAGGGGTTGAGAGGAATCGCCCTCGTCTAGGTTGGCCTCTCTTACCTGACCTAGAC
This sequence comes from Allobates femoralis, assembly GCA_033576535.1. Classification (NCBI taxonomy): domain Eukaryota; kingdom Metazoa; phylum Chordata; class Amphibia; order Anura; family Aromobatidae; genus Allobates; species Allobates femoralis. Next base: position 341,869,405 of record JARQOC010000004.1, on the reverse strand, counting down.
GGAGAAGTTTTCCGGCCGCTTGGGGCACTGCCGACGGAAGTGACCGGATCCTCCGCAGTAAAGGTAATCCTCTCCTCTCTCGTCTGGGCACTCAAGCGGGTGCGATCAACCTCCATGGACTCGTGGCCCGATTGGGATGCTGAGGGTGCAGGAAGAAGGGGTCGCTGGAATGTGGGAGCCAGGCGGGGAGATCGCCTCTCCTGAGTCCTCTCCAGTGTCCTCTCCTTGGACCGCTCTTGAAGGCGGCGATCGATCCGGACAGCCAGGGTGATGAGCTCCTCCAGGGAGTTGGGTAAATCCCGAACAGCCAGTTCGTCCTTGATGCGACTGGATAATCCCCGGCGGAAGACTCCGATCAGAGGCTCATCCGTCCAACGGAGCTCGGAAGCTAGGGTGCGAAACCGGATAGCGTACTGGCCAACAGACAGGTTACCTTGCTGTAGGGTGAAGAGGGCCTCTGTGGCGGAGGCCACCCGTCCGGGTTCGTCAAAGGTCCTCCGGAACGTATCCAGGAAGGCTTGTAGATTCGACACAATGGGGTCCTCTCTCTCCAGCAAGGGGTTGAACCATGCCAATGCCTCTCCTTCGAGGTGAGAAGCCAGAAACGCCACCCTTGCCTCATCCGTCAGGAATTGGTGGGGGTAACAACCGGAAATGGAGTTGGCACTGGTTAATAAACCCCCGACATGCCTTGGGGTCCCCGGAGTACCTGGTAGGCTGGCACAGCCGTGGATAGGATACAGCACCAGCTGAGACTCCGGAGGATGTGACGGAGACGGAACCCGAGGCCTCAGTCGTCCTCTGTAAGCTGATGAGTCGATCGTCTACGGAGGACATGAAGGACAGCAACCGGGTCTGCATCTCCCTCTGGTGGTCCAATTCCTGGTGGAGACGAAACAGCTGGGAGGAGAGAGAGGGGTCAGAGGCAGGGAGAGACCCTAAACGGGCCTCCAAGGACTGGATAAACGACACTACTTGGTCATGACTCTGGCGGAGTCCGGCAAGCTCTCTCTGGGCATCAAACCTAGCGTCAGCGGGGTCCATGGCCGGGGCAAAATCTGTCACGTCCTACTGACGGACACACACGTGGACCCACTGGACCGCGTAAAGCGGATGCTGACGCCTGGTTGACAGAGAGGCGGACAAGTACCGTAGAGTTCACGGGTTTATTAAAGACAACAAAAACACTGAACCACACGCCCCTGGAGAGGGCCACAAGGCCGCAACACTGGAGACCCAGCGAGGGAGACCCCGGAGCGCTTGACCCCTATACAGGGATATCGCCGGGATCAGCCTCGAAGGGGCCAATGCCACGAACACGAGTGTTCAACCGACCCCAGGCGACGTGGTAACGAAACAGAACCGGGAATACGGAGGACCAGGAACACGGGGAACTAGGAACGCAGGGGGATCCAGGAACACAGGGAGATCCAAGAACCAGGGAGATCCAGGACCACGGGGAATCCGGTACCGGGCGAGAACCAGCGATCAGCTTGGAGGGAACCAGGATGAAGTCCAGGAACACGGTGATCAACCAGGAGCCGGCAGGGACGAGATTAAGGAGAAGGTAGAAGCGCAGCACGGGGTAACCCAGAGCAGCACGGAGCAGCACGGAGCAGCACGGAGCAGCACGGAGCAGCACGGAGGTAGAACAGCGACACTGCAACAAGAACAAACAGATGAGTGTTAAATACTGCAGAATAACAGCACATAACAGGACCAGGACCGGCAACCTCGGGATGAATGAAGAGAACCGGCCAGGTCAAGAGTAAATGCACACCTGCAACAAGAACAAACAGATGAGTGTTAAATACTGCAGAATAACAGCACATAACAGGACCAGGACCGGCAACCTCGGGATGAATGAAGTTGCCCCGGCAAGGTCCAGAAGCAAGTGCACAGTTTATATATCTGCTGCCCTACAGGGATTGGCCGGAAGGCGGGGCAGACTAATTGGCCAGCTGGCCCTATAAAGGTAACAGAGAGAGCGGCCCCGCCCCCTAGTGAACACACAGAGAGGAAGCAGAACTGGGCAGCAGTCAGGGAGCGACGGTCTGAGCAGCAGGTGCGCGATGAAGCACCCTGGAGCCCCGGGATAGGCTGCGGACGGCCTGTAACCTGGGACCCCGACCCCGGAACCGAGAAGGAAGGGTAACTGCACGAGAAGAGGGAAGGACAGGGTGCAGGGCGGAGGCGCTGGACCGCGGAGCGGTTACACATGGATCCGTTGGTATCCATTTGTAATTATAATGGATCTCTATGGAGTGGCGGGTCCGTATGGATCCATGAAAACAACGGATCCCTGAAACTGATCCATGCTGCTCTACTGAGCATGCTCAGAAGCAAGGTACAGCTCCTCCCACTCCTCTCTCTGGTGACTGATGATGGATCCATTAAAACAACGGTTTGTGGACATCCGGTGGCATCCATTTGTACAGATCCGTGCCTGACCATGTGGTCCCTGAAATTCAAGGATCCATATGAACTAGAAAATAGCCAGCGTGAAAGCAGCCTTAGCCACTAGCACAATCATGGTTATTTACTAGAAGTGAACATTGCAGCTTTATTTGCTCAGTGAGTGGCACTAAAGGTGTGACAATATTGATATGGAAGGTCAAAAGCTGGCGAATACATTAAATAGTTGTCTGCTGAACGTGGCCGCCCCACTGAACAAAAGATTTGGACATTCAAATTCCAACTCCTAAATCCTTTGGTATGCCCCTATACATAACAGAGGGTCAGCAGATCCACTAATCTGTGTAGAGGGGCATTAAGGGTATTGTTTGTGCCCAGAGACTAGAAGTAAATCCTTTCAAGCACCACTCCAGCACTTTTTTAATTTTATTTTACAGCTGGAATTGTGCTTTGAATCTATGTTCCCCGACTACACCCATCTACTTACCTGCCCCACCATCATCCTCTATCACCAAACGTCTCGTCGCTTCTCTGCATTTTGTGAACTTCTGGCTTTTCTAGAGAGCGCGCAAGAGGTCACTCTTCAATACAAGTCTATAACTGCCTCGTTATGGCTTTCCTAGAGATGCATTGGGAGCTTGTGACATAACTTCTGACTTCTGTCTAGTCACAAGATGGTGCTGCAGGACCAGAGTAGCATAGGTAAATGGTGTTGGTGGTCCCCTTACCTCTAGCGTCCCTGTTCAGATGCCACCCATGGTATGTTTGCACTCATCACACTGGCTGTAACTGAAACTACTGTATTTTGACAACAAACTGGAATTTATACTTCAACAATTTTCTGTTATCATTATTTCAAGGGGGTGCTTGATATTATTTTTTTGTGGGATTTCTGGTATGCTTTGATAGAAAATACAGGTCTGTTTATACAAAATAGAATAAATGCATATTCTTTTCTGGTATCCCCTTGAAGGTGTTTAGTAAGATTTCCTATTTAAAAGACTTTCATGTTCAAAATATCTTCAGAAAAACTTGAAGTCATTAATTGCAGTAGCCCACAGCATCAATGTACATCATGTTTTCCAATTACTGAATGTTTTTCATCTCCGTTTCTGTGGGAGGATAGCTAGCTTACATGCAGGATGTTAGGAGGAGGTAGAAGACTGAGATTTCGGCAGTTTATATTGCAAGGATACAGACACAGGAAATGAATTAAGTGTAGGTTGTTATTTTCATGATGGAAAAAATACATAATTTATAAGGTTCCGGACCTCCGTGCCTGCCAATGTACAATAGATAAATAACTTTTGTTAATTATGGCTGTATCTCACATACATACAACATTTTTAAGATTTTTTAATATTTCTAGTTTCTAATAATTACATGTACATATATACATTAATGACGTGACCAATGGCCTTGAAGACACAGATGGTATAAAACACCCCACCAAGGAGGGGGTTAGGGGAGCAGACCATGTGTGCAAGCAGTTCAGTTGCATCGAGGCCCAGTTGGCACAAGAGCCTACTGTTACCTTAGTTGCAATAGCTCCAACAGGGCTCCCAATTATTGTAAGTCTTTAATGGCCTTGGTCTTTTTATATCGTCCAAAAGGCATTTTGGGGCCCCTAAGCGCTAGGGCACAGGTGTGATTCTAATCCCTTCATCTATTGTAGTTATGCCCCTGTTTGCTACCCTATCTGAGAGCAGTATAAGGTAGGGGCAGAGAGCCTGATTCCAGTGATGTCATTTAATAAGTGTGTTCTATGTGTTGTAGTCTTTTAAATTAAAGGGAATATCCAGTCTAAAAATGATAATTCTACAGTCACCTTATGTGACTGCAGACTTGTCAATTGTCCCCGTTTTGGAAGTCGGGAACAGACCGCAGTTATGCAGTATGCAGGAGCACATCTATTATAAGGTGACCTTGAGTCGGTCGACTCAGGCGACACCACATGCTGGTAAACAGAGGGCGGCATCCGCGGGGGGCTGTGTGGTAGTGTGGCCCCTGTCGTGGATGCTCGTCCTGCTCTTATGGTCCCAGTTGCATTCTCCCAAGTCCTGGATGCTGCTGTCTGCCCTCTGCAATTAATCATGGCAGGGGGCAATGATGTCGTCACTGAGCACCCCACTGTGCTGAGCCATGTAGAGAGGCAGACTCACACTGGGGAGACTAGAGCTGCGAGGATCGAGAAGTATTTACTTTTACTTTAATATTAATCCGTGAGTACACTGATAGGAAACCATTGGGATGGGCATTATAATATATGAAGGACTATTTGGAGGACTATGGGGGTGCATTATACTATATGGAGGTCTATGAGGGTGCATTATACTATATGGAGGACTATAGAGGTGCATTATACTATATGGCAGGCTATAGGGGTGCATTATATTATATAGTGGACTGTGGGGGTGCAGTATACTATATGCTGGACTATAGGGGTGCATTATACTATTTGTAGGACTGTGGGGGTGCAATATACTATATGAAGGATTGTGAAGGTCCATTATACTAAATGGAGGGCAATGGGGGTGCATTATAATATATGGAGGGCTATGGGGTAGCAATATACTTTATGGATGACTATGGGGGTTTAATAGACTATATGGAGGACTGTGTGGGTGCAGTGTACTTTATGAATGACAATGGGGCGCCCATTGTTACTATATGGGGACTATGAGGGTGCATTATATTATATAGAGGACTATGGGGTGCATTATAGTATATGGAGGATGATGGGGTGCTTATACTATACGGACGGGCTGTGGGGTGCAGTATACATATGGAGGACTGTGGGGGTACATTATGATATATGACAGTTTTGGTGGTGAATTCATACTCTATTTAGGAGAATGAGAGGCAATATACTTTAAGGAGAGCTATGGGGGTGCCATTATAATAAATGGGAACTATAAGATGTGCGTTGTACTATATCATGTGTGGGAACCTTTTCTGCAGGGGGCCAATTGGAAATTTACCATCCTTTGGGGGCTGCCATGGAGGGGTGTCCCCTCGTTTTAGCACCTGTAGTTCACCGTGGGATGGGGCATTACTTTTACTGTGGTCTTAAGGGTTACCTCATTGGGTTGGTCCATGATACCAGACAAACATCTCAAAAGCCATTTCCCCCAGGTCGTGTGAGGGTGATGATCTGGCGTGTAAGTTTACTTCATTTTTCCATCTTTTCCGACTGCTATCCCCCGGGACAAAAAGGAGACCATTCCCCTCTTTAGGATATAGCTAGGCCCGTCCGTATCGCCTCCCAGTGATCGTGCCAGGAGTTGTCCATACTGGGGACCTGGCTCCTGAATGTATTGTTCCTAAGTTGGTTCTGTCAGAGGGGTACAGTCAAATACACTATCTGAAAGCCGCTCTCACCCAGGTCATTTTGAGGAAGGCGACCTGGGGTATACATTTGCTTTGTACTTCCCTCTCTTCTGGTTAATGCATAAGGTGCAACTGGAGAGAAGACACACAATTCTCCCTCTGCCCAGGTTCTTTTTAGACCTATGTGTTCCCCAGAAGGGTGGTGGAGGTGGGGTGGTTGACCCTACGGACATTCTCCATTTCGAGGGTCAGAGTTGCAGTTTTCGGAGGTGAGATCAATGTTGTTGGTCTTTTACAAGGGATGTTCACGTTCCAAAGATGTATGCTTGGTAATAAATGTGCAGGCCGGACTGTATAATGGCTGTGTATGGTTGTCCACTACTGCACCAAGTGGAAGTGTGCTTCAGGGACTCTGGGTTTGTCGGTCCATACCGTGATGGACATTTTACCCCTTCAGCCATCTGGCTAGAGTTACCCCAGTACTATGTACATGTAACGTGTTTCAGGGGTCATGGCTCTGGAGACATACTGTGTCTCCAGAGCTGACGTTTACTACATATTTACTTTGCTGCGCAGGTTACGGAAGTGAACGCTGGTAGTTCACAGTGTTTTTTCCATAAGAGTTATCCTGATTAATCCGCACATCAAGGGTCCGGAGGCCCCCCTCGTTACAGGTAGGGTACTGTCACGATGGTCTCTCTTACCTGGGAGACTTAGTTGACTTCTTTGGACCTTGGCCTCATTTCTGTATAAGACTTGTATATTAACGTGTTTCTTTTTTGGCTGTCGAGAGCTAATGTCAGTCCTGCTGCTAGCAAGCTCGCTAGTTCTTGTCCAGGAGTGGCCACTTTGTGATTATTCCTATCCCCTTTAATGATCTTCATGGTTCCAGCATTCTTTGGTGAAGATTAAACATTTATAGTCAAACTTCCTAATTTGAAGTAAGTTCTCTGGAAGCTGACTACTGCTATAGCCGTCTGCTGTCAAGAGCTAGGCAGCGAGGGGCGTGAAGTTGCCTTTGTTGTTCCCCTGTCTATGTCCTCTTCCCTCTTGTGTTCTTTATTGCAGTTTTTGGGATTGACACTCCCGCTGGCCATTACCTACAGTATTGAGGGTTAACATCAGGGCCAGCGAGGCTTAGGTATCCTGTTCGGCAACGAGTTAAAAAAACTCGTATAGGAACGTTAGGGAGATCTGGAACAGCCACAGGTGAGTGCAGGAGGTCACCTCTTCCCTATGAGCAGGGCTCTCTGCTGTATTTGGCTTCCTGGTGTCTCCCCGTCTGTTGTTTTGTGCTGTGCGCGAACATCATTGGTCCATGCGTCACTGTCACGCACATTAGCTCTCCATCCCCTTTAGTCTAAGGTGACAGCGCGGCCTTGATTAATACACGTTTATGGAGAGGGCGTGTTTGACTAATGGGATCGGCCATCTAGTGGGTGCGGCCTTGCTCCATACACTTGAATTGAGTGAGGCAGCACCCACTAGTCGGAGGCTCTGGTTGGGAATATGCATACTGCATAACTGCGATCTGTACCCGTTTTAGAAACCGCACATCCTTGCAGCGCACAGTGTGAGGAGAATAGATAATTCTGCAGTCACATACAGAAACTGCAGAATTATCAGTTTAGACCAGACAACTCCTTTAAAAATACTGTTGTATAACTCCGCCTAAACCACTAATTGGCAGATTTCTATGTATACTGTGTGTAGACAAAAAGTTGCCAATCAAGAGGAAGGGCAGAGTTATGCAAAACTTATTAATATGGAGATCTACATGCAGAAGGCTTACTAGTCCTCTATTGATAATATCTTGCTGATAAAACAGCGATTTTAGAAAAACTACAGCAAGCCACCCGGTAAGTGATACATCATTGGAGTCAGGGTCTCTGTCCCTACATTAGGCTCCCCTAAGATTAGGTGACAAAAACTTGGTGACAAATTCTTTTAAGAACTGTTTCCTTCTGTCATTTTGATTACATGTAAGGGACTTAGTTTATTAGTCTGTGGCTCACAATTTCTAGTGGATTGTAAAAAGGCTTAAAATGAATCTATACTATTTTAACTTTTAAAATCAGTTAGTGAAACATATCCTGTTTTCCTAATTTTTTTTAATGACAGTAGATTATTTATTCTATTATTTGTACATGGCTAGAGCTACTGTCATACTTTTTGAGCTTCTGTTAATAGAATTTAGAGATGAGCTTTACAACAGCCACATGGATCATAGACAGCAGTAGACAGAAGTTGACTCATTTGTCTCTCTATTAAAGTTTTCTTGGCATATATGCAAAGGTCACTGTGCAAGGAGAAGGAGTAAGTGAACTGTAACCATCCCCTCTTTTGAATTGATTGATTGTGTGTTACCTATACAACCCCTGTCAAAAATTATGGAATCACCTGGCTCGGAGGATGTCCATTCATTTGTTTAATTTTGCAGAAAAAAAGCAGATCACAGACATTGCACAAAACGAAAGTTATTTCAAATAAAAAAAACTCTCTGCCTTGAAGAAACACTAAAAGAAATCTTGAAAAAAAAATGTGCTAGCCAGTAACGGTTACTTTTGTAGACCAAGCAGGGGGAAAAATTATGGAATCACTCAATTCTGAGGAAAAAATTATGGAAATACCCTGTAAATTTTAATTCCTTGCTCGTTAGTCTGCATCTAAAAAGGAGTAATCACACCTCGGAGAGCTGTTGCACCAAGTGGGCTGACATGAATCATGACTCCAACACGAGAGATGTCAATTGAAACAAAGGAGAGGATTATCAAACTCTTAAAAGAGGGTAAATCAACACGCAATGTTGCAAAAGATGTTGGTTGTTCACAGTCAGCTGTGTCTAAAATCTGGTCCAAATAGAAACAACATGGGAAGGTTGTTAAAGGGAAACATACTGGTAGACCAAGGAAGACATCAAAGCATCAAGATCGGAAACTTAAAGCAATATATCTCCAAAACAGGAAATGCACAACAAAACAAATAAGGAGCGAATGGGAGGAAACTGGAGTCAATGTCTGTGACTGAACTGTAAGAAAACAGCCTAAAGGAAATGGGATGTACATACAGAAAAGCTAAACAAAAGCCATCATAAACACCTAAACAGAAAAAAACAAGGTTACAATGGGCTAAGGAAAAGCAATCGTGGACTGTGGATGACTGGATGTAAGTCATATTCCGTGATGAATTGCGAATCTGCATTGGGCAAGGTGATGATGCTGGAACGTTTGTTTGGTGTCCTTCCAATGAGTTTTATAAAGATGACTGCCTGAAGCGAACATGCAATTTCCACAGTCATTGATTATATGGGGCTGCATGTCAGGTAAAGGCACTGGGGAGATGGCTGTCATTACATCTTCAATAAATGCCCAAGTTTACATTGATATTTTGGACACTTTTCTTTTCCCATCAATTGAAAGGATGTTTTGGGATGATGAAATCATTGATCAAGATTATAATACATCTTGCCATAGAGCAAAAACTGTGGAAACATTCCTTGAAAGAAGATACATAAGGCCAATGTCATGGCCTGCAAATAGTCCGGATCTCAATCCAATTGAAAATCTTTTGTGGAAGTTGAAGAAAATGGTCCATGACAAGGCTCCAACCTGCAAAGCTGATCTGGCAACAGCAATCAGAGAAAGTTGGAGCCAGATTGATGATGAGAACTGTTTGTCACTCATTAAGTCCATGCCTCAGAAACTGCAAGATGTTATAAAAGCCAGAGGTGGTGCAACAAAATACTAGTAATGTATTTGAGTATTGCTTTGTTTGTTTGTCATGATTCCATAATTTTCCCCCTACTTGGTCTACAAAAGTAACCGTTACTGGCTAGCATATTTTTTTGTCAAGATTTATTGGGTGTTTCTTCAAGACAAAGAGTTGCCATTTGAAAGGGCTTTTTAGTTTTGTGCCAACTAAATGGACATCCTCCGAGCCAGGTGATAACATAATTTTTTGCCAGGGGTTGTATATTTTATTAAAATAATGCCTCTGATGAGAAGATGACTACTGAAAATTGATCACTACAAAATGTGTGACGTTTGTACAAATTTTAAGTGTTTTTTACATCAAGACTAGTGATGGGCGAATCCTAAATTACTCGGAATCGCTTGACTCTAGCTAGTCCGAGCACAGGACTCGCTACTCGTTGCGAGTCTAGCGAGTCCAATGTTAATGAATGGGGAAGCGAGTAATAGCGAGTAGTGTGAGATTTACAAATCGCAGATGTGTCTCGGAAGCTTCAGCCTGAAGCAATCCTAGTTTTCTGATCATCATAATGGGAGACCCAGACAATGGGGTTTAGGGCACTGCCCTCCGGAGGCCACACTAGGTACTACAAGTTTGTAGACACCGCCCCCTCCGCTTATAAAACCCCTACCGCAGGGAATATCCTCAGTTTTAAACTTAGTGTGCTCGGAGGATCACACGCTTTGCTTGCACTTCACTGCATACTCACAGCTTACGTGATGGCGTATGAAGACAAGGTAAAAAGGTCCCGTCGGGGACCTCCGGCAGTCTCCCTGCTCACCTTCGGGGAACACGCAGGTTGAGGTACCGGAGGGTCTAGTGCCTGGACACGTGGTGTTCTCCTGGTACGCTGCCGCACTCCTTCCCATCCCCCATGGGGGCTCTGGAAAGTGGGAGATAGGAGCCTTGCACAGCTCCGCTCCGTCCGAGGCCTCCCTAAATGGTGCTTACAGACCGGACTGGAGTCAGCCCAGTCCGAGGCCTCCCTAAATGGTGCTTACAGACCGGACTGGTGCTGAAACCCCCGTCCGAGGCCTCCCGAAATGGTGCTTACAGACCGGACAGGCACTGAGATACCCTGGTGTCTCCGGTGTGCCTGGGGGTAGTGTCTGGACCTGAGGTGTCCTGCCACTCAGACCGCGCGCTACCCTCGGGTCCGCGGTTCTGGAGGTGTACCCTGTGCTGGGGTCACCCTGGCTGACCGCCCTGTGTACCCACAGGGGCTGCGGCTGTGGGCTTCAGACTTTTGTCTGCAGCCTGGGTATTTATGTTTATACCCCCCGCGCTGCGGGCTCCGGCGCCTACATTACTGTAATGGCTGCCTGGAGAGTTGTGGAGCAGCCCATGTGACATCGATGGACGTGTGTGTGTGCTTCCCGCGTGTTTCGGCTCCGCCCTCAGCTTATCCTGCGGCGGCCATCTTTCTCCCTCACTTCCCGGCTGGGATCTGTTGAGACTGCTCTGCTGCACTCCCGGGGAGACCAGGTTCATAACCCTCGCGGAGGCTACACACACATCACTCCCTTCCCCACCGCTTTGAAGCGGTCGGTAAGCCACCGGTGTACCGGTGATTCTCTCCTGTTTTGGCTTGTTTTCCCCTACTGTGGGTATGTCCTCAGGAAAGAAGGGTGCTGCTAAGGCGGCCAGTACCACCTCTGTCTGTGCTACATGCAACGGGGCACTGGTTGGGGGGTCCTGCAATAATTGCGGACGTCCAGAAGCCCGGACTGTCACTGCTGAGTCAGCAGCTCCGGTGCTATACCCTGAGGTTCAGGTGATCCCAGGGCCATGGGACAAACAGAATGAGATCAATGAATCTATGTTATCCCAATTGTCCTCCATGTCGCAATCCCTGGAGGCACTAACAAGGAGGCTGGAAGGTCCAGCTGCTCCTTCAAGCTACCCCCGGGTGTCTCCGTCTTCCACTGTGAGACCCCTTAAGCGGGCTCGCCGGGACGATTCACCCGAACTCCAGACCCTCTCTGAGGAGGAGCGTCACTCTGAAGGTGACGAGGATGATGGGGGTTCAATCCTCGGGTCTGTGTCAGAACCACCAGAAGGGGTGGAGGATCTGGTGTCCTCCATCAACGAGACTTTGCGTCTCGTGGCACCCCCTGAGGAGGTGGACGTTCACCCGAAGGAGGTCTATCAATGGTTACAACCTGAGGCTAGACCATGTGGCTCTTTTATGGACCACACTAATTTTGGAAGGGTGGTTAGAACACCCAGGGTTCACCCTGGGCGGCGTTATGTCCGCAAATCTAAGGACACTCGCTTCCCCTTTCCACAGGAGGTGCTTCAGGAGTGGTCGCAGTCCCCGAAGGTGGACGCTTCCATGACCAGGATTGCTGCACGCTCCCTTTTCTCTGCCTCTGATAGCTCCTCATTGAAGGACGCGACAGACAGACAGGTCGAACAACTCGCCAAGTCTTCTTATGAGGCTGTAGGGTCTTCTTTTGCCCCTAATTTTGCTGCGGTCTGGACCTTGCAGGCGATCACATCCTGCCTGGATGGTATTGCTGACCTGGCAGGGTCCAGTTCAGAGGTTCTGGCACTTACCGACAGGGCAAGAGCCTATGCGGATTATGCCAGGACGGCGTCCTTGGAGACTGCCACCCGCTCTGCTGTGGCCTCGGCCAATGCTATAGCGATCCGCAGGTTGTTGTGGCTGCGTCTATGGGACTCAGATGCCACGTCAAAGAAGATTCTGCAGAATCTTCCATTCTCTGGTGACAGGCTTTTTGGTACCGAGCTGGACAAGCTGATCAAGGATTCTGCAGAGTCCAAGATACCACAGAACAAACCTAAGCCACGGTATACCGTGAAAAGGAACCCTAAACAGTGGTCCTTTCGCTCCAGCTCGCAGCCTTCAGCATCTTCCGCTCGTGCGGACCGTGGGGGCAAGCCTTCTACTCAGTGGCGCCCCAAGGGTCGCCAGAAGAAGCCGGCGGGGGCAACAGCTGCCGCCCCCAAACCCACTTCCGCATGACTCGCTCTCTCTTCCTGCCTCCCCACAGGTGGGGGGTCGTCTGTCCCGATTTCAGGACAGATGGCGTCTCCGCATTCAGGATCAGTGGGTCAGAGACGTAGTCTCGCGAGGTTACAGGATAGAGCTGTCGTCGCAGCCCGCACACCGATTCCATCGGTCTGTTCCATCTCCAGAAAAGGCTCAGGCTTTTTATCTGGTGTTGGAGGGTCTACGCAGAGACGGGGTAGTGGTCCCAGTGCCCACTGGGGAGAGGTTCAGGGGTTTTTACTCCAACCTCTTTATCGTCCCAAAGAAGGACGGCTCCTTCCGCCCGGTTCTGGACCTAAAGTTGTTCAACCGTCACGTGTTGGTTCGGAAGTTCCGCATGGAATCCCTGCGTTCCGTGATCGCGGCTGTGTCGCAGGGAGACTTCCTAGCGTCCATAGATATCCGAGACGCTTACCTTCACGTGCCCATTGCACCGGCTCATCAGCGCTGGTTGAGATTCGCAGTGGGGGAAGAACACTTCCAATTCGTGGCACTGCCTTTCGGGTTGGCCTCGGCACCGCGGGTGTTCACGAAAGTGATGGCCTCGATGATGGCTCTCCTGCATGCACAGGGTCACGCCGTCATACCTTATCTAGACGACCTGCTGGTCAGAGCGCCATCGGAACACCTGTGTCAGCGAAGCCTGGAGGTGACCATGCAGTCTCTGGAGTGGTTTGGGTGGCTTCTCAATATCCAGAAATCCACCCTGGTCCCAACCCAGTCACTGACGTATCTGGGCATGGACTTCCACACGGACTCTGCTCTGGTGTCTCTGCCGCGAGCCAAACAGCTGGCCATCCAATCAGGAGTACACGATCTCCTCCTGTCACCGCACTCATCCCTGCGGGTCTTGATGAAGCTGGTGGGGCGCATGGTGGCAGCAATAGAGGCGGTGCCTTTTGCACAGTTTCGCCTCCGTCCTCTGCAACTGGAAATTCTCCAGAGGTGGGACAAGAAGACGTCCTCTCTGAATCAGCTGGTGGTTCTTTCCCAGACAACCAGGGATTCTCTGCAGTGGTGGCTCCAGCCAAGTCACCTGTCACGGGGCCGATCCTTCCTAAAACCGTCATGGTTAGTGGTGACCACCGACGCCAGTCTAAAAGGCTGGGGGGCAGTGTTCTTACACCACAGGGCTCAAGGTCTCTGGACACGGTCGGAGTCGACGTTGCAGATCAACGTGCTGGAGCTCAGGGCGGTCTATCTAGCACTCCTGGCTTTTCGGGTGTTCCTGTCAGGACAGCCCATTCGGGTTCAGTCCGACAATGCGACAGCCGTCGCCTATATAAATCATCAGGGAGGAACCAGGAGTGCACAGGCCCTAGCGGAAGTCCACCGCATTCTATCATGGGTGGAAGACAACAACTGCTTGATCTCCGCAGTTTACATCCCAGGTGTCGAGAATTGGGAGGCCGATTACCTGAGCCGACAGGGGATGGACGCCGGAGAATGGTCTCTTCATCCGGACGTCTTCCGGGACATCTGCAACAGATGGGGCACTCCGTACGTGGATCTGATGGCCTCCCGGCTGAATCATCGGGTGCCACAATACATGGCGAGATCGTGGGACCCTCAGTCTCTGGGGGCAGATGCCCTGATCCTGAGTTGGTCCAGCTTCCAACTACCATATGTTTTCCCACCTCTGGCACTGTTTCCCAAGGTTCTGTGGAAAATCAGGACGGAATGCCGCACAGCCATTCTAGTGGCTCCGGATTGGCCCAGGAGGTCCTGGTACCCGGATCTGTGGCAACTGTCAGGCGGGAACCGGTGGGCTCTTCCAGACCGCGCAGATCTACTCGCGCAAGGCTTCTTCTTCCGCTTCAATTCCAGGGCTCTCAGATTGACTGCATGGCTCTTGAGGCCTGGCTTCTAACGTCCAGGGGATTCTCCCCTACGGTGGTTGCCACTATGAATCGAGCTAGACGGCCCGTATCACGGAAGATATACCACAGAACGTGGAAAATCTTTTTCACCTGGTGTGCTTCTGGTGGACGTTCACCTTGGCCGTTGTCGATCCCGACCCTGTTGGCTTTTCTGCAGTCGGGCTTGGAGTTGGGCCTATCCCTCAGTTCCCTGAAGGGTCAGGTATCAGCGCTGTCTGTACTGTTTGACAGGCGCTTGGCACTCCTTCCAAAGGTTCGTCAATTTCTCCAGGGGGTGTCTCGGGTGGTCCCGCCGTATAGGCGACCGCTGGACCCTTGGGATCTCAACATGGTCCTGGCGGCTCTACAGAAACCGCCTTTTGAGCCACTGAGAGAAGTTTCCCTCTCTTGTCTGTCACAGAAAGTGGTCTTTCTGGTGGCAATTATGTCTCTAAGACGGGTCTCTGAATTGGCTGCACTATCGTGCAAGTCACCCTTTCTGGTGGTTCACCAAGACAAGGTGGTGTTGCGCCCGCGGGCAGAATTCTTGCCAAAGGTGGTTTCCACTTTTCACTTGAACCAAGAGATTGTTCTTCCCTCATTCTGTCCTGCCCCTGTTCATCAGGTTGAGCGCGACCTCCACACTCTGGACCTCGTACGGGCTGTACGCATTTATGTGTCCAGGACTGCCTCCTTCCGGAGTTCGGACTCCTTGTTCGTACTGACGGCAGGTCGCTGTAAGGGGTCCGCGGCGTCAAAATCGACCTTGGCCAGATGGATCAAGGCACCCATTCAAGAGGCCTACCGTTCTTCTGGTTTGCCTCTCCCGGTGGGCTTGAAGGCGCACTCGACCAGAGCTGTCGGTGCCTCCTGGGCTTTGCGACATCGCGCTTCTGCGCTACAGGTGTGTCAGGCGGCCACTTGGTCCAGCCTGCACACTTTCTCTAAGCACTATATGGTGCATGCCCATGCCTCTGCGGATGCAAGTTTGGGCAGGCGGGTCCTCCAGGCGGCGGTTGCCCACCTTTGAGGGGGACCGTATATCTCACCGTCTTTTTGAGGAACTCTTCCCGCCCTGGGGTTTGCTTTAGGACATCCCCATTGTCTGGGTCTCCCATTATGATGATCAGAAAAAAGAGAATTTTGTTTACGTACCGTAAATTCTTTTTTCTTGAATCATCAATGGGAGACCCAGCACCCACCCAGTTGTTCCGTTGGATGTTTTGCATTTGACCTGTTCCCAGTTGGGACAGTTTATTCCGGGTTGTTGGACCGTCTGTGCACGGTTTCTTTCCCGATGTTTCGGGTGTGGTTTATGTTGTCTCCTCGCAGCTTATGGACCAAACTGAGGATATTCCCTGCGGTAGGGGTTTATAAGCGGAGGGGGCGGTGTCTACAAACTTGTAGTACCTAGTGTGGCCTCCGGAGGGCAGTGCCCTAAACCCCATTGTCTGGGTCTCCCATTGATGATTCAAGAAAAAAGAATTTACGGTACGTAAACAAAATTCTCTTTTTTGCCATTTATTTGCATTGGACTCGTTTACTTTGTAAGTAATCGCTGGGAAACTCGCACAGATAAGAGTCCTGTCTGCTCTGTGTGCTGGCTGCCCCAGCTCCAGGGTCCTAGAGCCCGCCTGCTGCCTGATGTAGCAGAGCTGAGATTGTTCTCAGTCTGCTCATTCCCTGTGTACAGACATGAATGTCTGTGCACAGAGATGATGTAGCAGAGCTGAGATTGTTCTCAGTCTGCTCATTCCCTGTGCATAGACATCTATATCTATGCACAGGGGATGTAGCAGAGAGGACATCGCGTTTTGGACTGCGTCGGACGGAAGAGGATTTTTTTAATTAAAGATGGAGTCCCTAATGGCTTTTTTTTTTATTTCTAATAAAAAATTTTCTTTGTGTTGTGTTTTTTTTAAAACAATTTAATAGAAATTCATGGCGGTCATGTCTAATATTGGCGTGACCGCCATAAATTTCGGGCTTAGGGCCAGCTGATAATACAAAGCTGGCCCTAACCTCTTTATTACCCAGCGTGCCACCGCCACCAGGGCCGCTGGAAGAGCGGGGTTCAGCGCCAGAGGATGACGCTTCAATGAACGCGCCATCTTCTGGGGCGGCTGCGGGCTGCAATTTGCAGCGGGGGGTGCCCAGAAAGCTTGGGCATCCCTGCGCTGCGGATTCCAGCCCCAGCTGCTTAGCTGTACCTGGATAGACATAGAAATTGCGCGGAGCCCCACGCATTTTTTTAAAATTATTTCATGAAATTCTGAGATTCTGGCTCTGACTCTGACTCTGAGACTCTGACTCTGAGACTCTGACCCTGAAATTCATGAAATAATAAAAAAAAAATGCGTGGGGCTCCGCGCAATTTCTATGTCTAGCCAGGTACAGCTAAGCAGCTGGGGGCTGGAATTCGCAGCGCAGGGATGCCCAAGCTTTCTGGGCACCCCCCGCTGCAAATTGCAGCTCGCAGCCGCCCCAGAAGATGGCGCGTTCATTGAAGCGCCATCCTCTGGCGCTGAACCCCGCTTTTCCAGCGGCCCTGGTGGCGGTGGCACGCTGGGTAATAAAGGGGTTAATACCAGCTTTGTTATACAAGCTGGTATTAAGCCCGAGATTCTTAATGTCAAGCCACGTTTGACCCAGCCACTAAGAATCTCCAATAAAGGGTTAAAAAAACACAACACAGAGAAAATTTTTTATTTCAAATAAAAAAAAAGCCATTAGGGACTCCATCTTTAATTAAAAAAATCCTCTTCCGTCCGAAGTAGTCCAAAACGCGATGTCCTCTCTGCTACATTCCCTGTGCATAGATATAGATGTCTATGTACAGGGAATGAGCAGACTGAGAACAATCTCAGCACTGCTACATCATGTCTGTGAGCAGGCGGGCTCTAGGACCCTGGAGCTGCACAGAGCAGACAGCTGGACTCGGCTCGCAAAGAAACAGCAGTTACTTTGCGAGTTTCCCTGCTATCACTGGCACAGTAGCCGAGTCTAATGCAAACAATGGCAATCCTAGTTTTGTCAGCGTTTCTGACAAAACTAGGATTGATATTGATTTGCATTGGACTCGTGCGAGTAATCACTGGGAAACTCGCAGAGTACCGAGTCCTGCGAGTCCCTTACTACTCGCCGAGTAACGAGTCCTAGCGAGTAGATTCGCCCATCCCTAATCAAGACATAACATTTAAACTATAGATAATTTTCTAATAACATTCCTTTTGTCATGAAAAATCATAAATCCCTAAGATATCACTACATCTATGCATTCACCAACACACTGAAAACATAGGATTGATTACAAATGGTGGGGTAAGAAAGTTTATTAAGTAGAGGAGAACTAATATTAACTGAGGAAATCGGAGAACAGATGTTCATGGTAGCTAATAACCCCCTGCAGGTCTAGGCCATTACAGCAGGAAAGGTTTGCTCTGAAGGAGCCAGAGAGACTGAAGTGTGTGTACGTAGGGACTGTAGCTCCATTCCTCAGGCCAAACATTAGTTGAATAAAGCAATGTCCTCAGACATGTTGGCACCCATGGAAAATTAAAAATATTGGGGCATGCATAGCTCTCATAAACTTGGCAGACATATTTTCAGGCTCAGGGTTTCAGGACGAAAAGAAAAAATTTTTACTCTTAGCCGTGTAATGTGCCTATCAGCCTCAAATTAATATCTAGTAGCTGGAAGACTTTACACACATCATCTTTTTTATCTATTGAAAGTGAAATTTATGATAGGAAAAATGATGGTAATATTCTTGCCTGAGACACCCAGGGGCGAAGATATGCGGAAATCTGGGATTTCATAATAACTGACATCAAAAAGGGTAACTGACTTTCTAGTGCATCCTCAAAAAGTTAATTATTTCAGTAATTCAATACAAAAAGTGAAACGCATATATTATATAGAGTCATTACAATCAGAGTGATCTATTTTAAATGTTTATTTATGTTAATGTTGATGATTATGACCTAAAGCTAATGAAAACCCAAAAGTCATTATCTCCGAAAATAAAAGTAGGGAAGATGAAGGGTTCAAAAACACGCTGCCATATTCTACGAGACATCAAAGGATGAACATGGTATTGATTTCAGGGGCGGACCTACCGTGGTGCCGCTGGTGCAGCGGCACCAGGGCCCCGACAGGTTAGGGGGCCCCCCCTCAAGGCACGGAGAATAAGCCGACATGCTGCCGGCCACGCCTCTTCTAGCTGCCGGCCACGCCCCCTCACAGCAGCTCAGGAGCGAGGACAGAGCCCCAATCACAGTGCAGAGAGTGAGTCATGTGACCTCTCCTGCCCTGTGGGGAGGACCTCACTCAACCAATCCTGGCAATGCGCGCGGGCCTCTGAAATTCTCTCCACATGGATGATGGCTGTTCAGCAGCAGCAGCAGCAGATGAGGGGACACAGCTCTGCACAAGGACCCAGGTACAAGGAAAGGGACCAAAGACAGGGCACAGGCTGAGGACAGACCCGGGGGAAGGGGGGGGTTTGCTGCTCTGTACACTGCTTTTATGCTTTTACAGGACCTGTGATGATGTCACATTGAGGGGAGGAGTCAGTGGTCACATGATCAGCTCCTCAGTGGATGCAGGACTCTGCTGTGCTGGTTGTCATGGTGCTGGATGAGATGAAGTTTATGTCAGGAGGGATTTACAGTGTGGATGTAGCAGAGACGAGTGTGTACGTGGTGTACGGAGCAGAGCCGAGTGTGTACGTAGCGGAGCAGAGTGTGGACGAGGTGTACGGAGTAAAGCCGAGTGTGTACGAGGTGTACGTAGCGGAGCCGAGTGTGTACGTAGCGGAGCCGAGTGTGTACGTAGCGGAGCCGAGTGTGTACGAGGTGTACGGAGCAGAGCCGAGTGTGTACGAGGTGTACGGAGCAGAGCCGAGTGTATGAGGTGTACGGAGCAGAGCCGAGTGTATGAGGTGTACGGAGCAGAGCCGAGTGTATGAGGTGTACGGAGCAGAGCCGAGTGTATGAGGTGTACGGAGCCGAGTGTATGAGGTGTACGGAGCAGAGCCGAGTGTATGAGGTGTACGGAGCAGAGCCGAGTGTATGAGGTGTACGGAGCAGAGCCGAGTGTATGAGGTGTACGGAGCAGAGCCGAGTGTATGAGGTGTACGGAGCAGAGCCGAGTGTATGAGGTGTATGGAGCAGAGCCGAGTGTGTACGAGGTGTACGGAGCAGAGCCGAGTGTGTACGAGGTGTACGGAGCAGAGCCGAGTGTATGAGGTGTATGGAGCAGAGCCGAGTATGTACGAGGTGTACGGAGCGGAGCCACGTGTGTGCAGAGCCGCGTGAGTATGAGGCAGGGCCACATGTGCGGGACATATGGAGTAAAGCCGCGTGTGCATAAGGTGGATGGAGTGGAGCCGCATATGCTGGGGCATCCTGTAGAGGAGCCGCATGTGTACGGAGCGGAGGCGTGTGCACAGGGCATGTGGAGCGGAGCCGCGTGTGTACAAGGCATTTGGAGCGGAGCCACGTGCGTACAAGGTGTGTGTGCTCCAGTGGTAGTTCCCCGCGGATGCCGCTCCCGTTCCTATAGTCCCGGCTGCCTCTGCCGGCAGTATTCTTCACTCGAGTCCTGGCTGAGCTGTCTGCTTTTTGCAGCTCAGCATGGTGGGGCACGATGATGTCATCACTGAGTGCCCCTGTGCTGATACGTGCAGAGCGGAGCAGCAGGAAGAGAGGTGAGTATTTACTTTTTTTTTTTTAACCCGTGAATACAGTGATGGGAGACTATGTAATGTGCAATATAACATAGGAGGAGTATGGGGTGCAATATACTATATGGAGGAATATGAGGGCCCATTATACTATATGGAGGACTATGGGACTGCCTTATACTATATGGAGGGCTATGCGGGTGTATTATAATATATGGAGGGTCGTGGAATGCATTATAATATTATGGAGGACTATGGATGATGTATTAAAATATATACAGCCAATTATATAATATGGAAGCCATTTTAATATATCTGGAGGGCTCTGTGGGGGCATGATAATATTTGGAGGGGTGTGAGGAAACCTTTATACTTTATGCAGGGCTCTTTGAGGGTTGCGTTGCGTTGTAAATAAATATTACAATCTATATGTTTACATTACTTTGTTGCCACTATGAGGGGCGGGGGGGGGCCCCAAAAAATTTCTTGCACCGGGGCCCACTACAGTCTGGGTCCGCCCCTGATTGATTTATTATGTTATAACCTGATTAATGTTCAATAAAAATCTATTTAGTATAAAAAAAATATTGGTTTATTAGTCAACATGTTTCAGGGCTCCCAGAAAGACCCTGAACCATGGCAATTTGATATTGATTTTTGATAATATTCTCCTACTTGTATTTGCATATCTGACTATCATATCTGTATATCCATTGTGTAAATAGTGTTTTTGTGTAGTGTGCTCTTAAGGCGATTAAATATATAACTCAATCCTGGGTTATGTATTCCCACACACTCTTTCCCTCCTGATGCATCCCTGCAACCTTGTAGATAGGAGGTATCTGTATCACACTGTGATGAGGGGGTGCAGGAAGACACGTGACCCCAACGTATTAGACACATCAGGGCGGAGCTGTGAGTTGTGGGTCGTCACACCTTTTAAGGGGAATTTTAACTATCGAAAAGCAGGGGTCCCATTTACTGTTTTTGGCTGGGGATCCTGTGCAGTTTGCCACCACATCCAACAAATGATTATTGCTAAGGGTTTACTTCCATAGCCTGGTAATGTGTTGCATGACAAAAGTGCTTTGTAATATTGTTCTTGACAATGAACGTTTTAGCTCTTCTCCATAATTTGTGCAGTGAAAGTGGATTTGCTCTAAAATAGGGGTGGGCAATTAATTTTTCCGAGGAGCCACATGAGAGACTATGACTGGTGTAGAGGGCCAAACTAATAGGCTGAAATTATGTCTGTTCAATTTTAGTATTAACATATCAATTTTAATAATTATTTATTATTATCGGTAATATTAATTGTATCATTTAATATTGAGCAGAAGTATGCTGACATCCCCTATATACTGTATGAGACCCCACACAGCTTCATATACACAGTATAAACCCTCAGACAGCACTCCACATAAAGTTTGAGCCTCTGCATAGCCCTCTATATACAGTGTGATCCCCCACATAGCCTCCTATATACCATATGAGCCCACATGCAGACTCTCTATATATAGAGTGAGCCACACATAGCCCTTCTATATACAATAAGGCCCCACTTAGCCCCTCTATATACAGTGTGAGTCCCCAGATAGCTTCTCTATATGCAGTATGAACTCCCTCACACAGTCTTCTAAATAGAGCATGATCCCCTACATATCCTACTAAATGCAGCATGAGCCCCCACATATGCTCCAGTATACATTATAAGCTCCTCTTAGCCTCCCATATACTCCTATATACATTATGAGCCCACTATATAACCTCCTATACACATTATGAGCTGCACATAGCCTCCTGTATACTTTATGAGCCTCCTCATAGCTTTCTATATACTTTATAAACCCCACATAGCCTCTTATATGCATTATCAACCCTGAAATAGTGTCCTATGTACTTTATGAACCACACATAACCTCCTGTATTCTTTGATCCTCACATAACCCTCTATACACATGAGCCCCACATAGCCTCCTAATTACTCTGGGATCACCACATAGCCCCAATATACAATATTTGCCCATATACATATGAAAAAAGAACACCACATACTCACCTCGCTCTGCTGCACCGACCCTGCACACAGGAGATGTGCTGATGTGACATCATCATGCCATTCTGTCTTATGCCCTAATTGGTGGAAGAAGGAGCCGGCGGCCCCTCTTCCACAAATAGATTCACCACAATCCTATGGAAAAATGTTAATATATTACATACAACATAAAAATTATGTTAGAAGAAAGTCAATTTTTACACACTGTAATGTGATCAGTGGTGTGTGCTTGGAATAGCGCCACTAAATGTACAAGATGTTCAACAAAACATATCTTCATAGCTCTGATATCTCCAAGGATACTTGTCACTGAATTTAGTTGTTACTATACTAATGCCATATGGACACTTCTACACCCACGTCTACCACACTATTACAAAACATGTTTTGTCCTTGCTTATTATTTCTACTGTGAAGGAACACTGCCATCACAATGAGCCAGGATGGAAAATTTATTTGCATTCAATTTAACATGTTTTGTTGCCTTTCATGACTGTGTTTGTTCATTCTTCGCTTTACTGCAAAATATTCATTACATATCTCAAATAAAATAAGATAAAATAAAACCCAACTTTTTACTCAAACTTATAGGCTGCCACACTTCCCTACATCCCTGCTGTGACTTCCTTTCTCTGCAGACGTATCATATATATACAGTATACTGCAGCCATATACAGCGGGAGAAATAAGTATTGGACCCATTACCAATTTTCTAAGTAAATATACTTCTAAAGATACTATTGATATGAATTTCTCACCAGATGTCTGTAACAACCCATCCAATCCACACAGGCAAAGAAGTCAAACCATAGATGTTCATAAATATGGTCTTATCTCCTAAATGTGGAGAGTCGATATATCAATGAGTAGAATCTGCTCACCTGGTCTGGTTGTGTATACCCACCAGTTTAATTGCTCAGTTGGCAGCTGCTGCTGGATCCACACATCCATGGTCACCGCTGTCCAAAATAGCAAATATTTAATGAAGTGTCGCTCGATCCGCGCTGCTGCCAAAGAAGACCAGCAGACTAGAGTATCTGGACAAAGGTGTATGTTTAATCCAATGATTAAATAATATGGCCCCTGCTAATTATAATCACTAATGAGTAAGTATTAAAACGTTTTTTCCTTTTTCACAGGTGCTTTTAGGAGACAAAAGAAGTGTGAGATTAGTGATAAGATGCTGCAGGGACATGTTTTGATAGCTTAGGAGGCGTTCTGGAGGTGACAGGATTCCTTTAATATAAAAATCAATTGTAAAATCATATATGAAGTAAATTCTGAAGGGGCCACTTGTAATTACGTGTTATGGACATCTTTGTGGACATCTTTGTCATAGATATGAATTTTTGAAGAAAATTGCACATGCACTTTAAGGTTCTCCTCCTTATATTGATATGTATGGAATTAAAGCTTACATACGTGGTTCGTTTTATATTTGTATGTTCCCCTGAGTTTTACCTTGTTTCAGTATGTCTTCAATAAAGAATTGTCTATTATACGCTATAGTCGCATGTTGTGTTCTTCTTTAATTATTAAGTGTACCAGGCATACCGGTATCTGTCACTTACCCAGAGTAACCCCCATTCCTTGAGGTGTTGGCTTTGTGCAGAAAGGAAGTATAACCAGGGGTTTGGAAGTGCCAACCCTTCTTTATCTTTAGGTCTCTGCAATATTTCTTGTTTTAGTCTGGGACTCTTCTTACCCCACACTAATTCTCAAAACAATCATTTTATCCCACAGAATCTCTTAATTGGGATCCATACAGGGGAGTTGTGCAGTACATATAGCAGTTGCAGCATCACAATCATTTTGGTCTATATAACTCTGGCAGCTGTGGATCTTTTCCATACTTGGGTATAACCACGATAATGGTCTCCCTCATAGATGCGGGTGACTCACCGTTGCCGGGTTCTCAGGTCTCAGGTGATGCTTCACTTGTCACAGTTCCGCGCCTGAGGCTGTGGGGCCCGGTGGTCAAATGAAAGGGAATAGGGATTGGGATAAAGTCTTGTTTGTCTCATGACGCCACCTGTGGGAGTCCGGTGATGGCACCGGCGCTGCTTGGGCCTCCGGGGGATGTGCGGCAGCTAGAAGGGATGCTCCCCACAGGATGAGCAGTAATCCCCGGGGCCAGGAGCTGCACTGGATGGAATACGACAGCTCGGGTAGTTTGATGAGCAAGAGTTAATAACAGTTCTCGAAAGAATGCGTTGACACGATGCTCCTCTGTAACAGGTCTTTACTGGAGTTGTACACGGTACACGGTAACACAGTTCTTTAGGTAACGGACCGGGTGGTCCAGTGGTGAACAGTCTCTGTCCAGAGCTCCACAGTGTTCCTTTTGTTACTATCTGTCTGTGCTAGTTGCCTTAGCTGCCTTGTTGCACCAGGTTAGGATACTGGGGTTTCTCTAATGGATTGTCTGAACCGCGACTCAACAACACAGCTCTAAGGGTCCTAAACTCCGTGGCTGGTATCCCACTGGTAAGACTGCAGAATTTGTGGCTGTAGTGAGGCACTCCTATAAAGCTATTCCATCACCCTGGTTTTGCAGGACAGCGGTAGACGACTGACTGCCTCGGAACCGGTGTCCAGTAGGACTGGGCATGGGTGTCTTTGAACCCGTTGCTTAGTTGCTATTTACCTGCTTTCTGGTCTGGGTCACCGGTTGTTGGTGCCCTCCCGGTTAAGTTGCTTTTCCAGGGCTGCACGGCACTGTGAAGCTCCTGTTCCTCTCCTTCCTTCCTGAACTCTCCTGCTTCTCTTTCTTTCCCCAGACACTAGACACCTTACACTCCTCCCACCAGAACCTGATTGGTCCTCTGCCTCTAGATGTTGCATGTGGTACATGGAGCTTTGGATTTAACTAATTCATCACTGAGACGGAAGATATTACATCTTCAGTCAGGGAATGCAATACCTTCCTGTGACGCACTCGTTGTGGGGCGCCACATTGGCAATACCCCCTCTCTAATGCCTCATCAAGTACTCCTACCAGTCTAGTTATTATAGGGTTTTGTACACTTCTGCTGGAATGCCATCTGCCACAGGCGCCCTGTCCCCTGCCATGCACGCCAACGCTCCACTCAACTCCACCGCCGAGATAGGTTCCTCAATACTATATCTTTTGCACTTAGTTTAGGTAAGCGGGTTTTGAACTCTTCCTGAGTTAAAACTTTAAGGCCCCGTCACGCCTGGCGACGGGGCTGGAGATGTCGGCAGCGAATGGCGGGTGCGTGCCAATTTTTGGCACCCCGCCAGCGTCGCCATCCCGTATTTACTTCTGAAAACCCCAGCGGCGATGCAGGACAATGGGAGCCTATGGCTCCCATCGCCTGGAAGGTCGCTGGCGGCCGGTTACATGGGGCGATGTGTGCACATCGCCCCAGATCGGTCGCCTGGTTTCAGAGCACTGCTCTGAAGCCAGGCGACCTCCCGGCGGCGCCAACATCGCCCCTTTACATGAGGCGACGTAGGGGCAATGTCGCCGCCATAGGCCACGCCCCTACGTCACCTATGTAATTGGCGGCGATGTCACCCCGTGTGACGGGGCCTTTAGTATTGTTGTTTCTAAGTGAATATGAACTTGTTTTCTTTGCATTATTTGAGGTCTGAAAGCACTGTTTCTTTTTTATTATTTTGATGATTTCTTATTTACTGCTAATAAATACAACATTTTTAGCTTTGAATTTTGGGACATGTTGTCAGTAGTTTATAGAATAAAAGAACAATGTACGTTTTACTCGAAAATATACCAAGAGAAAAAAATCAGAAAAACTGAAAATTTTGTAGTGGTCTCTTAATTTTTGCCAGAGCTGTATGTCCCTCATCCTTGTACATGACCCCATCCTGGTACAAGGCCCACCCCCCATGCTGGATATGGCCCCCTATGACAGTACATAGCCCCCTGTGATGGTACATAGCCCCCATTCTGGATATGGCCCCCAGCAATGGTACACATAGCCTCCCCATCCTGGATATGGCCCCAGTTATGGTACACATAGCCTTCCCATCTTTGGATATGGCCCCCAGTTATGGTACACATAGCCCCCATCCTGGATATGGCCTCCAGTGATGGTACATATAGTCACCTATCCTGGATTTGGCCCCCAGTGATGGTACATAGCTCCCTGTCCTGCACTCACCCCCTTCATTGTGGATATTCCCCCATGCTGGTGCACACACTAAAATAATAAACTATGTAACTTACCTTCTGCCGCTCCCTGCCTCAACTCGCCACCTTCTTCCTGTCTCTGTGCCCAGCATCCAATCATGTGACTGGGGTACAAAGCGATAACGTCACTGAGCACCCCAGTCACATGATTAGCACGAGACAGGAATAAGGCAGCGAGCTGCAGGCAGGGAGCAGCGGAGGGTAAGTTACAATGTTTAATATTTTAGTGTGTGTGCATGGGGGCGTATAGAGTTACAGGGGGAACATATCCAGAAAGATGGGGGTGAGTGCATGATGGGGGGGGTTGAGAGCAGGCTCATATAATATGCGCTGCTCCCCCAGTCAATCTCTCAGTACAGCTTCAGCACTGAGAGGTGGACAGCGGGATGCAGTGTATATTTGATAATTATAATGGGTGGGGGAACGTCACCACTGGGAAAAAAAGTGCATATTATAATCCGAAAAACACAGTAATTTGACCATACACCAGCCATGACCAGGTGCTTTCAGCAATATTTCAGGCAGATAAGTGAAAATATCAGATTTGTCCAAGAGCTAAGGACCACCTGTGTAGAGCTACAGAAAAACCTAGAATCAGCATTGCAATTGTTTCAAAGAAAACAATAAGCAATGCACTCAACAAAAAGCAAACTGTTTCATGTTTAGGCTATGTGCCCACACAAAAAAAGTGATCAGTTTGTGGTCATGATAATTCTGCATGAAAACCTTATCAGGTTTTAAAAACAATTAGCACAAAAGTATTGCGTTTGTGCTCTGTTTGTGCACATTACAAATGCAGCACAAATAAGGGGACACAGACAGATAAACACACAGACACACTTGCTTTATTATCCTCCCCGGCAATCCCATGGTGACCGGTGATTTCTTCCTTCCGGGCATGGGTACGGTACTTACAGGACCTACACCCCATGTGACTTAGGTTCTCTATGTCACTTTGCGCAGCTCTTGCTGGTGCCGAGAAAGAGGAAATCACTGGAGTTCACCGCAGGATCGCCAGTGAGGATGAGTGTTGGAGCGTTTTTGCTCCAAAACTGGATCAATTATAGAACATGCTACTTCTTTTCCAGATCAGGTTTTTGCAACAAAATCTGATCAGAAAAAAACATATATGTTGGCACATTATTTCAGAAATCTCATAGATTTTGCTGGCCTGACAAAAATGAATCAATTTGTTTTGTGCAAAAACAATCCTCAAAAAACAGATCACAAACACAATGTAGACACATAGCATTAAAGTTTGCTCAACAACATTTAGACAAGCCTGTGAAATACTGGTAGAATATAGTCTGGTCAGATGAGATCAAAACTGAACTCTTTGGTTGCCACTGTATCCACCATTTTTGGGTTCAAATTTCACTGCACATCACCTTAAAAATACAACAGTGACGTTTGACGATGGGAACATCATGGTGTGGGTCTTTATATAATTGCAGGAAGAATGAAAGGGCAAATGTAAAGAGATATTCTTGATGACATTCTGCCATCTGCAACAATGATGAAGATGAAACAAGGGTGAACATTTCAGCAAGACAATGATCCCAAACTCACAGACAAGGAGATTCTGAATTAGTTTCAGAGAAACAAAAAACATTGCTAGAATGGCCCAGCCAATCACCTGCCGAATCCATTAGAAATTATTGAGGAGCTAAAGCTCAGAGTTTATAGAAGGAATCTACAGAAACCTCAGGATTTAAAGAGTGTTTTAGTGGAAAAATGGGCCAAAATCACATCTGAGCAATGCATGCCACTATTTTCTCCATACGGGAGGCATCTTCAAGCTGTCATCAGGAAGCATGTTCAATACTTTTTCCATGTGTCTTTTCTCATTATTACACATTACTTAATTTATCAACATACAGTATATAAAAAAAATGGAAAGGTTATCACTAGGGATGGGCGAACCTGAATTGTAAAGTTCAGGGTCCTTAATGAACATGGACTTCCTGAGAAGAGTCCGTGTTACAGTTCGGATTTCCAATCATCAGGGAGCTGTAAAAATAAACAAAATAGTAATTAAACATTAGCTCATACTTACCGGGGTCCGTGCTGTTGTACATCCGGAATTATGAAAGCCACAGGTTTCCACCCCACCTCATATTTACTCTATCTAAACAGTTATCTTGTAGGGTTAATTTGGATCAATGTATTCATGGACCAATCGCAACATATCCATAGGTAACCAACAAAAAGAAAAAGAAAAATGTGATCACAAAGTCCAAATAGGTGAAAGTTTAGTTTATTCAATTAGATGTGCAAATAAAAAAAAATAAAAAAATTGGGGAGCATATTATACAAAACCACACGGCGGGTTAGACAATGTTCACAAGGATATCAATAGGACAATGTAATATATGGCTACAAGGTTAGCTCAACAATCGTGATTGTGTCAGTGGCCACAGGAAACTGTGGAGGATATAGTCAGAAGAGGCGAGTGACCAAGCAGGCTAAAGGCAGAGATCAAGTCAATAGTGATCTTACACAATTACATATAGTGACCCCTGCAATCACCAAAGGGTACTTGAGGGAGTACGCCAAGTCAGAGATTATCCGGGCACTAGAGTTATCTATATTATAGGTAGAGCAATGATAAGAGAGGTCTTGGTCTTTTATTCAGGATTATAAACAACTGCCACAGAAGTATATAATATAGCCTAAGAATACCAGATCCTCAGACAATGTATACAAATAGTTCACACTACACTTTATCTGATATTAAGGGTGACATCCCAGGGTCCTGAGAGCACAAAACACCCAGATTCAATTTGTCTGCACAACCAGTCCACATTGCACTCTATCTCATATCAGGTTGTAGGAATTAAGTTTACCTTGTGCTAGTTCCTGAGGTTGTGTCTACTGCCAGCACCCGATGCGCATTTCAGTTTGCGACCTTCGTCAGGGAAAGTTTTTTGTCTGGTGCCAATTGTACTTCCGGGGCTACTCATGAATTTCCAGATTATTCACTGGTTAGGGGAGCAAACAGCCAATCACAGATACTGTCATAGAGAGTGGGTGTCTGTGATTGGCTGTTGGTGTAACCTAAAAACAGCACATACATTCTAGCATCTACCCTGCACGGTTAATTCTAGAATGTGTGGGCTGTTTTCAGGCTACTGCACTGGCTTCAACAGCCAATCACAGACGCACACTCTTTATTACAGCATTTGTAATTGGCTGTTGGGCCCCTCATTCATTAACTGAGGTCATAGTAGTAAAAAATAAATAAAATAAAATGACAGGGCTTCGCTGTATTTTTGATTCTCAGAGCAGAAAAAGCTGACCGCTTTGGGCTGCCAACCATAGCTAGCTTTACCTTGGTGGCAATCACAATACAGGGAAGCCCTTTTTTTTAAATTATTTAAATAAATAATTGCATAAAATGTGTGGCTTCACACTATTTTTGATTGCCAGCCAAGGTAAAACTCAGGCAGCTGAGGTGGATATTCTCAGTATGGTGAGGCCCACAGTTATTGGGACCCCCTCTAGGCTAAAGAATAGCAGCCCACAGTCACCCCAGAAATTGGCGCATTCATTAGAAGCACTGATTCCTGGTGTATTAACCATCTCTTCCTGATGCCCTGGTGCAGTGGCTCGGGTTAATAAAAGGGGTTAATGACAGCTGATGATTGACAGCTTGTCATTAAACCCAGATAGATAATGTCATGCCTCTAAAAGACCTGCCCATTATCAATCCTGTGAGGAAATAGTTTAAAATCCTCTATTTGAAATGAATAACAAAGAAAAGTTCTTTATTTGAAATAAATCAGACAGACAACCTTCATTTTCCACTTTATTATTATTTCCCCACACATGCCACTCTGACGATAATCCACAATGATTGTCCCACAAAGCACACTCGCCTCTGCCACATCCAGATTCTGCAGAGGGAACAAAAGCGTCCTCTCCCTGTAGACTCTGCGATCACACTGAGTGCCACGAGAAGCGCTGATGTCATTCACTGAGCCACTTTGGGATCCCCTTGGCAGTTAACTCAGGTGACACTGCTGCTGGCAGCATGGTCATGTGAATTCACTGCCACAAAGGGGTCCTCAGTGAGTTAGTGTGTTACATCACCACTCTGATGGCAGTGAATTCAGGTGACCCCGCTGCTAGAGTCTGCTGGACTCAAACATCGGCAGGTTCATCCATCATTAATTAGCAAACAAAATGGAAATTCAGAGAAAACGTGATTGGTGGCGAAAAATGCTGGTG
This sequence comes from Allobates femoralis, assembly GCA_033576535.1. Taxonomy (NCBI): domain Eukaryota; kingdom Metazoa; phylum Chordata; class Amphibia; order Anura; family Aromobatidae; genus Allobates; species Allobates femoralis. The sequence goes on along the minus strand of JARQOC010000004.1, from coordinate 341,838,886 downwards.
GACACATGTCAGGAAAAAGAAGATTTTCTGCAGCACAACGTACGTGGTTAAAACATACACGTGTGCCCTTTGTCATAGCGTTGAAAACAAATGAAATAGAAAGACCTAAATATGTAACTATTAGTCACGTGGGACTTTAAGTAACCAATCACGAAGTTCAGAAAATTACTGTCAATAAATAGGGGAATGTAGCAATTAGACACAATTAAATAATGAAAAACAGGTGCATACAAAAGAAGAATGAAAAACTCACACTCTTATACATTATGGCATCGAGAAGGTGTTTTTTTAGTAAGAGAGGAAGTGGTTGGCAAGGAAAAGTTATGTTAAGAGACGCTATTGGATCTTAACATTGGAGATCAAAATCATAGGAATGAATGTTAAAATTGATTTATGCTACCGTCACAGAATTTTTAATTTTTTTTCTTTCTTCCACAGTTATAGTGTGTTTTCATTTGCATATGCTTATTCTTTTAGTGTGTGAGTTTTTTACTCTGTTAGGCCCCTTTCACATCAGCGGTAATGCTGATCGCGGCAGTTGCGGTGAAAAAAACGCAACTGCCGCGGTTACCACATAACCTCCGCACTTGCGGTTAACTTTCGGCAAGCCCCATGCAATGTCTATGGGGCTTGTGGCAGGATGCGGCAAGTGCGGTATAGTTGCGGTTTCGGCACTTGCGGCAGATGGGCCGCTAAAAAACGCAGTCAGCCGCGGTTTTTTCGCTGCCGCATCTGCCGCAAGTACCTCAGTAAAGTCATGACAGGTCAGCATCCTTGGTTCACAAAGGCTCAATTGTGATCCCATCATGGATCACAATTGACCCCTGTGGGAAACAAGGATGGTGACCTGCCATGACCTCACTGAGATCATGACCTGTCATTCTCCTGGAAGGATGCCTGCTTTTATAGCATATGGGGGATGCCCACATATACTATAAAAGACTGAATATCATCGAGCGACCTTCCCACTGGACTACGTCGGAGACCACAGACTAATAAAGATGGGTCTAAATAAGTGTTTTGTTTGTTTTTTTTTCTAATAAAGATATTTTTCTCTGTGTTGTGTATTCTTTTTACTATTTACTAGAGATTCCTAATGGCCGGTCTAATATTGGCCAGACATTATGAATCTCGGGCTTTGTGCCAGCTGCCCAAAAAGCTGGTATTAAACCCTATTGCCCAGTCTGCCACTGCTACACAGCAGCTGGAGGAGCTGGATACAGCACCAGAAAATGGCGCTTCTATGAATTTGTCGTTTTCTGGGGCGGCTTCGGCGGCAATTCGCAGCGGGGGGGCCAGAAAGCCTTCCTACGCTGAGGATTCCAGCCCCCAGTTGCCTAGTTGTACCTGGCTGGCTCAAAAATATGGCAAAGCCCACACCGTGTTTTTTTTTTTTTTTTATTATTTACGTGAAATAATTAAAAAAAAAAGGGCTTCCCTATATTTTTGGTTTCCAGCCAAGTAAAACTAGGCAATGGGGGTTGGTGGCAGCCCGTAGCTGCCTGCTGTACCTGGCTGAACCAAAAATATGGCGAAGCACCACGTTTTGTTTTAAAAATGTAATAAATAGTAAAAAAAAAAATGCAGGAGAGGAGACGTTCAGGACACAGTGTCTCCAGATCTTGTGCACATGCCCTAAGGCTAGGTTCACATTAACGTTTCTTGAGGCTTGCGTCCAAAACGTAGAGTTTGACAACCCTGACACCTTTTTACTGTCATGGTAGCACGCGTCAGCGCTGCCAATGCTCACCTATGGAGACACGGCGCCTTGCGCAGCTCAAAAGCCGGCATCTGAGTGAAATCTCGCCTTTTTCCTAACGCGAGAAAAGACTCTTTCAGAAGCGTTTTTGCTTGCACTAGGAAAAAGCACAAGATTTCAAACCCCAGCACTCAGATGCCGGCATTTGATCCCCCTGGGGGTCTCGTCTCCATAGGTGATCATTGGCATCGTTGACGCTGTGTTACCATGGCAGTAGCAAGGCGTTAGGGCTGCCAAAACATGTTTTTAGCACGACCCCCATGAAAACGTTAATCTGACCCTGGCCTAAAAGTGAGAAATTGTGTGGAAAAAAAGAAAATGTTGAATATGACAACCTATTGTTATGAGATTCTGTGAAGTAGCTATAGGTTCCAAATGGCTCACTATAACTCTAGACATAATCCATGAGAGGTCTAGTTTCCAAAATAGTGTCACTTGTGGGGGAGCGCCAAAGTTTAGGCACACAGGGACTCTCCATACGCAACATGGTGTCCGCTAACAATTGGAATGGAAAATTTGCTCCAATTGTTTAGCGGACAATATGTCGCGTATGGAGCTGTGTGCCTAAACTTTGGAGCTCCCCCAAAGTGACCCCATTTTGGTAACTAGACCCTTCAAGGAACTTATCTAGATGCATAGTCAGCACTTTGAACCGCCAGGTGCTTCAGTAATTGATCCGTAAAAATGAAAAAGTACTTTTTTTCCACAAAAACTTTCTTTTGGCCTCAATTCTTTCATTTGCACATGAGCAACAGGATAAAATGGATCCTAAAATTGTTGGGCAATTTCTCCTGAGTATATCAATACCTCATATGTGGTCATAAACCACTGTTTGGGCACACGGCAGGGCTCAGAAATGAAGGATCGCCATTTGACTTTTTGAATGGAAAATTTGTTCCAAAAGTCAAATTGCACTCCTTCCCTTCTGAGCCCTGCCATGCGCCCAAACAGTGGTTTATGACCACATATGAGGTATCCGTGTACTCAGGAGAAATTGCCCAATAAATTTTAGATCCATTTTAACCTGTTGCTCATGTGAAAATGAGAAAAAAAAAAGGCTAAAAGAACATTTTTGTTGGAAAAATGAAAATGTCCATTTTTTCCTTCCATGTTGCTTTAGTTCCTGTGAAGCACCTGAAGGGTTAATAATCTTCTTGAATGTAGTTTTTAGTAGCTTGAGAGGTGCAGTTTTTGGAATGGTGTCACTTTTGGATGTTTACTGTCACATCGGCCCCTCAAAGGGACTTCAAATGTGATGTGTTCACTAAAAGAATGGTTTTGTAAATTTTGCTGGAAAAATGAGAAATTGCTGATGAACTTTGAACCCTTATAACTTCCTAACCCAAAAATTTTTTTTTACAAAATTGTGATGATGTGAAGTAGACATGCGGGAAATGTTATTTATTAACTATTTTGTGTTCACATAACTCTCTGGTTTAGCAGAATAAAAATTAAAAATTTGAAAATTGCAAATTTAAAACATTTTGCCAAAATTTTTTTTTTTTCACAAATAAACGCAAAAATTATTGACCAAATTTACTACTAACATGAAGCCCAATATGTCACGAAAAAAACAATCTCAGAACCCTAGGATCCGTTGAAGCATTCCAGAGTTATTACCTCATAAAGGGACACTGGTCAGAATTACAACAAACGGTCTGGCCATTAAGGTGGAAATTGGCACCGTCACTAAGGGGTTAATTTAAATAATGATGGATAGTTTATGCTTACACTGATGCACCGTGAGCCTGCATGACAGCTTGAATTTCTTTTGAACTTAATTGGGGCTGCTTATCCACTATCTGGACTATCTTGAAATGCAGCCTTTCATTATTTTTTCTCTGCCATCTACATCCAGGGAGATTAACTACATTGCCATAAGTTGTAAACGTCTTGATATGTTGCACACCATGGAGAAAGAAACATAATAGACCCCTGGAGATGGACTTGAGATTGTTGATATTTTTTTTATAATGTTAGTTCTCAAGTCTTAAGACAGTTGTCTTCTCTTTCTGGTGTCCATGCTAAGTGGGTGCACACACACCATGCAAAGATTAAGTCAACATCTCCACTCTTTATCTGGTTTCATGTGTGATTTTCATAGTGTGCATACTTATTTGCCATGTTTAAGTTTCAACAAAGTTGTGTGCCCATATTTTTTTCTGACTTTGTGGGAAATTATATACAATTTGCCTTTTGTTCTCCTTTTTTTGTGTTGTTGCAATAAACACAAATAAAATAAACATGTGTATGAAAAAACATGCACACTGTAAATGCAATAAGTTACCTGAAGAAATACTTCATTTTCTGGGACAATTTAAATTGTGCTAACACTCCCGGCCATGAGAGTGTGTGTGTGTGTGTGTGTGTGTGTTGTAATATAAATGACTATCTTGGAATAGCTAGTAACCACATTTTGTTTGATTATCTTCCTGTTATATTTTTTGTGATATTTCTCATCACACAGGTATCTTGAGCTTGAAAGTAGTGGGCATCGAAATGAAGTCAGATTACATTACCGCTCAGGGAGTCATCGATCGCAGACAGAAGTATTTCCGTATATTTTGGCAGATGACAAATGGCATAGATTTTCCTTGGCAATCAGCGCTTCTCACCTGGTTTTACATGTGGATTGTAACAAGTAAGTATCTATACAACAGTATCTCATTTGTATTACTACACACAAGGGGCATGCATTATAAATACTGAGGATATTTTAATGGTACCATATTTGAAACTGAAATATGTGATCAAACAAAAAAACAGATATATGCCCAGAACACATATCTAGTCATAACCTAGATGAAGACGTTTTATGACAATGACCAGCTATTCCAGCTTACATCCTCATGTAGCCATACCTACAGTACCTCAGTTACTTTAATCTCAAATGCAGGGGCATAACAACCTGGGTCACAGGGGTCGTAATTGCAACCGGGCCCGGAGGTGCAAGGGCCCGGCGCCTGCCAACCCCCTGCAACCAAAGCGCCTGCTTCCCATGGATATGCATCCCGAGGATGCACATCCATGTCACTGCGCAGCGCTCTGACGGGCCAGTCCCAGGCAGCCGGAGGACTGGCAGGCGCTTAACTATGCTGCCACTGCATGCAGCACTGTGATGAGGTCATCAGACAGGACGCAGCTGCCTGTGGGAGCGTAAAGTGTGAACCCCATTCAGGAGCTTAAGAGCCTGTTACAGCTTCTGGAGAGGGAGTATTGGGCTGTGTGTGTAAATATAGGGGGCAGTATGTCTGTGTGTGTAAACAGGGGGAAGTATGTCTGTGTGTGTATGGGGGGTGGGTTATACAGTGAGCAGTATGTTTGTGTGTGTGTGTGGTTATATAGGGGGCAGTATGTCTGTGTGGGGGGTTGTACAGGGGGCAGTGTGTGTGGGGGTTATACGGGGCAGTGTGATTGTGTGGGGAAATGTATGCTATCTGGAGGGCTATGAGGCTGTATTATATTATATGAAGGGTGTGAGGCTGCATTATATTATATGGATGGTTATGAGTCTGCATTATACTATATGGTGGATGTGAGGCTGCATTATACTATTTGGAGGGCTGTGAGGCTACATTAGTACATTATATGAAGGGTTATGAGGCTGCATTATTTATATGAGGGCTGTGAGGCTGCATTATATTATATGGAATGTTATGAGTCTGCATATACTATATGGAGGGCTGTGAGGCTGCATTATACTATATGGAGGACTGTAATGCTGCGTAATACTATATGGTGGACTGAGAGCTGCATTATACTATTTAGAGGGCTGTGAGGCTACATTATGCTATATGAAGGGCTGTGAGTGATTATTCATATAGGGGCAGTGAGGCTGGATTTACTTTAATGGCAATGAGGCTGCTTTAATATATGGAGGGATATGAGCTGCATTATACTATATGGAGGGCTGTGACGCTGCATTATACTATATGGAGGGCTGTGACGACTGCATTATACTATTTGTAGGGCTGTGAGGCTGCATTGTACTATTTGGAGGAATAGGCTGCATACTCTATATGGAGGGCTGTGAGGCTGCATTATACTATATGGAGGGCTGCGATACTGCATTATACTATATGGGGCTGTGAGCTGCATTATTTATTTGAGGGCGTGAGGCTGCATTATACTATTGGAGGGCTGTGAGGCTGCATTATACTATATGGAGGGCTAATGAGACTGTATTCTACTTTAAGTAGAGCAATGAGACTGTTTTATACGATATAGAGGAATATGAAGCTGCATTATACTATATGGAGGGATATGAGGCTACATTATACTATGTGGAGGGATATGAGGCTGCTTTGTACTATAATGGAGGACCAAATATACCAGGATAAGGGCATATTCCAGGTGGAGAACCATGTCCCAGGATGAGGGACATTAATACGTAATGAAGGGGAGAGAGGTCAATTTGTGAGTCTTTATAGGATTTAGAACGTTACATAGGGCCCTCACATCTGACCACTGTGGGTGTGCAAGGGTGGGGGCCCAGGTAAAAAATTTTGCAATGGGGCCCTTCAAACTAGTTACGCCACTGCTGAAACGTAACACATAATGGTTTCTGTCAACTATTAATTTCAATAGATCCACATTATAAAATGTGTATTTTGGTTAACAGGATTTATGAAAGAATTGTGGAAAAGCCTTTCATGGATATTCCATCAGGTACAACCTTATGGGTTGGACAACGAAACAATGCACATGGTTATTTTAAGGTATGTGGTTTCCTGAATGTTTTGGCTTGACAACTGAAGTCCCATCCTGCATCTTTATTTTCATATAGTCCTCTCATTATTAAAAGATCTGTTAAAAGGGGTGTCCCCGCTAAGACGCTTTGGCCACTTGAATAGTTACTTTTTAAAAAAACAACCTGCCTCTACTGCTGCCCGGTTCCTGACTAGCTGCAGCATTGACGTCATGACAGTATTGGAAGCAATCACTGATCTCAGAGGTCCCTGTGTATGTAAACAGTATTAAAGGATGGTAGCACCATCAATGTGATGCTACCGCTGTAGCCAACCAATAGTGGAGAGGTAGTACTAGATCCCGGAAGGGTAAGTAAAGCTGATATTGCTTTTTCCACAACTAACTGAATACATGATCATAAGCTTCTTGACAATTTTGAAGGGGACAACCTCTTTAATGACCATGAAATTGAAGTCAAACACTCACATTAAAAATTTGGCGGGAAAGATCTTTCATTTCATTGGTATTAGTATTAACATAACCAATAATATGGGAAAAAAGTCTATTTGATGTTCTTGGAGGAAGGAGAAATGTGTGGATTCTTGACACCTTCATCTGTGGAGAAAGAAGGAGATTGGCATCACCTTTTACATTGTAAATTATTAACATTAAAGTCATTGACAGCAAACTGTACATTATCTGATCTAGTTGAAATAAGTTACTGTGTAATTTGTGAGTAATTATAAAATATATCAAGCAATGTTTTTCCATTATTTACAACAAAGGTAATCAGTACATTCAATAGGATTATTGTAGTTCTTTGAGACCAAGAATATGTTGCAATGAATGTCTGGCTGGATTATTCAGTATGTGCCCTCTTTGTTTCCTCTTTCATTACTCCAGGGAAAGGCAAACAGAAATAAGTGATTCCTCTATCTGGTGTGTTTTAGAGGGAAGAAATAAGATCTTGCACACTATCCATTAATGTCAGTCCTATCTCTATCAAGTCAACCTACTTCGCTTGTCAAACCTAGCTGACATATCACTGAATTCATTATTCTTTTATCTGAAATGCTGCCAGTATATCTGAACACTTTTTTTCATTTATCACCCATAAATGACCTTTTTGCAACTGATTGCTGATAATAATCCATCTATGGATTTTTTTAATTTGGACAAATTCAGTTTCATATAAGCGTCTGAATATGAGTTTTAGACACTTCAGTGTTTTTAGTTTTTTATTTTAATTGAAAAAAGATTAAATGTCTTCAGTATAGGTCGTACAGTGTGAGAGATGTAGGGTGGTTATATAAGATGCAGGGGCGGACCTACTGTGGTGCAGCTGGTTCAGCTGCACCAAGGGCTCCGACCGGCTAGGGGGCCCCTCAAGCCTGTAGGGGGGCCTCCAGCCAACCCCCGTGACCCTGTGTCAGAGGAGAGGAGGTTAACTGAGGGAAGCTTCCCGCTTCCCTTGGCTGATCCCGCCCCTCGTCTCCTCTGCCGCCGGGCTCCCAGGACTTCAATGCGCGGGTCGGCACAGGTAGGAGCCGCATCACCTACAGCACCTTACCCCCCCGCTCCTCGCCGACATCCACTAGCACCCCCCGCTCCTTGCCGACATCCGCTAGCATCCCCCGCTCCTCGCCGACATCCGCTAGCACCCCCCTGCCCTCCCACCCCCTCGCTCCTCACCAGCAGCTGCTGCACCAGGGCCCTCCAGGCTCAAGGTCCGCCACTGATAAGATGGGAACCTGTGTAGTATACAAGGCAGGGTAGCAGTGAAAATAAATGTGTATGTAAGTCAGCTGAACCGGCCAATTTTTTGGGCGAACTCGCTGATCTAAAATTTTGGTTCTCTCAATTTTACCCTAATGGTAGTAGGGATAAAGAGACTTAGCATGTTGAATTTAATTATTCCTACTTCTTTATTCTTATAGAAAATAAGTCTCTGCCAGAGATCTCTGTACACAGTTTATTTCCCATTATCTTTAAATAGTAAGTTGATTCTTCTAGTCTTACTACTTATACTCTAGTCCAATTAGCTCTACCTATGTACTGCAAAAAGATCCTGGGTATCTAAGTAACTATTTAAAAATATTTTTGATCGTCTAGAAAATTCTTAATATGTAAGAATATTATATATAGCTCATTTTATTATATGTCTTTCCTTTATATTGATAGGGCTGAATAAATCCCCGATTTATAATATACCTTAACTGAAAGAATTGCATTTTGGGCATACTTACATTTTACAAGAAAATCATTATTTTCATTATTTCATTATTATCATAATTATTGCAGGATAACATTTTTTTGTAAATCACTCTATTGGGGTACGTTCCCATGATCAGTGTTTTCAAGGTGTTGTTGCTATGTTTATAACGCAGCGTTGTACAGTTTGAGCACAATGGATGGATTTATAGAAAGCCCGTGTACACTGTGCTTGTTTCCTCCGCACCGTAAACTGACAAGGGGCGGCTTCCCGAGCTGTACATGTTTATTCCTGCAGAGTCGCTAATGTTCTTGGTTGGAGAACACAGCCAAAATCCGCTCAGCCCAGAACACTGACCATGGACATGGGTGCTGTGTTCTCCTGTGGAGATCACTTTGTCTCTGCAGGAGAGGAGACGTTCAGGATGCAGTGTCTCCTGATTGTGGGAACATAGCCTTAAAGGTTTCTGATGGTAACCTGCAGCAGAGACTGCTCGAAATCTGTGATGATGGATACACTGACTATAAGCAGCATCCTTCTCCTAGTCTACCATCTTCAGTGGATTTGATGGCGCTCGCTCTCACAGTGAAGACATAGCTAGGTGTGATGAGCAGGACTCTGCTTAGTTTAGTGTTTCCACAACACAGTCTTCGGGCTGTCCGTTTTGCGGCTTATCATAAAATCCATTAATAGAGTCATTTAGAAAAATGATCATATCATAGAGTCCTGAACTAAAATTTTTCTACACTTTCATGTATTAATATTTATAATTTTGGTATGCATCGCTTAGGCGTTCTGCTGAAGGGATCCGCAATGTGACCGCAGCACCTCAAGCCCCTATCTTTATAATGGGAGCGCACGGTGCTGTGCATGACCGTGCGCACAAATCACCCAGTCTCATCCGCACCACGAACGCGACATGTTGCATTTCTGGTGCGGAGGAGACTGGGTGAGGCGTATGCCTGTGCACAGATCACATATGGCAGTGAATGGGTGCGCACGGTCATGCGTAGTACAGTGCGCTCCCATTATAAGGATAGGGGCTTGCGGTGCTGCGGTCACATTGCGGAGGGGAACGCAAATGTGAAGGTAGCCTTATATAGGGCCATTAATTTCACAGTACTCTACATACATAAGCAATACTATCCCCAATAGGGTTCCCAATTTGAATCCCCTATCAGTATGTCTTTGGAGTGTGGGAGAAAACCAGAGAACCTGGGGGAATTCCACAGAAACATGCAATGTCATACAAACTCCTTGCAGATGTTGTCCTTGGGGGGGAAATTTGAACTCGGGACCCCAGTGCTGCAAAGCATATGTGCTAAATATTGTTCTACTATGATTTATTGCTTGTACTAATATAGACAAAATATTTAGCTGCTATGTAAAATCATTATTGGACAAATGCTGAAAATACCCCTAATTAGTCCTTCTATTTGTCTATTGTACATTTACTATTGTGATCTATAATGTATATTTACTATGGTTATACTAATTAATTTCCATCAATTCTTTTGACATGAATTAATTAAAAAGAGAAAATCAATACATAGCCTTCAGGGAAAGGCAAATCATGTTATTTAACTTATAGGCTGCCTTCTGTTGTGTGCTACTCATATCTTAATTGGAAACAGTTACACAGTTGAAAATTGATTTTATGGGAAAAAAATATTGTACAGCACATGACAGCTTTGTACAAAGTAGCATAATATGTGACAAAATGTTTATACTCCGTGTCATTGTCTGCAGGGGATCATGCAAGATCTACAGATCGTTATCATGCCTCAGGGGTTTATTTCCCAGTGTCCTGATCTAAATCGCAGTATGTATAGAAACATTTCTTCCTAAAAACATGAAGCCCGGTTCCAGAAAATGGCCAACTGACGTCTTAATGTTTATTATTTCAGCATGTCCAACATGCAATGACTTTCATGGACTAGTGCAGAAAATCATGGAATTACAAGATATTTTGGCAAAAACATCAGCAAAGGTACAATTTTGACATATTTTATATTTTTTTTAACAAAAGGATTTAAAACTGCTATTTATTATGCTGGGAATGCTCAAGAATGATTTTCCTTCAACATTTACAGAGAGATAGAACGTCGTACAATAGGTTTTCCAGGTTTTGCAATCCGTGTTTCAGATCATAGTTGGAGGATAAAATATCAAATAGAACGGTTGCACTTTCATTTCTAGCAGCGCAGTTGAGATGATGAATTTGTGCAGGAGAGAGTGTTTTAGGTTATTGCACAGCAGCAGATTCATGTAGTGTCATCTATATATACAGTGTGTTGGATTCAAAAAAAAAATCTCATATTAGTAGACAAGAAGCAAAATTGCTTATATTTCACTAAAAATGGGTTATTTTTCAGTTTATCTGTACAAATTAAATTTAGTCTAGGGCTAGTTGTCATATGATGCTGAAATCAGGGCTGTGGAGTCGGAGTTGTGGAGTCTGGGCCCATTTTCGGTGGAGTTGGATTCAGGGAAATTGAGGAGTTGGATATGTGGCTTAGGCCCACGTCACACACACAGATAATTGTGCAGATATTGTTTGCAGATCTCTGGCTGCAGTGAAATCATGGACACATTGTTCCATTTGTACACGGCCACAAAATGGAACCATGTGTCCATGATTTCACTGCAGCCAGAGATCTGCAAACAATATCTGCACAATTATCTGTGTGTGTGACGTGGGCCTTACTGACTTCACAGTCATGGTTAAGGAGTCGGAGTTGTGGAGTCGGAGACGGTGTCCATTTTGGAGGAGTCAGTCAGATCCAGGGAAGTTGAAGAGTCGGAGTCAGATTTGGAGTCAAATGCTTGGCTTACTGACTCCACAGTCCCGGCTGAAATCATAGTAATACATTGGAACATCGTATGATTTCCTACAGTGTCCAGTTGCAAAATGTGACATAGTGCACACTTGCCATAGACTTCAATGCAAGTCACTTGCAAAGTGGAACTTGATTACAACTTTATTCATAGCAAAATTAAAGCTCCTAAATAGTCATAGACAAGCAGCACTTTTCAGAGAGCTGCTGTTATGCAACACATGTCACCGTGTACTTCCAGCCTGATACTAAAACTGTTAAAGTTTAAAGAATATATACAAACTAGAAGACTAGAATGGGCTAAATCATCAAAACTGGTCTTGGTGAGGGGTTACGTTGTAGACAGAGTCTCCTGATTCATGAAGAGGTGCCTCCATACACTTCTCCAAAAATCTCACTCCAGTCAGTACTGGAATCTTATTTCTGGCGTACGCAATGCTAAAATTCATCATAAATTAGACTAGCTGGGGAGTCCTGCCCTTGACCCATCCCCACCTGCTCCAGCACTGGCCATTTTGTCAGAGCTGTCAAAAACTGCCATGAAAACTCCAAAAGGTGCAAAATGTAATAAATGGTAACAGCGTTGAATATTGAACTTCCAGCTTTTTATGTGTGGCAATATCAAATATTTATGTAAACCCTACTTGATATGTTATATTGATCAGCAGAAAAGGACACTCAGTAATAAAGATACTTGCCGCTGCAGATTCTGCTACATTTTACATAAAATGTTACTTGCCACTTAACACAATAGCAATTATGCCTGAAGGTTTTGCTATACAATACATCACCTCTGTTCATTTTACAGCTTTATTTTCTCCAGTTGATACTTTAGCAGTGTGTTCAGTATGTACAGAAGTGTGCTACAAGAGCCACGTATGGTATTGTATGCAAGGTATAATAAAGAGCACAAGATGACAAAGCTCATGAATTCAGTTACATGAATGAATAAGGAGCTGTCAGTCAGCCAGTCCTACAGACACCAGGGTCCATGCATCACATCTTGGAATGGCTAAAAAGTGGATGATATATTGTTATGAGACAGTAATGTATTCATCGTAGAATGTAAAGGGAGAGGAGGGAAATGGCTGACAATCTAATATACTGTAACTAACTGTGGAGGGTATTTAGCAGGCAAGCATTTAACATCTTCATCTGGTAAGAATAATCTACTATGAGGAAAACAAAATCTACTGTTAACGCTATATATAGGTCAGGGATGATGAGTAAAGTGACCTACTACTGACCTACTACGGTAGTTCAGATGTACAGTATATTATTGACCACTGACTACTTTGTATGGTATTTAAAGGGTTATCGTCATCTACTATATAATCGTCTAATTCTGTCTGGCTGTCTGTAACGGAAATCCCGCATTGCTGATTGGTCGCAACCGGACAGCCGCGACCAATCAGCGACCGGTGCAGTCCGGACGTGAATTGGCACAGGATTTTAACCTGGCGCTAGCCACTGATCTCCCGACGGTAACCGCTGATCTCCCGACGGTAACCGCTGGTCATCTCCTTCCACACGGAGGTCAGCGGCGACGCAGCCGGGAGATGACTGGCGTTAGCCGGTCATCTCCTGGCTGCTCGCAGTGGAAGTACCCCAACAACCGGCGCTAGCGAGCTCGCTCAGTGTGACACGCAGCAGCAACCAAGCCCCCGCTGTGAGATCGCTGATCATGTCAGAATGGCCTGGACCATTTTTTTATCGTTAGGACCCCGCTGGGCAGCATGCATCGGTGTGTTTCACGGGGACAATGACCAATGACCTCAATACTACGCCCTAGAGTGACAGGGTCCCAACGACCACCATATCGTTGCTGCATCGCTGGTGAGATCTGACTGTTTGACATCTCACCAGCGATCATGTAGTGACGCTCCGGCGATCCCTACCAGGTCAATCGTTGTCGGGATCGCTGGAGCGTCGCCAAGTCTGACGGTACCTTACTGATCGCCCATTGCATTACTCTTAAATCTTCATAAACTACATACATATTCTAGAATACCCGATGCGTTAGAATCGGGCCACCATCTAGCGTTATTATAGTTCTTTAGTTAGACACCATGAAAATAATCAGGCTTGCATTTGACGTGCTTTTTCTATTTGCTTTCATTTTCCAGCTGCTCAGTGCTTTTATTTTCCAAAGTGTACAGCGTGTTTCCATGGATCTCGGCACCACAATGCATGCAGTACTTAAATTCCAGAAGCAGAATTAAAGGGAACCTGTTATGTACACAAAATCTTTTAATCTGCATTTTAATAGCATTTTAAAGGGATGCGGCCGTTGCACTGAAAAAACATCTATCTGGAAGATATTCATTTGTTTTTCCGGGCAGCCTCTGGCTTTCAGTGATAAAGGTGTGACGGGCATGGCTTCAGTCACCGCTCCGTACATAGTGAGCAGAGGCAGAAAGCACACCCCGACACTAAATCACAGCTGACTCTCTACTGATGCACTGTGGAGCCAGCTGTACCTCTATTATTGAAAGCTGGAGCCTGCCAGGAGGAATAAAATTAATTTCCTCCCAATAGCATGGCTTTCAATACCATGGCCATGTGATTTTTAGAAAGCTATTAACCTGCAGATTATCTCCATGTCCCCAAGTGCTATTAACCTGCTGATATGACAGGTTTTCTGTAACTCCTAAAATCCCTCTTAGCTTTCCCTATCCCATTGATCCCTCTCCTCTTCCTCTCAGTTTGTGACAGAGCTCTTATCAGTCCTGCATAATCGCAATCCGGGACACCAGCAGAATTGGCAGTTTCCAGATCAGTTCTACTAATCACTAATTAGTAATCACTAATCACATGTCGCGTTCCTGGTGCGGACAAGAGTGTGTGATTTGTGCGCGGGCATCCGCCTGCGTACAAATCACATATTGCAGTGAATGGGAGTGCACGGTCATGCGCAGACCTGCGCATGACCATGCATTCCCATTATAAACATAGGGGGCTGCGGTCAGCTTGCAGATCCCCTCCGCAGGACGCTGCAGAGGGTCCGCAAATGTGAAGCCAGCCTAAATAGTTTTATCTAAAGCATGTGCTTGTTCAAATGTCCTTTTGCATATATGTGTAATCATAATGATAACAGTCTAGACTCTGAACAAATACTGACAGATCAATAATGTGTTGTAGCAAGAGGAAGCTCCATAGCAGAACTCTCACTTAAGTAAGATCCCACAGTCTTCCAAGAAACAAGGAAGTAAAGAAACTGTGCAGATGAGAACTGCTCAGGAGAAAATGTGAGAATATCTCAAGAATATCTTTGAGCCATATATAAAGAATTTTAGATTTATCATATTGTTATACATGTGTTCAAATTTTTTAATCCCTTTACGACTTAGGACGTACCTTAATGCGTTAACTCGTGTCTCTGACTGCAATGCGAGCTCACACAGTGAGCTTGCATCATTTGCTGCACATGTCAGCTAATCTGATCATCTGCACCTTTTTAAGTCACACTGTCATACTCTGAAAGTGCAATCTAACACGCACTGGCGGAGATTGGGCTATTCTCTGCTGCAATAGGCAATCCCGTGACGTGAACACAGGGCTCCAATGGGTTGTCATGACAGCCGGGGGACATCTGTTGATCTATGTTGCTGTGATGACGAAGTTCCTGTGAATACCAGTTGAGCACTGGCATTCACAGATTATCAGCATTTCTGCTGTTCAAGAGGATGCAGAAGTATCTCTTTCAACAGCAGAAGTGCCATAAGAGGAATAATAAAACCATCGAATAGTGTAAAAAAAAATTTCAAAAAATTAGAAAAACATAAGTTCAAATCACCCCATTGAAAATAAAACTATTAAAAAAATGAAAAATACAGATATTTGGCATCGCTGTGTAGTGGAAAATAAAGTGAAAACACCAAAATATTTTTTTTTTTGCTCAACGCAACATTGCAATAAACTGCAATAACAGGCGATCAAAACATTGCATCTACCAAATAATGGTATAATTAAAAATTAAGGCCAAGCCTCATTTTTGCAATTTTGACCAGAGTCACTTTATGAGGTTATAACTCTGGACGCTTCAATGGATCCCATTGATTCTGAGAATGTTGTTTCATACATATTGAACGTCATGTTAGTGGTAAATTTAGGATGATATTTTTTGCATTTCTTTGACCAAAAAGAGTGCTTACACACAGTGACAGTTCAAAGCCATGACTGGTATAGCTGTCATTGGTCATTAAGGAGTTAAGACACAAAAAATTATCTATAACAAAGCCCCAGATCCTCAAAAAATAAGAATGCTACAGGTCTCGGAAAATGGTGCAAAAACGCAATTCTTTATTTTTTTTGACAACTTTCTGAATTATTTTCACCACTTAGATAAAAATAAAAGTATACATGTTTGCTATTCACAAACTTGTATCAACCTGGGGAATCATACTAGCATGTTAGTTTTACTATGTAGGGAACATGGTGAATACCCCCCCCCAAAAATTTTTTTTTTTTGCAGTTTTACAGCACTTGGATTTTTTTTTTCCCTTTTTCTAGCGATGTATATGGTAAATTGAAAGATGTCAATCAAAAGTACAACTTCTCCCACAAATGATAAGCCCTCATTTGGCTATGTTAATGTCAGGGTCGGCGTCAGCACCCAGCTTACCCGGGCAAGTGCGGGGGTCCTGAGCAGCTGGGTGGGCCACAATGGCCATCATGGACAAGCAGCCCTGATGGCCAAGGGCCCATCAGGAAAGGCAGCCCTGACAAGGAGGGGCCCAGCAGCCGGGATATTCAGGCAGCTGAGTGCTCCCGCAGCGCTGCCAGTGCACATGGCTAATTTGAATGCGATTCAAATTAGCCATGTGCCTGCTCCCATCTGCGCTTCCTCCTCAGCCGACTGCAGCAGAGTGATGAGTCATCACCCTACGACCTCATCACACTGCTGCAGCCATGCTGGCAGTGAGAAGGAGATAGGACGGGAGCCTGCTGCAATGACTGCAGAGACAGACAGCAACCGAGGAGGACACGGGCTCCAGGGGAGCGGAGGGAAGATGAGCATAAACTGTTTTTTATTTTTACCATGTGCAGCATGATGATTAAAGAAGCAGCATGATGATTAAAGAAGCTGTCACTGGGCTGCTTGGAGGTTGTGCTGCACTGTGGAGACTGCTGCTGTGTTATGGAGGCTGTGCTATGGAGGCTGCTACTGGGTTATAAGGAGGCTGTGCTATGGAGGCTGCTGCTAGGGTATATGGCGGCTGTGCTATGCAGGCTGCTGCTGAGGTATATGAAGGCTATGCTATGCAGGCTGCTGCTGGGACATAGAGGCTACTGCTGGGTTATGGCGGCTGTGCTATGGAGGCTGCTGCTGAAGTATATGGAGGCTGTGCTATAGAGGCTGCTGCTGGGTTATGAAGGCTGTGCTATGGAGGCTGCTGCTGGGCTATATGAAGGCTGCTGCTGGGCTATATGGATGCTGCTGCTATATATATAATATGTAGGCTGTGCAGTATATATTGTTTGGAGGTTGTGCTGTATATAGAATTTTGAGGCTGTGCTGGGCTATATATGTATATTATTTGGAGGCTGTGCTGGGCTTTTTATATTATTTGGAGGCTGCCCTGAGCTGTATATATAATATGGAGGGTGTGCTGTGCTGTATATGTTATTTGTAGGTTGTAATGTACATATAAAATGGAGTCTGTGCTGTATATATTATTTGGAGACTGTTCTATGATGCATATATAATATGGAGGCTGTACTTTGCTGTATATATTATTTTGAGGCTGCCTGTATATATTATTTGGAGGCTGTGTTGTGCTGTATACATAATATGGAGACTGATGGTGTGCTGCATATAGTATTTGGAGGCTGTGCTGTATATATAATATGGAGGCTATGCTTGGCTATATTTATTATTTGGATGCTGTGCTGGACATTGAGCTGTATATATTGGAGGCTGCTGCTGGACTGCCACAACATCCAAATAATATATACAGCCCAACACCGCCTCCAAATAATATATACACCAGAGCCTCTAAATAATATACATAGCTCAGAGCCTCTTTATAATGTATATACAGGCCAGCAGAGCCTCAAAATATATACAGCTCGCAGCCTGTATATTATATATACAGCCCAGTAGCAGCCTCTATACTATTTATACAGCTCCACAGTCTAATTATTATATATACTGCCCAGAAGCCTCTATTATATATGCAGCCTGGCACAGCATCAATATTATATATAGAGCCCACCCAGGAGCCTCTACACCATGTTCCAAATTATTATGCAAAAGTTCTTTTTCTTTGATTTTCCTGGTCGGTGCAAATGACAGTCAGCGTAATAAAAGTCATCACCTGTTAGAGTATACATCGAATTTTATTGAAGAAACCTCCAATGATAACAGTGTAATCTTCAAAATTTAAAAAAAAACTCTAAATGCACTGTTCCAAATTATTAGGCACAGTAGAGTTTCAAAACATTTGATATGTTTGAAAGAACTGAAAATGCTCATTTGTTGAATTTTGCAGCATTAGATCACATTCACTGAAATAAAGAGCTATTTAACTCCAAAACATCCTAACAGGCCAAGTTACATGTTAACATAGGAACCCTTCTTTGAAATCACCTTCACAATTCTTGCATCCATTGAACTTGTGAGTTTCTGGATAGTTTCTGCTTGTATTTCTTTGCATGATGTCAGAATAGCCTCCCAGAGCTGCTGTTTTGATGTGAACTGCCTCCAACCCTCATAGATCTTTTGCTTGATTATACTCCACAGGTTCTCTATAAGGTTGAGGTCAGGGGAAGATGGTGGCTACACCATGAGTTTATCTCCTTTTATGCCGATAGCAACCAATGGCACAGATGTATTCTTTGCAGCATGGGATGGTGCATTGTCATTCATGAAGATGATTTTGCTCCTGAAGGCACATTTTTGCTTTTTGTACCATAGAAGAAAGTTCTCAGTCAGAAACTCTATATACTTTGCAGAGGTAATTTTCACACCTTCAGGAACCTTAAAGGGGCTTACTAGCTGTTTCCCAATGATTCCAGCCAAAACATGACTCCTCCACCTCCTTGCTGATGTCGCAGCCTTGTTGGGACATGGTGGCCATCCACCAACCAACTATCCATCGATCTGGACCATCCAGGGTTGCACGGCAACGACGGTTTAAAAATTAATCTTCATGTATGTCTGGGCCCACTGCAACAGTTTCTGCTTGTGAGCACTGTTCAGGGGTGGCCAAATAGTAGGTTTATGCACCACCGCAAGCCTTTGAAGGATCCTACACCTTGGGGTTCGAGGGACTCCAGAGGCAACAGCAGCTTCAAATATATGTTTTCTGGTTTGTAAGGCCTTTTTAGCAGCTGCTCTCTTAATCCGATGAACTTGCCTGGCAGAAACCTTCCTCATTTTGCCTTTATCTGCACAAACACATCTGTGCTTAGAATCAGCCACAAATCTCTTCACAGTACGATGATCACGCTTAAGTTTTTGTGCAATATCTAATGTTTTCATCCCTTGTCCAAGGCATTGCGCTATTTGTTGCTTATCGGTGGCATAGAGATCCTTTTTCTTTCTCATGTTACTTGAAAACTGTGGCCTGCTTAATACTATGGGACACCCAGTTTTCCTTTTATTGGGCTCACCAAACTAATTATCACAGGTATCTGAGATTGATTTCAGTGATCCAAAGAACCCTGAGACACAATACCAACAATGGGTTTCATTGACAAAAAAAAAAAAACCTATGACACTTCAAACCAATTTGAATTTATTTGAAACATGGTGTATATTATATATATACAGCCCGCAGCTTCTATATTATATTTATGAATCGTGGTATGTGTAAAAAGGACCCACTGAGATTGTTTTGCCTGGGGCCCACAAAAACCAGGAGCCAGCCCTGGTTGATGGAAAAATAAAAATGGATGGCTCTGGGATGAAGTGGAGGAAAAGACTAAAATGAAAAACTGAAAATCAACAGATGTGAAAGGAGTTAAAAGATAGACACATCTTAAAGCATTAAATAGATTCCAAATGTTCTTAAAAGGGCTCAGATTAATATAGGAGAATAAAAGAAGTAATACTCACCCTCTTCAATCTTCCACATATCCCATTCTAATTTAAATCAGGTCCACATTTCTGTGGGACGAGGAATAAGTTCCCGATTACTGGAAACTGCAGGGGCTCCCACATATCCGCACAGTGCTCAACTGATCTTGGGCACTCCCGTAAGAATTATAAGACCGACTGTGCCCATGATTGGCTACTGATCCATTCATATGGGCGACATATGGTTCTTGGGATCTGTGGTGGTCCTAGCACCCATCAGAAAGTTGCTCCTTATCATATAAAGCTGAGCTTTAATATCAGACTTATCATTTGGCCAGGTGTGATACCGTTTGAGTAAGCACTTTAACAATACCTATACTTTATCTTCAGGTTCAATAACCAATGTTTTTGAATCAGTTATTGTGTTTCTGATTTAATAACTGTTTGTTACATAAAGCAAAAGGTAGGTTCTATGTCTCATAGCTAGCTTTTACCTTTTGTATGTTATTATGGAATTATGGAAAATACTGTTTGTGTCATACATCTTTTTTATTTGCTTGAAATCTCTTTGCAGCTGTCAAGAGCTGAGCAAAGAATGAATAGGTTAGATCAATGCTACTGTGAAAGATCTTGCACTATAAAGGGCAATGTCTACAGAGAGCTGGAGTCCTGGACAGACGGCTGTAAGAAGTGTACATGCATGGTATGATGATCTGTTTGACATACAGTTATGAAAGGTTGACATTGTGCTTAGGATTATTAGAGGATTTTTTATGTTTTTACAGTTTATTAGTATACTAAAGATATAATAATAAATATTATAAATTAATAGTGACTTACTGCTGGTTATGACCCCTTTGTAGAATACTTTATCCAAGGATGTCTGTAAAATTCTGTGTAAATTAATGGCAATGTATAAGCAAGTAAAATATATAAAAATCAATACATTTTACAACAATTTTATTTTTTTCTGGAAAGATGCATTTACACTTCACGATGCTCACCGTTAAACAGTTGCCAATCGGCAACTATGTTGGCCATTTAAAAGCCTATTTACACAGGCCGTAGAGTCTGTAAATATAGCCCCGGCACACAAAAAAGATGAGGAGATTTTTGGTATCTTACTGTGTTCTTTATTATAAAGGTTGACAAGAACAAGTTGTATCACACAACGTTTCGGCTCAAGGCGAGCCTTTCTCAAGTGAATCTTGTGGATGTGGTTAGAGTACGTGGGTAGGTTCCCACATGAGCATCCGCTCAGGCTTGTCCCTCCATACAGACCAGCCATTATGCTGCTGCTACACTTGCACTAAGAATTTAGGACGGAGTCACCTGCTGAGTATCCCCTGAGGGTACTGGCCTGAGCGGATGCTCATGTGGGAACCTACCCACGTACTCTAACCACATCCACAAGATTCACTTGAGAAAGGCTCGTCTTGAGCCGAAACGTTGTGTGATACAACTTGTTCTTGTCAACCTTTATAATAAAGAACACAGTAAGATACCAAAAATCTCCTAATCTTTTTTGTGTGTCGGGGCTATATTTACAGACTCTACAGGCTTTTTTTCCCCAGAGCACCCAAACGGTGGTTGAGCTGTACTATATGCTCTCTAAATTTTATTTACACAGGCCAACCTGGCTTCTAATGCACCTTAAAGGGATCCTGTCACCCCCAAAACACCTCCTAAGCTATTAAAAGCTGTCCCTAGAGCATATTAACACTTACCCTACACTCCTTTTAGCTCCTAAATGCATATAGTCAAACTGAATCTAAACGTTATAAAAGTACCTCATTACTGATGATAATGAGTGACTATGGTATTCATAGTCACTCAGCGAGGCTGCCCCTCTTCATCATATCACGCCTGAATAGGCGTGATCTTCATCATAGATTCAAATTGCCGCCTCCCTGCGCGCCTCCCCACTCTCCCATTGCGTCCGGGCTTCAGTGTGGGGCTGTATGACGCGATTCGCATCATTTCCGGCGCCGGGTGACGTGTTTACACCCGCGCCGCTGTTAGCTTCAAGTCCCGCACTGCGCATGTGCATGCGCAGTACGGGGCTTGAAGCTCTAACAGCGGCGCGGGTGTAAATACGTCACCCGGCGCCGGAAATGACGCGAATTGCGTCATACAGCCCCCACACTGAAGCCCGGACGCAATGGAGAGTGGGGAGGCGCGCAGGGAGGCGGCAATTTGAATCTATGATGAAGATCACGCCTATTCAGGCGTGATATTATGAAGAGGGGCAGCCTGGCTGAGTGACTATGAATACCATAGTCACTCATTATCATCAGTAATGAGGTACTTTTATAACGTTTAGATTCAGTTTGACTATATGCATTTAGGAGCTAAAAGGAGTGTAGGGTAAGTGTTAATATGCTCTAGGGACAGCTTTTAATAGCTTAGGAGGTGTTTTGGGGGTAACAGGATCCCTTTAAATGATCTGTTATAGACCGTTCAATGTTCATTGGCTGCCATTGATCTCAACAGCACGGATTTGCTGCTAAGGACAATGTTCTTTTGGGAAAACCAAAACATCGTTTTACCCAACAAATGAGTAGTTTGCCTGTCCAGATCATCAGCAGCCTGTTTAGACTGCACAATTATTGTCAAATGGTCATTCTCAGCAACGGTGGATCCAACTGTGTGCTGTAAATGTCTCTTAAAGGAAACTTGTCAGTAGGATCAACTGTCTTTAGTCATATACATGGACATGTAGGTCATAGAAATTTTAATAAAACAATACCTTGATATGTACGATCCAATGTCTTATTCTAGAGAAGTTGACGGTTTTCTTAATATGTAAATGAGCTTTTAAGATCAGTAGGCCTGTATAGATCTCTATGAGAATTTGCTTTTAGAGCTAATTTTAACTGAAAGGAGGCATTACCAGTGTCAGACATATACTGACTCTTATAATCACACACAACAGAACTGATCTTTGTCTCGTTACAAACACATCTACAGCTGCAATTGTACTCACAAAATAATTCATTACAAGCACATCTACAGCTGCAATTTTCCTCCCAAAATGATTATTTACAAACACATCTACAGCTGCAATTGTCCTTCCAAAATGATTAATTACAAACACATCTACAGTTGCTATTGTCCTCCCAAAATGATTAATTACAAACACATCTACAGCTGCAATTGTCCTCTCAAAATTATTAATTACAAACACATCTACAGCTGCAATTGTCCTTCCAAAATGATTCATTACAAACACATCTACAGCTGCAATTGTCCTCCCAACATGATTCGTTACAAACACATCTACAGCTGCAATTGTCCTCCCAAAATGATCAATACAAACACATCTACAGCTGCAATTTTCCTCCCAAAATGATTAATTACATACATATCTACAGCTGCAATTGTCCTCCCAAAATGATTAATTACAAACACATCTACAGCTGCAATTGTCCTCTCAAAATTATTAATTACAAACACATCTACAGCTGCAATTGTCCTTCCAAAATGATTAATTACAAACACATCTACAGTTGCTATTGTCCTCCCAAAATGATTAATTACAAACACATCTACAGCTGCAATTGTCCTCTCAAAATTATTAATTACAAACACATCTACAGCTGCAATTGTCCTTCCAAAATGATTCATTACAAACACATCTACAGCTGCAATTGTCCTCCCAAAATGTTTAATTACAAACACATCTACAGCTGCAATTGACCTCCCAACATGATTCATTACAAACACATCTACAGCTGCAATTGTCCTCCCAAAATGATGTCAGCTCTGCTGTAGTGCTGTGCCTGATTTCAACAAACACTTCTTTAGCTTCCATCTCACAGTGTGGGTGGAGGGCAGTAAAGTCCAACTCTGCATTATTACAAGCACAGCTGCAGTTGAAGTTCTCTTATCAGTGTTGTTGGCTCTGTTGCACTGGCTCTCCTCCTGCACTTGGCTAGCTTGTGAGATGAATAATAAAGAAGTGTTAGTCATGGTCAGACACAGCTGTGCTGATGAGCAAACAGCAGAAGAGGAGAGGGGTAGCTCCAATTGTGTTTGCAAGGGCAGAGACACACTTATGCAAGATGCATGCGAGTGTCTCACATGCATCTTGCATGAGTCACCTGGCCTGGCCCCTGCCTCTCTGGATGGGAGCATGAAGCTAATTATGTTTCTATGGAGCTCCACGCTCCTGTTCAGATAGGCAGCTGACTGGCTGGGTGACTCATGGGAGATGTATGCGATACAGTAGCATGCAGCTCGCATAATTATGTCTCTGCCCTAATGAGACAAATCTGCTATCTTGTGTTTATTATATTCAATACACAGCTCTGTCGTGAGAACAGGAAAGCAAAGTGTCAGTCATTTCATGTCTTGCTCTAATAACACCCCATTTCTTTTAAAACAAACTCTAGAGGTAGAATCTCAGTGAGATCTACGCTCAACCTAAAGATCTTAACAGATCATTTACATATTAAGAGAATGAGGATTTCTCTGGAATAAGACATTAGATATCAAGGTATAGTTTTATTCAACTGTCTATGACCTACATGCCTATATAGATGGCTTAGGAGGGTTGATCCTACTGACAGATTCACTTTAACTATATTTTTATTATTTTGTCTAGAATCAAACGTAATGAAAGTTCGTAATTGATTCCCTGAGACAATTTGGCTTATTTCCTGTTAAAAAAATATGATCAAAGCCTCGAAACATCACACTTTCTTCAAGATTTTCTTTTGATGGATAATATCTGTACTTCATGCTTATATAATTAGAGTATGATAGCAGTATAAAAACTTTACACTGTTGCAAGAGGTGAATACAGGTTTACCTGACTGGCGACCATACTGCTGCATAGGCATCTCTCGAATTCATCGTGCCATGCTAGAATGTAGAAGACAATAGTTTCTTGCATGGCAGCAAGCTTCCTCTGAAAATTTTGCCCCCTGCATTTTTTTTTTAACAATTGTACTCTTTTGTGATTGGGAATAAAGCTAGGTTAAGGCTAGAACAAAAGGGTTTCTTGATGACATATCCTGGTACAACCTGTAAAATAAAAGCTCCAAATCCACGCAAAATATGCAACAACAGGGAACAGTGCTACGTTTTTCTGCATTTTGTGAAGCTAACATTGAGGTCTAAGGGTGAAAATAGCGGCAAAATACAGTGCAATAATTGACATGCTACAGATTTTTCTGAAGCAAAATGCACACCATTCCGCTGTGAAAAAATCATGGACACAACATTTCCAGTTTTCCAGGGAACCTACTGTGCTGTGGATTTTACAAAAATCCACTGAAAATATGTGGATAAATAACCTTTTAAGATTATCTCAGCACAGAAACATTTTTTTAAACACATCCAATTGTGGAAATAATTATTATTCCAAGATCTATTGATTAAAATCAACTTTAACATTAACTTTGCTAGTGGGAAAACCCCTTGAAAGGGAATCTGTAAGGTCAAAAATCCATATGAAACTGCTATCATTTTCTAATTCCTTTCTCTAAGCTCTCACTATTCATGTATTTCTATTATTTATATTTCCCTTGTATCCTCTTTAAACTTCAAAATAAAATATGAATTACATCTGTCAATCACAGTGAACTTTCTGCTGCCCACTCCTCAATGATTGAATATTCATGCATCATTACACTGTCCTGCCCTCCTCTCTAATCTGTATGATGTGTGACTCATTCACTGCAGACAGAGAAGATGGGAGGAGGGGTGATTTTAGCTGCAGTTATGAGCTCTTCATGTCATTGTGTGAATCTGAGACATATCTGCAGTATGAGATATTTCTATGTGATTATAAGAACATTTGATCATTTGCTCAGCAGATACACACATTACATGTATGCAGGAAAACCAAAGTTCATATATACACATATAAATCTTACAGACAGCACAGGCTACAGCACAAACACCTCCCCCTCCCAGCACAGAGCACAGGGGGGAGGGACAGAACACCAGCTTGGGTGGGTGTGGATATTTAAATAATACTTATACAGCAGCTGGACTAATCCTCTGTAAAAGTAATGGACAGGACTAATGTACCAGCTCCCTACAGGGTCTGAAAATGCTTATAGGAAGGAAACTACAAATGGTACAATAATGATTTTACATGTGTTTAAAAGGTTTGCCTAGGCACTGCTCAAGGGTAATATTAGTATCATACTGAAAAATGTCCTGACAGAGGCCCCTTTAAGGATTGTCTATTTCAACCTGCTCCTTGTATAAGCTTTGGATCAAACTTCTCTTGAGAAATGCTCAAAGACATTTGGTGATTGGAAACAACCCTGTCGGTTTGTGAGATCAATAATGCACATGCATTCCTTATTGCACTTGTATTCCCTCTCTTTTTTCCCCTTTTACATTTAGATATCTTATCTGGTTCCTCTGTTGGGAATGTTTCATTATGAAGATAACTACACATAAATGACTTATCAAACATAGCTCTGGATTATACAGTTTTTTTGTCATACAATGTAACCACATACTCTCACATTTCATTAAAATGTTGCTTAAAGAAATATTGTCACCCTTTGGAGATTTTGAATGATTAGAACATGTCTCCTCAATGTTTTTAGCGACAGATATGCATCCTTCTCTTGGGTGGTATTATTTTGCATTTTGTACAGTACCAGCTTATTGAAATTATTCTGCAGGAGACGTCTATTAGCAGCGTGAGGCTGGTAATGTAATATGTAACACAGGGTTTAGTGTTGATACTATTATTATGTATAGCTACTTAGAATAATGTGGTAGTAATTTCCTTGTTTGTTCTTCACAGAATGGGACTGTTCAGTGTGAATCATTAATCTGTCAGGAACCGACGTGTCCAGCCTATTCTGCACCTGCATTTGCTCCTGGCAAATGTTGTAAAGAATGCCAACGTAAGTGTGTTTATTAATACAATAATACCAGCCATTTCACTTTTCATTTGCATATTCTACCATAATCATTCCGATAATAACGATTATAGTAATATTTCCATTTAAAATTCAAAATAGTTTTCAAATCATTTACAGACAAGGAACAGTGGGTGGCAAATGGCATCACATAAAATTCATAATACTGGAGGGAATAATGTACCTCCTGCTGTCAAATATATGTATATTAGACTTTTTCACATAGCAGGATTGATAAAAAAAAATTGTGACAACATAACAGAATAATCCTAGACACTTTCTCAGGTTTCAGACGTCTAAGGTAACTGAATTTTCTTTACTTAAACAGCTTGCATTATTCTACATTTTCCCCACGTTTAGATTGTACACATTTTTAGGAAGGAATTTCTTGCTTATTATAACTTATCTACATTGCTTACTTTCAAAGGGTTATGTAAAAGTTTTCAAAATTGGTCTAACGTCAGTAAATGGTGTCAAATGATAAAAATATGCAACGCTCCATTATTCCAGGCTCCACTGTTCCTGTGCCGCTGCTCCTATGTTTCTTGCCAATATTGTAGTGATGACATCATGTACACCAGGGGCGTAACTACAATAGGTGCAGGGGTTGCGATCGCACCCGGGCCCTGCAGCCTAGGGGGCCCCAGAAGTCCCTTTGTCCTATAGAAAAAGCCTAATACTATTAAAGATTTGCAATAATTGGGGGCCCCGTTGGAGCTTTCGCATCGGGGCCGCTGGGCCTGAAGTTACGCCACTGATGTACACCATTCAAGTGACTTCAATGATCATGAGGCCAGTCATGGCACATATAGTTAGGTCCAGAAATATTTGGAACGTGCGATAGGTAAACATCTAAAATGGCAAAACAACTGTATCCAAGATAGTTATTTAATTAATATGGGTTTAAAGTGCACACCCACATCTTATTTGTGGGGTATTAACATTCTAATTGGAGTAAGGGTTTAGGAATTACAGCTTTTTCATATGTAGCTGCCTTTTTTCAATGGACCGATGGAAATTGGACAGTTGTCTCAAAAGATCTTTAATGGGCTACATGGGCTATTCCTTCATTTATCCATCATAATTTATGCAGGTAAAAGGTCTGGAGCTGATTCCAAGTGTGGCATTTGCATTTGGAAGCAGTTGCTGTGCACCCACAACATATGGTCAAAGGGTGTTATCAATGGAAGAGAAACACACTGTTATTAGGCTGAAAAAGAAGAAATCCAACGGATAGATTGCATAAATGTTAGAAATTGTCAAATCAACAAAAATCTTATATTAAAGTATATGAAATCACATTCATATTTACAAAACGCCTTCACATTTTGCTTTTGAAATACACTCTCTTTGTGGGACTTGCTATATTTACACAGTACCATGACAATTTTTTGCTGATGTTTTCCCCATTACCTTGTATATTAACTAGCGATGAATGGATCGTTTGGGAATCAAATTTGCCTACTTTGCTAAATTTTCCACCAAAATTAGATTTTTTTTCCCAGACCTGAGAACATAATATACATAAGATGTAAAAAACAAAGAAAGCTAATACTTCCCTTACCTCTCCAGCTGCTCCATCCAATCTTCCTCTTTCTGGCTTTGCACGCTGCATTTCATATTCATCAATATAGGCTGTAATTTCAGCCCATTCACTGCCCGTTGTAAGGTCTGTGCACACATTGTGACATAATAATATAATATCACAACTTTATGACACACATAAAGAGGCCACAAAGAAGAGGACTGGATGGTGAGAAACAACTAGTAAAATGAGGAGCGCAGCGGGGTATTAGCTTTTTCTTCATCATTTGCCCTAAGTGGATCACCAAAATGGCATTTATTCTATTGTGAATTGAATCCAAAGTATTCAAATTGGTGTGGAATCTTAACATATTAATTTACTGCTATATTATTGTAATGCAGGTTAGAATTTAGCCTAAAGGTTATATGTAACAAATATTTTTTTTCATTGTCTGTCTCTATTTTCTGGTGCTGAATTGTTTTATTCATTCTCTGCTGTATACTCTATATGTTACATTATTGTTAGTCAATTTACTTGAGATACTTTTAGCAGTATTCAGAGATAGACTTCACAGCAGCCACATAGAACATAGACAATAGATACAGTTGTGGCCAAAAGTATTGACACCCCTGCAATTCTGTCAGATAATACTCAGTTTTACACAGGAAAATTCAGGTCTTTGGAGATGGACTTGTAGCCTTGAGATTGCTCATGCTTCCTCACAATTTGGTTTCTCAAGTCCTCAGACAGTTCTTTGGTCTTCTTTCTTTTCTCCATGCTCAATGTGGTACACACAAGGACACAGGACAGAGGTTGAGTCAACTTTAATCCATGTCAACTGGCTGCAAGTGTGATTTAGTTATTGCCAACACCTGTTAGGTGCCACAAGTAAGTTACAGGTGCTGTTAATTACACAAATTAGAGAAGCATCACATGATTTTTCTAACAGTACCAATACTTTTGTCCACCCCCTTTTTTATGTTTGGTGTGGAATTATATCCAATTCGGCTTTAGGGCAATTCTTTTTGTGTTTTTTCATTGAAGACAAATTAAATGAAGATAATACCAAAGAATTTGTGATTGCAATCATTTTCAGGAAGAAACTAAGTATTATCTGACAGAATTTCAGGGGTGTCAATACTTTTGGCCACAACTGTATACTTGCAGTCATTACTTTCTAGTGGAGAATATTCTAGGTATGCTGAAATGGCTGTTCAAAGGTAATTTCACAGGCAAGTTGAAGACAGAGATTGTCAATGATGGATCCAGTGTACTCTGAGTCTAGATCTAAAATATTAGTGTTACTTTCCATTATAATTCCAGGATGAATAAAAACAGTGTCAGCCTGTTTTAGATAATCTAAAAAAGCTAAAATCATTCTTAGCTCTGTAGTCAAGAAGATGGTCCTAATCAGTGATCTTTGTGTGCACACGTATGCAGGGAATACTGTCAATCACTGATTAAGGCCATCTCTTGACGGCTAAGGCTAGAAAGAACAGTGTTCATTAAATGTAGGGATGAGTGGACCTCAAAGGCAGTAAGGTCTAAAACTGGGGGAGACAGGAGAAACAAGGATGCAGATCCAAGTGCAGAGGATAACGCTTTTGAGTTAGGTGTTAATAGAGCTTATTTGCTCATATCTACAAAGTCTTTCTGTATCGCGTATCAGCCCAATCCGGGCAAGTGGTAACTGGTGTTCGGCTCTGCCTGGTCTGCAGCTTTGCTCCAGAACAAGCAGACTTCCCAAGCCTGTGAGTCCTTCAGCAGCAGTGACATATTGAAGATCCAGATAAACTAATAGAACAAAGAACTTTGGCTTTCTGCTCTTGGGAGCGCTGGGATACTTTTACAGATCCTCAATTATGTCAGTGTTCATTAAATAAAATCCAAGTATTTTTAAAGGGAATTTGTCAGTACAAGCCTCCCTCCTGCGGCACAATATTGGAATTCAGATCATTGAAATGTAAATCCATTAACACCCTTATATCTATCTGATTCATTAATTCCATACAATCTGTAAAAAGGGTGGAAACTATCTGTTGTTGTGTTTTAATTCACATGCAAACTATCGTAAGTGTTAAGTGCTCTGGGTATGACAAAGCTTTTCCCAAGCCTCATCCTCTCGATTTAGAATTAGATCATACATCTACATGTCCATATGAATAGGGTCAACCTGAAGGTTGTATGTGGTACCCACAAGATCAGAGAATTTTACAATAGACAGATGTCAATTCAAAAACCTTGAGATAATCTAACGACTCAGAAATAAACTACCGTATATACTCGTGTATAAGCCGACCCGTGTATAAGCCGACCCCCCTACTTTTGCCCCCAAAACCTGGGAAAACCTTTTGACTCGTGTATAAGCCGAGGGTGGACCCCAGCACAGGTATACAGGCCCCCCCAGTGGTATACAGGTCTCTCCATTGGTAGTATACAGCAGCCTCCGCAGTGGTAGTATACAGCAGTCTCCCCAGTGGTAGTATACAGCAGTCTCCCCCTGTGGTAGTATACAGCAGTCTCCCCCTGTGGTAGTATACAGCAGTCCCCCCCTGTGGTGTATACAGGGCCCCCTGTGGTAGTATACAGCAGCCCTCCCCCTGTGGTATATACAGGCCCCCTGTGGTAGTATACAGCAGCCCTCCCCCCTGTGGTATATCCAGGCCCCCTGTGGTATTATACAGCAGCCTCCCCCCTGTGGTATATACAGGCCCCCTGTGGTAGTATACAGCAGCCCTCCCCCTGTGGTATATACAGGCCCCCTGTGGTAGTATACAGAAGCCCTCCCTCCTGTGGTATATACAGGCCCCCTGTGGTAGTATACAGCAGCCCTCCCCCTGTGGTATATACAGGCCCCCTGTGGTAGTATACAGCAGCCCTCCCCCTGTGGTATATACAGGCCCCCTGTGGTAGTATACAGAAGCCCTCCCTCCTGTGGTATATACAGGCCCCCTGTGGTAGTATACAGCAGCCCTCCCCCTGTGGTATATACAGGCCCCCTGTGGTAGTATACAGCAGCCCTCCCCCCTGTGGTATATACAGGCCCCCTGTGGTGGTATACAGCAGCCCGCCCCCCTGTGCTATATACAGGCCCCCCGTTGCTGCCGCCTCACACCTGTAAGAGAAGAGCTTTCATACTTACCCTCCTGTGACCGCGAGCGCACCCCCCGCTCTCCTTCCTGCTTCTACCCGGCGTCCATCCATATGACCGCGCACAAATAAAGACGTCATTACAGGCGCGCAGTCACGTGGATGGACGCCGGGTAGAAGCAGGAAGGAGAGCGGGGGATGCGCGCGTGGTCACAGGAGGGTAAGTATGAAAGCTCTTCTTTTACGGGTGTGCGGTGGCAGCAACGGGGGGCCTGTATATAGCACGGGGGGGGGGCTGCTGTATACTACCACAGGATGGGGGGATGCAGTCACTGACTCGTGTATAAGCCGACGGGGGCACTTTTCAGCACAATTTTTGTGCTGAAAAAACTCGGCTTATACACGAGTATATACGGTAATCACTCCATAGACCAAAACCAGTAATCAAAATTCTTATGCAAAACCCAGAACTAGAATCAAACATTCAAAGTAATTTGAATGATTTTAGTGGGAAAATTTTTATTGGTATGGAAGATAATGACGTGTAGTTGGCGACTGTTTGGGTTGTGCATATAGATTGTTTTCTCTATGTTCATCAGAACCTGTTAGTTGTTTCTTGCCCAGGTATTTCATCATAATCATCATATGACTCCAAATTATAAAATATGTTCAGAATATAAAAAAATAGAAAGCAGGAGGGACTATTTTAGAAGAAACTAACTGGAGTGTTGGCCATTGTATTAGCATGCATTTCAGTGCCTAGTGTAGAGTCAAATAAGATATGTTTGTCCACTTAATACTGCACTTCCTGTAAATATGTGCTTGTCAAACTATATACATCTTTTTGCTGAGCTATAATTGGTTTCTGGGATTAGGCTGCTTTAACATCATGTTTTTATTGGATCCGTGGCTGTCCATTGTAAAACGGACAGGGACGGATCCAATTTGGTCCCCATGTTATCCTATGGGGGTCGGATCGGATTTGGCCTAATTGCCATCCGATTTTGTGGAATCTGATTTGTGTCCGATTTTTTGCTGTACACAAAATCGGAGACTGCTCCAATTTTGGGCACAGAAAAAAAATCGGATCCCACAAAATCGGATGGCAATTAGGCCAAATCCGATCCAATCCTCTGCCTTTAACATGGGGGCATGAATGTGAAGGGGTTGAGGTCTCCCAATAAGCGCTACATGATTTTACGCCACTTAAAAAAATTGAAGGCTGATGTGGCTCTTCTTCAGGAGACCCATCTCCAATCACACGAACTAAAATATATGCAAAAGTTATGGGTGGGAACAGGATGGATATCAGGAGCTAAAGGTAAAAAGGCAGGGGTGATGACATTGCTTAATAAACACCTTGCACATAATGTACTGTCGGTGACACATGACACTGAAGGGAGAAGACTACAAGTGGTGCTACAACTCCAAGACCAACAGTTGAGTATTCACAATGTATATGCACCTAATACCTCCAAAACCCAATTTTTTACAGACCTATCTGTCTCTATTATGGGAGATAGGGAAACCAATATTGTGATTGGAGGGGATTTTAATGATGTGGTAATGGAAGACATTGATAGGAGAAAGGGAGGGAGGAGAAGTGAACAGTCCTTGTCGACAAAAAATAGTAGTGATCTTGCAGAGCTCCTGGAGACGACGGGATTAATTGACGTGTGGAGAGTGATGCACCCTCAGGAATTAGATTATACGCATTTCTCTCACCCGCATAGTTCTTGGTCGCGCATTGATTTATTCTTGGCGTCCGAACAGCTATGGAGGAGGACAGAAAATGCCACACTAGAAAATATGGTTATTTCTGATCATAGTCCAATAACTATTGAACTTGCGGAGACTCACCAGAGAGGAACGGATTTTCTGTGGAGATTCCCCTCATACTTAGCGAAAGATGGAGAGTTTAAGACACAATTGAAGGAATGGTGGAGTGGCTTTGCCTCTGACAACATAGAACATAAAACAGATCATCGCCTCTTTTGGGAAACGGGGAAGGCAGTATTAAGAGGTCTCGTACTGGCCCATACCTCTAAACATAAAAAGTCTGTAGGGGAGAGATACACTAAAGCTAGTAGAAAAGTGTCATCCACCTATAGACAGTTCAAAAACTCACAAGATCCAAAAGACAAAAAAGACTGGGTGGATGCTAAAACAGAGTTTGAGATGTGGGCCAGTAGGAGAGAAGAATTAACGAAAGGCCAACTGGAAACAGAGCTTAATAGGTTCGGTGATAAAGCGGGTAGACTGTTGGCAGGGTTAGCAAAGGGTCGGAGACTGCCTAACCCAATCAGAGCTTTGCGGAACATGGAGGGACATAGCACAACAAATCCCAAAGAAATAAATTCCATACTGGGAAGATATTATAAAAAGCTATATGGGGTCTCAGATGCTCCTAACGGGAATGGAAGTGAATGGCTGGATAGGGTTCCCCTCACTATGATTACGGAACTTGATTTGGAGGAATTAAATAGACCAATTACGGAGGAAGAGGTAGATCACTCAATTAAAAACCTAGGCAATGGGAAGGCCCCGGGACCAGACGGCTTTACTGGGGAATTCTATAAACTGTTGAGAGAGGAAGTGACACCAACCTTGACGGGTTTATACAACAACATACTCACGGGAGAACCCATAACAGGTGCCATGAATACGGCTTATATCAAATTACTTCCAAAAGGGAGGGAGGGGGAGAGGACCCAGCGAACTTTAGACCCATATCCCTAATTAACTTAGATCTTAAAATATTGTCCAAACTAATGGCAGACAGATTAGCAAGAGTACTACCGAATTTAATTGAAAGCCACCAAACGGGATTTGTTAAAGGGAGGTCAGCAGTAACAAACGTGCGCAAAGCACTCCTGGCTCTGGATTCGGTTAGATTTGGGGGCAGAGGGGGAACGGGAGACCCAGCCATGGTCACATTGGACGCAGAAAAAGCGTTTGACAATGTGAGATGGCCATGGCTGGGTCTGGTATTGGATCGCATTGGGCTACAGGGGAGTTTCAGACAATATCTGGGGTCCCTATACTCTAGCCCAACTGCTCGAGTCCATACGCCGGGCTTCCTCTCGCCCACATTTCCTCTCCAGAAGGGCACGAGGCAGGGGTGCCCGCTCTCTCCACTCCTGTTTGACTTGGCCTTAGAGCCCCTGGCAAGATATATAAATAATTGTAACTCCTTTGAAGGTATATCAATAGGGGAGCAGAAATTGAAATCCGCTTTATTCGCGGACGACATAATATTATTTATGCAAAACCCTGAACGAGATCTCCCTATGCTCTTAAATACAATCAAGGGATATGGGGGGTTCTCGGGTTTCAAGTTAAACAGGACGAAATGCGAAATATTAAAAATTAGAGGGGGGGGGACGGGAGGGGGAACTTTGGAGAAGCTGGGTATCCCAATAGCACCGAAATACGTCAAATATCTGGGGTTGAAATTGGGACGGACTTCAGAACAAACATATGCCCTTAACTATGGCCCACTTGTTGACAAAATTG
The DNA here is from genome assembly GCA_033576535.1 of Allobates femoralis. Taxonomy (NCBI): domain Eukaryota; kingdom Metazoa; phylum Chordata; class Amphibia; order Anura; family Aromobatidae; genus Allobates; species Allobates femoralis. The sequence continues at coordinate 341,804,342 of JARQOC010000004.1, read as the reverse complement.
AGAAAGAACTCAAAAAATGGAGAGATTTACCACTTTCACTATTGGGCCGCAGTCACTTAGTGAAGATGATAAGTTTTGCTCGACTATTATATCCTCTGCAGACTCTTCCCCTGTTGTTGAAAAGGGTGGATATATCCAGATTAAATAAAGCATTCACAAGTTTCTTATGGAGGGGCAAAAAGGCGAGATTAAGCTTGGGAAACTTGACAAGAGGGAAGGAGAGAGGGGGCACGAACTTCCCTGATGTCAGGGGGTACAACCTAGCATGTATCCTCAGACATGTAGTGGAGTGGTTGAAAAATTCTGAAAGATATTCGGACAAAAAGTTAGAGGTGGCCTACTGTGAGCCTTGGGAGAGATGTTCACTACTCCATACGTCAATGTCTAATTTACCGGTACACATAAAAGGATCAGTGATCTTCAGGGACACTATCTTATCATGGAAGGCGGTTAGAAAGAAAGGAGGTCTATCCTGGAAGGTGTCCAAATATCTCAATCCTTGGGCCTTTCCAGACTTCCCAATGGGAAGAGAAAACGCACTCTTCGTTAAATGGAAACGGAATGGGATAAATAAGATGGGCGACCTAATTCATCGATCAGAAGCTAGATGGATGTCAAAGCACGAAGTGCTAGAGATCTATAATCTGGGAGGAGCACAAGACTTACAGTTCCTTCAGTTAAAACATCATATAATGGTCAATTTGAAGGATCTGAACAAAGAGGCTAAAAGTAATATCTGGGACAGGATACTATTGTTAGATGTATGTCAACTCACCATATCAGAATTATATGGGATAATAAGAGAAATGTTACTACCCAGAGGAACTTTGACACCCTTCCAAAAATGGCGTAAATTCTTAGAGGGCGAATTGGTGGAGGAATCTATCCTATCGGGATGGAACAAAGTAAGACGCAACGTCCTAAACGAGCAGTGGCGTGACACGCATTTCCGCATAATTCATGGGCTGGTATATGGCTTTAATATACCGGCATCAGCTAATAACCCTGATAGGAGAAACAGTTGTCCTAAGTGCGGTCAAGCCAAGACAGATATGATACATGGTATTTGGTCATGCTCAAAGGTACAGAAATTTTGGACTTTAATTAGAGACATGTGTTCCCAAATATGCAAGATAAATTTTGACCTAGTTCCGGAAAGATGGATATTTCAGGACCTAGAGGCACCACAAGGAAAGGGGGGAGGGTTGAAAGGGGCACATACATTGATTTTACTGGCAAAACGTTTGTTATTGACATATTGGATTAGACCTGATATACCTGGGAAACCAGAAGTGATAGCGGGCCTAACCAATGCGCTAGAGATAGATAGGAGAGAAGCTCTACGGGATAAAGAACACTTCACCAAAGCGTTCATAGGAAAATGGAGGGGATTTATGGAATCTCATTTACCAGTTGAAAAGATCAGACAATTGATATACCCGTTACAAGGAACCTCATGGTATCTATTGGAAGAATTAGGGGGAACTTTAGGTGAACTGAAATTGTGAGGGATTACAAAAAAAAAAAAAAAAAAAAAAAAAAAGTAAACCAGAAATGTAACCCTGAAAGCATGATGTTTGATACCTGTATCCAGCCGGCGAGTATAGCATGTTGAGAACTTGATGTCTGATATATTACCTTTTGAAGAGAATCTGACAGTGTATAAATGATGATGTACCCACATACGATATTGTATTAATGTAATAATATATGTTTATTGTATGTAATGTCTTATTTTTGGAAAATACCAATAAAAAGAGGTTTAAAAAAAAAAAACATGGGGCATATGAGCGCGGGTCTGAGGAAACAGCTGATCGTTCCTCGGACCCGATTTTAGTGTGCTGACACTAAAATTGCTCCTAACCGTCTAATTTCCCTTTGGCAATGTATAATATACATTGCAGAAGTGAAAATAAGCAATAGAAACAGTTAAAAATAAAAAATCTGTATGCTCACCTGTCCGTGATCCACCACTGCCTCCAGCAAGGTCCGAGTGCTTATATTACCTGCCGTGATGTCACAACCCGGCAGCGTCATCGGGTCACATGACCGCAGTTACCACAGTAACTGCGGTCATGTGACCCGAACAGCTGATCGGGTTGTGACGTCACCGCAGGTCCTTTTTATTTTTAACTCTTTCTTTTACTATATTTCACTTCCGCAATGTATATTATACTGTACATTGCGGAAGTGAAAGTGCCCGGCTGATAATCACGGACCGGGACACAGACTAAGTCGCCTCCTGTGGTGTCCTTTCCTGTCTGTGGGATCCTACAAACAGTAGGATCCCACGGACAGGAAAAAAACCTTATGTGAACCTTATATGCCTTACAAAAACATATTTAAATGAGCACTTCAGGCAAGTCTCATACCCTTTGTTAAGCCTGGCACATAGAGAATGTTTGTGCCATTAATCGGTCCCTCGAGTCCGCCACTATGCACAACGTTGAGCATGTAATGTTCCTTTATCTGTAGGAATAGATAGTAGAACCCCTTAAGGACTAGGAGATTTATTTTTCCTTTTTAGTTATTATTCTTCCAAGAGCAAAAACTGAATTGTGTAATGGTGAGGTGGAAAAAACATGATTCCTCCATTGTTTTGGGGGTTTTGCTATAATGGTGGTAGTCTTTGTGCTGTAAAAATGACATGGTAGCATGATTGTTTAGGTCAGTATGATTTATGATGATACCTGTCTTTAAAAAAAATGTTATACATATTTTAGTGATTTAATAAATTCTAAACTTTACAAAAAATATTTGGTTTATGTTGCCATTCTCTGAGACCATAGCAATGTATATATTACATTTTCCATATAGTAAAAATGCACAGCAGTGTTACATAGTTTACAATTGTTTGTAATGTGACAATTGTTATATTTTCAGTTATCCATATATTAACCTTCAATTATTATCTCCTGTGTGTAGAAACAATAACCAGAAAAAAATGAAAAAGAAAAATACGTTGTTAACAAGATTAAGTGCTATTCTGGAATGCATATTTAAGATAAGAAAAATGGACTACTATTCTAGGATTCCCAATTTTTTCCCAAAAACGGGGAAACGTGGTGTTGTAAATCATACATTTTTACATAATTGCCTGTCGTGTTCACTGCTTGGAGCACCTCTTGTGTGGTTGGTTGTTCTAGCTTTTTCTAATAAATTGTGTAGATTAATTCTAAAGCCGTTAGGAAGAGGACCATGGTAGAGCTGATCGAGATCTCTAATTTGGTTAGAATATAGATAGTGTTTTTCCAGAGACTTTTGATTATCCACAATCCCATAGAGGCTGAAAACACATGACCGAATGAAAAATCTGACAGTTTCCCATCCAGGAGAGTAGGACGAGTAACATCCAGTTTTTGATCCGTGTGACATGTGAGTGCAATGTGATTGTGCATTTTTTTTCCCAGCTAACATCAGTGTGACATCTATGTGGTGTCTGTGTGCAATGCATTTTAAAAATGGTCTTTCCCATGCTGTATAAAGTTAGAAAAGAGTAGACAGAGAGATAGGATAGTTAGATTGATTACAATAGACAGATATAGATAGAAGGTAGGAGAGGTAGATCAAGCTTACCAGTCTCCCGCTGCTGCTTCTGGGGCCACCTATTAAGCTTCATGCATATTCACTTCCCTGACCGCCAACAGCCAATCCCAGACACTCACACTCTGTGAGAGCCTCTCTGATTGGCTGTTGCACATTAGCATATGGCAACCAACCTGCAGTCATAGTGTATTAAATAATTAAAAAAAAATATGGGGCTTCTCAGTATTTTTAAGTCTAGCCCAATGAAAGTGGACAGCTGCGAGCTACCTAATTTTACCTTGACTGGCAAAAAAAAGTGTGGGCTCTGCCCTATTTTCAATTGCCAGCCAAGGTAAACCTAGGCAGCTGAGGGCTGATATTCTCTGCGAGATGAGGGTCCATTGTTTTAGGGCCACCTCTCATGATAATAATAATAATTTAATTATATAACGCCAACATGTTCTGCGGTACTTTACAATTTAAAGGGGACATGTACAGACAAATTCAGACAATACAGAGTAGCTTACATTCTATGAAGAAATAGGGGAGGCACAATAGGTAAATGGTGAAAAAAAAATTGCTATCATATATGGTCCAGTCAGCAACGTAATAAATAGGGGATTCACATAATGCTGCATGCATCTGTCAGCAGCCAGGATGTGTACAAGTACAGATAAAGTGCTATTAAGTACATGGAGGGTGTATACAGATGACCAAAGAGGCCAGATTTGGAAAAGGGAGAAAGAAAATAGATAGGTGAGGTGATAGGCTAGTCTAAAGACTCTAAAGAGTTTTTAGAGCTCACTTAAAACAATGGGTATTGGGAGTTATTTGAATTGTTCTTGGTAGTTCGTTCCAGAGAATTGGCGCAGCTTACGAGAAGTCTTGGAAACGGGAGTGGGAGGTTCGGGTTATAGATGATGTCAGTTTTAGATTACTTTTAGAATGAAGGGCACATGTAGGGTGATAGACCAAGATGAGGGAGGGGATGTGGAGAACTGAGGAGGGCTTTGTTGGTGAGAGTAATTATAGATTATAATTATAATCTAGATTTTCTAGAGATTATTATTTTATATTGTTATCTATAGAGGATGGGAAACCAGTGCAATGATTAGCACAGGATAGAGGCATCGGTGAAGTGGTTAGAGAGGATCCTGGCTAAAAAATAGCAGCCTGCAGCTACCCCTGAAAATGACGCATTTATAAGAAGCGCCATTTCCTGGTGCCTTATCAGGCTCTTGCAGCAGCTCTTGTGGCGGTGGCACAGTGGATAATAAGGAATTAGTACCAGATTTGTATTGCCAGTTGGTATTAAGCCCTGAGATTTGTAATGTCAGGCCAAGTTAGACCCGGCCGTTAAGAATCTCAAATAAATGGTTAAAAAAGACACAACACAGAGACAAATTAATTTATTAGAAATGAAAACACAGACTCTTAGTGACTATATCTTTATTAACCCCTTCACCCTCGTACCCCTCCACGATCCTCGTCTTCTCTTTTCCTGGACACAGGCAACTCTGCTACATCAGAGACTGCAGGGTGGAAAAACATGTCCGCTCCCCCATGGTCCCTGATTACTGAATGATAGCCTGAAACCTGCAGCATGGTAAGCGGTGACGTCACTGAGGACACACCGTTGCCATAGTAAATGGGCAAGCAGTGTGATTGGCTGTTGCCGGTCAATGCAGTGAATATGCATGAAGCTTAATGGACGGCCCCAGCAGCAGCGGGAGACTAGCAAGATACTCTAGCTATTCCTATAATCTTTCTATCTATATCTGTATATTCTATGCTAACGTTTTGCATCATGGGAAAGACGCTGTCCCTATGCTATCAGTGTGCTATGTGATTTTTTTATTGCACCCGTTTACTTGCATTGGCGAGTCTCGCAGGAGACGCCCATCCACTCACTATATGCTACTACTTTTTTCATCTAGAATTTGGATGAGAAAAAAGCTCAACAGAAACGTTCATCTGGTTTCACTCATTTGTTAACATTGGTCAGAGTGCAATGTGAGATTTTCTCACAGTGCACTCATCCGATTTCAATGCCCATGTGTCTAAGCCCAGAATGAACTAATACCCAATTTTCTGCAGATAGACCTGGGTAGAAACTTGCTTTATGTAAATCAAGATGTAGTTTTTATTAATAGCATTTTGGAATATTAGGATACATACAATGTTCTCCTGACTTTTTATTGCATTTTTTGCAGGGGAATTGAGGAACCAAAAACAGCATTTGGGGCATTTCTTTTCTTGTTTTAGCACAATTAGGAATTTGGCATAGCTAAAAGAATATTGTTTCTTTTAACATTATTATTTTTTACCGGCCTTCAGCTCAATTTCGAGCCATGGCGACTTGATGGATGAATGCTGTGTAGGGAGTTTGGTCGAACGCGAGCCTAGATAGATCCACCAGAGTCTTCTCTGCTGTTATTTTGACAGTAACAAGCCATTGGGTTGTTGGTCTTCCTCTTCTCTAGTACCTTCTATTCTTCCTACCATAATGTCCTTCTCTAGTGATTTTTCTCTTCGTATGATATGTCCAAAGTAGGCAAGTCATAGCTTGAAGATCCTTGCTTCAAGTGATATATCTGGCTTGATGTGTTCCAAAATTGATTTGTTTGTTTTTCTCGTCATCTATGGTATCAATAACATCTTTCTCAAGCACCACATTTTTTCTTCTGACTTGTTACTTTATAGTCCATGTTTCACTTCCGCGTGTTACTACAGAAAAGGCCAGACTATTTCTGTTTAATTCCTGAATGTAGAAACAATAACCAGAAAAAAAGTCAGCAAAATAGTTAAGTGCTATTTTGCAAACGCATATTTTAAAGGGACCCTGTCACCTCCAGAACGCCTCCTAAGCTACCAAAACATGTCCCTGCAGCATCCTATCACTAATCTCACACTTCTTTTGTCTCCTAAAAGCATCCTGTGAAAGTGCATAAAAACGTTTTAATACGTACTCATTAGGTATTATAATTAGCAGGGGCTATATTCTTTAGCCCTTAGGGCGTGTTGTTTTGCAGCTCCAGGATCTACCTGGTCTCTGTCTGTTTGCTCTGCTTGTGTAGGCTTTGCCCTCCCCCTCTCTATCACTCACAGAATGCAAATCATTAGTCCTGCCTTCAGCTGCACATCACAACAGCACAAACAGAGAGAGGGTGGATCATTCGGGGCGTGATAATAAGCCCCTAGGGAGGGCTTAGAGTCTCACAGGGGACTCCCTGTGAGACTTATTCAGGAACAAGAAGTCTCAGACTTGTAAGTGTATATTGTTGATTATTCCAATGTTACACAGCGCTTTTTTTTATTGAAAAGGAGCACTAATACTGATATGTTAGGGTGCAGGGACAGGTATTAATAGGTTTGGGGGTGATTTGGAGGGGTCAGGTTCCCTTTAAGAGAAGAATAATGCTGTAGTAGTCTAGGCTTCCCTTTTTTTTTTTTGGAACAATGTGGGAATCCTCGGGTTCATTACTTGGAGCACCTCTTGTATGTGTGTTTGGTTTAGCTTTTTCCAATAAATTGGTATAGAAAAAATGTTCACAATTAGGAGTAGCAAAAAAAGTTGTAATTCCATATTTGTGATTTTTCAGTTGCTGCACATCAACGCCACACAGAATAAAAATAAAAAACATAAAAAAATCAATATGTCATATGTACCACAAAACAGTATCAGTAAATGCATCAGCTCATTGCTCATAATCACGTCCTCACACATCTTCATGGATGAAAAAATTAAATAAGTCCCATATCTCAGAAAACAGTGACACAAAGAGTATAAAAACTATACAGGTTTCGTAATGCACTAATGATACTTACCTGCAGTCATGTTGCCAAGTCATTTACGCCTTTAATTACAAAATGTCAGAAATGCCGTTTTTTCACAATTTCACTCGACTTGTAATGTTTTTTCTGTTTTTTCAGTAAATCATATGAGAAAAGGAATGTCATAGTGTCATTCAACCCTACAACTTGTATTGCAAAAAAGAAGATATACTATATCTGCAACCGTAATAAAATAAAAAGTTATGACTTTTAGAAGAAAAGTAAAATAAAAAACGTAACTGTAAAATGAAAACGCGGCTAGTGATGAAAGGGTTAATATTTGTAATCTACATCGATGTGTGTCCCACACACATAGGTTTATCACATAGGTTTATCATTTTCCTAATAATAGAATAATAGCATGCCGGGGTTTTTTGTGTGTGAAATTCAGGTCACATTGCAGTGCTGTAATTAACCTAGAAGTGTTCTTCTAAGATATCTATCATAGAAGCTTGAGCGTTAAGCCATGCTGGCAATGAAACAAAAAGGCTTCTCTCAGAAGCAAAGGAAATAAATTATTTACACCGCTGGTAGATTCTATTTTTAACCTTTTTCAAAAACGAATGACGTAGAACTCGCAGCCTTGGAGAAAGCTTCTGGGAAAAGAAGAGCTGCTTCAGTCTCATCGGTGATTTAGACTGTGAAAGGAATCGGTTAATAAATGCTAATCTGGAGTCATTATCCTCAATGTAATGGGTAATTGTATATGGTAGTGTTACTAGTCGAGAACCTATGACTGTTATTGCTCAAGGCAAATGATTGCTAGTCTGCGTGCTAGAAATTGTGCTTGTGTGGAGAACGTTTACAGCAGAGCCCTCCTCCATGCAGCTAGAAACCAGAAGACACGCTGCTTTACAGCCCACACCGTCCCAAGTGGCTTGGCTAAAAAAGTATTTTACCTCAGAAAGAAGAAACATGTAACCATAAACATCAATACGAAACAAATTCATTTAAACAAATCAGTATCCACTAGTTGCCATTAAAGGGAATCTGTCAGCAGGTTTTTATGCTATGTTAACTGAGGACAGCATGCTGCAAGGGTTAAAAACAAGACGCAACTGTGCTTCTGTTATCAGGGTCTGAGCAATTGCTTACCTTAGGCCAGGGTTTCGCTTGTGAGAGCGATGCGAGAGACTCGCACGTGTCTCTCATTGCATCACCTGGCATGGCCGCCAGCTCTCTGGATAGGAGCAGGTCAGCTGAATAGAAATACATGCAGCTGAAACGCTCCTGTCCGGAAAGCCGGTTGTTGCGATGAGTGTCATGTATGAGTCTCTCACATCTCTCACGAGTGGAACACCGGCCTAAACTGAAGAGCTTATTACCATTACATGAGTTCTCTTCAGGGCAGTCTGACGCGCCCCCTGGTGTGATTGACACCTCACAGTCAATGTACAATCTCTATTGAGAGCCTGGCATGGCTGGGTGCAGATATCTCAGCTCTGCTGTATCCCTGAAACTACAGGTTTTGTTTTTTTTATAGTGTCAGGTTACTGGCTGAAGCCGTTCCATGTGATACATAATTGAATTCAAGGTTTCTTTGACTACATTATGTTGCTATCACATGAGGTATCAAAAATCTGCTGACAGATTCCCTTTTATACAACACTGTATGCCTGTGCTTTTCACTCTTTGATTAACCACTTCACCACGCAGCAATTGTCCATTTTTTGTTTCAGTTTTTTCCTCCACTTCTTCCAAAAGCCATCCCTTTTTAATTGTTTCATCAATATAGTCAGCTATTAGCTATAATTGCTTGGTCAATATAATTTCATAGATACCAAACATGTATACTTTTTACTTTTGCCTAAGTTATAAAAATTTTTTTGATATTTGTTATAAAAAAAGAATTGAGCATTTGTCGCCATTTTCCAAGACCCATAGCGTTGTCATTTTTCGGGATCTTGGGCTCTTTTGTGCATCTTGAGCTGACATTTGTAATTATACAATTGTAGATGCGCTGTGTTGATCGCCTGTTATTGCATTTTATCGCAATGTTGCAGCGACCAAAAAAAACTAATTTTGGTGTTTCTACTTATTTTCCCAATGTAATCACATTAATTGATTTTATATTTTGATCGATTGGGCATTTCCGAACACGTCAACACCAAATATGTGTATTTTTATATATTTTTTCATAGTTTTATTTTCAATTTTCAATAAGACAAAAGGGGGGTGATTTGAACTTTAATGTTTTTTTTAATATTTTTAAAAACTTGTTTTCACTTTTTCTTTATTTTACTAATCCCCTTAAAATGCTTGGAGCCTGCGCTGTCTGATTGCTTGTGCTGTACAGAACTGTGCTGATGATCACGGGTTTGCCGATGACGGTGGGGAACTGCGTGCTTCAGCTGTCGCTTGTTAGATCATGCTGGTAGGGTTTGACAGTGGGATCTAACTAGTCAACGGTCGGGGTGATTCAGAGATTTGCCCGCACCTGTTAGATGCACATATGCAGGACATTATGCAAGCTCAGCACGTGATCTCACATCAAAGTTTGGCTGTTTTTTGCGGTACAAGTCTTACTTTTGAGTGACACTTCATATTACCACATTTTGTTCTGTAAAACAGTGACAAAAATACAAATGGTGAAGAAAACACGATTCTGACATTTTTTTGGGGGCAATTATGTTTACAGTGTACATTTTGTGGTAACAGTGATCTTGCAATATGGTTCTAACCATGAGTATGATTACAGCAATACTAAACATATTCAGTTTTCTTTCATTAGTGCTGTATAAAAAAATATAAAGTTTGAAAAAAAAAAAAAAAAATTGTGGGTTGTGTTGCTATTTTCCAAGACTGATGTCTAATTATATGTGGGGCAAGACCACATTCTTATTAATACCATTCTGGGATAGATATGACGCTTTCATCGCTTGCTAGAGCAGTTTTTGTGGAGTTCAGCCGCCCAAAAAAATTAATTTTGACATTCTTTAATTTTTTGTTTATAATACTCACCAATCATGTTAATTTTTATATTTGATAGATTGCACTTTTCTGAATGATGCACTACCACATATGTATATTTTCTTTTGTTTATCTTAAATTTTAATGGGGCAAAAGGGAGTGATTTAACCTTATGTTTTTTTTTTTTTATTTCATATTTGTTAAACATTTTTCTTCTACTTTTTACTGTTCTTATTAGTCCTTTTAGGAGAATTGAAGCTGCGATCACTTGTGATATATACACCAATGCCATAGCATTGCTGCAAATAGTAAAAATCTCTGTCTCTTTTGAAGCATGGCCACAGGCTGCTATAGCAACCAATCACTGACCAATGATTACATTACTGTAGCACCAATGGGAGCTTAAAGTGTAAATGTAATTTCATTGAAAAAAAAAACAATACTGCACTGGTTGTTAATGATGGGTCACATAGCAGCTAAGATAATGCATTTTTCTGCCATATAGCTTATTTTCTAACATTTTTCTGTGCTATTTTGAAAAACAGCATTTTCTGTCTGTGTGGGCGTGGCCAGGAGCTCATAGGAATTAGTGCAATGTGATGTGATAGCAGAGAAAAGGTTAACAGCGATCCTGAGCTGTTTGGAGCCAGTAGACAAGGGGTTAACAGACATTGTGACACATCTTTCTGGCAGAAACTAATCTGACCTGATCCTGAACTCTGACAAGCAACTCTAGACTCCCTGACAGCAAACTGATACAATTTTACAATCCGTATGCACTGAAGACGGCTGTGACTGAAAAAAAACATAAGTCTGCTTCACACACAGTGCAGAGGGGGCACTTTGTAGAAGGATTATGAATGGTTTGCAACCAGAATTTTCTAACAAAGTATATTAGAAAGGTTAATTAAATTCAGTTGCTTTACATTATTATTAAATAAAGATTTAAATGGCGGTTACGCCTTAAACGGTGCGCCCCGTGCTAAACCCCACTATTTGAATTTGATAATGGGATTTAACAGGTTGACAATGTTATAGACAGGTCTACAGCCATTACCCACTGAGTATGGGGAAAGCTGACCTGTAAGCCAGCCCCATAGACCCCTTTCTACCTTGTGCTTTACATGTACAGCATATGTCATGACTGGGTTAAAGGGAATCTGTCACCAGGTATTTGCTACTCCATCTCAGAGCAGCATAATGTAGGAGCTGAGGCCCTTATTCCAGTGATATATTACTTACTGGGATGCATTCTGCAGTTTTGATAAAATTCCTGCTTTTGTCTGCTTCAAATCTACCAGTTATCTGCATCCTCAGCACTGTATAACCAGCCCAGACCACTGATTGGCAGCTTTCTGTATACACTGTGCATAAGTAGAAAGGGGCTAGTCAGTGGTGGGCAGGGTTATTCACAACTAATGTATATGGTGGCTACCTGGCAGCAGGATTATTAGTCCTGCACTTATAGTCTCCTCCTGATTAACACAGTGATTTGATCAACATTACAGCAATCAGCCCAGTAAATCACGCATCGCTGGAATAAGGGTCTCTTCTCCTCTTAGTTTATGTGTAAAAAGCGTAGTGATAGATTCCACTTAAGGTACTTTTTGATTATGCAGAGAGGTCCTTTACTCTGGTCCCTAATATGTGAACCAAAGCAGTAAATTGCTTCTAATTACTGTTCTCTGGAGTAGTATTCACTAATAAGAGCCTAATCCACAACTACCACAAAACACTTCAAGCTGTCATTGATGTTAGATGGGGCAATATACGGTATTAAGAACTGGGGTATGTGAACATTTGATCAGGGTCGTTTGGATGTTTTTGGTTGTCATTATGATTTATAAAGAGAAAACAGTACCGTATATACTCGTGTATAAGCCGAGTTTTTCAGCCCAAAATTTGGGCTGAAAAGTCCCCCCCTCGGCTTATACACGGGTCTATACGGTAGGCTGCTGTGGTGGGGGCTGTGGAGGCTGGAGGAGGCGGGGGGAGGCTGCTGTATGAGCGCCCCATCACGTGGGGCCGCTCATTATATATGCACTGCTTCCCCCTGTCAATCAGCGGCAGGGGGAAGCAGTGCATATGGCCCCCCAAAAGCTGGCACTGTCCCCCCTTGTAAGGGCCCCCCCCGCTGCTTATACATTACCATCCCGGTGTTCTGATCGGCGCCGCTCCTCGGTGCTTCTTCTTCATCCTCCCGTCCTCTGCTGCATCCGGATCTCCGGCGTTCGCAAGCGATATGACGTCATCGCGCTACGGCCGGAGATCCCGGATGCAGCAAGCGAGGACGGAGGATGAAGAAGAAGCACCGAGGAGCGGCGCCGATCAGACACCGGGATGGTAATGTATAAGCAGCGGGGGGGGCCTTACAAGGGGGGACAGTGCCAGCTTTTGGGGGCTGTGGGTACCCCTGGGGGCTGCTGGTACCCCTGGTGGCTGCTGGGTACCCCAGGGGCTGTTGGTACCCCCAGGGGGCTGCTGGTACCCCCAGGGGGCTGTTGGTACCCCCAGGGGGCTGCTGGGTACCCCTGAAGGCCGCTGGGTACCCCCTGGGGGCGCTGTAATAACCCTGGGGGGTGCTGTATAACCCTGGGGGTGCTGTATAACCCTGGGGGCTGCTGTATACACTGCTGAGGCCTGTATACACTGGGGCTGCTGTATATACCACTGGGGCTGCTGTATACACGCTGAGGCCTGTATACCACTGGGGCTGCTGTATATACCACTGGGACTGCTGTATATACCATGGGGCTGCTGTATATACCACTGGGCTGCCGTATATTACTGGTGGGTCCTGTATATACCACTGGGGAGCTGCTGTATACCACTGGGGTTGCTGTATTTTACTACTGGGGCCTGTATGTGCCACTGGGGAGGCTGCTGTATACTACCATTGGGGGCCTGTATACCACACTGCTGGGGGCTGTATACCTGTGCTGGGGTCCACCCTCGGCTTATACACGAGTCAATAGGTTTTCCAGGTTTTGGGGCAAAGTATGGGGGTCGGCTTATCACGGTCGGCTTATACACGAGTATAATACGGTAATTTGACAATAAATTACTTCACCCAACCACTAACCATGAGTGAAAACAAGTTTTTGTGTTATCATTCATTTTCTGTGAAAAAAGGCCAAGAAAGCAAAAAATCTGCCGGGGTATGTAAACTTTTGAGCACAGCTGTGTATAGCTGTGCACTCTTCATGCAGGATTTTCCATTATAAATTCAGTTCTGAAAGAGGACCTATCACCTCCCTGGTGCTATGCTAACTGAATGCAGCACTGATTGCAGTGTGTGTGCTGCATTCAGGGAAGGGTTCCCCCATATCTCAAACCCTCCTGTAAGCTGTTAAAAAGACTTTATAAAGTGTACAGATAAGGAGTCCGGAGGGACTTACTCAGTAATGAGTCACCGCTGTTGCTGGTGTCCTCCCTGCCTCCAGCCTTCTGTGTGCCACCTCCAGATCTCTCTTGTTCAGCCTCCTGTATGTGTCATTGCTAAAGGCTGGAGGCGGGGAGGACACCAGAAACAGCGGTGGCTCATTACTGAGTAAGTCCCTCTGGACTCCTTATCTGTACACTTTATAAAGTCTTTTTAACAGCTTACAGGAGGGCTAGAGACATGGGGGACCGTTGTCCTGAATGTAGCAGACACGCTGCATTCAGTGCTGCATTCAGTTAGCATAGCACCAGGGGATAACAGGTCCTCTTTAACAGTGTAATTTCCAATTAATTTATATTAGTTGAAAAACATGTAAGTGATATTTACAGTGGTTGTTGTGGAGCTTTATACTGTATAGTATTTTGCTGTAAATATTAAAATTATACACTAATGAATTGGACGGTATTTCACACATAATTGATAATGATCATTTTGAAACGTTTTCACAAGTACAAAGAAAATTAAGGGTTTCTTGAAACAAGTGATTATCTCCTAGTTAGTCAGCGCTGTTTTAATTTACCATTCTTGAATAGACAAGAAGAACCTCAGTGATTGAAGCGTATTTATTCTACATTACTGTATGTGGAGTGTTCCTGCTTGAGATTTCAAGCTTTAAATGTTGGAAAATGTTCTTAAAAATTTATTTCTGTGTTGTTAGATGTCATAATAGTGCAATAAAAATACAGCATATTATGGTACTCCTGAACCACCCTTTATAATGGGTAAAGTGCAGATTCGGGGTGTAGGGCAGAGGATTTGTATATACAGTGGGTACAGAAAGTATTCAGACCCCTTTAAATTTTTCACTAATTGTTTCGTTACAGCCATTTGGTAAATTTAAAAAATTTCATTTTTTTCTTATCAATGTACACTCTGCACCCCATCTTTACTGGAAACCTGCACTGTGTACGACCCTCGAGGCCCGAAGTTGCCCACCCCTGCTCTTGAGTATGCCATATTATCATTATTCTCTACCCTTTATCTAGTCTTTATCTTTTACAGGCTTAACTTCACTAACATTAGGAGACTCCTTGCTCCATTACTGGGGCTGTAAATGTTGGGAATGTTTTGCTCCAGGCACCTCATACTAAGTATAAATTTTCTTTGTCTGTGGCCACAGTACTTGGATTACTATGCTAGGCGTAGTTCTCAGGGAGGCTATCATATCAACTGCTTTTACAATTTGGTGCTAACAGCTACTCTTTGTAAAGGGACTACTCAATTTATCTTAACACAACATTTTAATAATGTTGTCCATTTTCCTTTAAAAAATAGACATTCTAAGGCTAGGGCAGACTTGCATTGTGCATGCGCTAAAAGCATGCTTTTTTTTAAGCTGTAATTGTTGGAAAACACATGCGCGAATGCATCCATAGGCCCCAATGCAAAAAACGCATCGCAAATGTGCCATGCATTTTTTGCATGTGTTTTTGGCTCACCTCCCAAAAACACTGTAAGCAGCTTTTTGGGTGCTTTTGCAAAAACGCATGCGTTTTTTGTAACATGGGAATCTATGGGCAATGCGTTAACACATGGTACACTTATGTACCATGCATTAATGCATCAGTTAATTGAGCCAACATGTATGCAGTCATGCCATGAAAATGGCATTGGAAAAAAAGGATCTTTTAATGCCTCCTGCAAACGGATGCAAGCTCCCAAGTGTGACCCTAGCCTAAGATTATAATTTCTCAAACTGGAAATGCTAAAATGAATTTATACTTCTCTAACCATGACAAGCAAGGAAGTTTTATTTTTCCATCTGCTTCGTTGTAATAAGATAAAAAATAATTAGTCCTGAAATTAAGGAAATTAACTGAAATTCTAATTTTTTTTGCGACTCTATACCTTGCATCAAAGGGTTATCTCTCCTGATTTTTTTTTCTTCTATATACCGTACTTATATATCCCATAAAATAACATATTTTTCCGGCATTGTGCTGTTCTTTTTAGTCTACAACTATTTAAATAAACTGACAGTAAATTGACAGCTATATGTCACCATTTCATCTGTCAATAAGGTTGGACCCTTTATGCTATGATACTGTCAGAACTAATTGGACAGTGTCAGATTGTGAAGTGACACGTGCTATTAACACATAGAATGATAACACCCATTGCTGGAGCAGTTCAAGGTAAGAATCGTTTTGAAAAAAGCCAAACTCGAGAAGACGTGTCTTCTAGGCATCTCCCACTCTCCATTCCCGGCTATAATTAATTGGCAGGACTCTCGTTTTTTTGCATTTATATTGTCACTGAAGTGTAAAAAGCACCTCAAGTAAATATCTGCCAGCCTATTTCTCACAGTCTTAAACTTTCTTCTGTAGAGATAAAATGTCTGCATATATACACACTTGTTGACTAACTTAACCACTTTTAATTTTTAAGTAGATTATTGTTAATTCATAATTAATAATAACTGATGCGCTGGTACCAAATTTTAGAAGAAGTTGACACTCTCTGATACTGTGTAAAGGTACCGTCACACCTGTCGATGGCGACAGGCGGGAGCGCGCACGTTTTTGGTGTCCCGCCAGCGTCACTGTCCCCCATTTACATGGGCGACACCTCCAGCACCGCACCGGCGATCTGACAGGCGGCATCGCCGCCGGGTGTCTCAAAACCCCAGCGGTGATGCAGTACAATGGAGCCTATGGCTCCCATCGTCTGTCAGGTCACCGGCGGCCGTTTACATGGTGCGATGTGTGCACATTGCCCCAGATCAGCCGCCTGGTTTCAGTGCACTGCTCTGAAACCAGGTGACCAGTAAATGGCGTCGCCCTCGCCCATTCACATTAGGCGATGCAGGGGCGATATCGGCGCCGATAGGCCATGCCCCTGCATCACCTAATAAATTGGCGGTACTGTCGCCTCGTGTGACGGTACCTTAAGAGTTTTTTGCAAATATTCCAGCAGTAGTAACAAAGCACCATATGGAGAACTGCTAAAATTAGTACCTGCGTAAAAGGCCCAAGAAAGCAGCTCTGCAATATATATTTAATTGGGAAAACAAGGTTGCCTTGGTAGAACAACCCTTTCTACGCCCTTTAGCTGTAGATGAAGCTATTCCCATTACGGTTGCATTCATTACATTAGCTTGTCATTTTAATTAATGTTCAATACATTTTGTAGACAGATAATTAGTAGGAGAGCTGAATGTAAGTGTTCACTGTATGTGGAAGCCTGGCTGCTCTTAATAGGGCTTTCATGGACAAGCTTCACTCAAGCATTCTGCTTAGCAGGTCCCAAGGGAACCATGATTTACACCTTTGTAACATGAATCTGAACTTATCCAGGGCCCCCTTGGTTTTGTTTATGGAGTACCTTCTGGTCAGTGGAGCAAGCTGGCAAAGAATAATCAAAATGTAATTTGCAAACCAGAGAAGGCCCAGTCACAATAGAATCATAAAATAGATGGGAAGTCAAAACATGTACTTACACCAGGCGTTAGCACAGTGAAATTAATGTATGCGTGAACTCCACAATTGATCTACGTGTGAATAATTTTAATTGCTTTAACATTTTTTTTTATCAAAAAGTGCAAAAGTCATCTAACCATTCAAGGTTTTTACCATATATGTCTGTATATTGGCCACAACATATTTTTGCACTTGTATATTGATTTAATAATAAAGGTGTGTGGTCCCTTTTTATTTATTTATCTTTTGTAGTGTACATTGGAGGTGTTGCCCCATCCAAGGCAAAGCACCCTTATCTGTTTATCTTTCCCAAAGTAGTAATTATGCTATACCTGCTTTCCTTTCACTTTCCCAGTTCAGGTAAGACCTGGCATGGCACATATAGAGTTGAGATAAAAGTTGTAGGTGCCATTCGTATAACAGGTATAGCTTGATGTAATTGGAGGGCTTTTGAACTTTTTGATGAAAAAATGATAAATTGCCTTACAATTTTTACTTATAAAGCAATATTGGAGTTCATGTATTAGTTAAAGGGAATCTGTCAGCAGGTTTTTTTTACCTTATCTTAGAGCTGCCTGATATAGGCAAAGCGACCCTGAATTCAATGATATATCGCTTAGTTTTTTTGGGTGAACCAGGTCTGACACAGAGTTTTTTAGAATTAACATGTAGCAGAGCTCTGAAAGCTGCCCTTGCCCACACCAGGCTCTGTATGTACAAAGTCTATAGACAGTGATCTGCTAATCCTAACAGGGAACGTGCTGGACAAGCTCAACTTTAGCTGGCCTTTCTGACTATGATAATCTACTGACGTTAAAACAAACATTGCAAGTAAACAGCAGCATCCCGGAAATCTGTGTGTTAACCGCTAGAGCATGTGCTCTTCAAATTGCATAACAAAAACTTGCTGACAGATACCTATTAATCGCAGTACGGTAATGTATAGTGTATGTTTGTATATTGGCCACATAGTGTATTTATGCCCCTATACATTAATTTAATACTAAAGTTATGTGGGATTTTTTTTTTACAGGGATTCATAAAGTAGCAGGCTAAGATCAATATACGCCTATAAATGGCTGCTTCTAGCAAGCTGTTGAAGGTTTAAATAATGTGCGGCCCTATCAATGATAACTAGATCAGATTATTATTTGATAGTTACCCATAAGCTCCTTTATTTGGCAGCACCACAAGTCCCAGATATCTAATACCTGACCGTGCTTGAGTTGCTTAGAACCGACCACAATGTAAGTTCAGCGCCACCTAGCGACAGAGGCAACAGTAGTAGGGGCAAATTCAGATACTGATGTAATACTAAATTCAGTTTTGGCTATAGCATTGCATATGATTTTATGTAGTACACGGAATAAAATGTTGTAGTTTAGTACTCCATTGTGTGACCTATAACACCAATAAATGTTGTGGTGTAAACAGTGGTATAAGCATTTCAAAGCTAATCACGACTTAAAAGTATTGTAACAATGTTCTAAGTTTTTTAAGTATGTTTGTTTTTAATATTCCAAAAGGAGACATATTCCCTAGTGGATCCAATGCAAGCCACTCCAGAGGTCTGTGTTGCGTTAAGGGACTCGAAGAATGCATAATCAGAGAAACGATCCGATGTTGAGCTCTCCTAGTCACCTGATCACTGCAGCCAATCACAGGCATCAGCAGTCTGGTTAATATCTGAACACAGCAGACCTCACTTCTTAGCCAGCTGAGACCTCCTGAAGTGCCCTATGGGATCCATGGGATTGGTGGAATGTTAGAAAATCTCCATTCATTACGATAAAAAGATCAAAGTATAAAAAAAAAAGTATAAAAAGATCTGAGTCTGACAACTCCTTTAAATTGGCTGTTTGCATTATTATAATCGGAGGAAGGATTGAGTAAAAAATTATAAAATGTTGAGGTATCTTACCTGCCCCAGCCCTCTCCCCATTTGTCTCCATGTGTGGGCTGCTTCCGGTTGTGCTTTGTGTAAGGCCATCATTTCACACATTCAATATTTTTGAATAGTATTTCATCATGTATTTGTGTGCCAAAACCTAGGAGCATCTCTAAAACACAGAACAGGTGTGAATCTATACCAATCATAGTTTTTTCACTGTAAAGTCGCACTCCTGAGTTTGACATTCAAACACTGATGCAATATACTGACTTGTGAATGAGGCCTAATTAAGGGAAATGAGAACATCCTGGTCTTCGGGTCAACTTGACAACTGATGGGCCCGTGATTGACTGGAGTGAGTATTGTAATAAGTAATCATATTGAGGTGCTTAACCTAGGGATGGGGCCATCTATAATAATACCTCTGTAGCAACCATTAAAATTATCCCACCAGTAGCTTATGCTATGTGTGCAGTTCCACTATGTCTGTTTATACAAGCCACATATACTTAAATAACATTAATTATGCCAGTGATCGTCAACCTTTCAGGCTCAGTGTATCAAAAAACCGAGCAGCATAACTCGGGAAGTGTGTCACTTCTAGAAAAAAACATAATTTTCAGATATTTGTAGCTGTATTAACAATAAATTATCCTGGATATGGCCCCAATTCTGATATATAGCCTCTTATCCTGGATATAGCCCACCCATACTGGGTTATAGCACCCCACCACCCCATCTTGGTGCATTACCCCCCATCCTGGATATGTTCCCTATTCTGATATATAGCCCCTTATCCTGGATATAGCCCCCATACTGATATATACCCCCCCCATCCTGGAACATTACCCCCATCCTAGATATGGCCCCCTTTGTGGTATATTCACCATTATCCTGGCTATAGCCCCTCTGCTTCTTCTCCCCCACCCCCATCCTGGATATGGCCACCATTCTGGTATATAGCCCCTTATCCTGGATATCTCCCCTCCCCCCATACTGGGATATAGCACCCACCATACTGGATATGGCCCCCATCCTAGCACACACACAAAAGTAGTAAACTGTGTAACTCACCTATCCTTGTTTGTCTCCATCACTCCCACTTCCAGCACTTCGCATCCTGAGTCTGTGTCTTCCTTCCTCCTGAGTGCAGGCATGTGATCATGTGACCGCCACAGACCAGTGATGACGTCATTGTGCTGTGTCAGTCACCCTAATGAAGCTGACAATCAAAGTGTCAGCACCCCGCCTCCAAATGCTGACACTTTGTCAACTGTCATTAATGCGCCATTCACGCCACACTTGTCCCGCCTCTGAATCCTGACACCGCTTTATTGCAAGCAGTCAGTGCCAATCAAGGCACAGATTAAAACACACCTAACAATTCATCAATTGACACTGTAGTTAATATGTTATCATTATTTTATTGGATGATGAATGACAGACCTGAGTTTGTCATACACGAACATGTCATTCACATCATGAACTAAATAATTCAATATCAGAACTATTAGTACTTAACCTCGGCATTAGATTGCAGGAACACTGCAGAACATGCAAGTATTGGAGCCCAGGATGTCTTGTGTTTCAGGAATCAAATCCATTCACTTTTATGGGGAGCTCAAATCAAAATTGATTCTCAAAGTACGTTTTTATTGCAGTAACTTGCTATAAAATGCCATACATTGTTAACAGAGACTAATAAAATGAAGTAATGTCCCCAAGGTAACATAAATGAACAGATTATGATAAAAATAGACACATTACATAAACATGATAGAATATGGTGTAATACCGTAATTGCCCTAATAAATTTTGGTCTCTATATTATAGAGGATAGAGTAGGGATAAAAATATAAATATAGCTAGGCTAATGTGGAACTCATAAAGGGCATATTTACTTCTTATTTTATGTTTAACATTTCTCAGAAGTTACTAATTGTGATTAGTAATTAATATTCATGATTAAGCTTTGTCACCACTGCTTCATGCTTGATTGAGCTTCAGAGTGCTCGACTAAGCCGAGTATCGCAAGTGCATTCGTGAATGATCTGACACAGAGTCGACTCCCTACAGAATGATAGGAGCCGACACCCCAGTGAGAGCTGCTTTCAGCTCTCACTGGCAATGTCTCCACTGTGAAAAATAAATAATAAGGACTACAGCAGGTACACTCCGTGTTACTCCGGTGTTGTTCAACCAACCTGGAACTGTTGAAGCGCATACAGCGTGAAACAGCCGTCCGTCGTCCGACTCTGCACCCCCACAAATCCACAAATGCATATATTACGAATGCAGTAATTGCACAGATAACTCCAAAATAGAAAACATAAAGTACAATACCAATCAGGGTACATGATCTAATAAAAATACTATGGGGCCAATTCATCAAAGCTAATAACTGACATAATATGCTTTGTCAGAGTCATATCGGGAGACCATGTCTGAGATGTACAGCGGGCAGATTGTGGATGGCTTTGTATGTCATGGCTGGGGTTTTGAACCGGGGCCTCTGACAAATGGGGAGCCAGTGAAGGGCTTGGCAATACATCCTGGAAGACAAGTATAGATAGGCCTCAGATTTCTTTCTCATTATTAAATGAATGAGATTCCTATACAAGTAAAGCCTATGCACTATATGCAAGGGTTGACAAGAATTAAAAAGAGGAACTCCAACACACCATGGAAAACATGTAGAGCATTTGAATGGACACAGAAGCAGGATTGATATGCTGATTATGGCATCTTGTAGCTGGTATTCAACTACATCCCTTTGCTGCTCACATAGCCTTCCTAGCATGTGCAATGTGGAGTTAAAGTGAATGAGCATGTTGCAACAGAATCCACAATCCTAAACAGCAACATTTCCAGGGCAAGCAGTTTGGAAATGTGCCCATTTAATGTTTGGGCCAGTGGGTGGCTGGGTATTTACACTGTGATGGACAAAGAATTGGTTATTATTGTTGCTGTTTGTGCTTGAGAATGTACAACAACAGGTTCAGGGCCGAAGGCATTAATGCTTGTGTCTTGGATAGAGAATTAGCTATAATGTCATGTAGCACAGGGGAAGAGGCAGTGGTGTCACGGGCAGACACTGATTGTGGACCCAAGTGCCTATACAAGTGCTTTGATGGCATGTGCTGAGCATGCTGATGTTGTTCAGGCCCCTGCTGATCTTGTGATCTTGGTACAGCACAGGTTGCAAATGACCGTTTTTTATGTAAAAGAGCTCCAGACTGGGGAATACCTAACCTTTGGCCCCACAACTTGCTATGTGTGTGCTCTGGGGAACAGTTGCCTGCCTTCTCCCTCTGGCCACCCAGTTGCCTTTTCCTGTCTGTTGTTGTACTCCCAATCCCTCCCCCACTGTGCTGCTGTCCTTGCCCTGCATGGCAATTTTACTTGTTGGGTCAGTGACTTGTCAGTCCTCCACATCATCTTCCACTTCCACACTCTAGTCCTCCTCCTGACATTTTAACTTAACAAAATCACTTATTGCCAACTGTGTATCATCATCATCTATCTCTTAAGCCACTAATTGTCATTCTCCATTTTTGTTTTCTTCTAACCATGGCTGCTCAAATATTTGGGCATCACTACACATGAAATACTCATGTCCCTCTGGAAATGTGTGGGGCGAGAGGCATGAATAAATAATTGGGAAAGTAAAGAGCTGCTCGTGGTATATGAGTGTGAAATCACTTGTCTTCTGAGACTCATCATGGTTGGAGGAAAAAAAATCATGTTAAGGAATATGTGGTCCAGGCTCTAGGCTAGTGAGTCTGGACTGTGTGAAAGACAAGGTTGTGCTGGAAAACATACTTGAAGCATTATCTGCCATTCAACCATCTGCTCGCACTATTCAGGCTTCAAGTGTGGTGTGTTGCGCTTCCCCGCAAACTGTGTCAGGAAGATAGGTCTTTTGGATGAGAATGTTTCTTGTGCTACTGCAGAAGATGTAGTTTCACCTGACCCATATCCTTGGCCTTAGCGTGCACCATCAGCAGTGTGTCCACTCCCCTGTCCTTTACTGCACACCTTGCGCATATTAAATTAGGCAGATGGTATATGCCAGCAAACTTTATGGTATTAATGAGATGTATAAATAATTTAAAAACAAAACAAATGGTGTGGGGCTCCGCAGTGTTTTTAAGTCTAGCCCAGGTAAAGCAGACAGCTGTGAGCTGCAACCCTCAACGGCGTAATTTTACTTTGCCAGGCAAAAAAAAAATGTATGGGTCCACCCTATTTTTAAATGTCAACCAAGGTACAACTAGGCATCTTAGGGCTGGTATTCTCAGCAGTGTGAGGGCCCATTGTTTTACATCCTCCCCATGCTAGCAGAATAGCATAGCAGCCCACAGCCACCCCTGAAAATTGCACATTCATCATAGCACCATTTCCAGGCGCTTTACCAGGCTCTTCCAGTGGCCATGGTGGCAGTGCCATGCTGGGTAATACGGGGTTAACACCAGCTTTGTATTGCCAGCTGGTATTAAGCCCTGAGATTCTTAATGTCAGGCCAAGTTTGACCCTGCCATTAAGAATATTGAGTAAATAGTAAAAAAGATGCAACACAAAGAAAAATTGTTTTATTCAAAAAAAGAACAACACAGAGACACTTAGTGCTTCATCTTTATTACCCCCTCCCCACCACCCTTGTACCCCTCCATGATCCTTGTCTTCTCTCTTCCTAGACAGAGTCAGCTCTGCTACATCAGAGAGCACGGGTAGGAAAAACACATCCACTCCCCATCATCTCTGATCACTAGCCAAAACATGTTGCCAGACGCCATTATAAATTGATCTGTGTGTTTTTACATGTAAACAAAACTGTTTTTACAAGGATACCAAAAAATGAAAATTTTATTAAGAACTCTAGGTGCAGTTTTACTTGACTCGCTGGACAATTCTTGGAAGTGACTAATTGTTTCTGTGTTTTTTTTTGTTTTTTTTTAATAAAATGATTTTTCTCTGTGCTGTATCTTTTTTACTATATATTTGAGATTCTTAATCGCTGGGTATAACTTGGCCTGACATTAAGAATCTTAGGGCTTACCATTACAACCTGGTGTTAATCCCATATTACGCAGCATGCCATGGCCACCAGGGCCACTGGAAGAGCCTTGTAAAGTGCCTGGAAATGGGGCTGCAATGAATGCACCATTTTCAGGGGCGGCTCATCCATCTCTGCCTTTTCACAACCTCTCCCAGACATCATCGCTTATTTGTTTATGGGGTCTTTTTGTACGTTTGTCATACTGCGCCTGCCAATCACAGTTATGCCATTATCAAAGATGAATATGGCATTACTATGACTGGCAAGCAATCCCAGCATGTTTATTGGCTGAAAATCAGTCAGGAAACATGCTTTTTAATCACTCAAATATCACGAGTAAAATCCAAAATACTCGCAGAGTAATAAATATCGTAAATACTGTACTATCCATGTGAGCAGCGGAGTATACTTGTTCATCATTACTTCTAACACTGCAGTATTTCCAGGGTACACTTTGCACAGTGTTACATCAACAGATCTTACATAAACCCTATGACACGTTGCAGCCTGGTCAATCACAGTAATTATAATAATCTACTCTATAATTGCCGTAGGCATTTTCGTGTCGGACCCCGGCACGCCGTGGCTTTGTCACTATGTGACGTCACCACGTGCGAGGCATTGCCCGCGTAGCGGGCATTGCGACCCCTCGCCGCTGTCATCCCGCTCCGGAGCAGCTGCTGTCAGCACATGCTGACACAGTGCTCCGGAGCCTGTGCCCCTGTGCCCCTGTCATCCCGCTCCGGAGCAGCTGCTGTCAGCACATGCTGACACAGTGCTCCGGAGCCTGTGCCCCTGTGCCCCAGTGCCCCTGTGCCCCTGTGCCCCAGTGCCCCTGTGCCCCTGTGATCCCGCTCCGGAGCAGCTGCTGTCAGCACATGCTGACACAGTGCTCTGGAGCCTGTGCCCCTGTCATCCCGCTCCGGAGCAGCTGCTGTCAGCACATGCTAACACAGTGCTCCGGAGCTTGTGCCCCTGTGCCCCTGTGCCCCAGTGCCCCTGTGCCCCAGTGCCCCTGTGCCCCAGTGCCCCTGTGCCACTGTGCCCCAGTGCCCCTGTGCCCCTGTGATCCCGCTCCGGAGCAGCTGCTGTCAGCACATGCTGACACAGTGCTCCGGAGCCTGTGCCCCTGTGCCCCTGTGCCCCAGTGCCCCTGTGCCCCTGTGATCCCGCTCCGGAGCAGCTGCTGTCAGCATATACTGACACAGTGCTCCGGAGCCTGTGCCCCTGTGCCCCTGTCATCCCGCTCCGGAGCAGCTGCTGTCAGCACATGCTGACACAGTGCTCCGGAGCCTGTGCCCCTGTGCCCCTGTGCCCCAGTGCCCCTGTGCCACTGTGCCGCTGTGCCCCTGTGCCCCTGTGCCCCAGACTGACGGCTGACTGCGTTTTTTTTTCGCGACCGCACTTGCCGCAAGTGCAAAACTGCACTTGCCGCACCTGCCACAAGTCCCCCTATACTTTCTATGGGGATTACCGCAACCGCGCCGCAAGTGTAACCGCATCTGCCGCGTTTGCCGCATACGGTTACACTTGTGGCGCTGTTGCGTTAATCCATAGAAAGTATAGGGGGACTTGCGGCAGGTGCGGCAAGTGCGGTTTTGCAGGTGCGGCAAGTGCGGTTTTACACTTGCGGCAGGTTTGCCCGCGAAAAAACCCGCGGCTGACTGCGCTGTTGCTGGGTGGCGACCCTTTTTGCTTACCAATCACTATACTCCCCTTTGCCTACCAATCACTATACTCCCCCAGGTGTCATTTTATAGTGTTTACTTTAACTTTTCCTCACAAATTATTCCTGCCTTGGTGATCCTGTGGGACGGACGTCGGAAAACCAGTGCTGGAACCTCATCCCTACAAGATCAGCTAAGATATCTTTTTTGCCCAATATAATCGATTAATTATTATTAATTATTAATATTATTATTATTATTATTAGTGTTAACATTAATTATTATTATTAATCGATTATTAATATTAGAATTATATTGATATATTCATAATTATATATATATAGAGAGATATAGAGATATATATATAGAATATATTGATATATTAATCTATATATATAGATATATTGTATATTAATTTATATATATATATATATATATATTTTGTATATTAATCTATACATATAGATATTGTATATTAATCTATATATATATATATATATATATATTGTATATTAATCTATATATATAGATATTGTATATTAATCTATATATATATATAGATATTGTATATTAATCTATATATATATATTGTATATTAATCTATATTAATCTATATATATATATGGATATATTGTATATTAATCTATATATATATATATATTGTAGATTAATCTATATATATATATATATATTGTATATTAATCTATATATATATATAATATATATACATATATATATATATATATATATCTACTATATAATTGCCGTAGGCACTTCCGTGTCGGTCCCCGAAAAGACTGTGGCTATGTCACTCTGTGACGTCAGCACGGCGAAGCATTGGCAATGCGAGTCGCTGGCCTGCGCGAGCAATGGCCGCGAGGCCATTGCTCGCGCAGGCTGAGTGCGAGCAATGGCCGCGAAGCGGCCATTGCGAGTCGCTGGCCGAAAATCGAACCAGAGGCTCGGCCTCAAAGTTAACGATTTACCGGTCAGCCGCGCTTCTAATTGGTCGGCGCCAGCGAGTCGTTACACTTGCGGCGCACTTGTGGTAATCCTCATACAAAGTATAGTATTCTAGACACCCGATGCATTTGCATCGGGCTCACAGCTAGTAATAATAATAATAATTTATTCATTTATATAGCGCTATTAATTCCATAGCACTTTACATACATGAGTAATGCTGTCTCTCTTGGAACTCACAATCTAAACATCCTATCAGTATGTATTTACAATGTGGGAGGAAACCGGAGTGCCCGGAGGAAACCCACGCAAACACGGGGAGAACATACAAACTCCTTATGTCATTAGCCAACATGACTATGGCATTACCGTGATTGGCAGGCAATCCCTGTGGTTGAAAAACAGCTGCAAAACATGTGGGCTGGTGCTCAAGCACATGCAATACTCAATCGAGTAAGGAGCATACGCTAGCACCCCGATGCTTGATTGTGTATTGAGTAGTGGTGAGGCTGATTGCCAATCACTAATAGTAACCTGTTAGAGGTATGGTCTTGTTTGGAAAACTCACTTTCATATACCCTGTTATCAAATCCTGAAATAAGAGTGGGGTCCTTTGTTCAGGAATCTCGTTTTTCCCGTCCAAAGTGGAGACTGCAACTGATTGCAAGCAATTTTCTCTGCTGTGGAAGATCTTTTGAGTCTTCAAACGTATATGGACTCTTAATATCAGTGGGCACAGTATGAAGCAATGCCCTTACACAATGGTATTGATGTTTTCTGGGAAGGGTGGGGCAATGGATGAGCAGTAGGACATTTATTGAGTTATAATATTGCACCATTAATGATAAATATTTATCTCCATAAAATATCTGTTAAACACGTCAGTTAGAATAATTTTTATAAAAATATATACCATAAAAGAATTATTATAACTGGTCAAAAATAATAATAGAGTTAATTTAGGGAGAGTTAATTAAAAAAAAAAAGTTTAATCCAGAAGACCCAAAACAGACCAAGGATGAAGGGGTTAAAGATGAGATCAGGATATATTATGAACACATATAACACATAGTGCTATCAGTCATTAGTTTTATTTATTGTTGGAAATCACCACTTATTTGCCGCCAGCATGCTCTTAATATTAATGATTAATTAGTAAATTAATTTTACAGTGCTAAAATGCTTACATTAAATTTATGACATTCTTAATCTCTATCGAATTGTTCCATTATGTAAGCTATCACTGAATTAATAGCTATTAGCACTAGCAATTACTTCACAGCTTAGTGAGAGTAGCAATGTATTCATGCTGGCAAATATAAAATAATTATATCCGGTTCTATAACACTAAGATGATTTTCTGCACATTGGTCAAACTGGTTATACAAATATACCATATAATATATTAAGTTATGGACCTTACTGAATGAGAGTTTGACTTAAAGGGAACCTGTCACGCCATTATTTTACTTTGTTTTTAAACCGCCCCCAATGTTATTTAGATCATGCACTGTGCATCACTAACCTGGTTTTCAAAAGAAATCCATGTATTTATTAGAAAAAGGCACTTTAGATGCATTAGGGCGGCTTCACACTGCAGTGTGATCCGGTCCGGGGCTGTCAGGGATGACAGCGCCGGACTGGATCAGCACACAGAACTGGAGGGCTAATTTGCACTCCGGTCCGGTGTGCTGCCGCTGCTGATAGGTCAGGATCACGGCGCCGCAGTCCCGACCTATCAGCGGCGGCAGCTGCGTGCGGCAGCACACCGGACCGGAGGGCAAATTAGCCCTCCAGTTCTGTGTGCTGATCCAGTCCGGGTCTGTCAGGTTCATCCCTGACAGCCTTGGACCGGATCACACTGCAGTGTGAAACCGCCCTGAGGTACCTGAAAACAGTCATCAGGGTGGATCCTTCAGCTGGAATCAGTCATGTCAATTCATTGCAGTCATGCAGCTTTTTTAAACATATTAACAGCCCCTGCAATGTAATATATTGACATCAAGCACAAAGGGTCCTCTGGTGATGATGCCACGAGCATGTGACCATAATGGCTGGAGCTATGAAGTCCCGAAGTAAAAGACCCTTTGGGTTTAGCTCAGCTCATTATGTGAGTTATGTTACTTTGAGGCTTAGAGCAGGTGATTAAAGCAGCCAGGTTAAGACTGCCAGCATGCATAATGTACTGCTGATTTTTTATGTAAAATGATTGTATTTAGAGAAAGGAGGCCATGTTTAAATGTCCAGACAAAATGCAAACTTTGTAAGTGAAAGGCAGGAGACATGATTTACTTTTATTAGTCACCATATGGTTTTATTGACAAAAGTATAAGCGTATTATGGTATGTGCACATGATCTGAAGCCACTGCATCTTGGACGCAGTGGCTCCAGAACTATGGGAACCTGCGGGTGAACACAGGGTAAGTGCAGCTGTGTTGGGTGCAGGGCAGCTTTTCCCTGCACTCACCCGATGGTGATCACTTCCAACTCCACAGCATGAAATTATCATGCTGTGAAGATGTGGAAGTACAGCAACCGGCACCGCAGCTGAAAACACGCTGCAGAGGGGAGAAGCACAGTGGGCATGGGATTTCTTGAAATCCCATGCACTAGGCTGGAGCTGTACAATGCAGAATTTTGGATGCAGCAGCAATACACTGCGTCCAAAACAATGCCATTCCTGATCGTGAGTATGCACCTTTAGAGCGTTTTGCCATGTCATAGCTCCATGGTTTTGTGGAAGGTTGCCTGAGTATTATAATGTGCTTTCCCCAAAACACCATTTAAAAAAAAGTTAAGACATTAAAATCAAGTTTTAAAATGAGCATGAAATGATCAAATATATGCAATAATAATAATAATATTAGTACTAATATTAAAAGTGTTGGTTGGTTTTATCATGATTCACCATAGTTGTACCTGTAAATCACTTACGTTGCACTCAGCGGGCCAGATTTATCAATGTTAGTTCGACTTACAAAGTGAAAATTTAGACTTAATGTGTCAAATTTATCCTAGTTTTTCATGTTACTTGATAAATTTTAAACCTAGTATAGACCACCTTTTAGGCAACGTTCCCACAATGAGCTTTTAGTGTGTTGTTGATGCTGCCTATTTTTCTGCATCAAAAATGCCGCGTCTTACCGTTCCATTAAAGTGGATTGAATTTACAGAATTCTCATACCCACTGTGCTTCTTTTTCACTCAATGTAAACTGACCGGTGGTGTGTGTTTCAAACCCACAAGATGACAATTTGTCTTGCGCGTACGCTGAGCTTTCCCCATAGACTTGCATTAGATGTGGAGAAATCCATGGATAAAAAACACACTTGCTTTTTTAGTACGTGTCCATGGCAGGAATGCATAAAAAATGCATGAATAATAAAGTTTTGTCAAAGCCAAGTAGCAGGAAATATGAAAACCAAGCAGTTTTATTTAACCCCTTCAGGGCCCAGCCTATTTTGACCTTAAAGACCTTGGCATTTTTGTCAATTCTGACCAGTGTCCCCTTATGAGGTTATATCTCTGGAACGCTTCAACGGATCCTAGCGATTCTGAGATTGTTTTTTTTGTGACATATCGGGCTTCATGTTAGTGGTAAATTCAGGTCAATAATTTTTGCGTATATTTGTGAAACAATCAAAAATTTAGCAAAAAGTTTGAAAATTTAGCAATTTTCAAATTTTACATTTTTATTCTACTAAACCAGAGAGTTATGTGACACAAAATAGCTAATAAATAACATTTCCCACATGTCTACTTTACATCAGCACAATTATGGGAAAAAAGTTTTTTTGGGGTGGGAAGTTATAATGGTTCAAAGTTCATCAGCAATATCTCATTTTTACAGCAAAATTTACAAAGCCATTTTTTTTAGTGACCACATCACATTTGACTGCCAACAACCCCCAGCTGCCTCGTTGTACCTGGCTGGCAACCAAAAATACATTGAAGCCCATTTTTTTTTATTTCTAGAACTAATTCTAGAAAAAAAAATGACGTGGGGTTCTGCCATATTTTTAGTCCAGCCAGGTACAACTTGGCAGCTACGGACTGCCACCAATCCCCAGTTGCCTCATTGTACTTGGCTGACAACCAAAAATACAGCAAAGCCCATTTTTTTTTATTTCTAGAAATGACATGGGGCTCCGCCATATTTTTGGCCCAGCCAGGTACAACTAGGCAGCTGGGGGATGGAATCCTCAGCATGGAGAGGCGTTCTGGGCCCCCCATGCTGTGAATTGCAGCCCGCAGCCGCCCCAGAAAACGGCGCATTCATTGAAGCGCCATTTTCTGGCTCAGTATCCAGGCTCTTCCAGTTGCCCTGGTGCCGGTGGCAAACTGGGTAATAAAGGGGTTAATGCCAGCTTTTTATTGGCAGCTGGCACTAAGCCCGTGATTCATAATGTCGGGCCAATGTTAGACCAGGCCATTAGGAATCTCTAGTAAATAGTCAAAAAAAATACACCATACAGAGAAAAATCTTTTTATTTGAAAAAAAAACAAAATTCGGACTCCATCTTTATTATAAAGATTTGACGTAGTCCACAATGAAGGTCCCACGACGCTTGATCGCCTCCGACGTAGTCCACAACGAAGGTCCCATGACGCTCGATCGCCACTGCTCAATCCAGAGACTGCAGCAAGGGATCAAGTGTCCTCTTTCTACAGTCTCTGGGGTCAGAGTTATGGTGCACTGTATGGCAATGATCTGTCATACAGTGCACCATGACTATGATCCCAAAGACTGCAACAAGAAGACACTTGATCCCTTGTTGCACCTATCCATCCACCCATGCACTCATCATCCACGCATGCACCCATCCATGCATGCACACACACACATCTATCCATGCACACATCCATCCATGCACACATCCATCCAAGCACGCATCCACATATCCATGCATGCACACATCTAAGCACGCACACATCCATGTATGCACACATCCATCCATGCATCATCCATCCACACATGCACACATCCACGCATGCACACACATCCATCCATGCACACACATCCATCCATGCACACATCCATCCATGCACACACACATCCACGCACACACCCACCCACGCGCACATCCATGCATGCACACATCCCTCCATGAACGCACACATCCACACATCCACGCATGCACACATCCATTCATGCACACATTCATCCATGCACTCATCCACCCATGCAACGTCCATCTATGCACGCATGCATCCACACATCCACGCATGCACACATCCATGCATGCACACATCCACACATCTACGCATGCACGCATCCATGCACACACATCCACGCACACACATCCAACCATGCACACATCCCTCCCTGCACGCACACATCTACACATCCACGCATACACACATCCATCCATGCACCCATCCACGCATGCACACATCCACGCATGAACGCACACATCTATCCATGCACACAACTATCCACGCACACACATCCATCCCCATGCACCACACGTCCACACATCCATGCATGCATGCAACCACACATCCACGCATGTAACCACGCACGTACACATCCATGCATGCAATATCCATGCATGCATGCACACATCCATGTACGCATGCACACATACATCCATGCATGCATACATCCATCCACCCATGCATGCACCCATCCATCCACCCACCCATTCATGCATGCATCCATCCACACATGCATGCACCCATCCACCCACCCATGCATGCATGCACTCATTCATCCATCCACCCATGCATGCACCCACTCACCCATCCATCCACCCATGCATGCACCCACCCATCCATTCATTCATTCATTCATTCATTCTTGCCTCATCCAGGAGGAGGAGGGGCCCACACTGGAGCTGGCCGGCGGGTGCACTGGCAGGTGGGAAAGGGGCACAGGGGTGGGGGGGTGTCAGCTTTCTCAGCCCCCTCCGTGATTGCACCAGGGAGGAACTGAGGAAGCTGACAGGCGGGTGCAGCCCACCATCGGTAACAGTCATTTACCCGCCGACGGGGATACCGCCGGCGGATGACTGTTACCGCCAGGTAGGGGGCGTGTAGAAAGGGATCCGGGGGCCTGGAGCAGGAGGGAGGTAGGAGGGGGAGGGCACCTGCCATTCCGCCCCTCCAGATCTGATTGGAGAGCTCCAATCTGATCTGGAGGGGGTTACTCGCGCTGATTGGCAGTCTCAATTTCAACTGCCCATCAGAGCGAGTTTAGCCATGAGGTGCTAAACCATCCCTCCGGGGCTAAAGTATAGGTGCTTGCGCTCCTACAGCTCCGGTGACTTGTCACTGGCCCTGTCACCCGAGCTGCAGGAGCGCAAACAACCCATGACGTTATAGAGACGTCATGGGTCAGGAACGCACCGACTTTCATGACGTCTCTATAACGTCTTAGGTCGGGAAGGGGTTAAAGCATAACACACCAAAATGAGACCAAAACAGCAGAATTAACAACACATGTAAAGAACACAAGTAACTTAAATAACAGGTGCAGAAATTATGTAACTTCACAAACTCATCATGGGAATGCCTTATGGTGGGTTTACACGCCACGATATCGTTTCGATATCGCAACTCAATGGCGCGGGAGCGCGCAATTAGTGCACGTTTCACCCGCCTCGCATTGACTGTTTAGACGCTGCGATATCGTAATACAACGTCCGTGCGATGTCTCCGCCTCCCAATCCAGGATCGCATAGTTAACATGGGAGTGAATGGGTGACGTATCAAATCGCATCGTAATTGGGTGTTTACACAGCACGATCTGGCTTCAATCGCTATGCAATATCGGGGCATTGAATAGCACGCTCATTCGATCCCCGATATCGCATTGACATCGTTCCTGCATCGCATTGGACGTTCACACCATACAACGCAGGCACGATATCGGGTCCAACGATTGAACCACGTGACTTTTGATTGAAATTGTACTGCGATATCGCGACGTGTAAACCCGCCATTAGTTGGATTACTCCAAGTGACAAATAAGCGCCAATTATTCCCCCTTTTTTCAGACATTGACGGCAACTCTTTTACGGCAAGTCATAGCTCTTTTAAATAAGACCATGTCAATTGTCGGCCAAGATGTTGAAAGTGTCTAAAATTTAAGGTAAATCTAATGCAAGTAACTTAGTATTAGTGTACCTTATGTCATAAAGAATGTCCTGCTTTTTGAATGGCTTAGAATATGTTAAGATAGTTAAGGTTTCTCTTTACTTAGGCTGAAATGTCATTAAGAAAAATCAATCTTCTGCTAGTGTTAACCTTCACACATGATTCAATTTAAAATAATGCAGCATAGTGTTAATGTCAGTGCCATATGGAAAGTTTATTCCAATAATAATTCTAATTTAGAGTTAAATGATGCACTATTTTTGGGTCAGCCATTTATAGCCTTTTTAGTTGCATCTTCTAATTTAGATGCCATACAGAGCCACAGTATCATTTCCTTTATTTTCAATGATACATTGCAGTACTTTACTATAAATTGCAAGAGGTCCTGTAAATTATTAATAGCTGCTACTTTAAAAGAAACCTGTTAGCTTGTTTTAGCCCCCTATCCTACTGCTACCTGTCCCCGCACCTTGCTAGCTTATGCCTAACCATCCCTCTCTGACCTAAAACTACACTATAAAGCTTTAGAAAAACAATTTAATAACTGACATACTCCAGTGATAATGAGGGCTCCAGTCTACGGTGTAGACTAAGATGGGCAGTCTCCTGGTCTCCATTCTCCCCTTGCAGACTCTCATCACTCCCCGCTAGGGTTCATCATTCCTTCTCTTTTCGCCTCCTGTTTTGAAATTTCCGCCACCTCCTCATAGTATGACGCGGAGCTGGAACTTCAGTTTCGGTCCTGTGCAGTGTGTATGGGCTGTACGATCCGGCACATGCGCAGTGAGCATATTGAAGCCAGGCCATACACCTGATAAGCCCCCCTAATACATCGGACCGAAACTGATGTCCTGCTCTGCGTCATACTATGAGGAGGATGTGGAAATTTCAAAACAGGGGGTGAAAATAGAAGGAATGATGACGCCCAGTGGCGCGTGCTAAGAGCCTGCGAGGGGGGAGAATGGAGACCCGGAGACTGCCCATCTCAGTCTAAACCGTAGACTGGAGCTCTCATTATCATAGGAATACGTAAGTTATTAAATCATTTATCTAAAGCTTTATAGTGCTGTTTTAGCTCAGGGAGGGATGGTTATGGATGAGCTAGCAGGATGCAGGGACAGGTAGTGGTAGCATAGGGGGTAAAACAAGCTGACAGGTTCCCTTTAAGAAAAACAGATAGTACAGATGGATTGAGGATCAAATTGTCCGTTTTCTGGACGATTTTTTCTTATGCTTGTGAACATGATCTTATTCTACCTAATGTGATACTGGCCCAGTTAATTTTTTTTAAGGAATTCAATACAAAAATTGAAACACATACCGTATATACTCGTGTATAAGCTGACCCGTGTATAAGCCGACCCCCCTACTTTTGCCCCCAAAACCTGGGAAAACCTATTGACTCGTGTATAAGCCGTGGGTGGACCCCAGCACAGGTATACAGCCCCCAGAAGTGTGGTATACAGGCCCCCCCCAGTGGTAGTATACAGCAGCCTCCCCAGTGGTAGTATACAGCAGCCTCCCCAGTGGCATATACAGGCCCCAGCAGTATATACATCAGCCCCAGTGGTATACTGCAGCCTCCCCAGTGGTATATACAGACCCCACCAGTATATACAGCAGCCCCAGTGGTATACAGGCCCCAGCAGTATACAGGCCCCAGCAGTATATACAGTAGCCCCAGTGGTATACAGGCCCCAGCAGTATATACAGGAGCCCCAGTGGTATACAGCAGCCTCCCCAGTGGTATATACAGACCCCACCAGTATATACAGCAGCCCCAGTGGTATACAGGCCCCAGCAGTATATACAGCAGCCCCAGTGGTATACAGGCCCCAGCAGTATATACAGCAGCCCCAGTGGTATACAGCAACTCCCCAGTGGTATATACAGACCCCAGCAGTATTACAGCAGCCTCCCCAGTGGTATATACAGGCCCCAGCAGTATATACAGCAGCCCCAGCAGTATATACAGCAGCCCCAGTGGTATATAGCAGCCCCAGTGGTGTGGTATACAGCAGCCCCAGTGGTATATAGCAGCTCCAGGGGTATATAGCAGCCCCAGGGGTATATAGCAGCCCCAGTGGTGTGGTATACAGCAGCCCCAGGGGTATATAGCAGCCCCAGGGGTATACAGCAGCCCCAGGGGTTAATACAGCAGCCCCAGGGGTACACAGCAGCCCCAGGGGTATACAGCAGCCCCAGGGGTATACAGCAGCCCCAGGGGTATATAGCAGCCCCAGGGGTATACAGCCCCGCCAAATGCTGGCACTCACCCCCCCTCCTTGTAAGGGTTTCCCCGCTGCTTAACTTACCAACCCTGGTCTTCTGCACAGCACCAGTCTTCTGTGCTCCGTCTTCCATGCTCCTGTCATCGCTGCATCCGGGATCCCCGGCCGTCGCATGATGACATCATATGCCTGCGACGGCCGGGGATCCCGGATGCAGCCGGACAGGACCAGCGAGGACGGAGCATCGAGGACCGGCGCTGTGCAGAAGACCGGGGATGGTAAGATAAGCAGCGGGGGGGCCCTTACACAGAGGGGGGCGAGTGCCAGCATTTGGGGGCCAGATATGCACTGCTTCCCCCTACCGCTGATTGACAGGGGGAAGCAGTGCATATATAATGAGCGGCCCCACGTGATGGGGCGCTCATACAGCAGCCTCCCCCGCCTCCTCCAGCCTCCCCAGCCTCGGACACAGCCCCCCACCACCGTATTGACCCGTGTATAAGCCGAGGGGGAGACTTTTCAGCCCAATTTTTGGGCTGAAAAACTCGGCTTATACACGAATATATACGGTATATTATATACACTCATTAGAATTAGAGTGATCTATTTGAAGTGCTTATTTTTGGTAATGTTGATGATTATGGCTTACAGACAATGAAAACCCAAAGGTCATAGTGTCAAAAAATTAAAATAGTGAGGATGAAGTGTTAAAAACCGCCCTACTGTATTCCACATGACATCAAAGGGTTAATATAATATTAATTTAATAGTCAACATATTACAGAGCTCCCTGAAATGCACTGAAACATGGTTTGGCGCCCCTGCGGACGGGTGGCCACAACAGAGCACAGCGGCTGGGATTGGTAAATCGGTCACTTCGTACCAACACCCCACACACACACTCAGATCCTAAGCCAAAGTTACTTCATGCCAGGCAAGGAATGGTGGGAGGAGCTTAGTGGAGGGTGGAAACTGGAACAGAATCCGGAAAAGGGGTGGAGGAACCTGAGTAAAACCCAGGAACACCAAGTTAGGGGTGGTAGTTTTGAGTTCAAGGAGGTAATGAGAAGGAGTAGAAGAAAACAGAGAGAACCAGACTCCCAAGCAGAGACACCCATCAGCTAACCAGTGACTGAGACCAAGCTGAGAATAGCAGGGCCTGGCGGCCGATGCTACCGATGGCTAGTCCGGACCCAGGCTGAGACTGATTAAAGACTGAAGGAGCCAGGTGTACCCGACTGCCCAGGACACTGGTGGCTGGGCCAGGACCAGAGTGCCGGCTCTGTAGCTGTGGCCGGGTAGCTTTAGACCCCAACCACAGGTACTCCAGCAGGGAGCGGGGTCTTTATGTTCCGAGACCCAACCTCCGGTGTGGTTAAGGGAAAGCCATCAAACTAGGACTGGTGACCCAGAGGGGTAGAACACTGAGAGCCCGTGACAGCCGGACCATAACTCGCACGTGGAATGGAGGACGAGAGGGACCGAGAGGTACACAGAAAGGGAGTGCCGCAGACAATCCATCCCAGCTGCTGAGAGAGCCCAGGTCCGCTGTGAACTATCGAGAGCTACTGTGAACTGTATGACTGGAAGTTGAGATTAAAAGCCCGGTAAAGCCCAGTATTGTGTTTATTTGCCTGCGGGAAGGTAATTGCGACAGTGCAAAGACTCTGGATGCTGCCTGAAGGTACTGGGGACTTTGTACTTATTTTACACTTTCGGTTGCCCTGGGGATCAGCCCTACCCGTTGAGGGCTCATCATCTTGCTGCACCCATCATCATCCCCAATGGTCCCGATTGCAGCGGTGGCCCCATATAGCCACACACAATGAGTGATGTCACAATTTATCCTTTAAAAACTATTAATCCCCTTTTTTATTAACTGCCCGGGACCACAGAGCCGGGTCACGTCACCGTGACCACCCTGTAGCCCAGGCAACGTCGAGAGGGCCGGGTTCCGAGTACCTCATGGCTCCAGTCGGCGACTCAATGGCAATATGATATTGATTTGTCCTGAGGATGGGGCCAGGTAGCCATGAAATGCGTTGATAATTATGAATCAATATCATATTCACCCTTTGTCTCATGATATACAGCAGTCCGGTTTTTAACCCTTCATCCTCCCGACTCTATATGCATCATGCTAGGGACTGCAGCAGCCGTGATATGCTTTTATAGTGGTTGTGAATCTCACAAACACAAAAGGTGAAGCCTCTGATACCTATTTGGGTAATATTTTATCTCTCAGACTCTTCATCCTCCCTACTTAATTTTCTCAGATAATGAACTTTGGGTTATCATAATCATCAAGATTAAGAGAAATAAACACTTGAAATAGATCACTAT
Source organism: Allobates femoralis (assembly GCA_033576535.1). Lineage (NCBI taxonomy): Eukaryota > Metazoa > Chordata > Amphibia > Anura > Aromobatidae > Allobates > Allobates femoralis. The sequence continues at coordinate 341,765,959 of JARQOC010000004.1, read as the reverse complement.
GTTTGTAATGACTCTATATAAGGCTGCCTTCACATTTGCGTATGTGAACGCAGCTTATGCTGCGTTCCCATACGCATTCAAACGCATGCGCACTGCGTTCCTATGTTTAACATAGGAATGCATAGTGCCTGCGTTTGGCAGCGTTTGCTGCGTTCAGGTGCGGATGCGGACCATATCTGCTCCTTCCGGTGTCCCGCGTCCGCACCCGGGACGCAGCATGTCGCGTCCCTGGTGCGGGCGAGAGTGTGTGTTTTGTGCGCAGGCATCCGCATGCGCACAGATCACTAATGGCGGGCAATGAGAGCGCACAGCGGTCTGCAAGCATCTGCAGACCGCCGTGCGCTCCATTATAAACATAGGGGCCGCGGTCTGCATGCAGATGCTTGCAGATGCATCTGCAAAACGCTGCAGATGCATCTGCAAGTCTGAAGGCAGCCTAATATATGCGTTTCACCTTACTTATTGAATTACTGAAAAAGTTAACTTTTGATGATATTCTAATTTATTGAGATGCACTAGTATAATCAACATAAGAGAAAGCCGGGAGAGAGTTTAAATAGAGGAAGAGAGTGATCATAAGATTCAGCATCTGAGATTAAAGCTAGAAAGATTTTCAAAAGGAAAATAAACATTTCTGCTTCACTTGTGATAATCGCTGAGTGTGCCCTAAAGTGCCCTAAAGCAAAACTTTTTGACCTTCTCATCCCAGATGCCCCAGAGATCTCAGCAGGGCACCACACACTCATGACAGGCCCGGGAGGGTTCTTGGAATTTTTTCTTTTGTTTGTCTCACTCTTCTTCTATGGCAATACTGCTTTACCTCAGTAAATCCAGAAGCAATGGATAAAAGTTTGCATCGTACTGTCACTAATGAAGACTTCACACTGCGTCGCGGCAGTTGAATTGCAATAATTGACCTTTTCTAACAGCTGATCTACAGATTATTCAACAAATAGAAATATCTGAAATGTAGACACAGGAGATATGAGTGCCTCTGTTGGTAGCTGCTGTAGGGCAGACATTGTGACGGGCTCTATTAATGTTTATTTTTTACTCTTGTAGCTGCATATGCTTTTCAGTTATCTTTTTACTAAATGCATGATTTTTCTAACTCCTTTCCTTATCAATGTTTGTTATTTTTATTTTTTTATTTTAATTTAAAATGATAAATAAAAATCTCCCTGAGGTCTAATTTTTAATAAGCCACTACAAATCACATTTTTTGCTTTCTATTAATGGTACATCAAATATTATTAGATTAAGGAAGTAATATGTTAAAAAGAATGCACGCAACTGTTTTTATTTTTATTTATTTTTCACATCTTTTTCTATTACCATATGTCGCTGGAAGATAAGGTGAAGATTAATTGTTCCGGAGGGATCACTGAATCTTATTGAATAATGCAAAGCTTGTGCCCAATGATTCTTGCAGAACTTGAAGCATGGAAAACAAATCTTTTTTATTTTTTTCTTGAAATAATTCTATCCTTTAGTACGGTGTTCATTTTAGGACATGGTCATTTATCGAAGTCAAAGTCAAAAAAAGCTGTTTCTGATGGTTGATTATGACTTTGACTTGGACAAATGACCTTACTAAATGACTTTGACTTTGATAAATGACTCTGACTTTGATAAATGACTTTGATTATGACTTTGATAAATGACTTTGACTTTCATAAATGATTTTGAGTTTGATAAAAGACTTTGACTTTGACTTTGATAAATGACTCTGACTTTGATAAATGACTTTGACTCTGACTTTGATAAATGACTCTGACTTTGATAAATGACTTTGAGTTTGATAAATGACTTTGACTTTGATAAATGACTCTGACTTTGATAAATGACTCTGACTTTGATAAATGACTTTGACTCTGACTTTGATAAATGACTCTGACTTTGATAAATGACTTTGACTTTGATAAATGACTTTGACTCTGCCTTTGATAAATGACTTTGACTATGACTTTGACTTTGATAAATGACTTTGACTTTGATAAATGACTCTGACTTTGATAAATGACTTTGACTTTGATAAATGACTCTGACTTTGATAAATGACTTTGACTCTGATTTTGATAAATTACTTTGACTATGACTTTCATAAATCACTTTGACTTTGATAAATGACTTTGAAAAAATTTGATAAATTACTTTGACAAATGATACTTCACTTCTCAAACATCAAATTATGATTTCTCACTATATCATGTGTCTATTCACTAACATAATGTATTAAAAAAAAAATTCTATAGTGGGTCCATTATGGATTAGAACCATCAACGCTCGCTTCAAAGGCTAAAAGCTTATCCACTAGCCCATGAAGCCAGCTACAATACAGACTGATCTTGTTAGACTAAGATAAATAACCTGCACACAGCCTGTGTGCAGACATTTTCTGATTAGGATGTTTGAGAGCTTCTCAGTTATCGTGCTCATACTCACTTTCATTTCTCATGCAGGTTAGCAGCATAATCAAACTACAAATCCCCAAGCAGTGCCAATGTTTCCTAGTTTGTTTTTCTTAAGTTATTATAGTTAATAATATTATTATTATCCTCTGAAACAAAAATAATGTAAAAAAAATGTTTCCTTTGAAACACTAATTACTGCATTTACCAGTGTCTGTAAATTTCTATAATTGTTTACAAAATAATTTAACATAATATAATAATAATATGTTTATCACTGACTGTACATTTGTATAACTTTTTAGGAAACTGTTTAAGTAAATATAATAATAAAAATGATTATTTATTATTATTATTATTATTATTATTAATAAATAATTAATAATCCACTACATCGATTTGAACACCAATGATGCAGACCTGCAAACATTTTAATTTATCACTATATTTTATGTCTATTGACTACCATAATTTATTAAAAACAAATAATCTATAGGAGGTCCAGCAGGGATTTGAACCAGCAACGTTGGATTCCAAAGGCAAAATGCTTTTCCACCAGACCACCAAACCAATTGTTACAAAGCAGAGATTTTGTTCGCCTAAGAAAATGAACATGTAGGCAGCCTGTTTCCAACCTTAGTCTGAGGATGATGTTTGAGAAGTCTCATAGTCATTTCTCGTGGTCAGAGTCAGAGTCAGACTCACTTATGAACATCACATGACCTCAATGTGTCACAGAGACTTGCCAGTGTAAAAGAAGGTTCACATCCCCAAACAGTAGCAGGAGTTTCTATTTTTTTTTTTTTTTTTTTAAAGGTATTATTGTTTTTAGTATTAGTATTAGTATTATTATAATTTCCAACAAAAATAATGTACAAGAACAAAGTGTTGACTTTGTGTTTCATTCTCATACCTGAGTATGATAAATCACTTTCACAGATGACACTTCACTTCTCACACATAAAAATTAAAATATTATTTCCATACACAAAAGCTTTAACCCCTTTTTTCAGTGTGGCCGGACACAATGGACCTTGCGTTATTTAAAACCCACATTTCAACAATTTTTATACCATGATTTGTTTTCACATAACAACAATAACTTAATGATAAACAATTTACATGTCCTGAACTGCGCATTTTAACCCCAAACTCTCCAACACAAAGCCTATGCCCATCCACCACTAAACTATAGACACTTAATAGAGGCAGAGACATCTTTTCATTGCTTATATGCCTATCAATGCAGACATGATTACACTCATTTAAACTGTTCTGTGACCTTATTGTATGGTTTTCACACGTCACAATGATATCTGAGTGACACACATCAAGATCAGCACATTTTTTGCACCTAGTCTGCACGTTTGGTCTCTTCAGCAAACAAAACCAGTGAGGTTTCTCATCTAACTGAGTGGCCTAATGGTTAAGGCTCCTGCCTCTGGTGCAAGTGAGAACTCCTGCACCTTGGGTTCAAATCCCCCCAGACTTGGATTAATTTTTATTTTATATATATTTTTTGTCTTCTAAATTTGGTTGTATAATACACAATTTACAGTAATGTTTAATTTGTAGTTTCTTACATTATAATAATCATCATAACATAGTAATGATTGCTTTCTCCCATGTTGTCCATTTACAGGCAAAATGAATGGAAGGCAGTCATTTACTACTTATCTATTTCCAAGTGTCTGTACATTTTAACCATTTATTATCAAAGGTTCTAAACCAATTAGTTATTATTTATTTCTTAGAAAATGTCGTTTGCCATCTACCCAAAACTAGCTGCATTTTATTAAGCAGTACAGTTGTGACTTCACTAGTGCACTGAGTGTCAGGCTGGAGTCTCCTGTAGCAGCAGGAAGACACATTAAGGGCGTGTGTTATTCTTGGATTCTGCGGGGGATGGATGTGAATGTGGTCACTGCCTCACAGATCTGCGGGGGAGCAGCGATGTGACTGTAAGTTATGTTCTGATTCCACCTTTGAAAGTGTTTTTGCAGTTACATTACATCTATAATCACTATTTGTTACAGATTTTTCTACATTTGTGTAATCAGTTTAACTAAATTCACTATTTAGCTTTCTCACAGTTGTTAACATGCCAATGATAGCCTTCATCTAGGAAATGCTGATGAAAACACTCATTTTACTCCTTTCCAAGAGCAGTCACATTGCTTTCTTACAGTCTCTGCTTTAACTTTGCTTCTATCATGACCTATTGCTTAATAAATAGACAAGGGATTTGACATTCTCTGCCACATATGTAGTAGTAACATGTCTACCAAGTGTCACACCCCTGTTTTAGGACTCATTACATAGATTGAATGTAAAGGGTCACACTGTACAGCTCTGACAAAAGCCTTGCTTTGTGTCCTTATGCTCAAGAAACAAGCATTTTAACATCCATAAAATATTTATAACTTTAAAGTTAACCTGTCACCACAAATCACCTTTCTAACCTATTAATACCTGTCCCTGCAGCCTTACAATACTTTCTAACACATCCCTGTCTGACCTTTTTTACTAATCTATGAGCACAATAAAGTAGTTAGCAAACTTACAAAATTCTTGTCAGAGGGGCGTTCCTCCAAGGCATTTTGACCGGTAGGCGAGTCCCCTGTGCTGTGCTACCCGTGCCTAATGGGCGTCATTACACAATGCAGAGCTCGGGCACGATTCAACATCGCGCCCGCAACGTCAATGCTGCAACGTGGTCATGTAACGGCGGTATCACGTCCCTTCCATTCGCAGGTCTTACAGCCAGGCTTTGCGCATGCAAAGATTGCATGCTGAAGTCTGCTTATGTGCGACTGGAAGTGACGCGATCCCGGCGTCACATGACTGCGGTGCAGCGTTGACGGTGCGGGTGTGATATTTAATCGTGCCCGAGCTCTGCATTGTGTAATGACGCCCATTAGGCACGGGTAGCACAGCACAGGGGACCCGCCTACCGGTCAAAATGCCTTGGAGGAACGCCCCTCTGACAAGAATTTCGTAAGTTTACTAACTACTTTATTGTGCTCATAGATTAGTAAAAAAGGTGAGTCAGGGATGTGTTAGAAAGTATTGTAAGGCTGCAGGGACAGGTATTAATAGGTTAGAAAGGTGATTTGGGGTGACAGGTTAACTTTAAAGTTATAAATATTTTATGGATGTTAAAATGCTTGTTTCTTGAGCATAAGGACACAAAGCAAGGCTTTTGTCAGAGCTGTACAGTGTGACCCTTTACATTCAATCTATGTAATGAGTCCTAAAACAGGGGTGTGACACTTGGTAGACATGTTACTACTACATATGTGGCAGAGAATGTCAAATCCCTTGTCTATTTATTAAGCAATAGGTCATGATAGAAGCAAAGTTAAAGCAGAGACTGTAAGAAAGCAATGTGACTGCTCTTGGAAAGGAGTAAAATGAGTGTTTTCATCAGCATTTCCTAGATGAAGGCTATCATTGGCACATGTTAACAACTGTGAGAAAGCTAAATAGTGAATTTAGTTAAACTGATTACACAAATGTAGAAAAATCTGTAACAAATAGTGATTATAGATGTAATGTAACTGCAAAAACACTTTCAAAGGTGGAATCAGAGCATAAGTTATAGTCACATCCGCTGCTCCTCCGCAGATCTGTGAGGCAGTGACCACATTCACATACATCCCCCGCAGATCTGTGAGGCAGTGACCACATTCACATCCATCCCCCGCAGAATCCAAGAATAACACACGCCCTTAATGTGTCTTCCTGCTGCTACAGGAGACTCCAGCCTGACACTCAGTGCACTAGTGAAGTCACAACTGTACTGCTTAATAAAATGCAGCTAGTTTTGGGTAGATGGCAAACGACATTTTCTAAGAAATAAATAATAACTAATTGGTTTAGAACCTTTGATAATAAATGGTTAAAATGTACAGACACTTGGAAATAGATAAGTAGTAAATGACTGCCTTCCATTCATTTGCCTGTAAATGGACAACATGGGAGAAAGCAATCATTACTATGTTATGATGATTATTATAATGTAAGAAACTACAAATTAAACATTACTGTAAATTGTGTATTAAACAACCAAATTTAGAAGACAAAAAATATATATAAAATAAAAATTAATCCAAGTCTGGGGGGATTTGAACCCTAGGTGCAGGAGTTCTCACTTGCACCAGAGGCAGGAGCCTTAACCATTAAGCCACTCAGTTAGATGAGAAACCTCACTGGTTTTGTTTGCTGAAGAGACCAAACGTGCAGACTAGGTGCAAAAAATGTGCTGATCTTGATGTGTGTCACTCAGATATCATTGTGACGTGTGAAAACCATACAATAAGGTCACAGAACAGTTTAAATGAGTGTAATCATGTCTGCATTGATAGGCATATAAGCAATGAAAAGATGTCTCTGCCTCTATTAAGTGTCTATAGTTTAGTGGTGGATGGGGCATAGGCTTTGTGTTGGAGAGTTTGGGGTTAAAATGCGCAGTTCAGGACATGTAAATTGTTTATCATTAAGTTATTGTTGTTATGTGAAAACAAATCATGGTATAAAAATTGTTGAAATGTGGGTTTTAAATAACGCAAGGTCCATTGTGTCCGGCCACACTGAAAAAAGGGGTTAAAGCTTTTGTGTATGGAAATAATATTTTAATTTTTATGTGTGAGAAGTGAAGTGTCATCTGTGAAAGTGATTTATCATACTCAGGTATGAGAATGAAACACAAAGTCAACACTTTGTTCTTGTACATTATTTTTGTTGGAAATTATAATAATACTAATACTAATACTAAAAACAATAATACCTTTAAAAAATAAAAAAAAAAATAGAAACTCCTGCTACTGTTTGGGGATGTGAACCTTCTTTTACACTGGCAAGTCTCTGTGACACATTGAGGTCATGTGATGTTCATAAGTGAGTCTGACTCTGACTCTGACCACGAGAAATGACTATGAGACTTCTCAAACATCATCCTCAGACTAAGGTTGGAAACAGGCTGCCTACATGTTCATTTTCTTAGGCGAACAAAATCTCTGCTTTGTAACAATTGGTTTGGTGGTCTGGTGGAAAAGCATTTTGCCTTTGGAATCCAACGTTGCTGGTTCAAATCCCTGCTGGACCTCCTATAGATTATTTGTTTTTAATAAATTATGGTAGTCAATAGACATAAAATATAGTGATAAATTAAAATGTTTGCAGGTCTGCATCATTGGTGTTCAAATCGATGTAGTGGATTATTAATTATTTATTATTAATAATAATAATAATAATAATAATAATAATAAATAATCATTTTTATTATTATATTTACTTAAACAGTTTCCTAAAAAGTTATACAAATGTACAGTCAGTGATAAACATATTATTATTATATTATGTTAAATTATTTTGTAAACAATTATAGAAATTTACAGACACTGGTAAATGCAGTAATTAGTGTTTCAAAGGAAACATTTTTTTTACATTATTTTTGTTTCAGAGGATAATAATAATATTATTAACTATAATAACTTAAGAAAAACAAACTAGGAAACATTGGCACTGCTTGGGGATTTGTAGTTTGATTATGCTGCTAACCTGCATGAGAAATGAAAGTGAGTATGAGCACGATAACTGAGAAGCTCTCAAACATCCTAATCAGAAAATGTCTGCACACAGGCTGTGTGCAGGTTATTTATCTTAGTCTAACAAGATCAGTCTGTTATTGTAGCTGGCTTCATGGGCTAGTGGATAAGCTTTTAGCCTTTGGAAGCGAGCATTGATGGTTCTAATCCATAATGGACCCACTGTAGAATTTTTTTTTTAATACATTATGTTAGTGAATAGACACATGATATAGTGAGAAATCATAATTTGATGTTTGAGAAGTGAAGTATCATTTGTCAAAGTAATTTATCAAATTTTTTCAAAGTCATTTATCAAAGTCAAAGTGATTTATGAAAGTCATAGTCAAAGTAATTTATCAAAATCAGAGTCAAAGTCATTTATCAAAGTCAGAGTCATTTATCAAAGTCAAAGTCATTTATCAAAGTCAGAGTCATTTATCAAAGTCAAAGTCATTCATCAAAGTCAAAGTCATAGTCAAAGTCATTTATCAAAGGCAGAGTCAAAGTCATTTATCAAAGTCAAAGTCATTTATCAAAGTCAGAGTCATTTATCAAAGTCAGAGTCAAAGTCATTTATCAAAGTCAGAGTCATTTATCAAAGTCAGAGTCATTTATCAAAGTCAAAGTCATTTATCAAACTCAAAGTCATTTATCAAAGTCAGAGTCATTTATCAAACTCAGAGTCAAAGTCATTTATCAAAGTCAGAGTCATTTATCAAAGTCAAAGTCAAAGTCATTTATCAAACTCAAAATCATTTATGAAAGTCAAAGTCATTTATCAAAGTCAAAGTCATTTATCAAACTCAAAGTCATTTATCAAAGTCAGAGTCATTTATCAAACTCAGAGTCAAAGTCATTTATCAAAGTCAGAGTCATTTATCAAAGTCAAAGTCAAAGTCATTTATCAAACTCAAAATCATTTATGAAAGTCAAAGTCATTTATCAAAGTCATAATCAAAGTCATTTATCAAAGTCAGAGTCATTTATCAAAGTCAAAGTCATTTAGTAAGGTCATTTGTCCAAGTCAAAGTCATAATCAACCATCAGAAACAGCTTTTTTTGACTTTGACTTCGATAAATGACCATGTCCTAAAATGAACACCGTACTTTAGGCTGGAGTCACATTAGCGTATTGCATCCGAGGCGAGAGCATCAGATGCAATGTACTAATGACACCGCTCAGGCACTGCTGCATGTATTGGACCAGAGTTATGCAACTGTGATCTGATTCTCCGATCGGGTCACAGCTGTGGAGGAGAGGAAGAGATTAATCTTTCCACCTCCTCTAGTGCCACCCTCGGCATATATCGCTCTGTACCCGTATATGTGCCTAGTGAAGTTCAACATTTCATTAGCACTCATAGACTTGAATGGATGCGCGTGATCCGAGACTCACAGACAATCGCAACATGCTGCAATAATTTTTTTCAGCTCATGCAAGGCTGAGGAAAAACTCACAGATCTGAGCTGCATGATTGATTGCCTAACGTCAGGTGGAGTGCAGTGCAAGATTTCCTTGCATTGCACATGTGACTCTGGCCTTAGCAGAAAGAGTCTAAACACTTCCCTAGATTACTTGTTATAAGGATTGTGTCACATATCACTTGCCATGGTAGTCATCACACTTATTTATAACATGTGCTATAGATATGTTTTGGGATCAGATGCTTTACTCCTACAGTTGAAACCAGAAGTTTACATACACCATATAAAAAGACTCACATTCGTGTTATTCTCAGTATTTGACATAAAATCAGAATGAACCTTTCCTGTTTGCGTATAATTGTTTGTACAGATGAACGAGGCCAAGGATGAACCAGACTTGTTCAAGCTTACAATTCTCTTCCTGATATTATGGCTGATTTCTTTAGACTTTCATATGATGCTACACACAGAAGCAATGTGTTTGAGGTGTGCATTAAAATACATCTAGAGGTGTGTCTCTAATTTAACTCAGATGTTGCCAATAAGCCTATCGGAAGCTTCCAAACCCATGACATCATAATATGGGCTGTCCCAAATTGTTTAACATAGGAATTTTAGTGTATGTAAACTTGTGATTTTGCAGAAAGTAATAAAAATGCCTTAAAACATTCTCTCTCAATATTCTGGCATTTGGCAAATATTAATTATTATTGTAATTCTAATTGACCTAAAACAGAAAAAGGTTTATTCTGACTTCATGTCAGATAGTGAGAAAAACCTAGATATGTTTCTTTTTATATAGTGTATGTAAACTTCTGGTTTCAATTGTATACATAAATTATGCATGCATTGTGTTTTGTACATTGCTTTTGACCACATATAGATACGAATATCTCTCTATATCATTCAGTCACAAAAAGGGTAAAGCAAGACAAAGCTTCCAATAGTTATGTGCCAGAGGATGATACAAATCTAAAGTCCCCGTTACATGCAACAATATCGCTAATGATATAATTAGACTATCACCGTTTTTGTGATGTCGCAGCGACCTCGTAGCGATGCCGCTGCGTGTGACATGTACCAATGATCAGCGATCAGCTAGTGATAGTGACTATAGAGGTGTTTTATTTTATTTTACCTCCTGTATTTGGCCTTTTTTATGGTTTATATGTCATTGTCAGATAATGAAATTTATGAACATGACAGCTGATTGTCAGTGTTATGTCAATGGCACCGTTCTTGCTATTAGTTCTATTCACCTACATAATTTATTTCTTGGGATTTTTATACCCAAAATATTTATATTACCATTTATATATTATTTACCAGTATTCATAGAAAAAAATATCTCATCTGAAAGAATCAATTTAAAATGTTTTCTCAGCTGAAAAAAATTAATACCGTAATTTATGCCTTGTAAATTGTGTTTCAAATGATCACAGTTTGAATCAAAAGGTTATCCCAATAATAATATGCCTATGCATGGGACAGGGTTTAACTAGCTGATTGTTACGGTCTGACCACTGGGATCCACAAGGATCCTGAGATTGCGTCTCATGAAACATAGGCACAGGCTCTGCAGGGCCCTGGCCTGATTGAAGCACAGATGTACATTGTGGGCCACTACTGTGTTTATTGTCTATGTCACTGTATAAAACTTGGCTCTCTCTGGTAGTCCCATAGAGATGAAATGGAGTGGAGGTTGAGCTTTGAGCACACCTGTTCTATTCAAAACAGGGATAACATGTCCCAATTTGGAGATTTCAATACTCCCATCTTGGAATCACAGAAAAAAGGCAAATTGGACATGATTTCACACAAAATTGGGCTGGACAAAATTATTGGCACCTATCCAAAATTGTTTGTAGACAACTTTGTTTCAAGCATGTGATACTCATCCAAACTCACCTGTGGCAAGCAATAGGTGTGGGCAATATGAAAATTACATCTAAAACCAGATAAAAAGGGGAGACGTTGTCTCAGTCTTAGCACAGTGTGTCTGTTTGTGCTACACTTAGCATGGAGAACAGAAAGATGATAAGAGATTTGTCTGAGGACTTAAAAAACAAAAGTGTTGAAAAATATTAACAATCTCAAGGCTACAAATCCATCTCCAGAGATCTTGATGTTCTTTTGTCCATGACGCACAAAATCATCACGATGTTTACAACCCATAGCACTATAGCTTATCTCCTTGGACATGGATGGCAGTGAAAAATTAATGAAAGATTGCAACACAGGATATCTGGATGGTGTATAAGCAGCAAGTTACAAAGAAATTCAATGTTTTCCTGTAGGCTCAGGGTGAATCAGCGTCAGAGCGAACTTTCTGTCCACATTTGAATGAAATAAGGTAGCTAAAAGGAATATAGAGCACATATAGAGTCATCCGAGATAAAGGAAATAAACATGTGTACAAAACATAAGTAATTGCAAAAAATTTCAGGGAGAAATATTTCATTTTCTGGAGCAATTTCAAGGTTGCCCACACCTTTGAGTATGACTCATATTTAATAAAAGTCAAGAGAGAGACATTTACTGTATATTTTGTTTTGTATTTGTGATTCAGCTTTTGTGATTTTTTAAATAATAAGGATAAAATGCTAAATTTTAACATCTTTTCCAAGCCTATTTTTCTTTGTAACAATTCACTGTAACAATCTGAACCACCCATCAATAACGTGAAAACTGTTGCTCTGACATTTTGAATAACTACTTCAATTAAACTGAAACATATTTATGTTACAAGTAATGTAGTTTAATACTTTTCAACAAGATGTTCAAAATGTCAAAGGAACAGTTAAATATATAATTTAAATATTATATGTAGTTTGAATTGTTGAGGCATATTTATCAAGCTAACCATTCCAAAATTCTGCCGTAATTTGCAAGAAAAAACTAAACTGCCTTTCATGACTTGCTCCATATATAATAATATATAATGTGTTTTAGACGGCATGATGATGCTAAACGAGGCATGGTTCATAAAAGGAACATGCCGGTGTGCACCACGGTGCCAGAAAATCCACTAAAATGTGGCAGACATTTCTGTTACTAAGTAAGCCAGCTAATAAAAGGTGTGAAGCCTGATTTTAAGATTGCCTTGTCTATCAAGCAGCATGTATCACTTAGATAAATTGATGCAGTTTAAGGCTGCCTTACACTTCATTTTTTGGGATCTGTGTCCATTTGTTTTAAAACAGATAGCCACGGATCAATCTTTGGCCTCCCATGTATCCCTAAAGGCCCCATCACACCTGGCGACTGGCAGGTGCGTGCACGCTTCTGGCGCCCCACCAGTGTCGCTGTTCCCCATTTACATGGGGCGACATCTCCAGCCCCGCATCGGCGAGCTGACAGGCGGTATCGCCGCTGGGGTGTGTGAAAACCCCAGCAGCGATGCAGGACAATGGGAGCCTATGGCTCCCATCGCCTGACAGGTCGCCAGCGGCCGGTTACATGGGGCGATGTGTGCACATCGCCCCAGATTGGTCGCCCGGTTTCAGAGCACTGAAACTAGGCGACTTCCCGGCGGCGCCGACATCACCTCTTTACCTGAGGCGACGTAGGGGCAATGTCGCCACAGATAGGCCACGCCCCTACATTGCCTATGTAATTGGCGGCGATGTCGCCCCATGTGACGGGCCCTTAAGGGTACAGATTGGTCCTATATGGCCATCCGTGTGTGTCAGTTTTGTCATGGATCCGTTTTGCTGTACTGAGCATGCTCAGAAGAAAGGTACAGCTCCTCCCACCCCTATGTCTGGTAACTGATGACGTTTCATGGACATCAGTTGCCATCCGCTGGAACAGATCAGTGCCTGTCCGTGTGGTCCTTGTAATTCAAGGATCCACACGGATGTGAAAATTAGGCAGTGTGAAGGCAGCATAACACTGTGTAGTCAATTTTATACTGTGCAAGAATTAAACAGAAGAGATAGTGTGGCAGATCTGTCTATACCATGTCTCAATTTTACTGTCTATACAATTTACTGTCACTTTGGGCTATGTGAGCTGACTTGCAGTAGCCTCTTTGTACTATCTGGGCATGTTCAACATATGTGTGGAAAGTTGGTAAAGATCGTCTGTGTAGTATAATAACGTGAAGTAAACTGACTCCTCGTTTCATTTTCCTCAAAGGGAGCCTTTCAGGTCCAATGATGTCCCCCAGCTTTTAGTCATGCCAGCATGCCCATAGCAATTACCGTAGTCACTGCCCACAAGACTGAATGTGGAGCTTGTAAGCACATCCCAGCACTGACTGACAGTCTACAATGATGCACCATAGAGCTGGCTGTCAGTCAGTGCCAGGTCATGCTTACAGCTGCTACCCCCACTGTTTTGAGCAGTGACTATCGCCATGTTGGCTCGCCTGCATGAAAGGAATCTGGTGGCACTCATGTGAAATATTGTTCATTCTCCCCCAAAAACCACACTTGCAGTGCTGTGGCCGGCCACGTTCATAACGCTATTAACCCTATATCTGCATTTTCAGTGTTATCAGACATGACAGGTTCCTTTTTATTATGCTTATAGAAGTAATGTAGTCACACTTAATCTAAAAACAATATCTATTAAAGTGAAAACATTGCCTTTTAACAGGGTATCTGACAGACAGTGGATCTATTAATTCGGTGTTTCAGCCACGTTAGTGTTACTCTGAAATAATGCAGGTTTTCACAGAAAAATACATATTAAATCCAACAAGGGAATAGATGGGTGGTTAATCCAAGAGACTAGTGCCAGTCCCCTTGAGTGACAATGTGTCATATTTGCTCTATATGTCTGTAGTCTAAGAGTATATAAAGCAATGACTGTACTCTATTTTTTCTTTATAGCTGTTTGTGTGTATCAAGGCCAACTGTATTTTGAAGGAGAGAATCAAGCCGTCTACTCTAGTTCTGGAGCCTGCACATTGCTCCAATGCAAGGTAAACAGAAGGTTTTTTTTATACATGTATAACATGTATATATATACATATTTTGTAGACAAGTGACTATATTGTATAAGGGACAACAGATGTGTATGCTTATTTGTTTCACCTTCTACTCCTTTCTCAGTTCACACCATAATATTACATTGTAAAGCAGTTTTTGGATGAAGTGGTGATGGGCATCACACTTTTGAATAATGGTATCTTTTGTCTTAATATTATTATTATCAGTTAAATAAAATATGAATCTTTCAGATTTAAAGATGACCCATCACCAGGAAAAAAGTGACTAGTGTTTGCTCTTATCTTATTTCTGCTGCTCCTCTGAATATTAACCCCTTTGCGCCATTGGATGTACTGGAACAGGTTATTTAGGAATCTGTTTCTCCGCGAATGGAAGTACTAGTATGGTCAGTAATCGGGTAGTCACATGAACTGTACCCAGCATGATCATTGCAGGAGCTCAGCTTAACTGACAGCTGAGATCCTGCAGCAACAGCCAGGAACAGTGCTGCTTAGTCAATAAAGGACATGGCATATTGGAGATTGTAAAGGGAAGGGGCCTCCATCTCTCACCACATCAGCTCACCCACATGCGAAAGTGAGATAACAATGGTTGTTGATCTTCTATTTATCCAGTGACCTGTTATGCTCCACAAGACTTTGGCTGGGGTTACACATAAGCCCTCAGTCAGTTTTTGGCTTCAGTTTTGTCATTTTTTTTTTCTAAGTCCAAAAACTGACAGAAAAACGCATTGGGTGTAATAAACACCCTGTGCGTTTTTCTCTGGAGCTCAAAACATTGCCCTGTCCGTTTTTGAGCCAAAAACGCAGTAAACAGCGTTTTTTGCATCAGTTAAAAAACGCATGCGTTTTCATGCGGTTTTTTTAACATGGGGCCCTATGGGAAACGCATGCGCGAACGCATGCAAACGCATGCACTTGCGTTTGCGCATGCGTTTGCGCATGCGTTTTTTTAATGAAAATTCCAAAAACGTTCAGGAGTGCAGGAGACACAAAAAGCACCCTATAAAAAACGGATTGGTGATGAAAATGACTTCCAAAAACGGATTTCTATGTGTAACCCCAGCCTTTGTCAGCTAAAGGCTGTGGTCAGGCTAACCTATGGCATCTAGTGCAGGAGTATTGGATGCAATATCCTAACGACACTCGGCTCAGGGTCTGCTGTGAACGTGAGCTGAGTGTCATACACCAGTGAGCTGATCCAACAATCAGATCACAGCTTTGGAGGAGATGGAGAGATTAATCTCCCCATTTCCTCCATTGCCGACCTCAGCGTATACTGCACTGCACTTGGTTGTGTTACGAGTACAGTGCAATGTTTCACTGGCACTCATAGACTAGCATGGGTGCGAGTGATCTGAGACTCGCAGAGAGTCGCAGGATGCTGCAGGGAAAAACTTGCAGGTCTGAGCTGCTTGATTATCTAGCATGGACCCAAGTGCAATGTAAGAATTTTTTGCATTGCAAATACCAACAAACAAGTCTTATATGCAGTACTTAAAAATTGATCAGAGTATTTAGTGCTTATATTTCCATAGAATTAAAAGCAAAAAGGGAAGTAAAATATAAAAAGAAATATCAAGACATAAAAAAATCTAAAAAAAATTGAATGATTTAAAATGCATTTGTTATAAAAAAAATACAAAACTAAACAAACATACACATATTCACATAAAGAATAGAAATGTCACAATATTTGACGCATACAGTAAATACCATTAAAAATTAAGAATCAAAACAAGGGAAAATCATTGCTATTTACCATAATGCCACACACAAGGTTAAAAAGTGAAGTCTTAAAATACTGCCATTCAAAAAAACATTTTGAAAAAAATCATTTTCAATTGTGACCACAGCTCCTGCAGTGATCGGGAAGAGATGTGCTGATATTTCAGCACCTCCTGTACAATCATGATCTAATGTGTTAGGCTGGTTTCACACCACGGCAAGATCAGGTCCGAGGCTGTCCGGTGTAAACTTGACAGCCCTGGACCCGATTTTATGGTAATGCAGCCCTGTGGGGCCGGGTGGAGCCGGATAGCAGCTGTTTGCCATCCGGTTTCCATGTGCCCGGGAGGATCCGGGAGAATTCAGATTTTTCTCCCGGACACAAAAACGTTGCTTGCAATGTTATGCATATATAAGATTATCTCAGCACAGGAGATGTGGTATGATCAGACCATGTCGCTGTACGGTCAGACATGGCCATTACACAATACTTAGCAGGGACACATATATAAGACTATTTCAGCACAGAAGATGTGGTATGATCAGACCATGTACCTGTATTGTCAGACACATCCATTACACAGTACATAGCAGGGACACATATATAAGATTATCTCAGCACAGGAGATGTGGTATGGTAAGACCACGTTCCTGTACAGTCAGACATGGCCATTACACAGTACATAGCAGGGACACATATATAAGATTATCTCAGCACAGGAGATGTGGTATGGTAAGACCACGTTCCTGTACAGTCAGACACATCGATTACACAGTACATAGCAGGGACACATATATAAGATTATCTCGGCACAGGAGATGTGGTATGATTAGACCATGTCCCTGTAAGGTCAGACACAGCCATTACACGGTACATAGCAGGGACATACATATAAGATTATCTTCGCACAGGAGATGTGGTATGATCAGACCATGTTCCTGTACAGTCAGACACATCCATTACACAGTACATAGCAGGGACACATATATAAGATTATCTCAGCATAGGAACACTTTGTTAAACACATCCAATTGTAAAAAGTATTATTACTCCAAGACCTATTCATTAAAACCAACTTTAAACTGAATTTTGCTTATAAAAAAAACCCTTTAATTTTGTAGCTTTGAAGCTGTCATAGAGTCAGGTGAATATTTTGTCTTGAAATGATTGCTACAATCACTAGGCTGGCATTCTTTAGTCACCTTTTGTGCATAACTTTTTTGTATATATATAAAGTAGTACATTGATTTTCTTTTAGCGCAGTGCCTTAAGTGTAGTATTATGATTATAATGTTTTCATAGATATGTGTCATTTCTTTGTTTCTTTTTACCCACATAGCATCTGCTGAAGTAATTGCCTTTGTGATGCTTGTATGAATACATTCTGTGCCTTTATTTCATGCCCAAGTCCTTTTTAAAAAAAAGAAAAATGTGACGCTCATCAAGAACAAGCCGAGTATTTCTGTTCTTTAAACAAAGGTTTTTCACATGAACACAAAATGTAAAAGCATTCAATCATCATCTAATGCTCATGTTTAAACAGTTGACGCACAAAAGCCGTGTACTAAATGACTATAAGACAATCCCCGATTCTGGCTTTAAATCCTCTAATGCAGGAAAATACAGATGGAGGAGTAATTTATTCCAAAGTACATTCATTTTTTACAAGCAGATGAAGTGTTTTTATTTTGTTTATCTAATGGCAATAGCAAATCCCAGTTGGCAGACCCATATGCTGGTATGAAAGCACACACATTCATCTGCATACAATGTAACAAACATAATAAACACTTTAATATGACTGCAAGCTACTTTCTCGGGAAAGATTTCTTAATCATTGCTGTCCAACAATGGCCATTAGGTTATAATGTCTCAATTTTCTTTCCCTTACTAAACCTCTTCATTTCTCAGTGACAATGGCGCAATTTGTTCCGCCATCTGTGGCGAGGTAGCATATTTCTATAGTTACCAATTTACATTAGGTGAAAAAAAGAAATATGGACATGTTTAAAAGATTATCCAACAACATTTAGATAGAAAGACATGAAGACTTTATTTCGTAGCCCAAAATATGAAGCAATATGTTATATTTATGTGTGTGTTTCCTAAAATATGTGCTGACCATCCTGTGTTAGGTTGCTTCACATTAGCCTTTTGCAGAATGTATGCGCCGTCCATGCCCATGTTTACCATGGGGACACGCGGTGTAGGTGGTCACCTGCGGATGGCTGCGTCTTCGTCCGCATGTGCTGTTCCTCAGCGCGCAGAAACGCAACATGTTGCATTTTCCGTGCGTCCGAGGAGGTATGATTTGTACGCAAGCCTCTGCAACCGTACAAATCATACAAGGAGGGCAATGAGGACGCACGGCCTTCCACAGGACACCGCAGACAAATGCTGCAAATCTCTATAGGAATCCATTCTCTCTCTCTCATCATAATGATATCCTATGGCCAGACCGCCTTACAATGCATTCCTATGGACATTTTCATGTGAACGCATGCAGACAATCACCACTGCGTTCACATGAAAATGTCTGCGTTTGCGTATGCACCCCATACGCTGCAGTGCCGAACGCTAATGTGAAACCACCCTTACTACAGCAGGAGAGATTACTTGGTATGTGACCTTAAAAGTAATTTAATGAATTTAATGACTGATAACAGTCATATTCGGCTGTCTTTACATCAAATCTGACAACTGTAGGGCACATAAAGGTAAAGAGTACCATATACATTCCTTGAAAAATTATTCATACCGCATTAACTTTTCCACATTATACCCACAAACTTAAATTATTTTGTTGGGATTTTATGTGAAACACCAACACTAAGCATAAAGTATTTATTGTACAGGAAATAAGGGATTTTTCGGATTATAAAACACACTTTTTTCCCCTCAAATTGAATATAAAATCTCACACTGACATACAGTTGAAACCAGAAGTTTACATACACTATATAAAAAGACAAATATTCATGTTTTTCTCACTATCTTACTTGAAATCTGAATAAACCTTTCCTGTTTTAGGTCAATTACGATTGCCATAATCTAATATAATAATTGCCTAATCCAGCTTCCGTCCGTTTCTGCTCGAAATGACGTCAGATCCGGACCGGACTAAAGCTGGCTGTACACCACAGTCTGCTGACAGGACCTGCCGTGATGTCACAATCTCATAACCGCCAATAACCAGTAACCGGCAGTCACATTACTACCAGTTACTAGGTAACCGGCTGTCATGTGAGTATGACATCACGAGAGGTCCTGTCAGCACAGAACAGCAAGACTCCGGGAGACACGGGAGCGTGTGGGACCGTGCAGGAGTCGTGGACAGGTGAGAAAAGATTGGAGGAGAGGGGGAGCACACTGGAGGACCGGGGGAGAAGAGGGAGAGGACGGGGGAGCACATTGAAGGACCGGGGGAGAAGAGGGGAGGACGGGGGAGCACATTGGAGGACTGGGGGAGAAGAGGGGAGGACGGGGGAGCACATTGGAGGATCGGGGGAGAAGAGGGGAGG
Organism: Allobates femoralis; assembly: GCA_033576535.1. Classification (NCBI taxonomy): domain Eukaryota; kingdom Metazoa; phylum Chordata; class Amphibia; order Anura; family Aromobatidae; genus Allobates; species Allobates femoralis. The sequence continues at coordinate 341,746,325 of JARQOC010000004.1, read as the reverse complement.
ATGGGGGAGCAGAGAAGAGACACAGGGGAGAAGAGGAGAGGACCGGGCAGTAGAGGGGAGAAGCGGGAGTACCGGGGAGAGACAGCTGACAGGGAGCGAGGTGACAGGAGAGCGGGCATCAGATAAAATGTCGGAATTGGAAGCCTATTTGGCATCCGATTCCAGGCATCAGAAGGAGCCGATGCTATCCGATTTATATCGGACAGCATCGGATTTTACAAAAATCGTAGTGTGAAAGTAGCCTAAGGGTGTACCAAGATGGCCGACCGTTAGCGAGAGCGGGGCTAATACAGCCCCACTCTTGCTATCGGTACTCTCGGTGGCCCCACACACACTCCGGTCTCACTCCCCACTCCTCCACACACACCCCCGCCATCACACTCCTCATCACACACACCGTCCTCAGTCGCCACGTCCACACACACGCTTCCCCCTGCCATTTTTCAGTCACCTTCCCCCTCACTCACCACGTCACACTCATACCCCCAGGACACCTATACTTACCTCTGGCCCCGATGCTCTGCCGGATGCTGCCGCTCACCCGCTCTTCGCCTCCCGGCTGGCTCCGGTCACCTCGAGCGTCTCCGATCCTCTCCAGCGACACTGCATACCGGACATTGTCTGCCACCTCCAAGATGGTGTATGGAATCTCGCGATATTACGGAACTTTTGACGAGATTTCATACGTTATCTGGAAAAGCGTACAATTTGAATCCCAAACTATATATGGATTCTAGACTACCCGATTCTTTAGAACCGGCCGACATCTAGTTATTTATATTTGTCAAATGGCATAATAATGAGAGAGAGAATGTTTTAAGGCATTTTTATGACTCTACAAAGTCACAAGTTTACATACATTTCATTAGTATTTGGTACCATTGTCCATTAAACTGTATGATGGGTCAAATATTGTGGATATCCTTGCACAAGCTTCTCACAATAGTTGGTAGAAATTTGTACCCATTCCTCCTTACAGAACTGGTGTAACTGAGCCATGTTTGTAGGCCGCCTTGCTTGCACCGGCCTTTTCAGCTTTGCCCATAAATTTTCAATAGAATTGAGATCAGGGCTTTGTTATGATCCCTCCAAAACATTGACTTTGTCATCCTTAAGGCACTTTGTAACCAGTTTGGCAGTATGCTTTGGGTCATTGTCCATTTGGAAAACCCATTTCCGCCCAAGCTTTAACTTCCTGTCTGATGTCTTAGGATGTTGCTTCGGTATGGCCACATAATCTTCTTTCATCATGATGCCATCTATTTTGTGAAGTGCACTAGTCCTTCCTGCAGCAAAACAACCCCACAACAGGATGCTGCCTCCCTCATATTTCACAGTTGGCATGCTGTTTTTAGGTTTCCAAGCTTCTCCCTTTTTCCTCCAAACATAACGATGGTCATTATGGCCAAAGAGTTCAATTTTTGTTTTGTCAGATCACAGGACATGTCTCCAAAAATGTAGGTCTTTGTTCCTGTGTGCATTTGCAAAAATTAATCTGGCTTTCTTATGTTTCTTTTGAAGTAATGGCTTTTTTCCAGGCAGTGTGCCTTTCAGCCCAAATTCATACAGTATTATTTAAACTGCGGATAATAACACTCTTACCAGCTTCCACCATCATCTTCACAAGGTCTTTTGCTTTAGTTCTTGGGATGATATGCACATGTTGGACCAAAGCACATTCCTCTCTGGGACCCAGAACCCGCCTCCTTCCTGAGCGGTATGGTGGCTGGACATTCACATCTTGTCTGTACTTGCATATAATTGTACAGACGAATGAAGCACCTTCAGGTATCTGGAAATTACACTCAAGGATAAACCAGACTTCTGCAAGTCCACAATTCTCTTCTTGATATCTTGGCTGATTTCTTTAGAATTTCTTATCTTGCCACACAACACAAAGAAGTACATGTGTGCATTAAAATCTGCCACATCTGCCAATTTTGGTGTTCTCTGGCAAATACCAATAACCCTGCAATGTTTGGGGCTGTAAGCACAACACTCACTTGTGGATGTCTAATCCTTATACCACCCTCATGGCGTCTGTTTCTGACAGTTTGAGCAGACACATGGATATTCGTGGCCTGCCGGAAGTCATTTTGCAGGGCTCTGGCACTGGTCCTCCTATTCCTCTTTAAACAAAGGAGGAGGTAGCTGTCATAATGTTAGGTTGTTGCCTTTTACAACTCTCACCAAGTCTCCTGGTGTACTGGCCTGTCCCCTGGTATCTGCCACATGCTCTGGACACAGTGCTGACAGACACAGCTAACCTCCTTGCCACAGCTGGCATTGATGTGTCATCCTGGATGAGCTGTACTACCTGAGCAACTTCTGTGGATAGTAGACACTGCTTCATGCTACTTCTAGAGGTGAGATCAATGGCAAAAGGCGAAAATGACTAAAGCAACAGCCAAATAGGATGAGAACAGAGAAATGGTATGTGGTCACCACCTGCAGAATGTTTCCTTTACAGGGGGTGTCTTGCTAATTGCCTATCATTTCTACCTGTTGTCTGCACTATTTGCACAAGAGCAGAATAAATTGATTCATAATCGGTGTGATTGTGAGAAGTGTGATTGACTTGGAGTTACACTGTGTTGCTTAAGTGCTGCTTTTATTTTTCTTCTGGCCTGCCAACAATCAGGTGTGGATGTCTCAACCTTTCCATAAGAATAGATGTGGAGGGCAAAAGGGTTCAAGCTAATCCTGTTTAAGCGTGTCAAAGGCTAGGGTCACAGTTGGGAGGTTGCATCCATTTAAAGAGATGCATTAAAGGATGCTTTTTTTTCCCTCGCCATTTCCATTACATGTGTGTTCATTTTTAACGCATGCGTTAACACATGCATTTCCCATAGACTCCCATGTTAAAAAAAAATGCATGCATTTTCAATAACAGGCCCAAAAATGCTGCAGACCGCGCTTTTGGGTGCACCACCAAAAACACATAGCGTCAAACACATTGCACTTTTGCATTGCGTTTTTTGCATTGGAGCCTATGGTTGCATTAACGCATGCGTTTTTCAACATTTGCACATGAAAATAACACATGCATTTAACAAATGCATGACGCAAGTTTGACCCTAGCCGAAGAGATTGTCCCGTCTTCTGATAAGAGCCTGAAGTCACTCTATGTAAAGTGCAATCTTCTAAATCCGGATGGTGAACACTGCACATGCTGATTCACTGGTACTGACAGTGATATTGGGCAGTTACATAATCATAAGTATGTAATCTGCATACTTCCAGACACATTCCAACTAGACATACCTGACTTCTCTCAATACAAGTAAATGGAAACAAGCTGAGCACATCTAGTTGACACTTGACTACATGTATGCATACTTACAGTCAAATAACTGTCCATACTCACTGCCACAACTTCCATCAGGTTTGCAAGGCCTTGGAAATAGGAGCTTCATCCTGTCACGGTGTATCCGATGGCTCTGGCAATCCACAGGTTGGGAGGCAAATGTAAAAAGGGGGAAGATAACTAGCTGTATCGCAGGGGCTAGTTTGTTAGTCCAGCTATGGAGTAGTAGCAGAGGTGGATGTAGTCCCATAAGAAACACGGACACCATAGGTTTCTTGAATGATTAAATAACTTTTACTACATATTAAATGTTTAGTCAACAGTGTACATTTAATCAAGTCTTCCTCTTCTTTAGCTTTAGAGTTTCTCAGCAGCGGAGATCTTTAGTTAGCTTTGCTTTGGTTGTTTTTTCAAGTTTTGCTATATACATTCCTACTTTGGCTTGGGAAGCACACTGTAGCATAATCTCAGCTTTTTTCTAGAATATTCTCTGTATAAAGTGCAGCCTTTCTATTCTTTACTGCTGGTAATCACTGTAGGACAGGGGCGAACAGGTGATGTAATTTCTCCTAAAAACATAGTGCTCACATCATCACTATTGCATCTTCACTCCTGCATCTACAGCAGCTTCACTCAACTGCCAGATAATTCTTCACTGTTGCTAAGTGACCTTTGAACATATAATGAAATTGTAGTTTAGAGAAAGGCCAACAGAGGGCAGTGTGGGTTTAGATATGCTACGACACTCAGAGCTAAAGTGTAGGAGTTGTAATACACAGCATTATAAAACATCACATGGCATACTTTGGGTCACTACATCACCAGACTCAGAAGTTTAAAATCACATAGAGTGATTCTAAACATTTATCAGAGGACTGGACAACCTATTTAAACTGTCATTATCGTGTTTTTTTTAACTTTATCATAGCCATTGAAGAGATATTAGCTTGTAAATTTGTTATAATTTTATACTTTATTATAAGTCCAAAACGACATCCACCATAAGATTGTCTCTGTGGGTTGGTTATTTTTCCCTTTGCATGATGTTATCAAATCATAAGCAGGAGATGTTATGCAGAGGAAAAACAACACACCCTTACTCTTAGCTAAGCTTAGAGTAGGATTTTTCCTGTGTGAGATATGTATTGACAGCTAGCCCTTCTTTAACACTTTATATGTGAACCTACTGTGTGGAACATAGCAGAGCTAAGTACCATTACAAATACTTCCATCTTTCAGCTCATGGCAGTCAGTGTGGAGTTAGGAGGAGTGCTAAATGCACTGAGATTAAAGTGTTTTGTAATCAAACACAGCACTGCTGTATTCTCCCCTACCTATGGTCCTGCTCATCGTTATTGGCCCCCATGAAGTTTAAATACATAATATGGAATATCTCCTAAAATATGAATCCAGTGAAACAGCTTTTTTTGTATTGCGAACAAAAAGTGAAGGTCCAGTGTGGGTTTAGATATGCTACGACACTCAGAGCTAAAGTGTAGGAGTTGTAATACACAGCATTATAAAATATCACATGGCATACTTTGGGTCACTACATCACCAGACTCAGAAGTTTAAAATCACATAGAGTGATTCTAAACATTTATCAGAGGACTGGACAACCTATTTAAACTGTCATTATCTTGTAGAGCCTGCAGAGCTGAGCAAAACATAGTTAAAAACTGTCAGTCACTGACAGCGGGATGCAAAGATGCCACACGGGGAACGAGCTTTTCCCTGCCTGCATCGGAGATCCCGCGAATGTATAGCGAGATCTCTGGAGCTCACGTGACAGCCCGGGGTCCTGTCTTGACCACGGAAACTGTCACGAAGCACTTCCTTTGAGTGGTTAGCAGGCGCTGCCAACCACTTACTCACCGCAATTCTGACCAATACCGATGAGCTGCAGCTCATCGGTATCTGCCAGAAGCGATTGGATGGTGCAGCAGGGTGCCTCTCTATGGGGCAGTGTAAAAATAAGATTGAACTAGTAAATAAAGTTTTTATAAAAATGTAAGAAAAAAAAACCATAAGTTCAAATCACCCCTTTTTCCCATTCACAATAAAAGTATTAAAAAATAAAACAAATTCACGTTCAGAATCTCCCAATCTATCAATGTATAAAATAAATTAATGAGAGTTGTAAACTGCATAACGGAAAAAAAGGTCCAAACGCCAAAATTACGTTTTTTTGGTCGCTGCAACATTGCTATAAACTGTAATAACGGGCGATCAAAACGGCGCATCCATCCAAAAATGGTATTGTTAGAAACGTCAGCTCAAGATGCAAAAAATAAGCCATCACACAGCCCCAGATCCCGAAAAATAAGGACGCTAGAGGGCACAGAACATCGCACGGCGCAAAAAGTGTGATTTTTTTGTTTTTTTTCAAACTTCTGAATTTTTTTTCATCACTTAGATACCAAACATGTAGTATACCTTTACTAATATCTACGATCTCGTATGGACCCGAGGCATCACACTGTCATGTCGGTTTTACCATATACTGAACATAGCAACTAAAGAACACAAAAAACAAACATGTAATTACACTTTTTTGCAATTTAACTGCACTTGGAATTTTTTTGCAATTTCCCTGTACACTATATGGTAAAATAAATGATTGCATCTGAAAGTACAACTCATCCCGCTAAAAAACAAGCCATCATATGTCTATATTGGTGGAAAAATAAAAATGTTATGGCTCTTGAAAGCAGGGGAGCAAAAAACGAAAATGAAAAACGAAAAATTCCAGGGTCATGAAGGGGTTAAATGATTGAAGGGATTATCATTATTGATTCGTCAATTGATCATCTGTTAGCAGTAGTTGTTCAATGTATGTCATCTTTTAAATGCAAATCCCCATAACAAATAGCAAATTGTACTGATGCCTCTAATACCACAATCATATTCACAGTATGTATGCTGGAAATCAGACAAAACTGTAGGTAGCGGATTATTCACAGAACTCTCCAAGCTTGTAACAAAAACAGTTGGTTTATTCAGGAACAATCAGGAACAAAATAATAAGCTTTGCAGATCATCAAAAAAATAATTTCTGCTCTATGTGCAGCATCTGCAGACAGTTCTCGTACACATACACAGGAATCTGAATGTAGCCACATGCACTTCCTGTGTGTGACCTTGTGTTTTTTTTGTTCTAACTTTATTAACAGCACACAAACCTAGCAACTAAACACTCCGACAGGAATGGAGTTGTTGCACTAAACATATTCCAACAAAACACAAAACTATGACCAAGCTTTATGTTACAACGCAGTTTGAGCTTGTACCCCCATTTTTAATATGAGAACTGCTCTGTAATAGGCACATGGTCAAAATGTGAGGAAGCTGGCTGAAGGTTTTTTTATTTACTGTAAAAGTGCCATACAGGCTTTAGAAATGTATAAGGGTACCTTTACACGCCGCAACTTTTGGCGGCGATCGGAGGCAACCTAACGTGCTCGTGCACATTTTACATGGTTGCCGCCAAACGCCGAAGGCGCTTTTACACGCCGCAGTTTTGCCCTCAACCTAAGGCTGTGTGATGTGTCTCCCGGAAGTTGCCACACAAACAGCGGGAAACATCCGGTAGACTCCCGTCGCCCCTTCACACGCCGCAATCCCCAAAGGAATGTGGGCGTACATGTTCAGCGCGGCGAGAACATAGGCATGGCAGACTGGTGTATACCTCACCCCAAGCACGCTGATTAGACAACGCAATAGAGTTATAATTAGCCAGGCTGGCTAATACATGACGCCATTGCCATTGTGTAGTGTGAATGGACAGCTGTTCAAATATAGCGCCCTGTGAAGGGACAGCCAATGGAAACACAGTAGCCACCACCTATCATCGCTGACGAGGCGCGGTCTCCAGCACGCTGTGGCACGCCTCCGGGAAATCAGTAGGCGACGCTGATTCTATCCCTATCACCTCTTCACACGCCAAAAGCAGGGGATTTCCCCTTCATGATTGCCTCTGATTTTGGAGCAGTGCTGTGAAATCGGAACCAGGCGCAACCTTTTTTATCGCCACCAAATTCCCCAATTACACGCTGCAATTTCGAGGTCATTTCACGACGATGGTGACGGGGCTACAGATTGCCAGTCAGATTTCTCGCCACGGTTGCGGCATGTAAAGGTACTCTAATAAGTTAGACCACTTTCACAAACTAGAATCTCACACCAAGAAAAACATTCACTTCGTATATTGTTATCAGAACAGGAGCATGCTGGGTTTTATATTATTTAATGTGTCATATACTGTCTTGTGTGTTGTTTCACAGAGCAACAAAATGCAACGCGTGGAGTTTTCGGAATGTATGCCGGTCAGCTGTCCACAATTACAGCAAATAGTACTGAAGAACAGCTGCTGCAAAGTCTGCAAAGGTATCAGTAATATGTATCAAGTATTCACACAATATCTACTGGTCTGGAAATAGTCAAAGTCCAACAAGTACTGGGAACTGGGTCTTAGGTATTATTAGCATTTGGCAGAGTGATGGCAATGGATCCACAGTTACCTTCCGTACATTAACCGTAGCATACATAGCATACGTAGTGTGCCATATTATAGAGAAGACAATCAGATTGGGAAAGTTTATTAACATGAACAACAAATTACATTTTCACCATAAATCTCTGTTTCTGAATTGCATAATCTTTTCTTCTTTCAAAGCTGATCTATCACTAAGGTTCTGATTTTTATAATATGATCCCCATTGAAATATCTATACATTTTGTGGGCACCATCTCCTATAGAGTTTGGGGTTTGGGCTTCTTTTACATTAGTCCATGTTCCCTTGGGCACAAACAATCCGTTTTTCTGTATGTGTTGCAGTAGCAACTTTCCATAATTAGTTGTTTTTTTAATGCAATTTCTTCCTTTTTTATGAGTTTTTTTTTCTCCAATAAATTTTCATTAACATTTTTAAAGAACATAACCGAAAAAGAGAGAAAATAGAAACACATCTAAGATGTATAACAACATTATACATTATGTGTATAAAGTATACATAAAGTATATATAAAGAGCTCCTCCTCTACTCTCCCCTCATCTCCTCTTCGCACAACCGCATACAGGATTTCTCCCGTGCTTCACCTATACTTTTAGAACTCACTGCCCCAACACATCAGACATTCTCCTACCCTGGGAACCTTCAAAAGAAGCCTGAAGACCCACCTGTTCCCCAAGCCTACCACCTGCAATAAGACCCGGTCCACAACACCTCACGACTGAACTTCCCCCCACTGTATTCCCACCGCCCCTCGTAGACTGAGCCCTCACGGACAGGATTTCTCCCCTCTTGTATATGTATGACTGAATTGTCCACATTTATTGTTACTAGTATTGTTACTATGTTACTTGTCCTAGTCTGCCCCTTTTAGCATGTAAAGCGCCATGGAATATAATGGCGCTATATAAATAAATAATAATAATAATAAAGTCAGTAAGGTAGATGAGGAAAAGGGAACGGAGGAAAAAAAATGGGATAGGGGAGAGGTAGGGGGAAAAGGTTTAATCTTTATTATTAGGAGAAAAGGAATGGATAAACTTATAGTTAACATTATCAACTATCTATAAATAAAGGCAACATTTCTTGTACAGAGTTATTACAACCCACAGGAGCATAAGTAGTATCGAAGGCATAGGAGTTGTCTGTATTCAGCAGCTTATTGGATAGTTTAATCCAAGGATCCCATGTTATAATGATATTTAACCCATTTATTGTTAATTAAAGCATATCTTTTCTCATATTTATGAGTTTTTGGCTGATTTGAAGCAGCATTTTTGGTGCAGAAAGCACTAGAAAAAAAAGTAGAAGCCTATAAGGTAAAAAAAATGTATCAAAAATGGACAGTCTAAAAGGAAACATTCAGCGGGTATGCTTCATAGGTACATGTCCTTGGGGGTCTTACAGATTGATGTACCAGCTAAGCATGGTAATGAGGACTCCAGACATGTGTTGAGAAATATACAACTATGGAGGTGATGCCATCTGTGGACAGCTAGGCGGATTGCCTCTTTGTGCCAACACACATAAAATGTTTCAGGTCCCCTTCATCTATACTAATTTATGCTGAACACTTTTTGTATTGCTGGAATGCTGACTAGAGTCATACACATCCTGGATCATTGCATTGTGGAGCACAGCTGAAACCTATTTTGGTCAAATAATGGCTACATAGCGACTATTGATGCCTCATATTCTCAATGATTGATGCAGTTATAGCCACATAGTGCAGATCTATGATTCACACACAAAAATCAGATTACAATGCCTCCATCTATTGCATTATTCTTTAGCCGCTGATCCAGTATGGATGTAGGACTCACAGCAGTACATTGATTAGTAATCCCAAGCTTTCTCTCCTTCTGTGGAGAACAGGGTAATATACAGTACGGTAATAGTAATCTGATATCTTTCTTCTCATAAAATAAAATGCATCTCACACTCTTTGTCAGGATCCATTTATTACCATGGTTACTGGGGACAGCACATAGCGGTATCATGGTGGAAATATAATGTTCTTTTATTATTGATTGCTATATTATGGTATAGATACATAAGACTACACCTATGTCATCATGTGCATGCTTGTGCTGAATTTTAACACAGAAGAAACTTCCCTATACTGAAACCTTGATTTTTTTCTCTTTATTACAATGACTTTATGTATGCTGTCAAGGTGATAACAATCAATATCCAGATTTTAGTAGATATATTGGCTCTGATCACTATTTGACTAGGTTCCCTTACCAATGTAACATTTATTACATATTAGGTTTGGTATGTCTTATATGTACAGACGTCAGAAAGCCTCTCAGAGATTACTTCGTAAATGCAATGGAAAGAGGATATATCATCAGATATTTGCCACCATATTTGACAGTAACATGATGTAGGAGCAGAGACCCAGATTGCAGCGAGGTGTAACTTGCTGGGATTTTAATAAAATCACTGTCTTATTAGCTTCAAATCTAGAGTTTTCTGAATGGTGATCTATTTATCACCTTGTCCACATGACTGATTGACAGCTTTCTCTGTATGCTGTGAATAGGCAGAAATCTGAAATTCCGTGGTGGGGGCAGGGTTATACAGAGCTCATGAATATGGAGGACTATATGGCAGTAGGTTTACTATTCCTTTAGTATTTTACTTCAAATTCAAGATGTGGGATAGAAGTCTGAACTACTCATGGTTTTGAAGAACAATATTGCCAGCACCACTCTTTTCACAGTGTTATTGGAGAGTCCACAGCCGTTTCTCAGCTTCAGGGTGCCCCTTGTATGTTCCCTGCGCTCCAGCGTTCTGCCTGCTGGGCACTCAGCTCACCCGGTGCACACTTTCGATTCAGCCGTCCATCACTTCCGGTTCAGCGTTAAAGAAAGAAGCTGCAACACCGGTTACTGCCGGATCAAGCGGTGTTTATTCACACATCACAAGGTCTTACACGGTGAGGGGTGCTGGTGGGAGGACAGGGGGATTTTCAAAAGCGACGACCATTTCACGCCGCAAGTGGCACTTCCACGGGCATATAATCTACAATAGTGAGAGGGTGTGACCTCTTATTTAGGAAGGCAATGGCTAGCACTCGAGTTAGTGTGGTTAACGGTGCAAGTGAAAGGAACCAAAAGTTCCACAGTCAATGCTTATAGGAATCAATGCACACGTACAAGGGAAATAGTGCTTTTTCATGAGAATTTTATTTATAGTGTTTGTTCACTGCGACAAGGTTATGACGTTTCGGCCCAGTATGGGCCTAGATCTCATGGTCGCTTGATTTGGATGAAACCAAGATATGGTCTTTAGGAACTTGCTTGCTGTGGTAGTTTTGCAGGGTAAAACCCCTTCTGATCCAGTTGAAGTTGTGCCCAAGGGGAGTGCACTTGGTAACTTTTGCAGTCTGGTCACAGTTAAGGGATAGGCCAGGCTCAGAGCTGTCACTCTGGAAGGGAGGAGCGGCCTGGTAGACAGTGTTTCCACATGAGATGTCCAGATAGCAGTGTCCACTGGCCTATCCCTTAACAGTGACCAGACTGCAAAAGTTACCAAGTGCACTCCCCTTGGGCACAACTTCAACTGGATCAGAAGGGGTTTTACCCTGCAAAACTACCACAGCAAGCAGTTCCTAAGGGCCATATCTTGGTTTCATCCAAATCAAGCGACCATGTGATCAAGGCCTATACTGGGCCGAAACGTCATAACCTTGTCGTAGTGAACAAACACTATAAATAAAATTCTCACGAAAAAGCACTATTTCCCTTGTACATGTGCAGTGATTCCTATAACCATTGACCTCTTATTTGTACACACCTCTTTGTGACATCATTGGAAAATGGTTACCTAGGCAACCATGGATACACTAAGTCCCAAGTCTGTGCATAATAGTGATAGCCCCCTCACTATTGTGGATTATATGACTGTTGAAGCGCCACTTGCGGTGTGAAACGGCCGTCGCCTTTGAAAATCCCCCAATCCTCCCACCCACACCCCGCACCATGTAAGACCCCATGATGTGTGAATAAACACCGCTTGATCCCACAGTAACCTGTGTTGCGGCTTCTTTCTTTAACGCTGAACTGGAAGAGATGTCTGAACTACATTTATGCTCGATGTCCGTATGGAGTGTACTCAGGTTCATAATAAGGTGTTTCAGATAGTTTAACTCAACCACAGAGAGTCCAGGAGAAGGGGCGATGCTTTCTACTGAAATTCTTGATTGAAGTACAATGCAGCAGGTAAAAAGAGTGATTCTTCAACAGAGCAGCAAACATGTGTCTAACTAAAATGGCTGCAGAATGAATACATGGGGAAGAAGGGAGGGGAAAAGCTACAGGGAGAGAGAAAGGACAAAAATACTAATAGAGCAATGCTTCTACCTAGCAACAGAGAAAATGCAATACACAACACAAAAAAATAGAATAATTCCCAATCGTAGGACATGACATTTAGTGAGAATCCCCTGATGATAAAACAGTGATTTTATCAAAACTACAAAAAGCAGCCTAGTTAATGATATATTGCTGAAATTATGGTCAGTCTCTAGTTAATGCTGCTCTCCAATTAGTTGGCAAAGATTTGGTGACAAGTTCCAGTTGAGGCTTGTAGCCCGTATGTTTTTTATATACATGTACATAAATTATCTACAGATGGTTACCAAAAAATCTGGAAATGTTAAAGGGGTTTTCCACTGTTAGAAAAGAGGACCCCAAATGATTCTTGTTATGATATACAGAGCATGATCTTCGGAGCTCAGTGATCGGCTGCAGTGGTGATGTGCGCTGTCGACGTGACACCAAAGTTGCAGCTAAAATGCAGAGTCTGGAATGGTGGTGGGAGGCTGGTCCTGGAGTGAAAGTGCATGAGTACTATACATCTGTTATTTTACATGACAGGAACCATGTGTGGTCAGCTTATCTGAAAGTTGGAAAGCCGTTTAGGCAAATTACCTGTATGTGTAAAATGTGTAAATTGTAATATAAACTTTCATAGAGCCCAATGATTTTTAGTAGTATTGTTCCCTTAAAAGCAAATAGAATACAACCTTTAAAAATTGATACAACTTTAAAAATAACCAAAACACTTTACATTTATGAAGGAGTGAAAAAAAGAATCCCCAAAATATGTGGTGGAGGGCTAAACATCTACACAGTCCCTGTAGACCCTAATTCTTAATAGCTCCCCCTAAGCCATGGAAGTTGGAACCGTGAATATTGGTTTCTCCACTCAATGTTGACTAAGACCTAGTATACGTGTATATTTGCTTTTTATCCTTTGGGTGTTTTTAATAAATCTGTTTCACTAATACATTTTTAAAGAGTTTATTGTTTTTTATTTCTTCCATACCATCACAGTTTTTATCTATGTTTTTTGGTGAATGTTTGCTGCATAGTTCCCTAGGCATGTAGCAGCTGAATGATAGATTGTAATAAGGGTGTCATTTGTATACATTAAATTAGTTCTGCAACCTCAGCCTGCCCTTGGGGGAGTAAAGTGCCCAATCATCTATTATATAAGAAAAGGTTGTGTTTGATGTAGATGATGGATGCTTTGTGGTAATTTCAGGCACAAATAATTGTTACAGGTGGGTATACGTGTACAGTCCTTACTTGTCACTAGAGATAGAATTGTTTATTGCCTGTGCTTGTCTCTTGCTATACTTTTATGTATTATGTATAGCACCTGCAGCTTTGTGAACAATTTATAACATCACCTTTCCTGGTTCCTATGGATAATTACTGTATTCTGCACAGCCAAGAATGGTTATATAAAATAACTCAAACTTCTATTATTATTAAGGCTATGACTTCTGCTCGGAAGGACATAATTGCATGGAGTACTCGGTCTGCAAAAACCTAGACGACAAAGCTGTTTGCATCTGTCGTGATGGATTCCGGGCTCTTAGAGAAGACAATGCATACTGTGAAGGTACATGTGCTTCATATACATACAAATATACCAATCTCAACCCTTTTAGTTGAACCCAGTCAAGTGTCCTGTACAGTATAATTCAATAGGTGTTGATTTATAACAACATTACATTTAATACCATGATATCTTATATACGGTAGCTTTCCGTAGAACTTTGAGCAGGGGGTTAGACCAGGTTATCCAGGAGGTCCTTTTAAACTCTACCATTCAATGATTCTATGTCTCTATGACAGTCAATCACACAACATATTACTGCAACATCGGTTTCTAAAAACATAAATTCAGCCTTACACACTATTCTTCATATAGCATTCATATCATGTTGATCCTCTAAGGCCACCTGCACACGTTCATTATTTGATGAGTTTTTTACCTCAGGATTTGTAGCCAAAACCAGCAGTGGATAATTAAATCCAAAAGTGGTGACGTGTTTCTATTAGACTTTTCCTCTGATTGCTCCACTCCTGGTTTTGTCTACAAATCCTGAGGTAAAAAAACTCATCAAATACTCAACGTGTGCACGGGGCCTAATACATCGCACTACTGGCAGTAGATCATATTACAACTAGGGATGAGCGAGTATACTCGCTACTATTCGGTATTTGCCGAACAGTAGCGGCATTCGGGCTACTCGCTACTCTCCGAGTACTTAGTATGTGTACTCGGGAGTAGCGAGTAGTCCTAATAGTTTTGCAGTGTATCTATAGGTACACTGCGAAAGTAGCCTAAAAGTGAGTAAAAGTTATTAAAAATAATAAACTTACATACTCACCTGTCTGACGCCTGCACACTATGACTGACAGCCTTGTAAACAGCAGAGAAGTGCGTCACACTATGAGCGGCGGTTCAAATTGCGCGCCAATATACCAAGCCGTGCTCCGCATCGCTGATTGGTCGCCGCCAGCCGCGACGACCAATCAGCGCACTTGGCACGTGTTTTAAAACACGCTTCGCTAATTGGTCGCCGCCGGCCGCAGCGACCAATCAGTGAAGCGGAGCATGGCTTGGCAGGGGTCAACCACTGAGGACTCTCAGATTTTAATATTTAACAGTTAGATAGTAGTAAGAGACTTATTATGTGTAAATGCCAGCTTGTCTGTCCTTCTCCGCTGCCCCAATGCATGTTTCCTTCATGGGCGTGAGTATTCATATCATGTTGACCCTCCTTTACACATTGCATTACTGGTCTTGCAGTAATTTAAATTACGACCTTTATTTTAGACCAAATTTGCATTCACAATTCTTCAGAGCTGAAATCTTGCATTATTATTTGTTTGCTCACTATCTACAAATGGATAGCTTTAATAAGGCTGTTTTCAAATGAAGTGGAATACTCACAGTAAAAAAATGCACTGGGCTGGAGTAATTGAGGCCTTTGAACTGATTGATGTACATAGAATTGCTTAATTTTGCAATAAAACAGCTTTGTCATCCACCAGACCACACGGCCAATTGTAAAAGCAAAAGACAAAGGTTCTTGAATGAGAATGACAATTTCCAGACATGTAGAGCTCAGACCTGGTGTGATTTTTGTTTGTTAATACTTTTATTACATGAGAAAACTACGGTATATATTTTTTGTAGTTGACTCTAAAATGTGATCCGATTGCAGCAGTTCAGTGGATGCTTGGGAAGTACATTGCACAATATATAATCATTAAAGCTTCTAAGATTACATTCATAAATTATATGGAAAGGAAAAATGGATCTATAAATCCTATACTACAACCCTTTTTACATGTTAGCAAGTTTTTGCTATGTAATCTTATACCAGTATGAGGCAGGGACAGATATCCTGATTCCAATGATTTATCACTTAGTTAACTGGGTGCAGCAGTTGTAACAGAATTACACTTTTCTCTGTTGCAGCTGTAGCAGTGCTCTGAATGCTCAGCTTTGTATAACCCCACCCACATCACTGCTTTCTATGCACTCTGTATATTGACAGAGAGCTGCTAATAGGTGCTCGGGGGGGTGATTGAACCAGAAAACAAAAAGGTAGATTGTCCTGTATGGATGATCTCCTGCTGATAAAACACTGGTTATGCTGAAACAGCAAAACACAATCTAGTAAAACACATCACTGAAATCAGAGTCTCTTACCCCACATCTTGCTGCTCTCAGATTACAAAGAAAAACTTGCTGTCAGATTCCCTTAATGAGGAGAATTCCACACTTTCCTCAATATGAACATGGAATAAGGAGCCATTTCATAGCCATTGGGGGTGAGCCTCGCAAAACATTCTGATGGTTTTAGGAATGTGCTCACTGCCTCCATAATTCTGCATCCTGAAAGACTGGTGACTAGTGACAAAGTCCGTGTTTGAAGGGTAAAATTATTTTTTTAGGTTTTATAATGTAGCGCATTATGAGATAACTTCAGGCAGCAAAAACATGCCTGCCGCCTGCCGTGAACCGCTCGGTTACTACACATTGCACTGAAATGTTATATCCATGTTTATTTGATTGATAAGTCTCTGGCTGCTAAAGGATGAGACTGACATTTATAATATCATCTGTGCTTGTACTTCACATGTATTCCAGTAATATTTGAAAACAAGTATATGAGATTAAATGTAATGAAATATTACTTGACAGGCACTCTCTAAGATGATTCACAGCTCAGTCAATTGCTAAGTAATTTAACAGAGGTGACTGAAGGAAAATTACCATTAAAGGTAAAAAATACTGCATTATACCGTGCACATTAGGTGACCCACACAGCTATTAGACCAGCTAGTTTGCATCTCCCACTGCGTTCACTGTGGTTTCATGGATTACTATTATTTAAAGTCTGTAGGCTATAATTTGTTCTGTATTTCAATGTTATAAGCACAGATATTAGTGAGTGGTGTTTTATAATTGATACAGCTTTTGTGTATACATTGTATTTGCTTCTGAATTCGCAGAGACCCAAACTTTCCAAGGTGAATTGAGATTTATCATAAGGGATGGTTACTTATGTGTATATAGTTTCTTATGGTCGACCGTGTAAGTGTATGTGTGTATATGTATATAAATCTAATATATAAAGCTGAATGTGTGTATGTGTCTGTGTATATGTGTGTATATCCGGGATTGGCATCTACACCGTTGCAACTACAGCCGCAAAATTTTGCACAGTCACACATCTGGACCCGAGAGCGTCATAGGCTATGTTGTGAGGCGAAATTTTAACCCTGCGCGTTCCAGTTCACCAAACAATTTTGCCCCTATCTACATCATGGGGAAAAAGTGAATGGAAAAGTGTGGGAGGAAAATCGACAGCTGTCAGCTATAGCCACAAAATTTTGCATAGTCACACTTCTGGACCTCGGGAGCGTCATAGGCTATGTTGTGAGGCGAAATTTTAACCCGCGCATTCCAATTCACCAAACAATTTTGCCCCTATCTACATAATGGGGAAAAAGTGACAGTTACCAGTTGACAGTTGTGAATGAGAGGGGTTTAACCTCCCTGGCGGTATGATTATGTCAAGAATTTTGTACTAAAAGCGGTACCATTTTTATGGGCAGAAATTTTATACATTTGTATTTCCCACCCAGTTCCGCCTCCAATGAGCCGCTGCGGCTCACAGAGACAGAACCAGGAAGTCATATGGAGGCATCCGAAGGGGCTCTCACCGGTTATCACAGCGGGGACATCGCTGGATCACCAGGAGAATGTAAGGAGACTCCGCTGCCATCTACCCCAAGCGTCTGAGGCCCCTCAAGCATCGGGACCCCTCCTCTGCAGCCCCAGCTCCCAGCCTCAGGCGGTAGCAACCCCCCACCACCACCCCGCTCCTCACCTACAGCTGCAACAGGGCACCCGCCGGTATAGCTACCAGCACCCCCTAACCCTCCCCCCAAGCTACCAAGCTATAGCTGCTAGCACCTTCCCCCCCTCCTACCCAGAGCTGCAACAGGGCACCGGTCTAGCTACATCACCCCAAAGCCCCCTCTCACCCCCCCCCCTGCTCTACAGCCACTGCTGACAGCACCCCCCCTCACTCCAGCAGACAGCATCCCCCCGCTCCGCAGCACACAGCACCCCCCGCTCTACAGCTACTGCTGACAGCACCCCCCCTCGCTCTACAGCTGACAGCACACCCCCCCACTCTGCGGCTGATAGCACCCCCCTGCTTTACAGCTACTGCTGACAGCACCCCCCCCTCGCTCCAGCAGACAGCATCCCCCCCGCTCCACAGCACCCCCCGCTCTACAGCTACTGCTGACAGCACCCCCCCTCGGTCTACAGCTGACAGCACACACCCCCCCCGCTGCAGCTGATAGCACCCAGCCCTGAGGAACAAGCGGCAGCAGCCAGGGGGAGCGGCAGGGTAGAAGGGAGAGGCGCCAGCATCACACTCCGGCTTCCTTCCTGTGTGATGGGCGCCGCCAGCTCCAGTCCCGCTGACACAGTGCAGGGTGGCGGTGCGGGGCAGCTGAGCTGCCCCCCGAACCACCCTGGTCCTAGCCTAAGATTGCAGGGGCCGCCGCAGAAAGGTAACAGCTCCCCTCACCCACTCCCCCCACCCCGCTCCTCATCTAAGGCTGCAGGGGCGGCGGGGCTGAGAGCACCCCCCCAGCTCCTAATCTAAGGCTGCAGGGGCGGCGGGGCTGGAAGCTGACAGCACCCATGCTCCTCAAGCAGCATCTGCAAAACGTCCCGCCGGTAAACCCGAGCGTGACTCGGGGTTACCGCTTCTGTCAGCTGAAGTTAACCCCGAGTTACACTCGGGAATACCGGTAGGCAGGTTAATGATAGCGCCAAAGACTAACAGCACATTCCAGCATATAGTCACTAAGGTGGGGCCCCAACATGAGATATTCACCACACACGGGGACATGTATACACACTACACGCACACAAAGAGTAACAGCAAGTGTATAGTCGCTAAAGTGCAGCCCCAACATTGGATACTCACCACGCACCCGAACAAACACACACACACCACAAAGAGACACACACAACACAGAGACACACACACACACCCAAGGGGACACACACACACTCTATAGCGACACATGCACTCACCCCACAGGGACACACACACACCACAAAGAGACACACATAACAAAGACACACACACCACACAGACCCCCCCCTCACAGGGACACAAACACATAGCCACCCTATAGGGACACATGCACTCACCCCACAGGGACACACACCACAAAGAGACACACACACCACACAGACCCCCCCACAGGGACACACACACATACACACCCTATAGGGACACATGCACTCACCCCACAGAGACACACACACACACCACAAAGAGACACACACAACACAGATACACACGCACACACACGACCCAGACCCCCCCACAGGGACACAAACACATAGCCACCCTATAGGGACACATGCACTCACCCCACAGGGACACACACCACAAAGAGACACACACACCACACAGACCCCCCCACAGGGACACACACACATACACACCCCATAGGGACACATGCACTCACCCCACAGAGACACACACACACCACAAAGAGACACACACAACAGAGACACACACCACACAGACCCCCCCCACAGGGACACATACATACACACCCTATAGGGGCACATGCACTCACCCCACAGGGACACACACACACACACCACAAAGAGACACACACAACAGAGACACACATCACACAGACCCCCCCACAGGGACACACACATACACACCCCAGGGACACACACACCACACAGACAGACACAGATGTGCACAAATCACCTCACACAACTCGCCTCATACGTGTGCTGTCTTTATTTTCCAAACATAAACATCTGATTAAAAACAGCCAATGTGCAACACATGTGCCATATAAGAAATTAAGGCAGATGTCAGTCACATGAGCTGTCTATCATGTGTATGTGTGAGGTAACATATACTGCCAGGGGAGGGTTTACTGTTGGCTGGAAATTTATTAGGCTGCCTATAGCAATCAATCACAGCTCAGCTTCTATTTTCCTACAGGTCATTAATATAAGATATTCAAATTCTATTTTGTTATAGCTAACAGCAGTTATTTATTAACCCCCGGGCGTAGCCGGGTACTACAGCTAGTATATATATATATTTGTAAATGGTTTAGGTTTAATATGGTCTAAAAACTGTTTAAGTCTAAAGACTGTGCATGTATGTATGTATGTACCGTATATACTCGTGTATAAGCCGACCCGTGTATAAGCCGACCCCCTACTTTTGCCCCCAAAACCTGGGAAAATCTATTGACTCGCGTATAAGCCGAGGGTGGACCCCAGCACAGGTATACAGCCCCCAGCAGTGGTATACAGGCCCCAGCAGTATGATATACAGCAGCCCCCAGTGGTATATACAGCAGCTCCCAGTGGTATATACAGCAGCTCCCAGTGGTATTGCAGTCCCTATATACAGCAGCCCCAGTGGTATTGCAGCCCCAGTGGTGTATACAGCAGCCCCTATATACAGCAGCCCCAGTGGTATTGCAGCCCCAGTGGTGTATACAGCAGCCCCTATATACAGCAGCCCCAGTGGTATTGCAGCCCCAGTGGTGTATACAGCAGCCCCTATATACAGCAGCCCCAGTGGTATTGCAGCCCCAGTGGTATTGCAGCCCCTATATACAGCAGCCCCAGTGGTATTTCAGCCCCAGTGGTGTATACAGCAGCCCCTATATACAGCAGCCCCAGTGGTATTGCAGCCCCAGTGGTGTATACAGCAGCCCCTATATACAGCAGCCCCAGTGGTATTGCAGCCCCAGTGGTGTATACAGCAGCCCCTCTATACAGCAGCC
The DNA here is from genome assembly GCA_033576535.1 of Allobates femoralis. Lineage (NCBI taxonomy): Eukaryota > Metazoa > Chordata > Amphibia > Anura > Aromobatidae > Allobates > Allobates femoralis. The sequence goes on along the minus strand of JARQOC010000004.1, from coordinate 341,725,824 downwards.
CCAGTGGTATTGCAGCCCCAGTGGTATTGCAGCCCCTATATACAGCAGCCCCAGTGGTATTGCAGCCCCAGTGGTGTATACAGCAGCCCCTATATACAGCAGCCCCAGTATTATTGCAGCCCCAGTGGTATTGCAGCCCCTATATACAGCAGCCCCAGTGGTATTGCAGCCCCAGTGGTGTATACAGCAGCCCCTATATACAGCAGCCCCAGTAGTATTGCAGCCCCAGTGGTATTGCAGCCCCTATATACAGCAGCCCCAGTGTTATTGCAGCCCCACTGGTGTATACAGCAGCCCCTATATACAGCAGCCCCAGTGGTAGTATACAGGCAGCCCCCATAATCCAGGGCCCCCCCAGCCTGACTCCGGTCACCTGTAAAGGAAACTATACTTATCACTGCCCGCTGTCCGCGCCCACTCACAGCTGCCGACCGCGATCCTCCATCTTGCGTCTTCTTCCTGTTTGCTGTGCTCGTCGCGGGGAATGACGTCATTGCCCGCGACGAGCACAGAAACAGGAAGAAGACGCAAGATGGAGGATCGCGGTCGGCAGCTGCGAGCGGGCGCGGACAGCGGGCAGTGATAAGTAAAGTTTCCTTTACAGGTGACCGGAGTCAGGCTGGGGGGGCCCTGGATTACGGGGGCTGCTGTATACCGATGTATACATCGGTATGTACCGATGTACATCGGTATACAGCACTGACTCGCGTATAAGCCGAGGGGGTACTTTTCAGCCCAATTTTTGGGCTGAAAAACTCGGCTTATACGCGAGTATATACGGTATATATATATATATATATATATATATATACACAGGGCCGGCCTTAGCCTAAATGGTGCCCTGTGCAAAACTGCCTTTTGGTGCCCCTATCCTATTGATTTTTGTACACAGTTTCCCAGGACACAAATGGGAACAGCACGACATTTTTTATATTCTAAAATAATTTATTCACATATATTGTACAATAAACTCTTCCAAATTTGTGCCCAGGAATCTCCAACTCAAATTAATATTAGTTCCACTCGGTCTGAATTTACACTAAAAGGGATAATCTAATTCTGTATATTTATACCGTATCCATGGATATTACATAATGGGTGGTACATGTGGATCTCACCAATAGGACGATGTGTATCTGAAGAATGAGGCGCTGACTCTCTATGTGGAGATTGATGGGACTGTTCTGTCATCTCTTGGCTGAGAGTGGCGCTGTTCCTGGCTCTATTGATGGGATCAGTATCTACTATACGTTTCTCCCAAATCCTGTAGATCTGCCATAAAAATACAAAACTAGAAAAAGGCCCGATGCTATTGCATCGGGAGTGCGGTGAAATGAACAGGTGCCGTAGAAATAGTCGCTGAATAGTACAGTCCTCTCTCCAGAAAGTACGCTGTTGTTGCGGGATTTATATGGTGTATACGGTGGCTCAGTGGTTAGCGCTGTATACGGTGGCTCATTAGTTAGCATTGTATATGGTGACTCAATGGTTAGCATAGCATATGGTGGCTCAGTGGTTAGCACTGTATGGTGGCTCAGTGGATAGCAAATATATGGTGGCTCAGTGGTTAGCATTGTATACAGTGGCTCAGTGGTTAGCACTGTATACAGTGGCTCAGTGGTTAGCATTGTATGGTGGCTCAGTGGTTAGCATTTTATGGTGGTTCAGTGATTAGCACTGTATGGTGGGTCTGTGGTTAGCACTGTATATGGTGGCTCAGTGGTTAGTACTGTATATGGTGGCTCAGTGGTAGCATTGTATACAGTGGCTGAGTGGTTAGCACTGTATATGGTGGCTCAGTGGTTAGCACTGTATATGGTGGCTCAGTGATTAGCACTGTATGGTGGCTCAGTGGTTAGCACTGTATACGGAGGCTCAGTGGTTAGCACAGGATATGATGCCTCAGTAGTTAGCACAGTATACGGTGGCTCAGTCGTTAGCACTGCATACAGTGGCTTAGTCTTTAGCACTGTATACGGTGGCTCAGTGGATGACAGTGTATGGTGGCTCAATGGTTAGCACAGAATTTAGTGGCTCAGTACTGTCTGGTGGCTCAGTGGTTAGCACAATATAGTGGCTCAGTGGTTAGCACTGTATACTATGGCTGAGTGGTTAGCACAGTATATGGTGGCTCAGTGATTAGCACTGTATGGTGGCTCAGTGGTTAGCACAGTATATGGTGGCTCAGGGAGGGACAGAAAGAGCGCACAGGGCGGGACAGAAAGAGCGCACAGGGCGGGACAGAAAGAGCGCACAGGGCGGGACAGAGAGCGCGCACAGGGTGGGACAGAGACCGCACAGGGTGGGACAGAGAGAATGCACAGGGCGGGACAGAGAGAGAGCGCACAGGGCGGGACAGAGAGAGAGCGCACAAGGTGGGACAGAGAGCACACAGGGGGGCAGAGAGATATCGCACGGGCAAAGAAGAGAGCATATGGGAGAAGACAGCACACAGGGGAAAACAGGTTAATGGAGAGGGCACAGGGGGAAGAGACGGCACACAGGGCGGGGGGAGGATGGATAGGGGGGAGAGACAGCCGCCGTCCCCAATGCCACAGAGCCGCCACCGTTTGAAAATCTTTACAGGACGATAATATACAGCATCCAAAAAATGTATCCTTCACTGCAGGTATCAGTGTAATCAGCATCGCAGTGACAACATGCCCAGGGCTGTACTGTATAGGAATAACCCTGCTGACCGAATAATATTCCTATGCAGAGCAGCAGATATCACAAAACTTACTAAGAAGGGACCAAACAATGACATATAGAAAGTAACAATGGAGGAGCGAAAGCCCTGATCACAGGAGCTGACAAATCTGTGGACACAGGAATGACAAACAGCCTCTATACTGATCACTATGTACTATACAAAGCAGAAAAAATTCCTTGCAGCACACAGCTACTACCAATGTTGTATAATGCTATAAGCCATGTGATTGAGAAAAAAGGTTAAAAACTTACGTTTTTCTGAAAAAACTCAAAATCTTATCTTTTAATTCTGAAGTTCTTAGTACAAACATTGGCCAAGGTCTGCTTGCTCATCGACTGCGACAAAGTGACTTCAGGCACGATGAGTCCTATCGCTGACACCCAAGTCCTCCTTTTCCGCTCCCCCACTTCTCAGTGGGCAGACTCCATCTATACCCTCCATCACCTGTAGGCGATGAGGGTGCAATTGCAGCAAAGTATCTGCAACTCTATAAAATATATAATGAAAAAAGCTGCACTGCACTCACAGACCAGTGTGAACTGGTGCATGCAGAGACACAGAGACATATAAAGCAGAAAAAATTCCTTGCAGCACACAGCTACTACCAATGTTGTATAATGCTATAAGCCATGTGATTGAGAAAAGGAGGACTTGGGTGTCAGCGATAGGACTCATCGTGCCTGAAGTCACTTTGTCGCAGTCGATGAGCAAGCAGACCTTGGCCAATGTTTGTACCAAGAACTTCAGAATTAAAAGATAAGATTTTGAGTTTTTTCAGAAAAACGTAAGTTTTTAACCTTTTTTCTCAATATATATATCAACGGTGACTCCTCTGGGTTCAGAACAGGGATTGAGCAACCAGAGTCACGGGTACGACATGCCTCGCCAAGGGGCTCCTTACTGGACATATCTCAACCACACGTCCAGGTCAGCGCCCACCTGGCTCAACCACAGTTTCCCCACTCTAGGAGCCCTTCTAACCCCTGCTTCTGACCTTCGCTATGTAACCTTCAACGGGCCCTGTGGGTCCCAATGGCGGTACCTGCCGCCTGGCTTTAGTCATCCAGCTAGATGACTCTATATTTACCCCATAGTCAGGATTCCTGCCTGACCGGGACCTTACACATCACATGTGATCCATCATACAATATTCATGGATCCCATGCATCCTCACATCCGCTCACAGCCCATCATAATACATCCATGGACTGTGGCTCCTCCATGACCATAACAGGGACCTGGTCAACCGTAGAATCCGGGCTAACCACGTGTCACCATGGCCTACTCACCACAGTACGGGCCACCAGTCGCCACCAAACCTCCATCTCATGGCAGGTCTCCAGGTCGACGACTGTACCCTGCGTCTGAGTAGCACCCTATCGTATCAGCCATGGTTACCCTTCTAGGAGCATTCGTGACCCCTGTCTCTGGCCACAGGCACACCCACACCATTAGAGGCCGTGGTTGAGGGACAGGTACCCGCTGCAAGCAGCAGGCCAAGCCTCCCTCTCGTCCCCTAGGGACGGAACGCCTCCAATATCATCCACTCCAGCTGGGGCTATCCCACAGACACCGTACATGGCCTTTCTATCTAAGCCATAACATACATATACAGTTAAACAGGTCCCTTACTGGACCTAATGGCGGCTACGCTCGCCTGGCATGATTTACACACAAGGTGCACAGTTCACACAAGCATTCAGGAACTGCTTTTCTTACCGGGCACGGATCCGGGTCTCGCTACCTGGGTCATGGGTACACCCAGCGTCCCCAAGGGCTCCTTTCCCGGACGTGTCTCAACCACACGCCCGGACCAGTATCCACCGGGTTCAGCCACGGCTTCCTCACTCCAGGCGCTGTCACGACCTCGGTCCTAAGCCTCGGCATGGAGCTAGCATGCTCCCATTGTACACACACAGAGCCCTTGGACTGCTCTGCACCCTGGCTGAAGATCCAGCCCACATGCTCTCAGGCTGATCTCTCTCTGGTCTCTGAGTTCTGAGATCTCCCAATCACTCAGCTGGCAGGCTGTTATCGTGCTTGCTACTCCAACTCTGTCTCATCCAGCTGGGCTGCTATTACTCAGGACACACCCACCTGACACACCCACCTGGGCTGTCAGCAATCAGCACCAATTACATTCCTCAGGGCCTCATCGCTCTCATGAGCCATTCACAGCCACTCACAGCCGCTCACTAGTCACATGAATGTTTCAGCTTTACAGCACACACTATCACATTTAACTCCTTGTGTTCTGGACATGTTCATACAGAGTCATCCACTATAAAACCGGCCAGTGTGAACAGGATCATACCCTGATCCTGCATGTGATGCGCCCCGGCCATGGGGACCATGACGGCGGTGCCTCACAATATATAGATACACTATACAGGTGTATGAGGAGGAGGAGGTGCCCATTACTAGCCCCCACTATGTATGATAGTCCCCCTGGGACAGTCCCAGGCAGTAGCCTGGATTGAGCAGTTCAGTAGTGACAAGAGATTATGATCAGTGATCTGGAGGCCTTCCTTCCTCTCACAGCTCGGTGCTGGGTCAGTGCTGTGTGTGGCTGAGAAACCTGATCCTGCACTGACCCAGCACAGAGCTCCCAGCACTAAATGTTTCTTATCTCAGAGCCAGCACCTATTAAGGTGGGGTCACACGTGGCTAATTCGCCCACGACATCGACGAAAAGTGACGTTACAGCGATGTCGCGGGCGATATTGCTAGTGCGTCGCGCTGTGTGACAGCGCGACGCAACTGCAAATTATCGCTGGTCGCAGGTTGACAGGTTTATGAACATGTTCATAAACCTGTCAACCTGTGACCAGCGATTAGGCTGGATCGCACCGTCTGACACTGTTGGCGGCGCGATCCAGCCTATATCGCAATGTTGCTGAGGATCGCTCGCTGGGCTTTCCTGCGATGTCGGAAGCGAGCGTGCACCTGCACATCGCTTCCGACATCGCAGGCCAGAATCGCCACGTGTGACCCCACCTTTACTGCTGGGATGAAGATGGCAAACAGCAGTGACCTCCTCACCTCCATAGAAGAGTTCTTGGGTGAGGGGACGCTCCTCCCTTCTGCACAGGCTGGAGGCCAGGAGGAGACTCGATGGTTCTGGAAAGAGGAGGGGCGGTCTACTGCATGGATCATCCTCATTTTGCTGAGTTTTCTGTATTTTCATGACAATGAAAATTGTAGATTCACACTGAAGGCTGAAGGCATCAAAGCTATGAATTAACACATGTGGAATTATATACTTAACAAAAAAGTGTGAAACAACTGATAATATGTCTTATATTCTAGGTCCTTCAAAGTAGCCACCTTTTGCTTTGATTACTGCCTTGCACACTCATGGCATTCTCTTGTTGAGCTTCAAGAGGTAGTCACTGGAAATGTTCTTCCAACAGTCTTGAAGGAGTTCCCAGAGATGATTAGCACTTGTTGGCCCTTTTGCCTTCACTCTGTGGTCCAGCTCACCCCAAACCATCTCGATTGGGTTTAGGTCTGGTGACTGTGGAGGCCAGGTTATTTGGCGTAGCATCCCATCACCATCACACCTCCTCCTCCAGGCTTCATGGTGAGAACCAGGCATGTAGAGTCCATCCGTTCAAAGTCTCCTCTTAGCAGTTGTTGTAGAGATGTGTCTGCTGCTAGAACTCTGTGTGGCATTGACATGGTCTCTAATCTGAGCTGCTGTTGACCTGCGATTTCTGAGGCTGGTGACTCGGATAAACTTATCCTCTGCAGCAGAGGTGACTCTTGGTCTTCCTTTCCTGGGGCGGTCCTCATGTGACCCAGTTTCTTTGTAGCACTTGATGGTTTTTGCAACTGCACTTAAAGACACTTTCAAAGTTTTCCCAATTTTTCGGACTGACTGATCTACATTTCTCAAAGTTGTGATGGACACTCATTTTTCTTTACTTAGCTGCTTTTTTCTTGCCATAATACAAATTCTAACAGTCTATTCAGTAGGACAATCAGCTGTGTATCCACCAGACCTCTGCACAACACAACTGATGGTCCCAACCCCCTTTATAAGGCAAGAAATCCCACTTATTAAACCTGACAGGTCACACCTGTGAAGTGAAAACCATTTCCAGTGATTACCTCTTGAAGCTCATCAAGAGAATACCAAGAGTATGCAAAACAGTAATCAAAGCAAAAGGTGACTACTTTGAAGAAAGCTAGAATACAAGACATATTTTCAGTTGTTTCACACTTTTTTGCTAAGTAGCAGCACAGCCAGTAATATGGTGCAAAATCGTTTAGGGAATACTCCTATATGCATTCATATAAAATATAGAAATAACCGCAGCACTCCAATTGAGGTTTAGCATGCCTTTATTAGGCCATCAGAACATCATCGCGACTTTTCGGTCTCAAGAACCTTCTTCCAGCCTGGAAGGTTCTTAGAACCGAAACGTCGCCATGATGTTCTGATGGCCTAATAAAGGCTTGCTAAACCTCAATTGGAGTGCTGCGGTTATTTCTATATTATATATATATATATATATATATAACAATTCAATATAGCATCACTTTTCCACACCTGCACACTTTTGCACAGTTCTCTCTCATACATAGAGTACTGTGCAGCAAAAAATGCAGCACAGAATGCTTTGAAAATTAGAAGTTTTAATAGGTTATTTTCATGAATTATAGAGAACCTGGCAGTACAATTTTGTAATGTAAAGTAAAGATATGCTGGACGCAGTGGTCTTGTCTGCTCCAAAACAGATTACCTTCATACCTTTGTTGAAGAAATCCGCTTTGTTGTTCTTTAATTATAATTTGAAGTTTTTCGCTCATTAGATTTTGGTACACTGGGTCTTCTCCTCCCTGTCTGTGATTACCCGGCCCCTCCACCTACCTCCACACTTTGAATGACCTGTCCCCACTCTTTAAAAGCTCAGCAGTGACCTGTCAATCAAAGATGGAGGAGCTGGGGAATCACAGATAGGTAGGGGAAGACTCAGAGCATATTCCGGCCCCTTTGCACCCAAATCTAATTAGCAAAAATTTCAAACGGTGAACAAAGAAGAACCACAATGTTGATTTCTTCAAGAAACATAACCTTAATCCTTATTACAGTGCCATTGCAACCATGTCTTTTACTCAACTTATCAACAAGATTTTGTAATGTAAAGTAAAGACATGGCTTTAATGGCACTATAATGCAGAACAGATTAAATTGATTTATTTGGTCAAGAAATCCGCTCTATGTTTATTCTTTATTCACCATTTGACTTTTTCTGCTAATTACATTACGGTACATAGGGACAGGACTGTGCAGCGTATATTCCCCTTTGTGTCTGTGATTCCCCAACCTCTATACTTGCATTCTGTTTTTGAATGACAGGCCTCTGCTGAGATTTCAAAGAGAGGAGGCAGGTCATTCAAAGTCTGGAAGCAAGCAAAGTGGCCAGGGAATCACAGACAGGGAGGGTAAGACTCGGTGCACAGTATGGCCCTTATGTACCACCAGTGGTGTAACTTCAGGCCCAGGGGCCCCGATGCGAAAGCTCCAATGGGGCCCCCAATTATTGCAAATCTTTAATAGTATTAGTCTTTTTCTATGGGCCAAAGGGACTTTTGGGGCCCCCCTAGGCTGCAGGGCCCGGGTAAGATCGCAACCCGTGCACCTATTGTAGTTACGCCCCTGTGTACCACAACCTAATTAGAAGACACCTTCAAATGGTGAACAAAGATGAACTACAATGTGGACTTCACCAAAAATATCAATTTAAGCTGTATTGCAGTGCCACTCTGTGTGACTGCAGACTTGTCCTCACATTGCATGTGCTGTGCACTGTAAAAGGATTCTCCAGTGTCAGAGCTGGACGCAGTGGTCTTGTGGCCATAAGCATGCATTATGCATACTCCTGGCTGAACCTGACTGCATATTGCATTGAGCAATGCAGTGCCCATCTAGTCAAATTCATGCATATCACATTTTTGCGGCCACATGACCGCTGCTTCCATCTCTGATACCGGATAATCCTAACAGTGCATGCAATGTGAGGATTCACAAGTCTGCAGTCAAATAGTCACTTGTCAGTTTAGATCAGACAGAGTAACCATTATTTTAATTTTAATTTTCTCAATCAATAAAACACATGAAGATGAATAACTTTTACCTTCTTCTTTCTTCTCCTGAAATCTTCATTCATTTAAAAAATTCTCATTTCCCAGGTAAAATCTGTATTCATTGAATCTAGATTTTTACATCGCAGAGATTGGAAATGATATGTAGGCTGGGGGACAAGGGAAGAGCTCTTCCTCTAACTCAGGGGTGGGCAGCTCCAGGCCTCGAGGGCCGCACACAGTCCAGGTTTTCTGGATATCCTTAGCATTTGACAGTTGGAACCATCACCTGTGCAGGAGATTAAATTACCAACTTTAAATTGCTAAGGATATAGAGAAAACCTGCACTATGTACGGCCCTCGAGGCCCGGAGTTGCCCACCCCTGCTCTAACTCCTCCCTCTGCACCTAGCTCCTCCCTCTACCTATTTCTCCTCCTTCTCTCCCCACTACAAAGAATCTCATCAGTAATAACTGCCATCTCCTATCTCAGGAATGGGAAAGTCTTCTCTGAATACAAATTTTACTTTAGAATTGAGAGTTATGAGAATGAAGGATCAGTCGTGGTGGAAAAAGAAACAGATATTCCTGAAAAGATATATTACATAGTTTCTTTATTTCATCTGTACTATTGATTTTTAAAAATGATAAAGACGGTCACACTTTGAACTGTATCTTATAATATGTTTAGAGAGAATCAGGCACCTGTTCAATGAGAACAAAGAATATATAGTAGTGGGTAAATCCACATCACAGACTATAAAGTAGATACAAAACATGACAATAATATATTCCACATTTGTCTATTACTGTATATGAATTTTCTTCATTTTACAGTAACATGGATGAAGTTATCTTTGTAGTGAATTGTGAATTCTCATTTCTTTCAAGAATTTCAATCAGAATTCAGATTATGAATGTAATTGCCCAGGAACTGTTTGCATGTACAGAACAAACTGCATAGGAAACACTCTCAGCTATGGATTTGTACACTATTATCACATCCATTCACCAAGGTGGATGATTCCAGGTGATGTACAGAGCAATTGCTATTTCCATTTTTCCTGTTTGTCAGGTTTGCTGTTTTAATTAGAAACGTCTTCACTTTGAATTGATGTGAGCACAGTAAGTCAGGGACAGTAGCATTAATAGTGTGCAACCTATATAACTATGGTGAAAAAATGACTTGGCTGAACATACATTTTCAATAGCACTGGAAAAAGACCTCCATGGCAACTGCCTAGAAGTTGGATAATGATGAGAAAAGGGAACATTGAAAATGAAGCATGACACATTTTCTTTCTGGCTGTAGAAGAATACAAGCAAGGATTGAATAGTCTGTCAAGTTATTATTTTTCAGTTCCACAATCTTCAATAAAACTAAAATAAAATGAGAATTGTAATAGTGGGGACATGCTGAGAAAGTCAGGATCGTTTTAGTACTTGAGCGTACACAATTAGTAAGGACAGAGAACTCCTTCAGCCTGGGTTCACACATGCGGTTTTATTTCAGGTTTTTTTTTTATTACCAAGTTGAAGTGGATACAAGAGAGTAGTGTGAGGCTACGTGAACACGTGGAGTATTTGATGAGTTTTTTACCTCAGGATTTGTAGCCAAAACCAGGAGTGGGTGATTAAATACAGAAGTGGTGCAGATGTTTCTATTAGACTTTTCCTCTGATTGCTCCACTCCTGGTTTTGTCTACAAATCCTGAGGTAAAAAACTCATCAAATACTCAGCGTGTGCACGTGGCCTGAGACGTTTAAGAAATTGGTAACAGATGGTGATTTAGTGTAGAAAGTATTAAATACATGTGACGGAGAGTTGTTCTGCAGCATGTGATTGGATTTCTACAAGCCATATTCTGATCAATGGCACAGTAGCTGAAATTTGCTGCCACAAATATGCCACATGTGAATAACCTCGAAATCTTTTTGCTGCTACATATTTCTTACCTATGGGTATTGCTAAATTAAAGGGAACCGATCAGCAGATTTTTCCCCTATAAAGTAGAAGCAGTGCCATGATGATGCTAGGATGCTGATTAAAATGATACCTTTAGTGCAGAAATCCAAGGCTTGATTGCACAATAATCCTTGTTTAAATTTTCAGAAATGATGTCATTGGTGACTTGAGCATTGGGGAGGGACTTTGTGGGTCAGATCCCTGGAATCATTCCTCCACCTGCCTTGCCTTCTTTTCTTTATTTAAATATTCCACCGCCAGCACTATTACCGCTGCTGGCATGTTTGCAATGCTATTGTTACATTGTCTTCAATAAAATGGCACCAGAATCAGTACATGTGATTCAACCAGAGCTAAGGGATGGGGTACTCGGACACCGGGTCTGCTGTGTGGGGAGTCTCGGATGGTCGGGATCCCGATGCCGTGCCCTGGTGATCAACTGTGGTAGATGTTGTATTGATGGTGGGGGTTAAAAGGGGTTACTTACAGGGGATCGTGACGCCATCTGTAGTGTCTGGTAAGATGGTACCGGCGCTGCCAGCCGGCCGCTGAGGTGATGGTTAGGGCAGCAAAGTGTGGTACAGCTCCCCACAGGTGGAGCTTTACCTCAGGGCAGCTATTGTAGTGGGACGGTGAGGGAGGACAGTGATGGTAATAGTGGTGCTGCAGTTCTTACCCCTCTGCTGATGATGTCGAGCCCTGCGGCTGGAAGAATAACAGAAACCAGTTCAAGTTTAACTCTGCTTTACTCGGTACCAGCTGATAGCGTAATAAGACACGGTACAGTTTGGTTTACAGGGTGGATGTTGCCAGCTCAGAGTTTCCCTTATGGAGTCTCTAGATGTCCTCTCTTTGTCTTTCAGGGCTAACTTCTCTCTTCCTTTCTCAGTCTTTCCCACCCTTGCAGAGCTCACCCGCCTGTCCTGCAGTCTGTATCTAGTAGGCTTAGCTAGACTTGTACCGGTCCAAATAGGAACCGCAGGAACGCACAAGTTTCCCACCTGTCACTGGGATTTAGTCTTCCTTCACTAGTGTAGAACCGTCTTTTGGGCTTGAGGGGTGAGGTACCTTTGTGGGGCTGTCAGAAACCCGGTTCTGTTGGGCCTGCTGCTCGTCGGCTTTGCAGTCAGGGTTGAACTCCTGGCTGCCTCGGCTGTCCGTGTCGCCGGTGCTCCCTCATCGAGACCAGCCGGCTCCTATCAGTCCTGGCCCGTTGCCATCTGTCCTGGGTCCTCACTTAAAGATGGGGCACCCTCCTCTCAGCTGGGCTGCCAGGCCTGACCACTCTGTCTGCCTTCCCAGCACCATCTGAGATAAATTGTCAACTGTCACTCTACCTCTATCTTAAGCTCCGCCCCCACTCTGTGGAACCTACTATATTACCAGTTCCCCCTACTCTAAGTGGTGCGGTCCTAAGTGAGTGTAAAAATAGACTCCATGAGATTGAAATCCTAAACTAGCAACTTACAATAATATTACGCGTAAATAATAAATGCAATACCATTCTGTGGCGCCTAGTCACAGGGGTGCTACACATGCGCATACCAAGATCTCCAGCGCCACTTTGTTGGCAGCCTTTAGGAAACAAATATGAGCATCATTGGTGCATGCTTAAATTGAATTTATTTTGATTTGCGCACTAGCCGCTCATACTCGTATCCACAGTGTCTTCAATAAAATGGCACTGGAGAACGTGGTATGCTCATGCACTGAATCCGGAGCCATTTTATTAAAGACAATATTACAATGGCAAAGTGAACGCTCCACCAACAGCAGTTATGACAGCGGCACAAAATTTAAATTTGAAGAATGATTGCAGAGGACCTGACCCACAAAGTCCCTCCCTGATGCTCAAGCCTCTGCACCAATGACCTAATTTCTGAAGATTTGAACAAGGATTATTCTGCAATCAAGCCTCAGATTTCTGCATTAAATGTGTCATTTAATCAGCATCCTAGCACCATTATGGCACTGCTTCTACTTTATAGGGCAAAAACCTGCTGATAGGTTCCCTTTAAACTTTCTGTATAAGCAGGAGCATATCAGCGAAGAGTGGAGAACATCATCACTGCCTTCTCCACTGACAGAGTAGATGTTTTGCAGAAAAAAATAACATCTATTTTCTGTCACTGCTTCAGGCACAGCATAAAACTCTTATCTACTTTCCTATATTTGACCAGTAACCTACTTTTTGCAAATCATCCTGATCTTAGTATAGTATGTAGGTTAAGCATAACTTTAGAAATGTGTTTCACACAGTTTACTTCACTGGAAAAGTTGAATTGTCAATTTGCGAAATCACTGACTCATTAAAGAGGATGTGCAGCGGCACTTTGTTATGGCATTCTGACATCAGTGATGGATAGACGCTGCATGGTTGACACCCAGTAATTGCATTGGCGCATGCATGATACTTTGTTAGTTCCATGATGCACAGTTGCCGCTACAGCTGTCTTGCCTATAGTGTAGCAGCAAGTCTCCAAAATCAATATCAATTCAAACATTTTTATTGAATTTTTCCAATAAACAACCAACATGGATCGCAGGCAGGGATAGATAAAAAAAAAAAATTACAATTACTTAAAGTTCAAGCACAATTAAGGCCCTGTCACACATAAAGAGATCGCTAACGAGATTGCTGTTGTGTCACGGATTTCGTGACGCAACAGCGATCCCAATACCGATGTTGTTCTGTGTGACACGCACCAACGATCTGGCCCCTGCTGTGAGAGCGTTGATCGTTACACACTGCTCTGGGTCATTCCTGCATCGTTGTGCTCCCGCTGGGAACGGTACATCGTTGTGTTTGATGGAGATAATGAGCAACGATCTCAATGCTACGCTATGGAGAGAAAATTCACGACCTTGGTATAATTCTGGATTGCTGGTGCGTCGTTTTTCACATCGCTAGTGAGATACCTGTTTGATATCTTACCAGCGATGTGTAAACGACGCACCAGCGATCTCTGCACAGCTAGCAGCAGAGATGATGCGTGACAGTAATGGCATACAAAAGGTCCAACATTCTGTGCTGCCTATCTGTCAGCGACCGCCATGTATACATACCAGCTGAGTGTTCTTTTCATCTGTCCGGTTCTTTTGCCAGTACAGGCCTTCAATATGTGTCCTTCCCTTGCAGGACACCTCAGGGAGTCCTCTTGTATTACTCACGTGCTGTATATTTTATGTATCAAGTCCATCTGAGCTATATTATAGTGTTGCCACATGTTTTTTTTTTGCCTTCTTCTGGATCAACATGTTAGGCTATGGGTTGAACTAGATGGACTTAAAGTCTTCCTTCAACCTTAAAAACTATGTTAATATGTTACTATACTGCCTGCAGCTCCAAGTCTATGCATACACCTTTCTATATAATGCACTAATGATAATATTACTGCAAAGGAACTAAAAGTACCATCTTACTTGATTTAAGCATATATCACAAGGATCTTTGCAGGAAATATCTTGCAATTCTAGGCTAATGAGACACAGACAAATTCATATCTACTGTATTTTTTCTGTCATCGTAAGATCAGAAAAATGGAATTGCAACTGGATGGATCCACCAACACATGAGTGGTGATTCTAACAGTCCCCTTTCATACATAATATTGGCCTGTTGGATTCTATGCTAAGGAATGTTAATGTATGTTATCTACGTATTGTAAAAGTCCCAATGTATATATTAAAGAGATGGCAAAAAGGTGATGTGCCTTATCCTAATTAGGTCATTTGGCTTTGATAAAAAGTGTGTATCTGCTGAAGATAAGAAAATCTATTCAAGGCAAATCAAATTCATGTTGAATTTTCATGGCTTCACTATAATAGCGAAGTCAGTTTGTGATTTGACAAAAATTAGCATCGCTTTTTTAGTCATAAAAGATTACATCAGCCAGAAAATAGTCACATGGCCTAGGACTTTCCCATAACAACTTGCAGCTATCACATTATATGCTATAACATTGTCAATCAGGAGGGATCATCATAACCTGTATAAAAGCAGAGGCAGGAAATGCAGAAGCCATTTTGAGGTGAATTTGGATAGCTTGCAGATTAGCAATAGAGACAGTAAAAAAATACTAAACAAATTCTACAGGTAGCATGTGTTGCAAAGAGCAGTAGCGAAAAAGGTTGTATAGTCTGTGAGAGAAAAGAGAATAAAGCTAGGGTCACACTTGTAGATTATCCATGCAGTTTTCACACTTGTCATTTGTGAACGCATGGAAAAACGCATCCATAGACCCCCATGTTAAAAACGCATGCCCCAATGCCAAAAATGCATGTCTAAAGGGCCATGCATTTTTTGGATGCGTTTTTGGCTCAGCACCAAAAAATACTGCATGCTGTATTTTTTGGTGCGTTTTTGTAAAATGGGGCCCTATGGGAAACGCATGCGTTTTTATATGGCACTAAATGGTACATGCGTTTTTGCATGCGTTTTTTAAGGGTGCCCCACACCTATCAGCAAAAACGCAGCCCAAAAACGCAGGCTGGAAAAAAGCACCTTAAAAAACGCATGCAAGTGTGACCCTAGCCTAGATATTTAATTAGTAGGGAGCCATTGAATGTTGTTGAAACAAAAAATATAGCTGCCACTTAAGGTGTGTGTTATAAATGACTGTACAGAATTTTTGTACACCTGTTTCATTAGCAAAATTTCTGTACGTACACACAACACTAATACTGTGGTCTGTTGCCACTATTATTTTTGCGTGTTTACATTTGTTTTTCAGTCCTTTTTGGAAATGTGTTAAAAATAGAAGTTGTTCTCCTTTTGTCCTACTGATGCTTGTAATTGTCTTTGTACTACATTAGGCAAAGAGAGGAAAAAATAGCAGTGCTCCTGCATGAGTTCTTTAAAACAAGATGTGATTAAATCCCATGATGTATTGCACTTATCTATAATGTTTGTGCAACCCCGCACATACCCAGTGACAGCTCAAAGAGTATCACACTACCCGATGTATGTCCCTTTAGTGGAGCAATGAACCTTCGATCACGGCATTGTCCCGACTTAGAAGGCTGTACTCATGCCTCTGTAAAATAGGGAAGCATGAACCTCGGGCTCTGCTGCTGCACTGGCTCCCTCCCTCTGCACATAAATGCAGAAGGAAAAATCAGGGAATTAATGGAAATAAAAAAAACTGTGATGTGATTACCGGGCATTGCAAACCAAGGAGTATATATCATGGGTAATGGTAGGGGGGTGAGGAAATGAGTAGCAGGAAGTATAAAGGGCAGGATACCTGGGTAGCTAATCTGGCCCTGTGAACAAGGGTACCTAGCTGCCTCTGCTTCCGAATGTACCTCTGATGGTGAGGAGGTTTTGGCCACCACCTTTTCCTTGCTCTTCACCTGGCCATGGGCTGACCCCCTCACCTCAACCCATGAACTGGGACAGAAACGGCAAAATCCCAAAGAGAATCCTAGGATAGCTATAGTGGAGCTTCAGCATCAAACATGAGTGTCCAACTACAAAGCTGGTCAGAAACAGAGTGACCTCTATCGTCAACACCTCCAGGTGAGAGGGGAGGCTATTTAAAGGCCAGGTGCATGGTCACCTGATAACCTACAACCCCCCACCTGCAGCCGCAGCCATCTACAGCAGCACCAGTGCAACAGCCGCAAGGGCCTGGGGTACTCGGTAACAGGTGGCTGGGTACCCTATTGAGTGACAGTCGACACGTCCTCTGGCCTTAGGTCTAGCCACCGTCCTGTGGATTGTCCACAGTAGTTGGCCACTGCACATAAAGTTCAGTGGCCTCCAGTTTCCTGACTCAAACTTGCAGTGTTGTTGCCAAATTGGGTCCGATCCCCTCTTGCAACCAGTTCTTCCAGCAACAACCAATATGGCTGTTGGTGATTCGGGGTCCCTCTGGCCAGGGTTCTTTGGCGACCTACCTATTGGTCCCACTCCTTTCCCTGGAAAGCCAACCATTCAATCTGCTCTCACTGGGGTGCCCACTCCCTTTGTGTACTGAAGGGAGCTGGCAATCTGTGTTAGATAGTTCATGATGGACACATCACTCACGAGCACCAGTGATACTTGCCGAGTAACGAGTATCGCGAATAATGTACTATCCGTGTGAGTAGCAATTAGTAATACATTACACTAATATTATTACAATGTTTGTTCAGTCTGCAGTACGTAGGTTGAATAGTTCATCCAATGTACTAGAGATTGCATCCAAATTTCAGTAAACAATATATGAAGAATTGCAATTCAACTTTTGCCTAATATTAAAGCATTCGCCAGTACCTCTAAAACTAAATGTGTTAGTACCATGTTCAATTACTTTACAAACATTTAGCATTTCCACACTTAATAATCCCTACATAGCTGGTCAGAAACAGAGTGACCTCTATTGTCAACATCTCCAGGTGAGAGGGGAGGCTATTTAAAGGCCAGGTGCATGGTCACCTGATAACCTACAACCCCCCAATTCCCAGCCGCACCCATCTACAGCAGCATCAGTGCAACGGCTGCAAGGGCCAGGGGTACTCGGTTACCAGGCCAGCGATCTTTCAAGGAGGTCCAGGGATGACCAGGGCTGACCAGGATGGCTAGCGCTGCTTGGATGAGCCCCAGGGGATAGGTGTTGTGGCAGTAAATCATTGCCAATGTGACATCAATGTGTCATCTGTGTATTTCATGGATGGGTCAACAAATAAGTGAATTACAAAGCTTCTCTTATCCTATTCAATGGTAGACATATAAAACACATGGATGGCATACTCTGAAGCCATCAATGTGATGTGCGTGTTTTTCATGGACCCATAGACTTGTATTTTTCCTTGCCTTCAAGGCTCCTAGAAAAAAAACATGTGTCCGTGTGTTTTGCACGTGGTCCGTGTAAAGACACAGACATATAAAATTACCCCATAGATTATATTTGTATGTGCTGTATCCAAAGAAAAAAACTCATACTATACAAACTGGACACATGGACATCTGAATGAGGCCTAAGACTGAGTGGGCTCCACCTGGCATTTCTTCTGCCTCTTGTAGCGCCATCATTGGTGGCTTGTCATTGCAGCAAGAAGCCACTTTTTGATATTTTTCAGTAGCCAATCTTCCCTCCTTACAGTAAAATTCTTTCAATCATTTATTTTAATTCTTTCCTTGTCCCACATAAGATTATTTGGCTTCTTCTTATATATTCTCAAAAATTACATCGTATGGTATTATATTAAAACTAATCAAGGATGTTAAAATTTACATTGCATGAAATATCAGTTTAAAGCCGCTTTAATAATTTAATTAAGGACTTCTAAAGCTTTGCAATATACGGTATCTGAAGGAAGGGGACATTTTTAATGTATACTATGAATAGTTTATATATGAATTAAAATGAAAGCTTTGCCCTCAAACTAACTTAATGGAATTATTCGCTTACTAAAAATAATGTTGATAAAGCCTGAGCTGTCAATCACAAAACAATTCTGCTGTTTTAAATTAAAAAAGGAAGGAATTATATTCTCAGTATAATTACTTAACTGAGCATGTCTTAGCCAACTGTTGCGATTATACTAACAAATAAAATATTAGGAATGCATGCTTTCAGAGTATACGAGGCCAGGTTTATTGATACTTTTGCTGGGGGCTGGTTTGGTGCCGTTTTTTACACTCACATGTATATTTCTTCGATGTTCGTTTTATGATCCGTGTAGTTGATCGGCTCTTTTACTGATCCTCCAGTCTGCTGCACGAAATTTTTCGGGAAGCAATGTGAGTCCTGCCAAGAAGCTCACATGCCGATATTGCAATAAATAGGATAATTCCCTTTCGGTGCTTCCGGAGGATGAACAAGTTCTCGAGGATGGTTTTTTTTCTCGGGACATAAACATATTGTTACATTCAAGTTTTTGTTTTTATCTTTTGGGTTATGACTTGAATCGTTTATAATTTTTCATTGTATGCTTTTTAATACCATAAAAAAGTAAAATACTACAAAAGGATTTTTTCCTACTAAAAAAATGTTCTACACTAAAAAAAATAATTTTTATACTAAGAAATTGTTTTATACCAAAAAAATTGTACAAAAAAATATTTTATTACTCAAATTTTATTTCATGTGTAATTGTATTACCAGGGGCGTAACTACAATAGGTGCAGGGGTTGCGATCGCACCCGGGCCCTTCAGCCTAGGGGGCCCCAAAAGTCCCTTTGGCCTATAGAAAAAGACTAATACTATTAAAGATTTGCAATAATTGGGGGCCCCGTTGAAGCTTTCGCATCGGGGCCCCTGGGCCTGAAGTTACGCCACTGTGTATTACCATCATGCTGTATGTATATATAAGATCTACTTTTACATAGTAAGATTTACCATCCATTATTGAAAGTGGAATGCTAATCCAATTAGAAACACACACCCATGTATCTGATACACGCCTACATGATACACATGTATAGATCAGTCTACACCTTTTTCCAAATTATTATGCAAATGTTCTTTTTCTCTGATTTTCCTAAATGGTCAGTGCAAATGACAGTCAGTGTAATAAAAGTCATCACCCGTTAGAGTATACATCAAATTTTATTGAAGAAACCTCCCAATGATAACAGTATAATCTTCAAAATTAAAAAAAACTCTAAATGCACTGTTCCAAATTATTAGGCACAGTAGAGTTTCTAAACATTTGATATGTTTGAAAGAACTGAAAATGCTCATTTGTTGAATTTGCAGCATTAGGAGGTCATATTCACTGAAATAAAAAGCTATTTGACTCCAAAACATCCTAACAGGCCAAGTTACATGTTAACATAGGAACCCTTCTTTGATATCACCTTCACAATTCTTGCATCCATTGAACTTGTGAGTTTCTGGAGAGTTTCTGATGATGTCAGAATAGCCTCCCAGAGCTGCTGTTTTGATGTGAACTGCCTCCCACCCTCATAGATCTTTTACTTGATTATACTCCAAAGGTTCTCTATAGGGTTGAGGTCAGGGGAAGATGGTGGCCACACCATGAGTTTATCTCCTTTAATGCCCATAGCAACCAATGACACAGAGGTATACTTTGCAGCATGAGATGGTGCATTGTCAAGCATGAAGATGATTTTGCTCCTGAAGGCACGTTTTTGCTTTTTGTACCATGGAAGAACGTTCTCAGTCAGAAACTCTATATAATTTGCAGAGGTCATTTTCACACCTTCAGGAACCTTAAAGGGGCCTACCAGCTGTTTCCCAATGACTTCGGCTCAAAACATGACTCTTCCACCTCCTTGCTGACGTTGCAGCCTTGTTGAGACAAGGTGACCATCCACCAACCATCCACTACTCCATCCATCTGGACCATGCAGGGTTTGCTCGGCACTCATCAGTAAACAAGACTGTTTGAAAATTAGTCTTCATGTATGTCTGGGCCCACTTCAACCGTATCTGCTTGTGAGCACTGTTTAGGGGTGGCCGAATAGTAGGTTTATGTACCACAGCAAGCCTTTGAAGGATCCTGCACCTTGAGGTTTGAGGGACTCCAGAGGCACCAGCAGCTTCAAATATCTGTTTGCTGGTTTGTAAGACCTTTTTAGCAGATGCTCTTTTAATCCGATGAACTTGCCTTGCAGAAACCTTCCTCACTCTGCCTTTATCTGCACGAACACGTCTGTGCTCAGAATCAGCCACAAATCTCTTCACAGTATGATGATCACGCTTATGTTTTCGTGCAATATCTAATGTTTTCATCCCTTGTCCAAGGCATTGCACTATTTGTTGCTTTTTTGGCAGCAGAGAGATCCTTTTTTTTCCCATGTTACTTGAAAACTATGGCCTGCTTAACCTCCCTGGCGGTATGATTATGTCAGGAATTTTGTACTAAAAGCGGTACCATTTTTTTGGTAAAAAAATTTCTTTTATGGGCAGAAATTTAATACTTTTTTATTATGGGCAGAAATTTTATACTTTTTTATTTCCCGCCCAGTTCCGCCTCCAATGAGCCGCTGCGGCTCACAGAGACGGAACCAGGAAGTTATATGGAGGCATCCGAAGAGGCTCTCACCGGCGATCACAGCGGTGACATCGCCGGATCACCAGGAGAAGGTAAGAACACTCCGCTGCCACTTACCCCGAGCATCAGGGGCGGACCTACCGTGGTGCAGCTGGTTCAGCTGCACCAGGCCCCGACTGGGTAGGGGGCCCCTCAAGCATCAGTAGGGGCCCCCGTGACCCTGTGACAGAGGAGAGGAGGGTAACTGAGGGAAGCATCCTGCTTCCCCATTCCCTTGGGTGTTCCAGCCCCTCCTCTCGTCTGCAGCCCCGGCTCCCAGACCTCCCAGCCCCAGGCGGTATCACCCCCCCTCACTCCTCAGGTATAGGCACCAGCAAGCACAGCCGCTAGCACCCCAACCCCCCCCCCCGCTCCTCACCACCCATAAGCGCCAGCACATATCTGCCAGAACTCTCCCCCGCTCCTCACCTATTATTAGCATTAGCCAGCACAGCCGCCAGCACCCCCAACCCCCCCACACTCCTCACCTAACAGCAGCAGCCAGCAGCACTGCTGCTAGCCCCCACTCCCCCCCCTGCTGCTGACATAACAGCAGCCAACAGCACTGCTGCTAGCCCCCACCCCCCCTCAGTCCTAACATACAGCAGCACATCCACTGACTGCACACCGGGCCCCCATCCCCCCATGTAGACTACATCACCATACTATACACGCCAGCGGTCGCTGCATGTGCATCCCGCCCCCCGTCCTTCCAATATATGCGAAGTCTGATGCTAGCCGCTTTCCAAGCCGGCACTGCACTTCACTCACCTAGACATCCAAATTTTCTAGCAACCCACCCCACTACCAGCACGAGTGCACTGCTGCGTCCCACACCCAAAACTCTTGCATGATGCCGATTATGCCCAGCGGGTAATCCCAGTGTGACTCGGTTACCGCATATGAAGTGATAATGTTGAACCCGATCACATCGGAAAGCTAGTTACTGATTAAAATTTTGAATCAACCATTCCTTTTATGGCCATCACTGTAACATTAACTTTACATTGTATCACCTTTTCCCTGAAAGTAATGGACCCCCCGAGTTGTTAGGGACGCTAGGGTAATGTTGGGCCTGTAATGTAAGGACTCCCCCGATAAGGCCGGGTAGTGGGGGGCTCCATACTATCTGGTGATAACTCCGAGGGGGTATAGGTTTGACATGCATACATGACACCAATTACAGCCTATAGCAACAACACTAATACACCTTTCACAGCAAGTGCACTGCACACACAAATGATTCACTCTATTTTACTTTTGGTCCATGGAGAAGGTTCCCGATGGATCCTGTGCCTCTGTGTCGCGGTCTTCACCCAGGAATACCGCTGGCCGTCCGCGTTTCCAGTGTCTCGGCCTAACCCACTTTGCCTGCCTTCCGAGTTCAGGCCTATCTGCAGCAAGTGACACCAATACCATAGCGGCGCTGACTCGGACATCAGCGCCGACCTTAGCTAGACTGTCGCGCAATGTCTTTGGCCCACTTTGACCCTTCGACGGAGCTAGCTTGAGCCACTGTTAAGAGCTAGGCCACCATGGAGCTTAGGACACGCACCTGAAACTGACTGAGGTAGAGGGACTCCAGACACCGGAGCTACAAAATGACGGCTTACAGACCTTTTTACGCCAATCCTTTTATCAGATGAGGCTTGTGGAGCTGTGTTGTGTTATGTGATGAAAGTTTTTCAAATAGTCATAATGATGCTGTTCGTCGTATGTAGCTGGTAGTTTTGTGAATATGTAATGGTTGGATTTGGTGAGGCCTTCCACTATTGTTGCCTCCCCGCAGAAGAACAGGGCCCTTTTGGCACTAAAAGAAGTGTCATGACCTTCTATTTCGGGAAACCGTATTCGTAATTGATCAGTGATCAAAACCTGAGACACAATAATTCAAGTGTTCATTGCCAAAAATAACCCCTATACACTGGTTAACCAATTGCATAAATAACTTGACACTTAAACAAATACATAATATTTGAACATGAATTGTGATAACTAGAATTCTAATATGAAAATGTCAATAGTGCATATAATGGAAGTCAAAGGCCATCTGCAACGTTCAATTCGATCACGATATCACTTGTCAAAGTCACGTGATCAGAGATATGTAGAAATTCTGCATATCGCTTGTGTGTGTCAGAAGCATAGATGATTTTTACATTTGGCAATGCGGTCACGGCGATCCAGCGCACAACCCAGGATCAGGCCAGTCAGTGTCAGGAATAGGCGAAATCGTCAATGAGATGGTTTGCTCGGTATCACACACAACAATGCAGCAGGTTGAACGTGGTTAATTGAACGACACACAACGGATTTGAGGTCCGGATCACAAATCTGCGACGTGCAATCAAACAATTTTTCATCCAAAAATCGCAATGACGCACAAACAATATCGCTTAAGCGATTAAAAAACTGTGTCGTTTAAGCGATATCGGTAACGATATTGAAGCGTGTGACATGGCCATTATTACTTTTCCTTTTTTAAATCTGTTTTAAACAAAAATTTTCCCTGTTCCAAAAATAACATAAGAAATGTAAGGTAGATGTCATGTCTAAAAAACAGTACTTGCAGCAATTTGACTTTAACATAGATTTGCAAAATAAATAGCTTCAAAACGCACAATTTGTGAGGTAGACAGATGCTGTTCAATGTCTGGATTTGGAGAATTTTTGTTTTGTATATTTGAAAAGCAATTACTACCAACTATACAAAATGGATAGCAAAAATATTCAAAAACTCAAGTCATTCACTTGTGACAAGCAAAACCTTGTCTCAGATCACAATGATTTCAGTTTTTTTCCTATAGATAATATAGGGATTTGCTGATGTTTTCTAGTTCATTATATGGGTTGTCCACTAATTGGACAACCCTTCTTATTCCCCATGTACATCCCCAATGAATATAAAAGCTTATACTCCCCTCTGGTGCTGATGGAGTTATGTCAGAAGTCTCTTTCCCTGTGGCCCATGTGACCTTATTATGACATGGGAGCCTTGCAACCCATAAGGCACGTCCAGTTCATTTTGATGATTTTTACCTCATGGTGGTTCACCCGCTCGGCGTCCACTCCGACCAACTCGACAAAAAGTCACTGGTCCAGTTGAGCCATACGTGGCGTTGATTGTTTTAGCATCCAACGCGATGCTGGAACATCCAAAACGATATTGAGTTAAATAACAAAGCTACAATCCCGATATCGCAGGCCGTGTACCACATCGCTGCTGTGACAGCCCAACTCCAAAGGTATCGCACTACCATTAACTCCCATGTAAATGATCGTTACTGTGGTGCTCGTACACATCGGCGGACGTTTTTCCCGATATCGCACGTGTAAACCGGCGATCGATTTCAAAAAGCTCAAAAATGCTGCGCTCCGCGTGTCCGATTCCGCGATATCGGGACGTGTAACCCACCATCAGATTTGTAGCAACCAGAGTGAGCAATTAAGGAATGTCTAATAGAACTTTCTGCACCACTTCTTTATTTATTATCCCTCCTGTTTGGCTACAAATCCTGAGGTAAAAAATCATCAAATACCTCGTGCACAGGCTAGCATCACTTACATTCTCCTTGACTTGGAAAAAGGGTATTCAACAGAAAGCCCTTAGGACAAAAAATATGATCAAACCAGTACAATGCCATCTGCAGTAAACATATGTCCTGTGAATTCGCAATGAGTGACATTTGAATCTCTGTTATGCAAATATACACCATCTTCATTGCTCAGTGTTCAAATACTGTCTTAGTATTTTCATTTGTATGGCTTTGTCTCTATATCTTATTGATCTGGACTCAGATTCATAGATTTGTAATCACCTAAGAAATTCCCCAATTACACGCCACAAATGTGAGGATAATTACACAGCGATTGTTCCAGGGCGACATATCGCCTTTAGGATTCCCGCCGCGGTTGTGCGGATGTAAAGGTACCTTAAAATGGCTTGGCTTGTATTTCACACAGAGCTATGACAGTCCTTTCTAATGGGAAGTACTCCATAATATGATGTGATCAGCTGCAAAGCATTATGAAGAAGCTTGCAGGTCGTGCATGCAGTCATGTAAACACTCTGTGCTGATGCAGTTTCTTGCAATGTGCAATATGGTGGCCGCCATTTTATCACGAAAATAAAAACCACATTGTTTGTATCTTCTGTAACCTGTAAATTTAAATATTTGACACTAATTTGATTCACATAAAATCGATTTACAGATCCCTAATTTTAGCGCAAACTTTGATCTGCCATACAGGTGTTCCAATTTGTTATGCAAGAAACGTGAAAGGGCCACTCAACAAAAATTAGACAAAAACAAATTTCACATTGTTTAATTATATAGTGTGTTCAAATATTACCACTGAAGGTACCGTTACACGGGGAAACCTCTCCGGCAACATCGCCGGCAACTCAGGGGCGTGGCCAAGTTGAAGCAACATCGCTAGTGAGTTGCTCTGTGTAACAGGGTGTTTTCAACGGCGATAGTTGCTTGAGCAACATCGCCTGGTTTCCCAACAGTGTTGGGAAACCTGGCGATGTTGCTCAGGTGATCTGACAGAATCGCCCAGTGTGACACCGCTACAGCGATATTAAAAGCAGCTTTCCCCATTCACTGCAATATTAATGATTGCTGCCTGGGTTGAGTTTAACCCTGGCAGCAAAAGTTGCTTTCAACATCACTGCTGCGTTGCCAGCGATGTCTCCTCATCTACCATCTCTACAGCGATCTTGGCAAAGTTCCCAAAACGTGCACGCTCCCATGAGTTGCCGACGATGTTGCCGGCGATGTTTCCCCGTGTAACGGTACCTTGAGGGGGATGCCTCAATTATCACCAGAAAATAGTAGTAGAAGACTTGTAAACTTGTGCAAAGTTACTTTACGCCAACACTACCAACTTTGAAAAACAGGTGTAGCCTGGAATGGCTTAATGGATTCCCTACAATTCATATCACAAATGTGTAAACAATAAAATTTTGCTCTAGTCTGTGGGGTAATTTATTAAAACTTGCATTTTGTATCCCAGCCTTTAACCTATAGCCTGCTGAAGTAAGGCGCATGCCTGTTGGAAAAAAAAAAAAAAAAAACATTAAAAGAAAAAAAAGGTTTGGCACCATGTTGGCCAGATGGAAAAGCTCCATGTTTGTTTATCTATATGTCCATTTATTATATCACTAGATGGTGGCCCGATTCTAACGCATCGGATATTCTAGAATATATATGTAGTTTATTTATCAAGATTTAAAAAAAATGCAATGAATAGATAGGATTTTCCCTAATCAGCGACATGGCTTTGTTCAATATATCATCACGTGTGACACCTCAACAGCGATCAGTAAGGTACCGTCAGACTTGGCGACTCTCCAGTGATCCCGACAAACGATGAGACCTGGTAGGGATCGCTAGAGCATCAGTATGTGGTCGCTGGTAAGATTGTCACATTGAGTGAGATCACTAGCGCTGGTCGGGGTACTTCCGCTGCAAACAGCTGGGAGATGACCGGCTAGCACCGGTCATCTCCCAGCTGTGTCGCCGCTGACCTTCGTGACAGGATCAGCAATCTCGCTTTGGGGGCCCGGTTGCTGCTGAGTGTCACACTGAGCGAGATTGATTGAGCCGGTCATCTCCTGGCTGCATCACCGCTGACCTCCATGTGGCAGGAGATGACCCGCAGCTGGCGCCGCTGATCTCCCGACGGCAGCGGTGGTGTGCGTGGTTCAAATCCTGTGCCAAATTGCGGCCGGACTGCGCCTGTCACTGATTGGTCGCCGAACCAGTGATGCAGAATTTCCGTTACAGAGAGACAGACAGACAGACGCGATAAGACGATTATACAGT
Source organism: Allobates femoralis (assembly GCA_033576535.1). NCBI lineage: Eukaryota > Metazoa > Chordata > Amphibia > Anura > Aromobatidae > Allobates > Allobates femoralis. The sequence continues at coordinate 341,699,238 of JARQOC010000004.1, read as the reverse complement.
AGGATGCCTCTGTTCTGTTTGTGTATTTATTAGTGTTTCTTCAGATACTTTGTTATAGCGTTATAGCATGCCTGATGAAAGGACATAAGGAGTCTCAAAAGCTTGCTGCTTAATAACATCAATTATTTTATTTTCGTTAGCCATTAATTCTAAACATTACTATTATATATTCAGAAATGTTGGTAATGTTATCAAATCAAAAGTAAAGTTGAATATTGATCAGTCATTTATCTCCTTTATTTCACAATTTTGCACTAGAGATACTATAGAATATATTGCTATTTCCATTGAAACATGAGACAAATAGAAAGTTATTTTACTTGAATTGCAAGTTGAATGACACCACTGTATCAGTCAACACATTATTCTGTAAGAGGACTTTCAGTGACATAGTGTTCATTTAAAGGGGTTGTCCGGGCTTATTTTTTATTTCATATTTATATCTAGGCTGCAAAATGTTGACAATCTGCAATATACATGTTGTCAACATTTTGCAGGGTTTCCTAGATATAAACACATTTACTGATGGCAGAGAGTGTCCAGGGGGTGTGATTGTGCATACTGGTCGTTTACACCTACTGTAGCACAATCACACCCCCTCCCCTATACCTAGTATGGCCAGCCACCCCCAGGCCATACATGCCCGCCCCCTGCCCACTAAACACTATGTAATGAAACCACCCCCAGGGCTCCTACTGGCCGCCCCAGCCCCTAAATCACCACCCACCCTCTGCAAAACAGCGGTCCCCAGTGCACTGATACAAGGTGCCGAAACCGCTGCTGTGAAAGCGATTCCGGCACACTGTCAGTGCAGCAGGGGACCCGCTGCATATCTGTGCCGCTCACCCTCCTCTTGTGCAGCCGGTCACGGTCCGCCCTGGTCCCGGTCATCTGCAGCCGGGCTCCACACACTGCAGCCGGGCTCTCCACACTGCAGCCGTATCTGTAATGTGTGCGGAGCGGTGCCCGTCGCCCGATCTCCCCAGACCTCCAGTACCATAGAGCTGGTGGAGCGGTTTAGAGAGGACCGCTCCACAGCCTCTGCTCTATGGTACTGGAGGTCTGGGGAGATCGGGCGACGGGCACCGCTCCGCACACATTACAGATACGGCTGCAGTGTGGAGAGCCCGGCTGCAGTGTGGAGAGCCCGGCTGCAGTGTGGAGAGCCCGGCTGCAGTGTGGAGAGCCCGGCTGCAGTGTGGAGAGCCCGGCTGCAGTGTGGAGCCCGGCTGCAGAGTGTGGAGCCCGGCTGCAGATGACCGGGACCAGGGCGGACCGTGACTGGCTGCACAAGAGGAGGGTGAGCGGCACAGATATGCAGCGGGTCCGCTGCTGCACTGACAGTGTGCCGGAATCGCTTTCACAGCAGCGGTTTCGGCACCTTGTATCAGTGCACTGGGGACCGCTGTTTTGCAGAGGGTGGGTGGTGATTTAGGGGCTGGGGCGGCCAGTAGGAGCCCTGGGGGTGGTTTCATTACATAGTGTTTAGTGGGCAGGGGGCGGGCATGTATGGCCTGGGGGTGGCTGGCCATACTAGGTATAGGGGAGGGGGTGTGATTGTGCTACAGTAGGTGTAAACGACCAGTATGCACAATCACACCCCCTGGACACTCTCTGCCATCAGTAAATGTGTTTATATCTAGGAAACCCTGCAAAATGTTGACAACATGTATATTGCAGATTGTCAACATTTTGCAGCCTAGATATAAATATGAAATAAAAAATAAGCCCGGACAACCCCTTTAAGCATCTGCTTTTCTCATACGAGTTCTGTCCATCTTTGTCAAGGAAATATTATATAGTCTTTGTGGCTGGGTCACATGCCCGTGTATTTAGCAGGACGAGTGATCCAGACCAAAAAACGTAGACAGGTCTGATTTTGATTTGAGTCAAAAATCATACCCGCCAATTCGAGTCTACAGGACCGTGAGAAGAATTGTCCAGTGCTGTCTGATTTTCATGGTTGATAGGAGATGCTTGAGAAAACTTTGTGTACAAACAAAAAAACAACTGATTAAACGCTGATAATATAAATTGACACCCTGACCAAATGCTCATGAAAATCTGATCCAAAATACTGATGAAAATTGGACCAATTTTTGTATATGAGAAATATTACTAATTTCTGCATGAGCCTTTGACCTGGGAATGTTTTTTACATTTGACTTTGTGAGAGCTTCATCTTTTATCTTCTTCCAGATGAGCTCAATTTCCCATTTTATTCAGCAACTGAAGAAGAGACCACACTAAATTACGTTTTGTTTGCTACAAGCTTAACAAAAACATATTTTATGGTATGAATAATTATTAATATGTGATAATAACTATTTATTATAAGTTTTATAATATTTAGATGGGCATCAATATAGTACTTCCACTCCTTTGTCTTTACACATGATATGCTGTCATCGAAATCACCAGTTTACAAGCTAAGTGCACAGATGCTCGTCAATTTAAAACATAAATTCTTCTGGTCAGCATCCAATCAACTCATAAATCATCATAAATAAATTAGACTTCATTTAATGATGTGCAGAACCAGATGGTGATTGAATTGAAGCATAGAAAGTACTCATATTGAACTGGCCACAAGTAAACCAAAGTGTGGCTATCATGAGGTGGGCATGAAGAAGAAAAAGGATTCCAAGACATTGAGTAAAAAGATGTCACTTAGGCTAGGGTCACATTTACGGTTTGACCTCAGCCTACTGGATTGCGGTTTAAACATAGTACTTTTCTCAGCACCGCATAACGTTACCGCTATGCGGTGCTGGATAACGCTGCCCCTAGTAACCCGATATTCACCTTCCCAACCTGTCACACAGGCAGCTGCTGGGAGTACGCTTTACAGCACCGCACAGGAAACGCTGCAGACAGGTGCTGGGAAAAGTACTATGTTTAAAACGCAATCCGGTAGGCTAGGGTCAAACCGTAAATGTGACCCTAGCCTTATATGTAAGCAAAGTATAGCAGACAGCATTCACATAGCCTTTCTGAATGCACAGTGAGAGTGTGTGGCTTGGTCTAGTAGACAGATTTGACTTTACATGGTGGGTTATTGTGAATGAGTATTTCTAGGAACACTTGTTTCTCGATAATCGGCCAATGTAAACTGCCTGCCAATCACACTACGAACAAGTAACTGGTTGCATTAGTGGATCCAGTTTTTCCCCTTGTCTGTTTTGGAGGCATTTTTACTGGATCAGGTACCTGATGGTACCTATATGTATCATCAGGTACTGGATCAGGTTCCCATAGGGTCCCATATTAAAAAAACGATCAGGTTTTGCTAAAAGGCCAAAAAACCTGACTTCTCAAAAACTGGATCTAGTAGATAGATTGCACTTTGGCAAACAATTGTTAACATTGGAGTCTATGGGTCAGGTACTTGATCAGGTTTTCAGGATGACAAACTGGATTGCAAACGCAAGTGTGACCCTAGCCTTAATGGACAATTATTTTACTGGATGCAGGCTCCCAAGTGTGACCCTAGCCTAAGTGAAGATATTTTAAAGCTTGCTTACAAATCATCAGTCTTGGCAGCTTGGAAGGTGTTGGCTTCCTACAAACAGTAATTTCTTGTGGATGTTTATACAATAAAAAAATGCAGCTTTTTGATACCATTCAGCATTCAAGGCCTTGATCTGAAAATGTGTGAATCCATTCTGGGACATCAGCTGTTGTATATTCTGTATAAAGATGAGTAAGGACCATTTGTTCAGCTCCTTACCTGAAACAAATTAACTATTACTAACATTATAAATCCTGACCTGAACTGGGAGGAAAAAGACCTATTAACTCTTGTTGCATTTCTTCTTTAGTCAATAATTGTTTTTACAGTGGAAAAAAAACTGTTCTTGTGCATCTTTGCTCATAACACTGTTGTATTGTTCTGCTATTTTTCCTAGAAATCCATGACTAATTTTACAACTGGGTTTTACTAGTTAGGCCGGCTTCACACCACAGTTTTTGACTGTCAGGTTCTCTCCAGTGTTTTGCAGGATGCACCGGACAGAACTTGACAGCCACGGGCGAGCAGAACCGAAGGGCAAATCTGCTGCTTTTTGACGGCTTAGTTGCTGGCTCTGTCCAGTGCTGAAATTTCAGCACCGGGACTGCAGGGTGCTGTTCAGGCACTGAAATTCAGCGGCGGCTGCTTTTAACAGACACCGCTCTTTCAGCACCAGGCGTCCAGGAACCGCAACGATTTTCTGCTATGGGCGCTGAATCTGGGAGGATCCGGTTTTGTTCGATTTTTGCATCGGACACAAAAAATGATGCAGACTCCGTTTTTGTGTCCGATGCAAAAATTGGACAAATCCGGATCCTCCCAGAAGACCAGCAAACCGGATGCTAAATATCCACAATCCGGCGCCATAGGGATACATGGGGGCAAATTCGAATCCAGGGCTATTCACACCAGACAGCCCCGGACCATAGTGTGAAGCCGGCCTTAGCAATGTATCCCTATATATATCCTGACACTGTCCAATCAGTGCTGGCAGTCTCAGATTGCATATAGGCTCGCCCCTTTGACACAAGCAATGGTGTCACTCACGTGTCATTGTATTTTTGACTCTCTAGGAGGAATAACAGAAAAAACACACAACACAAAAGAACCAATTCAACATTTGCCTTTTTTCCATTTTACTCACTTTTTTTAATCTAGTGGCATTTGTTGATTTTTTTACGTCAAATGCATCAAAATATCTCACAGGATTCATTAATTTTGAGTAAAATAAAAACTATGTATTTTTTCCATTTGAAATTATTTTTAAATTGAAACGGTCACACGTATTGCAAAATGTAGAATAAATTGCTTAAAAAAATTCTCGTCTACATGAAATCATCTCAGGAGAGTAGATTTGTGACAAATGTAGCAACTTTTCAAAAATTTGCAAATAAAACATCTGGTAAACCTAAACCACAAAACAAAAAAAAAAAAAAAATGAACTTAAAAAAATACATAAATAGAAAAATAAATTTTGGTGTAAAGTTAAAGAAAACGCAAAACACCGAAGACTTAACCAGAAAGTAGTGGTAAATGCAATAATGAATCAGGCCTGAAGTGTTATAGGGGTTTTCCAGGCTTTGTATAAAATCTTCGTGTATATCTAGGCTGTAAAACGCTGACAGTTTGTAATTTACACCCTGTCAGCATTTTGCTTTGTTACGTAGATATCAGCATTCAGCGTGTGGAGGAGCAGCTCACCCCCTGACTAGAGGCATGTTTGTTTTGAAGCCTGGGTGTAAACGTCACTGCTTAACTGGGGAGTCGGGTTTGTAGGAGACTGTGTGGGGGGGGTGCTTGTAGGAGACTGGGGGGTTGTTGTTTGTTTCAGAGACTGAGTGTAAATGACAAAAACAAACTTGCCTCTAGTTGGGACTGAGCTACTCCTTCACATGCTGAATGCTGATATCTAGGTTACAATTCAAAATGCTAACAGGGTGTAAATTACAATCTGTCAGCATTTTGCAGCTTAGATATACTCATACATTTTATAAAAAGCCTGGACAACTCCTTTAATAAGAGATGCTTCAACTGACATATCAGTTCCTCATTAAGTTTCTGTGTCTAATCCATTGCAGATTCTCCTGATACATTGATACATTCATCATTATTAATAAAATCTTAAGCTTAGGAATAGAAACAAGCATAGTTTTTTTAGGAATGAAAAAAGTTTTCCAATACATATGATAGAAAAACATTTTAATGTTTGTTTTTTTTCCCAAATGAACAGATATTGATGAATGTGCTGAAGGTCGCCATTACTGCCGGGAGAATACTATCTGTGTGAACACACCAGGATCATTCATGTGCATTTGTCAAACAGGCTATATCAAAATTGATGACTATTCCTGCACAGGTATGGACAAAATTAGCAAAATTAGGCATGTATATAGTTCTAATCTAACTCTCACTATTTGTCATCTATTGGATTTTCTTCATGTTTCTGAAACAGTTTGAACCCTCATTCAGATGTTCGTGAAACACGGCCCATGTTCTACCGTTATACATTGACTGGCGGTGGGTCCCCTGACCCGAGCTTGATAGGAATTTATGATGCTGTAAAATTCAGTCAAGGAGACCCACGGCCAGTTTATGGATCATGGTGTGTACATACACAGATGTCTGAATGAGTCTTAAGGCCCTGATAAACGGTACGAGATCATGAACAATATCGCTGAAATGTCACGGGTTTGGAGTCGTTCAAATGACATCTTTAGGACGTCATTGCGTGTTACACCGAGATACAACTACGATAAATCGTTGGATCGTTGATCGCAGATTTGAGAACATGTTCTCAAATCAAAACATCCTCGATCAGCCAACCTGCTGCATCGTTGTGTGTGACACAGCGATAACGATGTTGTTAACGAGTTCGCCTATTCAAAACGGTGAACAAGTATCGTTCGCTGCTCGCTTCATCATTGCTGCGTCGTCCATCATTGGTGCGTCGTCCACGATATCTAGACGTGTGTATCACCACCGATGTCAAAAAGATGTCCTAACGACCACGCTCCTGTGAGATCACTGATGATATCATTACAACATTAAAGCATGTAACGATATCTTTAAGGGTATGCTCAAACTAAGTTTTTCTCAGGTGTTTCGGTAGCTGTAAGGCTAGGGTAAGACCTGCGTCAGCCTTCATACTGACAATTCCGTTTAAAATTTAGTTTTTCTCAGCCTGAGCGCATAGCGTTAATGGCATGTAACGCTATGCGCCAGCTGCCTATTCATCACTATGGATACCTGATGCTTCACGCAGCCGCCAGCTCAATACCAAAGACCGGATATGCGCTATTGCAGATCGCACAGGAAACGCGGTTTGTAGTGTTTTCCTGTGTGCTCCGAAATAGTGCGAGATTTGGAACTCTGGACTTGTGTGTCAAACGGCAGCCTGCACTGTAAGTCCAGCACCCATAGGAATCAGTTGCTAGTATTAGCGCAGCGCTACAGAAATTAACACTTTGCAAAGGCTAGGGTCAGACTTGCGCCATGCATTTGCTAAAAATATGTTTTTTTCATGTCCAAATGTGTAAAAACGCATGCGTTAATGCACTTGTAGACTCCAAGGCAAAAAAAGCATTGCTAAAGTGAAATGCATTTGGCGCTATGCGTTTTTTGTATTGCACAAAAAAAGTGGGCTGCAGCATTTTTGGGCCTGTTATGGAAAACGCATGCGTTTTTTTAACATGGGAAGCTACAATACGTGGGATGCACATCCGGAGAATTAAAGCGCCAGATTTGCAGACACTTATCAGACGCCACAAATTCCAATGCGGTTAATATATCTTCTGCATCCAGACACTTTGCCTCAGTGCATGGAGGCGATACAAAAACATTTTCTTTCAGTGGTATTGATAAAATAGTCAACTCTTTCAGGGGAGGAGACCTGAGACGTAAATTATTACAAAAAGAAAGTTTTTGGATCTTCAGTTTGGGCACTAGAATCCCACTAGGTTTAAATATTAGACATGACATTATTCTTCAATACTAATATATAAATCTTGTAATATGATTGAAGCAGATTAATAGAAAATATATATTTTTATTTTTACTGTGTTTGTATTAAGATTTTCATTGTTCAATTTACCTTGAACCAATTGTATATTATGGGGCAGATTTTTTACACCTGTGATGAATATGGGGGAGTGTATATAAGTATACTTCCGGATCATCAAAAATGAGCCATGATTAAGACCTGAGTGCGTCGAAACGCGTTGGCCTGTTTGTACACTTGTACTGCCTATTATATGGATGTTATTTATCATTTAATAAAAGAAGAAAAATACTGGAACCATCCTGCTGGAATTTCTTCTTCTAATTGCACCAGCCCACAACCAGGGCGTTGTCCTTGCAGGCCTGGAACCAGTGGAAGCTGATCCAGGGTTTGTAAGTGGAGCCGGCGGCAGCGCTTAGCTTCTGGTTGCTATAGGGATCAATACACAGGTGGTACGTAGCGTTACCGGCATGTAACGCTATGCGCTCTGCCTCAGAATTTCTAAGTTTTCAGTGGATCCGGCAGGCTCAGGGCAGATGCAAGTCTGACCCTAGTCTTAGGGTAAAGCCACACTTGCATCAAACTCGTGGGAGTGTAATGCGAAATAATCTTGCATTGCACTTGGACCAACATTAATCAATAATCAATCAGGCAGCACAGACCTGCGATTTTTTTCCTCGCTTCTATATGGAGCGAGGAAAAATTGCAGCATGGTTTGATTGTATGCGAGTCTTGGATCACTCACGCTCATAATAGTCTATGGGCGCGAGTGAAATATAGCACTGCACTGACACACATGCGAGTGCAGTGCAATAAGTGCACAGACTGACAATGGAGGAGATAAGGACATTAATCTCTTCCTCTCCTCCACAGTTGTGATCGGAGCTTGCAGCAATTTTACTGTCCGGGGCAAAAAATGAGCAAAACCGGATCCTCACGTATCCGGGGTGTTAAAACGCCCATTACATGGGAGTCTATGGGTGCCAGATCACGCCTGATCCGGCAAAAAAACGATCCGGTTCCCGGATACCGGGTGCTGAAAGAGCGGTGGCTCTGAAATTCAAACCGCGCTTGTTCAGCACCTGGACAGTGCAGCTGAAATAGCTGCCGCTGTACTTCAACACCTGGAGACCTCCACAGCTGAAATATCAGCACCATAGCTTGCTCTCCTGCACTTGGGGTGCTGGAATTTTAGCACTGGACAGCGGAACAGGTGAACAGGAACGAATCCGGCACAAAACAGGATCGGAGGGCATATTTGCCCTCTGGTTCTGTTCGTCCGGTGCCTCCTGCAAAACACCGGACACAACCTGACAGCCGAAAACCGTTGTGCGAAGCCGGCCTAAGGGTACCTTTACACGCGGCAACTTTACTAGGAATTTCACTGGCAACTTACTGGTTGCAGTGAAATCATGGTCACATTGTTCTATCTTGTTGCTGTGTACAAATGGAACAATGTCTCCATGATTACACTGCAACCAGTAAGTTGCCAGTGAAATTCCTAGAAAAGTTGCCGCGTGTAAAGGTACCTTAAGACGGATGCTGAAACAACTGCCCGACACTTGGCATCCTTCTGTTCTAATTAATAGTCTCTGTGTACGCTACCTGCCAGGATTTGGATGGCTTTCAAAAGCTGGCAGGTAAGAAAATGAGAGGTGCCACATAACCCCTTTAAACTTCCATCTTCACTGCATGGAAAGAAGACAAGCATGCAATGCAAGCACCATTAGTCTATGCTGGCCTCAGAAGAGGTTGTTGGTCCAAGATTTTAACAGTCTGCTAAGGCATAAATGCCTGCTTTGTAGAGCTGATTTATTGTCCATGGCTTTTTTGCATTACGGCAATAATGATTAAATCTACAGTGTAAAAAGTTCACATCCTGTGCAGACAAGATCTAAAGTTACTTTACATATTTGATCTAGCCTGCTATGAAATATACAGGCAACTAATTACTGAAAGGCAATTAAAAATATCTGCAGGCAATACTAACAGATCACTAGTAAGATGAATCCTTTCATCACTAAAGGCCCTTGGTGCTTTTGTGGTGTAGTGATTTGACAGAAATTGTAACACATGGCTAGTTCTGTTGGAAGCAAATGGAAAAGCGATTTCTCTTTCATGGAATATGTGCTTTTATCTGTGTACAGGAAGTACAGAAATGAATAGGACATCTCCAATAGTAATTTGAATAACAATATAAATGTAAAAATGAAGTAAAAAGCTTGCAATCTTATTATATGCTCTATTAAAACATTTGCAGAGGAAATTTACTTATGGTTTTTCTGCCCTGATTCAATTTTACCTTTGTATGACTTTTTCGGTATATTAAATATTTGAATACATTGTCCTAAAAAAAGGAAAGACTGTTTTTCTTTATTTCAATTTCCTCAGCAGGCATCCTTTTGGCTGAACTTAAAGTTTATTAAAATAGAAATTTATAAAAACTTTAAAAATAAAGCAAAATTAGTTCAGACTTCCATTTTTATTTTTTTTTTGAACATTAAATTTTTATTGATAGAAATTCCATAATATCAACAAACAGAAATACAAGCAAAAAAACTCTCCAGTCTAGACCTTTACAGTTAAAATTATGTAGATGATAGGTAATAAGGTCTGATATTAATAATCACCTATAGGTGAATAACAAGACACAACAAATCGGAAGGGGGGGAACAAAACCAATGGGAGGAGGTGGAAGGGGAGGATAAATAAGTTTGCATAACTGCTGTAGAACATTTCAGTCCAAGATAATAGTACGTATCAAGAAATCCCTGCAAAAGATAATGAACATAACCAGAGGCTACATACAGTAAGGCATTTGTGAATTCAGATACTAAAGGACACTGAATTATAATTGGACATGAGCCAAGGATCCCACCAATTGGCTATCTTGGTTCTCCGCTTAAGTTTATGTGCAAGAATAAGCTCATACTAAGGGTGGAGATTAATTTGGGAAAGCAATTCTTCTTGTGATGGGACATTTGGTGACTTCCAGTACTTAGCCACACATTGTCGGGCTGCTACTAGAATATTTGTGACAATGGGACGTAGAGGGGAAAGGCTAATCTGATAGACTAAATCCCAGAAGATGGTTCCAATGTGATAGGGATCCTTGTTATATGTATGAGCAACGTTTCTATAATTCTCTAAAACCCTCGGTTATGTGGGCATTCCCACAACATACACTAAATGGTACCTACTTGCTTACAATTCTTCCAACAGAAAGATGAGGGGTAAGGATTCTTTCCTTTAAATTTTGCCACCCTATCTGGAGCTAAGTACCAGCCTAATTGTAATTTCTTGGCTTGTTCCATGTGGTTAATACATATTGTGTTACAAGACGCGTGTGTAGACACCTGTTGCCATTGCTCCAGTGAGGCCGAGAAAGAGAGGCGATCTTCCCATTTGAACATATAAAGTAATTTAGTTGTTCCTCTAAGGTTTAAAATCGCTTTTTATATGATAGCCACTCCATGGGTACTGGAGGATTCAGGTTTAAAAAACCTTTGCAAGGTGTCATTTGGAGCAATGAGGTCACTCTGTGGGAGCTGAATGGAGTGAAGGTAGTGCCGCAGTTGAAGATACCGAAAGAAGGTGGAATGCGGCAATGCATGTGTATTCCCTAATAAGGAGAATGGCATTACTCCATGTTGATCCATCACCTGATCCAGATGCAGGATACCCCGAGCTTTCCAGAGCAAGAGGGAGAGAGACTCCACTGAATTCTCCACTGCAGACAGAGAAATATAACGATATAGGAATAGGAAGAACTCCCTACCCATCTGGGACCACACTTTTAGTAACGCTGTCATAGACCTTAAGTAGGATGATAAGGAGGGATTTTGAAGAAGATTGACTTCTAGTAAAAGTTTGGTAGAATTCTGGGGAGCCAAAGACAATTCAGTCTGCATCCACAGAGGGGTCAGGGAGTCTGCCCACCATGTTTTAGCAGCCGCAAGGTGTACTGCCTTGTAGTAGGAGTAGATGTCTGGGACACCGATACCACCTAGCCTGTAAGGGAGGGTAAGAATATTGGCCCCTATGCAGTGGGGTTTATTTCCTCAGATAAAGCGTCCTAAGGTAGACTGAAGCAAATTGAGGTATTTTCTAGGAAAGAAAAGAGGCAAACATCTAAGAATATGTAATATTTTGGGTAGGTAGACCATTTTGACAATTTGGATTTTGGCTGCTCAGGAGAGGTATAAGGCCACGTAAGTATCAAATTCTTTTTTAATTTTTTTAGGAGTGCTTCACAGTTATGTTGGACAATCTTAGAAGTGCGGGTAATATGGCCCCCAGGTAGGAAATCCCACACAAAAGGAAACTTGTCTTAGAGCTCAGCTTTTGTGAAGGGGTTATATTTATAGGATATAATGAGGACTTACAGGGGTTTAATTTGTATAGAGACACGCTGGAGAATTCTGTCAGAATTGACATTATGCGTGGGATAGTAGTACTGACATCCGAGCAGATGAAGATGACATCGTCCGCGTACAAGAAGAGGGAGGCGGCGCCATCTTTAGAGGCTGAGAAGCTGAAGAGTGGGTGCTGGAGAAGAAGTCAGATACACGGCGAGGTGAGAAGCGCTTTGTTGGTCTCACCCGTCCCATTTGATTCCTGGGTGCTCCAGGGGGCTGCAAAGTGTGGAAGGGAAGCAGCTGTACCTGCAGTGAGCGCTGTGGAGAAGCTTTAGTGCCCGTGGGTCTCGGAGCTCCTGAGTCAGGCAGCCTTCGCCTGCTGCAACAGGCCATGCCCCCAGACTTCCATTTTTCATGTACTAGTTCAATCCATTTTTTTTGCCAAACAGGACATGTATCTGTGACGCCCCACAGGGCTGTGGGGTACTCAGAGATCGGGCCAGTCAGTTCTTTGGGAGATCACGGTGCCGGTGACCCGGCTCCGTGACCTTGGGTGTGCAGTGAAGGGGATATTTACAGGGCAAAGTTTGTGACGCCACCTGTGGTACTCGGCCAGGGCCAGCCAACGCTGCAGGATATGACTGCTTGGGCAGATGGTATGGCTCCCCACTGGTAGAGTGGGGTCCCAGGGCAGGTGGAATGTCTATACAGACCGATGGTCAGCAGAGCTGCAGTGAGTGGAAGGCTCAGGGAAATAACCAGATGACACCAGGGGTGCAGATCTTTACCTTTACTTGCTGATCAGGCAAGGTATACCCAGCTGGGTGCTGTGTTCCTCCATGGTGCAGACAGGCCAGCTCCCAAATGGTTGGGGTTGCTCCTCCAGACACCTTTCTTGGCCTCTCCTGGTTGCTTTCTCCCTGCGCTGTATACTCGCCCTCCTTCCCAGTGCCTTCGTGGACAGGGTCCCAGGCTGATGGCTGCGGGCCTTGTCGAGTGACTGTGGTAGCACATCCCCTGGCCCTAGTTCTAGCCATCATCCTGCTGCTTATCCACTCTTTGTGACCACTGCCTTTGCAGAAGCAGTGGCCTCCGGTTTTTCTGGTTGAGGCATGCAGCACTCCCACCAGATCTGGGCTGGTCCCCTCAGGCAATCTGTCCCTCTGCCCAACTAGGGGCAGGCAAGATTGGGGGCACACATGTGGGTCCCCCACTTCCGTGTCCCCTAGGACCCTCTCTATCCTCCATCCGCTCCGGACGCCTTCCTCCTCTCTCTCTCCTCCCTCCTTTGTCTCTCTTCTTGTTCTTGCTCACTCTCTACCTACCCCCTCTACCTAACCCCTCCTCCAAATGGGACTCTCCCTGAATAGCGTCCACCCAGACCCCCATGTCTGGAATTGGGATGGTGTTGGATGCAGGGGTACTGTCTTTGACTTGCAAACCCTCTCACCTGGGAGTAGTGACACCACACTTAGGGAGTAGGTGCAGCATCACTGTGGCGAACAGTCTGCAGGGCGCCGCATATCCATTACAGTCTACGAGCTTGTTTTCATGTCCCTGTTTTTTCTTTGCGAATCAAGTGTCTTAAAAAATACACAGACGTCCAATTTTGATCCAAATCATGAATGTAGCTCGTCCAATCATATCAATAGGTCTGTAAAAAAACAGATAGCACTCAGATGTCACTCTTGTGTCATCCAATTGGCATTTGTGTTTTACAATTTTATTCGGTCAGAGACGCTTGGAAATGTTTTATTATTTTTTTCATACAAAAAAAAACAGATGCTGCACTTATGATAAAAAAAGATACGTGGACAAAAAGGAATAAATAGTAGATCTAGCACAAGCATGAAAAACTGTATTTTGCATATTCCCCCCAAAAGAGTAAATATCTGAATTAAGCCTTACATAGAGGATGAGGAAGATATTTGTTTTGTAAATGAAGTCTGCATTTGCTATAGAGTCAGATTCCTTCTGCTTTTAATGAAAAACATAGCTGCATTTGGAAGGACATTTATCAAAGGTTCTGAAAAAATAAGATGGAGCAATCAACGTTGCAACCAAAACAGCAACATCCTGATTGATTGAAACTTAAAATTGCTCCACATCTCCTTTACTCCACTTTTTATGAATCTCCGTTATAGTTTTTAATAGTGGAAAACTGTGGTGTATGCAGGATTTGTCAATGGGGAATTTATGAGCAACAAGAAAATAATAATATAATATTTATTCACTTATATAGAGCCATTAATTGCCACAGCACTTTATATACATCAGTAACACTATCTCCATTGGGGTTCATATTCTAAATTCTCTATCAGTATGTCTTTGGAGTGTGGGAGGAAACCAGGGAATGTGGAGAAGCCCACGCAAACACGGGGAGAACATACAAACTCCTTGTTAGATGTTGACCTTGGTAGGACTCCAGGACCCCAGCACTGTAAGACTGCAGTGTTAACCATTGAGCCACCGTGTGCACTCATGTGTGCAACTAAATGCATGTCCATGCAATCCTAGGTTTGCTAATCTGCAGAATCCGCACAAAAATTAATAATACCTCCTATTTATCACAAACATAGTGTGCACCAGAGAATTTGACTTCAAAAAAGTATTTAACTTGTTAGCACGATTTTGTAATGTAAATTAAAGATATGGCTGTATTATGAACTGATTACATTGATACCTTTAGTGAAAAAATCTCATCGTTTGAACTTTTCTAATAATTATGTCTTCTCCTCCCTGTCTGTGATTCCCTGCCAGTCCACCTGCATCTAATATGTGAATGACAGTTCACTGCTGAGATTTCAAATAGAGAATGCAGGTCATTCACAAACTAAAGATGGGCAAAGAGGCCTGGGGAAATCACAGACAGGGAGGAGACAGATCTAGCCCGGAATGGCTATAAATAAAGCAATGATCTAGTACACCTGTACACCGAAATCTAATTAGCAGAAGACTTTAAATGATGATTTAAGAAGAACAAAAAGCAGATTTCTTGGTCAAAGTTCTCAATTTAATCTGTATTACAGCAACAAGTTCTCCTTTAGGTAAAAAGGACAGGTTTCGGATTCTGCGAAGAAAGTGAACCAATGTGTGTGGACAGCTTTTCCCTGAATCACATAGGTTTTGCTTGGAATGAAAAATGTAAGTTTAGATTAGTATAGATTGACATAAAACCAAGGTAAAGATGTAGCACAAAAATGCAGTAAGAACGCAGTGTGTGAACATAGCCTTACTGACACACAGGAGCTGAGCTGCCTCTTTCGCTGTCATCATCTGTACTCCAAATGAGTATATTGTTATATCAAAACAGAGAAAGGAAGAAAAAGTAAGAGTTTGTGAGCCACTTGCATTTTTTTTTTACAGGAATGAAAACAGCTCTAGCAGTAAAATAATGTGCAAGTTTGATAAGTTTCCATGTTTAACAAAATTGTAAAAAGGAAAATAAAAGTTGTTACTGTTTAAAGGACTCTGTCAGGTCATTTTTCAGTATGATACTAATACTACCTTTGAATAGTGCCTCGGCAGACCTTTTAAAACATGTAAAAATCTTTACTACACCCTGTATAGTTTCCTTGCTATAAGCATCTTCACATCCTGCAGTCAGATGGCTTCACTAGTCCATTCCATTTCTTGCAATACTGAATAGTTAATCATATGTAAATGTTATTTAAATATCCAAGCCCATCCAAGTTGGTATTCCCTTCTTCCCCTTATGCTGGAGTCAGTCACTGAAAATATCAGGCTTGGGCAAGCTGCTTCTAAGAGGGGAAGGAGAGTGAGAGAGAAAGGAGGGGGAAGGTGTATGTGCAACAACTCTTGTAGTAACATCAGTACAGTGTGTGCTGTCTGTGAGAGATGTCTATGTGTTTATATGAACGTTAGTTTTCCTGCAGATATGTAATGCGTGTATCTGCTGAACAAATGAACAAATGTTCATATAAACATGTAGAAATATCTCAGACAGCACACACCTCACATATGCCTCAGATACACACAATGACACTGCTTTATGCTGAAGGAAACTGAAGGTGTCAGAGTTGCATCTAAGAGCACATATCTTCCCCCTCTCATCTGCAGTGAGTGCAGACAAAACAGGATATGCTGCCCTGGAGAGCAGCACAGACAGAGGAGGATGCAGAGCCCCCATGTGAGGGATTTATACTGAACTTTCCTTGTGTGCTTGCAGAGGAGGGCAGTGCAGAGGGGATGGCAGTGATGTCACTACATGAATATTCATTCCCTGGGGAGTGGGCATCAGAGAAGTAAGTAACAATCACTCACTGTGATTGACAGATTGAATGAATCTCTTTTTTGCATTTTACAGAGGGTAGGGGGTGAGTAAAAATAAAAGTAATACATGAATAGAAAGAGCTTCACCAGAGGAAATATTTAATGATATCAGTTACAAATGGATTTTTGACCTAATAGGTTCCATTTCAGTGATGCTAATTTGTATAGCTGAAAAATATATGACAATATTATGTTAACCTTGTTTCAAGGATGTTTGAACCATTTACACTTTATCAAAACGATAACACGTAGAAAGCTTATTACACTAAAGCTTGCACAAACTAAACAGTCATGGTAAGGATTATTTTTTCATTATAGAAGAATGTGAGGTGACATTGACAATTCAGTGATCGAGTTTGCATCAGCATAGACACTCAGCACCATGCATTACTAACTCAGATAAGGTTTCACTGTCCTCTGCTAGATTCCTGCTGTTGGGCTGAAGGTTCACAAGCCCTAGCATATGCTATCTAATGACAAGTAGTCATTGTCAGCTGAAGGGGCCAGAGCTCCAAACCATCAGCAGGATCCAGGCAGGTGTGAAAGTACAGCCAGTGATTTCAGCATGCGTGCTCGGACTCCCATCACTCATTGAAAGGTAGTCTTGCCCCACCATCGACCCACTTTTCTCATTTCCTCTGATCTCGGGAACCAAACAGCACGCAGTGACTAACAGAGGTGTATATGCTCACAGAACCAGCACAAGTAATAAAAATATATTAAAAACTGATGGTTAGGAAGAGTTACGGCATATAAAATAATATTTATTCATTTATATAGCACTATTAATTCCATAGCACTTTACATACATTAGCAACATTGACCTCATTGTAGCTCACAATCTAAATATCCTAACACTATATGAAGGTTTTAATTTTGAGAGGTAATTTCAAATCCCAAAAACATCGAAGGGTGTGTGAATCCAAGCTTATAAGAAGTTTCAATTGTATACAAAATGGACTGAACATCGCTGATGGGTTTATGGCTCATTACCACGTCTAAACAATGTTGTTCAAAGACAAGGAAATCTTAGACACCAACTTTTCTTAGAAATTAGTGTCCTAAAGACTTTATGACCACTAGGCCTGCCTGATTGAAGATTATCTCCAAGGCTGCTTTGTTTATTTTGCCAAATGTCCAGTCCCTGTAATGTGTATTCAGTCAAATGTCCAATCATTTTAGTTGTGCATGCATATATTTTGAGTTTCATTCAATAACTTGTCATACCATGACTGATGAAGAGACCTGAGTCGTCTTAAAAGCTCGCCTTATAACATCATTTATTAAATTTTTGTTAGCCATTAAAAGGTACAAACCACAAGATTTTTATCTTGTTTCTCACACTGAGAGCAATCAACATTTTCTCAACTGGCTAAGGGTGCTTTCACACTACGGATTTTGAAGGGAGCCGATGCTGTCCGATAAATTCGGACAGCATCGGCTCCCTTCTGATGCTTGGAATCGGGTGCCAAATAGGCACCAGATTCCGGCATAAAATCGTTGCCGGGCTGAAAAAAAAAAAGTTTATTCTCACCTCCCCCCCGAGCCCCTGCCGTCTCCCGCTATCTTCCTGGAGGCTCCCGGTGGCTCATGCAGGTTCCCGGTGGCTGCAGAGGTCTTCCTCTGCTGTTCAGGACCTGTGGTGATGTCACAGTCACGTGACCGCGGGTTCCACCATGGTAACCCGCGGTCACATGACTGTGACATCACCGCAGGTCCTATACAGCAGAGGAAGACCTCTGCTGACACCGGGAACCTGCATGAGCCACCGGGAGCCTCCAGGAAGATAGTGGGAGACGGCGGGGGCTCGGGGGGGAGGTGAGAATAAACTTTTTTTTTTTTTTTAACCCCTGCGCTCCCAGTTGAGCATTTTTACTGTACTGAGCATGCTCAGTACAGTAAAATCGGGTCCGATGAGACATCAGATGTTTCCTCGGACCCTTCTCCATAGGGCCCCATGTTATAGGGATCGGGTCAGATCGAATGTGCACTAAATGCCATCAGATTTGGTCCGATCCGAGTCTGTCAGATTTTATTTTCGGTGCAAAAATCGTTGCAGGCAACGATTTTTTTCACCGGAAAAAGATCGGGAAAAATCGGGCAGAATCGGATCGGACCAAATCGGATGGCATTTAGAACACATGGGATGCATGGGGTCCGAAAATCGGTCCGATGCTGTCCGATTTTTATCGGACAGCATCGGAAATGAAGAAATCGTAGTGTGAAAGCACCCTAACACGGTACCAAACCTTTTTCTTCTATATTTTTTTACCTACTTCCGTTTTGATGATATTTTGTTTGAGATATCCCAGTGCATGCTGGGATCCTCAAACAAGATATCATCAGAAGGCAAAGGCTGTTGTTTTAAACTGCATTGGAGGGCTGCATTTTGTTCTGGGGCAATATTAGTGCATCATTGTGCTATACACTACTGGATAGCGCAAACCTGAATAAAGTAGTACTGTATACGGAACTAGGCAATACATTGGTGTATATGTATATTATTTTCTGTGATACGGCTATTAATTCCTTCATGACCAAGAATGTACCTATATGTCCTTAATTGTATCCCTGACTTTGATGCGAGCTCATATGCATAAGCTTGCATCATTCCCCACACATATTGGCTGGTCTGATGATCCAACATGTGCAGCTAAGAGATGTTGGTAGATGGGAGATCCACCCATGCCTTTTAATCCTTTAGATCATGCTGTCAAACTCTGGCGGTGCAATCTAACATATGTCGGTGAGGATTACGCAGTTCATTGGTGGCTCCATGACGCAATTGTGGGGCGCTGATGGATTTTCATGACAGCAAGGGGTCAGATGATGACCCCTGTGGCTGTAATGGCAAAGTTCCTGTGAACACTGACTGAGCCCTGGCATTCACATTTCATAAGCATTTCTTATGTTCAGAGGGATGCTGAAGCATTGCTCTGAACAGCAGAAGCAATCAGACACTGTAGGCTTCAAGTGTTTAAGGGGACTTATAAAATTAATAAAAAGTGAAATCAAAGTTTTCAAAAATACACATATTTGGTATCGCCGTGTTCAGAAATGCCCGATCTATCAAAATATAAAAACTATTAATCTGATTGGTAAAGTGCGTTCTGAGGAAAAAAAATCAAAACGCCAGAATTACAGTTTTTTTAGTCGCTGCAACATTGCAATAAAATGCAATAACAGGAGATCAAAACATCCCGTCTATCCAAAGATGGTATTTAAAATGTCAACCGAAGACGCAAAAAATAAGCAGTCACAAAGCCCCAGATCCCGAAAAATTTGAACGTTAACTGGTCTCGGAAAATAGCACAATAATTTTTTATTTTTTTTTTAAATAAAATTCAGAATATTTTTTCACAAGTTAAATAAAAGTAAAAGTATACATGTTTGGTATCTACAAATTCGTACTGACCTGACCTGGGGAATGATATTGTCAGGTTAGCTTTACCATATAGCAAGCATGGTTAATAAAAACCCCAAAAAACAATTGTTTTTTGCAATTTCACTGCACTTGAATTTTTTTCCCATTTTCCTGTACACTATATGGTAAAATAAATTATGTCATTCAAAGGAACATCATGTCCCACAAAAAAGAAGCCCTCATATGAAGCTAACATTAAATGAATCAGAAATACACTCTACACATTGTTAATGTGGTAAATGACTATTCTAGCTGCAAACGTCTGTTTTTCAATGCAGTATCTACACAGGTGTATATATAGAGGCTCATTTCCAACAACCACCACTCCAGTGTTTAATGGTACATTGTGTTTGATAACTGTGTAAGAAGGCTAATGGATGTTTGGAAAACCCTAGAAAACCCTTGTACAAGTACTGTATGTTAGCACAGCTGAAAACGGTTTGGCTGATTAGAGAAACTATAAAACTGACCTTCCTTTGAGCTAGTTGAGAATCTGGAGCATTACATTTGTTTGTTCCATGAAACTCTCAAAATGGCCAGAAAAAGAGAACTTTCATGTGAAACTCGACAGTCTATTCTTGTTCTTAGAAATGAAGGCTATTCCATGCAAGGTGTTGCCAAGAAACTGAAGATTTCCTACAACGGTGTGTACTACTCCCTTCAGAGGAGAGCACAAACAGGCTCTAACCAGAGTAGAAAGAGAAGTGAGGAGGCCCCGCTGCACAACTGAGCAACAAGACAATTGGAGTCTCTTGTTTGAGAAATCGATGCCTCACAGCTCCTCAACTGGCAGCTTCATTAAATAGTACCCACAAAACGCCAGTGAAGAGGCGTCTCTGGATGCTGGCCTTAAGGGTAGAGTGGAATAAAAAGCCATATCTGAGACTGGCTAATAAAAGGAAAAGACTAATATGGGCAAAAGAACACAGACATTGGACAGAGGAAGATTGGAAAAAGGTTTTATGGTCAGACGAATCAAAGTTTGAGGTGTTTGGATCACACAGAAGAACATTTGTGAGATCAGAACAACTGAAGAGAAAATTATTATTTCAAATATAAATCATTATTTCTAACCTTGTCAATGTCTGGACTATATTTTCAATTCATTTTGCAACTCATTTGATAAATAAAAGTATGAGTTTTCATGCAAACACAAAATTGTCTGGGTGACCCCAAACTTTTGAACAGTAGTGTATGTGCTCAGAAACTCTGAAATTTCTACATTAGATACCTATTACATTTACTTCCAGTTTCATTATTCCAAAAATGACAAACTCTATCTAGACTGATAAAAAGGCTGATGGGCTCTGCAGACCTGTTACCCATAATCACCAGGAGAATTTATTGCAAGCAACAGTAATTACAGACGGTAATTGGTGTCATTTACCTTGTTATAGACCAATGGATGTGACGAACTTGGGACAAACCATCTGTCACACACTGTTAATTTTCAAGATATGGATTTCATCGCTGCACGAGGTCGCTGTTGATGAAGAAATTAACAATATCACCAATGACATCAAGGCTTTATGAGCCTTGATTCTACATGTAGAGGCTGCTGTCATATTTGTATGTGGTAATACTTGTATATTAACAGAAATTTTTTGAAGAGATGCTTCCTTTATATGATATATGATAAATCGTGGAACAGGGATTGGGGCTAGGATTCCAAAATAGCCGCATAACAAATAGAGTCATTTGGTATGTAAGGACATTGTGAAGATGCAGGCCAGAGTACTATGCTGATCAGACACAATAACGGGCATAATGTGTAAGGCTACATTCACACAGTTTTTGATGCGTTTTTTTTGATGATCCATTTTTGCTGTGGCAGTGCAGGGATAATGATCAATTTCTGAGCTTCCCAGCAAACTAAATGAGTTTTCAAGATTTGCCATTCAAACACAACGTTTTGCAGTGGTGCATTTTGTGGTTTAAAAACGAATCCTCAAAAAAATGAGCATATCAATTTGTGTGGGTTTTTTCTGATCTGCTTTTATATTGAAAGCATTGTCTGTGGGTTTACAAAATGCAACAGTCTAAAACGCATTAAAACCAGGTCAATTATGGATGATAAGTTTTTTTATGTGTTTTTTTTTTTTGAGAAGCTGATCCAGTTTTGCAGCTGAATAATGGATCTTCAAAAAACGTTGTGTGTGAATGTAGCCTGTTGATTGCTCTCAGTGTGAGAAACAAGATAAAAATCTCGTGGTTGTGATACCTTTTAATGGCTAACAAAAATAAAATAAATGATGTTATAAGGCGAGCTTTCGAGACGACTCAGGTCTCTTCATCAGGCATGGTATGACAAGATATTGAATGAAACTCAAAATAAATGCATGCACAACTAAAATGATTGGACATTTGACTAAATAAACATTACAGGGACTGGACATTTGGCAAAATAAACAAAGCAGCATTGGAGAGGGTCTTCAATCAGGCAGGCCTAGTGGTCATAAAGTCTTTAGGACACTAATTTATAAGAAAACTTGGTGTATAAGATTTCCATGTCTTTGAACAACATTGTTTAGACTGGTAATGAGCCATAAAACCATCAGCGATATTCAGTCCGTTCTGTATACAATTAAAACTTCTAATTAACTTGGATTCACAGACTCTTCAATGTTTTTGGGATTTGAAATTACCTCTCAAAATTAAAACCTTCATATTATCAATGTTATGTCCCTGGCCAGAAAAATGCTCCGTTACTGGAAAATGTTTTTTTTCTTCTGTAATTGTGTGACGATGAAACCTCATCCTTGCTCTTAGACGTTGCCCAGGCTCACCAACATAGAAAGACCCCACTGGGTATATGGTGCACATAATTAAATATTCCACATTGGAAGAGGAGCATGTGAAATTCAACATTTTTTAAGCATTTTCCAGCTACAAAGATTACCACAAAGACATGCAGCTGCCAGAGTGTCTCCATTCACAGGTAGTAACGTCATATACAAAAATACAGTGGTATAGGCATGAGTAGCTCATCTGCCAGAGTGTCTCCATACACAGATATTTCTCTCATATACAGAGATACAGTGGTATGCCCCTGAGCAGCTAGTCTGCCAGAAAGTGTCTCCATACACAGGTAGCACCCTCATATACAGAGATACAGTGGTATGGCCCTGAGCAGCTACTCTGCCAGAAAGTGTCTCTATACACAGGTAGCACCCTCATATACAGAGATACAGTGAGTCATGAGCAGCTCACCTGCCAGAGTGTCTCCATACCCAGGTATTTCTCTTGTATACATACACAGGTAGCACCCTCATATACAGAGATATAGTGGTATGGCTTTGAGCAGCTAGTCTGGCAGAGAGTGTCTCCATACACAGATATTACCCTCACATACAAAGATACAGTGGTATGGCTCTGAGCCACTAGGCTGCCAGATAGTCTCTCCATACACAGATATTACCCTCATATACAGTACAGACCAAAAGTTTGGACACACCTTCTCATTAAAGATTTTCTGTATTTTCATGACTATGAAAATTGTAGAATCACACTGAAGGCAT
Source organism: Allobates femoralis (assembly GCA_033576535.1). Classification (NCBI taxonomy): domain Eukaryota; kingdom Metazoa; phylum Chordata; class Amphibia; order Anura; family Aromobatidae; genus Allobates; species Allobates femoralis. The sequence continues at coordinate 341,676,137 of JARQOC010000004.1, read as the reverse complement.
CAAAACCATGAATTAACACATGTAGCATTATATACTTAACAAAAAAGTGTGAAACAACTGAAAATATGTCTTATATTCTAGGTTCTTCAAAGTAGCCACCTTTTGCTTTGATTACTGCTTTGCACACTCTTGGCATTCTCTTGATGAGCTTCAAAGCAGCAAAGCACCCCCACACCATCACACCTCCTCCTCCATGCTTCACGGTGGGAATCAGGCATGTAGAGTCCATCCATTCACCTTTTCTGTGTCGCACAAACACACGGTGGTTGGAACCAAAGATCTCAAATTTGGACTCATCAGACCAAAGCACAGATTTCTATGGTCTAATGTCCATTCCTTGTGTTCTTTAGCCCAAACAAGTCTCTTCTGCTTGTTGCCTATCCTTAGCAGTGGTTTCCGAGCAGCTAGTTTTCCATGAAGGCCTGCTGCACAAAGTCTCCTCTTAACAGTTGTTGTAGAGATGTGTCTGCTGCTAGAACTCTGTGTGGCATTGACCTGGTCTCTAATCTGAGCTGCTGTTAACCTCCAATTTCTGAGGCTGGTGGCTTGGATGAACTTATCCTCCACAGCAGATGTGACTCTTGGTCTTCCTTTTCTGGGAGGGTCCTCATGTGAGCCAGTTTCTTTGTAGCACTTGATGGTTTTTGCAACTGCACTTGGGGACACTTTCAAAGTTTTCCCAATTTCTCAGACTGACTGACCTTCATTTCTTAAAGTAATGATGGCGACTCATTTTTCTTTACTTAGCTGCTTTTTTTCTTGGCATAATACAAATTCTAACAGTCTATTCAGTAGAACTATCAGCTGTGTATCCACCAGACTTCTGCACAACACAACTGATGGTCCCGCTAATTAAACCTGACAGGGCACACCTGTGAAGTGAAAACCATTTCTGGTCACTACCTCTTGAAGCTCATCAAGAGAATGCCAAGAGTGTGCAAAGCAGTAATCAAAGCAAAAGGTGGCTACTTTGAAGAACCTAGAATATAAGACCTATTTTCTGTTGTTTCACACTTTTTTGTTAAATATATAATGCCACATGTGTTAATTCATAGTTTTGATGCCTTGAGTGTGAATCTACAATTTTCATAGTCATGAAAATACAGAAAAATCTTTGAATGAGAAGGTGGTCCAAACTTTGATCTGTACTGTACATACAGTGGTATGGCCCTCAGCAGCTAGCCTGCCCAAGAGTTGCCCAATAGAGAACTTTAGTAGTGCCTACTAGAAACCACTTTGAATACTGTCTCTACCAGACACCGCTACCAAAAACAGAGTACATGTCATATGCCATTCCTGCCAGACAGCAGCCCATAAAGGTGGCCTGGCAAAATGCTCTGAGTTACCATGCTGGCATATTGCCTGAACCAACATGCTCACACATTGAGGCCTCAGTCAGGGAGGCCTAATGTCACAACCATTTTTCCAATAGCCACACTATATCTAGGAGGAGATAACATCTTTAAACTAATACTCAAAGATATTATAATATAGAAAGTTAATTCTTAACACAGCCAAAGCCATTGTAAATGTATATTTGGGTGTCGAGTTACACTTTTCTGCACTGACATGTAGGTGCATCTCAATGAAGATCCTGTCACCCCCAAAACGCCTCCTAAGCTATGAAAACATGTCCCTGCAGCATCCCATCACTAATCCCACACTCCTTTTTGCTCATAAAAGCAGCCTGTGAAAGAGAAGAAAAACGTTATATAACTTACTCATTATCGATGTTAATGAGCAGGGCCATATTCTTTAGTCACCCAGGTGGGCCAATGTCGTCATAATAACAGCCTTAATAGGCGTGATCTTCAATGCCTATTGTAATTAGCACCTCCCAGCTCTCCTCAGCGCTGGCGAGGCTGCAATGGGGCTGCAATGGGGCTGTAATGATGCGAATCGCGTCATTTCCAGCATCGGGTGACGTCAGTACACCCACGCCACATGCGCAATGCGGTACTTGAAGCCTATAGAGCGGCGCAGGGGTACATACGTCACTCGGTGCCGGAAATGACGCGATTCGCATCATTACAGCCCCATTGCAGCCCCATTGCAGCCTCGCCAGTTCTGAGGAGAGCTGGGAGGCGCTAATTACAATAGGCATTGAAGATCACACCTATTAAGGGTGCTATTATGACGAACATGGCCCCCTGGGTGACTAATGAATATAGCCACTGCTCATTATCATCGCTAATGAGTAAGTGATATAACGTTTTTCTTCTCTTTCACAGGCTGCTTTTATGAGCAAAAAGGAGTGTGGGATTAGTGATGGGATGCTGCAGGGACATGTTTTCATAGCTTAGGAGGTGTTTTGGGGGTGACAGGATCCCTTTAAAATACATCTAAAAGTAAATTTATTTCAGTAAGTATAGTCTGTACCAGCAGAGTGATCTATTTCAAGGGTTTATTTTTGTTAATGTTGATGATTATGGCTTACAGCCAATGAAAACCCAAAGGTCACTATCTCGGAAAATTAAAGTAGGGGGATGAAGGGTCTGAGAGATCAAATATTACATACATAGGTATCAGAGGCTCACTTGAGGTTGTGAGAGTCACACTCATTATAAAAACATATCACAGCTGCTGCAGTCCCCAGTGTGGTGCATATAGAGTAGGGAGGATGAAGGGTTAAACACCCACCTGCAGTATTCCACAAGACATCAAAGGATGAATATAATATTGATTTATTAGTCAATGCGTTTCAGCGCTCTCTGGCCCCCTCCTCAGGACAAATCAATATCATTTTAGCCATGTTTCAGGGGAGCCCTAAAACACGTTTACTAATAAATCAATATTATATTCATCCTTTGAAGTCTCGTGGAATACAGCAGCATTGTTTTTAACCCTTCATTCTCTCAACTTTAATTTTCTGAGATAATGACCCTTGGGTTTTCATTGGCTGTATGCCATAATCATCAACATTAACAGAAAAAAAACTTGAAATAGATCACTCTAGTTTGTAATGTCTCTATATAATATATGCATTCACTTTTTGCATATATTATATATATTGCATAAATTAACTTTTTGATGATATTCTAATTCATTAAGACCACTTGTATCTTTCTCTATCATGATATCATTGTTGTTTTAAGAATGCCTACACCTATAAGGGATAAGCAGCATATAACGGGTCAACTTCTCACCCAGAGGAAGCTGCAATTTAGTGCTGACTACTGCAGACAGTGCTCAATTGTGTCTGTATCCTGCAGAAGATAGGAATTGATTTTGGTTTGGCAGTAAGAGCCTGGGGCTCTGGGTGCGAGCTGCTAGCAGCAGCATTGTAAGAGACAATGATTTGGTGGCGTATCGCTGTTTAGTCACCTACTCCAATGACTGTGTTCAAGTGGAAGTGAAGACGGAATCTTCAAACTTCAGTCTAAACATTAAAATTCACAGCACACAAATGTGAAGAATCCGCTCCATGTTTAGGATATTAAAATTGCATTTAGATTTCTAGCCATTTGCTTTTTTATTTCATCTCCTTTTAACAAAGTCTCGCATTGTAGGAGCTGAAAGACCCACAGTGAATAAAAGACCTACAGAATCATAATAAAAGATATTACAGGAAAAAATGCTTTCACTGATCGCCAACTGCGATAAAGCTGCTTTAAAGCTGCAGATTAATAAAGAAAATATTATTCGTGATTATGTAAAGTACAAGGTACTAATACCCCTGCAGATGAAAGGTCTGCAATAAATGGGATAATCTGCTACATGATTTGGAGCTGTGGCTTTCAAAAATGCTTATTGGTGTATACTATATATCATGGACTTGTCTGATATATACGGTACATATACTGTATATATGTGTATATAATCAGGGAGAGAATTAGGTATTGAACATGTTAACAATTTACTAAGTAGATATCCTTTTAGAGGTGCTATTGCCAATAATTTCCACCAGATGTCTGTAACTACCCATCCGATCCATGCAAGAAAATCGAACTATGGATGTTCATAAATTTAGTGATGTGTAATACTGAGAATTTACATGGGGAAAAAGTATTGATACATGAAGACAGAAAGGTGCATGGAAAGTTATGATACCAGCTGAAATCTATCGTAGTTTTGAAAGCAACCCTCCACTTAGTGGAAAATAATATCAGCTGGTTTACCTGATGGCCTTTAAAAAGGTGTCTCATTACCAAGGAGCCACACAAGAAACTGGGTAAGACAAGTGAGCTGTGTCAAGATATTTACAAGCTTATTGTTGTAAAAAAATGGATGGCATTGGTTAAAGAAACATTTCTAAACTACTGAAGGTTCCAGGGAGCATTGTTGGGCTATAATGTAGAGGTGGAGAGAACATCATTTCACCATACACCAACCACAACCAGGTGCTCTAAACAAGATTTCAGACAGGGGGTGAGAAAAATTGTCAGAAGAGTTATCCAAGAGACAAGAAGCACCTGTGAAGAACTACAGAAAGATCTGGAATCGGGAGGTGCAGTTGTTTCAAAGAAAACAAAAAGTAATGCATCAACCTCCATGGCCTGTATGAACACTCCTGTATACACACTCACTACACCAACTCCATTGCTGGATAAAAAGCATGTTCAAGTGTGCTTAACGCTTGCTCAACAATACTTAGACAAGCCTGTGACAAACTAGGAAATGTAGTGTGGTCTGAGGAGACCAATAAGTTGAAACCTGTTTGGAGACCAAAAAGGCATTGCATATCAAACACTAAAGCACCATACCAACAGTGGAGTTTAAAGGTGGGAAATGCATGCAAAAGCACTGGCAAAATTCAATATTATTGCAAGAATGAAGAATGGACAAATGTATTCGGACATTCTTGATAAAACTCTGCTGCCATCTACCAGGATGATGAAGATGCAATGAGGGTGGACATTTCAGAAAGACAATATTCAAAACACACAGTCAAGGAAACTCTCAATTGGTTTCAGAGAAAGAAAACAAAGTTGCTAGAATGGCCCAGCCAATCACCTAGCCTGAATCCAATAGAAATGTTATGGAAAGAACTAAAGCTCAGTTTATAGAAGGAGCCAACGGGACCTGCAGGATGTGATGAGTGTTTGTGTGAAAGAATGGGACCAAAAACACATCTGAACAATATGTGAGTAGTTTCCCAATACAAGAGGCATCTTGAAGCTGTTATCACCAACAAAGGCTTTTGTGCTAAGTATAACTTAAATTTCAGTAAGCGTGTTCAGTACTTTTACCTTTTTTCAGTTTTCATTATTTCATGTCAATGGCACCTTTAGAAATATATTTACTTAAAAAATTGTGTGTTTTCCATACCTTTTTCACCGACTGTAATATAAAATTTAATGTACAAAAAAATTGGACATCTGCAGATTGTGCTAACAAACTAATTCTCTGTATTATTAATAAAAATGTATTATAAGCAATTACAGTAAGTTCATTAAGGTCTTTAAATTCAGGTGAACCCACCACATTTTGCAGACAGAACACATTTAAGGAAACTCTAGCCTTTTTATTAACCTGAAGCATCATTTGTATTTTATTTAGTGTTTTCCCTGAGTATTTTTCTGCCGCTGTTGGCCACCAGCGTTTTTTGGAGGATCTTTCAATGACTTTTGTGATGTATTTTTATTTGTTTTTTTTTCAGTGGTTTTTCTCCCTCAATTAAATACTGAAAAAAACAACAGGTTTTTTGAAGCCAGAATCATGGCAAATGCTCCATAAGACATTTCATTGAGTACAGAGCATGTTCTGAGTGGAAAATCAGAGAAATGACTGGCACAGAGCAGAGGCATCTGAGTAACAGCCAGATGGGTGACCCTGGATGATGCATTAACGATGGACCGGCAAGGGGAAAGCTTAGTTAGTGGGAGACCAATTAATAAAGAATTACAATAATCAAGGTGAAGTGGATCAGGGCCACTGTGAGGGTTTTTGTTGTTTCCATGGTGAGAAAGGGGCGGATTCTAGAGATGTTCTTCAGGTGAAAGCAGCAAGAGCGGACGAGAGATTGTATATATGGGGGGAAGGAAAGATCAGAGTCATACATAACACCCAAACAGTGAGCCTGCTGCCTAGGCGTTTTCGTGGTGCCGCACATTGAGAGGGAAATGTCAGATTTAGGGAGGTTAGCGGAGAGTGGGAGCAGAGAAAATTCAGTCTTGGAAAGCTTGAGTTTTAGATAGAGAGCGGACAAGATTTTGGAAACTGCTGTTAGACAGTCATTGTTTTTCTTTAGTACAGCAGGGGTAAGGTCAGGGAAAGAAGTATAGTTGTGTGTCATCAGCATAAAACACGAAAATGGGCTGGACAAAATTGTTGGCAGATTTGTAAAATTGTGGGTAAACTACTTTGTTTCAAGCATGTGATGTTCGTTTAAACTCAACCTGTGACAAGTAATAGGTGTGGGCAATTTGAAAATCACACCTGAAACCAAGTAAAAAGGGGAGAAGTTGACTCAATCTTTGCATCGTGAGAACATAAAGAGAAGAATAGAACTGTCTGAGACCTTGAGAAACAATATCAACATTCTCAAGTTTACAAGTCTATTTCTATCTTAAAGTTCCTTTGTTCCAGGTGTACAACCAAATCCAGATGTTTACAACCCATGTCACTGTAGCTAATCTCCCTGGATGTGGACAGCAGAGAAAAATTGATGAACGGTTGCAATGTAGGATAGTCCGGATGGTGGATAAGTAGCCCCAATCAAACTCCAAAGAAATTCAAGCATTCCAGCAAGTTCAGGGTGCATCGGTATCAGCACAAACTATCTATCAGCATTTGAATGAAATGAAATGCTATGACAGGAGACCCAGGAGGACCCCATTGCTGCAACAGAGACATAAAAAAGCTAGACTGCAAGTTTGTCAAAATGTGCATGAGTAAGCCAAAATCATTTTGGGAAAGCGTCTTGTAGACAGATGAGACCAAGATAAAGCTTTTTAAAGTACTTCATTTTAATGTTTACCAAAAATGGAATGAGGACTACAAAGAAAAGAACACAGATTAAAGTCAAATATAGTGGAAGTTCAAAGATGTTTTCGAGTTGTTTTGCTGCCTCTGGCACTTGGTGCCTTAACTGTGTGCAAGAACTCACAAAATCAGAAGATTACTAAAAGACATTTGGGCACAATGTAGTGCCCACTGTCAAAAAGCTGGGTTTATGTCCTAGGTCATGGATCTTCCAGCAAGACAATGATCCCAAACATTCTTCAAGAAGCACCCAGAAATGGATGGAAACAAAGCGCTGCAGAGTTCTGTGGCCAGCAAAGAGTCCAGATCTAAATCCCATTAAAACCTGAACAGAGATCTTAAAATTGCTCTTGGGAGAAGGCAGCCTTCAAATATGAGAGACCCGGAGAAGTTTGCAAAAGAAGAGTTATTAAATTCCAGTTGAGAGGTGTAGAAAGCTTGTTGATAGTTATAGGAAGTGACTGATTGAAGTTACTTATTCCAAGTGATGTGCAGCCAAATATTAAGTTGAGAGTTTTCGGGTCCACAGGTGTACTACAGTCCGCGCTGCCCGGTCATCCAAGGAGTCACACGGAAACAGTGTTCCAAGAAAAAGTTCCTTTATTCTTCAAAAAACCGACGCGTTTCGGCGCCTAATCCTGGCACCATCCTCAGGGTATAGAATACCCTGAGGATGGTGCCAGGATTAGGCGCCGAAACGCGTCGGTTTTTTGAAGAATAAAGGAACTTTTTCTTGGAACACTGTTTCCCGTGTGACTCCATGGATAACTATCAACAAGCTTTCTACACCTCTCAACTGGAATTTAATAACTCTTCTTTTGCAAACTTCTCCGGGTCTCTCATATTTGAAGGCTGCCTTCTCCCAAGAGCAATTTTAAGATCTCTGTTCAGGTTTTAATGGGATTTAGATCTGGACTCTTTTTCTTGGAACACTGTTTCCCGTGTGACTCCTTGGATGACCGGGCAGCGCGGACTGTAGTACACCTGTGGACCCGAAAACTCTTGAAGTACCCACTATAGTGGTGGAGGTGGAAGTCCAGCAGCAGCCTACAGACATTAAAACCAACGCTTCTATTCCAGTTGTGGGAATCACAACTGGATCAGGTTAGTGTAACCTGTTTACACCTATAAGACCCTATTTCTTATTGAGTGATAGGGCACTATTGCGCCTCTGTTGTCTCCCCTTATATTTTTATATAAAATATTAAGTTGAGGAGACCAACAATTTTGTCTGGCAAATTTTGCGTGTTTTGTGTGATAATATGTCCAATTTGCCTTTTTTTCCTCTGTTTTATTTTGTGTAGTTCCAATACACACAAAGGAAACAAACATGTATAACAAAACAAGTGTGATTGCAATAATGTTCTAGGAGAAATACTTCATTTCCTGGAACAAATTCAAAATTAGGCTGCCAACACCATATGAAGTTGGTCCTCTGTGCTTTTTTACGATGCATTGTTTTTGAAGTTAGTAATGGGACTCGCAAAATAATGAGGACCATTGACATGTGGATTGCGAGCTTGTATATTTTGGCCAAAATTAAACTAATACATCATGCATTACATATTAATAATAATATTTATTCACTTACATAGCACCGTTGATTCCACAGTGCTTTACATGTATCAATAACACTGTCCCTCACAATCTAAATTGCCTATCAGTTTTTTGTGTACATAATATGCGCCGGACTCATTAAGTGGTGTGTGCCTCCTAAGGAATTTAGAAAAAACTAAGGAGTAAGAAAAAGTGCAATAGGGTGATACTGTACTACAATTGTGTGTAGATGAGAGGTAAGTGCTCATCAGATTGGGTTGTGTAGCATATAGCTTCATAGTTAGTGATGAGTGAATATACTTGTTACTATTTGCTATTTGCACGGATAGTATGATATTCGTGATACTTGTTACACAGCGAGTAACGCTGATGCTCATGAGTGATGTGTTGATCTTGAGCATTCTGACACAAATTTCTGGCTCCCTTCAGTACACAAAGGGAGTCAGCCCCCCCCCAGTGAGAGGAGATTGAATGTAAGGGTTTCTCTGGGGGGCACAGCATGGTGTTTTATGCAGTGAAAACTCAAAAAAATGCCCACCCTCCCACCCTGTCCTGGAAATACTCAATTTATGGCATGTGTGGGTGGAGCCAATCCCTAATTGACTAAAATAGGACTCACTGTTCGGATGGATACACTAGTTTACAAAGCATAGGGTGTGAGGTAGCGCCGTCGGATTGCACGGCAGAGGCAAGGAGCCAGGCACAGAAGTTCACAGCACACGGTTTATTATGCACATGTCCACAGTATACACAAACCTCCGGGTTCTGGGATGCTGCCGGGCACATACAACCATAAGATTGGCACACAGTCCTTTATCACGGGTTCTCTCCAGTCCAGGTCTCACAGAGATCAAGCCCTCTGGGCTAGGCCATGTTGTATCAGCACACAGCCTCTGCCTCTCCTGTCCTGGCCGCTCACTAGCCACATCAGTCTTCCTTCAGACTGAAGCTCCCTTCAGAGAACCACACCCTGTGTTCCTGCTTGGCTTTTAACCCTCTGCTTACCTCCGGGGAAGTCTCTATGAACCCGGAGTGGAGTGCTTCCTATACGTGGAGGGAGCATAACCTGGGAGACACATACCGGCCGTCACAGATCATCCCGGTTACTGTCTCACAAGGGATTACGAATATTTCACTGCTCACTCATCCCTATTCATAGTATAACAGCTGCTGCAGGTTACACAAGAGATAAAACAGGAAAAATGTAGGAAATAAGTGTGACTTCATCTGTGCTACTGACAATGTCCAGTAAATGACATGAGATAATTATTGCAATTTTTTTTCTATGTGTTTCAAGGTACTCCAACCTCTTCATAAGAAAAAAGGTAATGTAGTTTCCCTGATGAAGACGTAATATCTTGTAATGCATTGAAAATAAACCACAAGAATTATCTCATGCCTCCTGCATCCTTTTACTGGTCTTTTTCAGCAGCGCACATTAAAGTCACACTTATTTACTTCACTTCTCCTAATGAATTTGGCACGTTGTATGCCAGCAAGCCCTTCGTTAAAGCGGACAAAAAAAGGGGGGGGGCTGAGGGCACCACCATTTAATGGATCAGGGATCTGCTCCTACATGTCATACAAAGCGTTTATGAACCAAGAGTAAGAAAACATGCATATAAGGAACGATCACCAGAGGTAAAGATGAGTTCACAAGTTTCAAATTATATTTTATTTGTAGAAAAACACCACAAACTGAGACAAAGTTAAAAACACTTAAAAGGCGACAAGCCAAATATTTGTGAGGCGTCCCCTGCAGATGTTAATGTTCAGCTTTATACAAATGCAAATGTACAACTTTTTAATAGACAAACCAGACTGAACAATATAACAACATCGTCTGCATTGCTTATGCCTTCAGTAATTGTAGCACATATAGATGCTAGATAGCTGCACCCAAATGATAATTAGAGTAGTGAACTCGTGTGATACACAATTCAAAAAAGTAATGTGGTGAAAAAAACTGTTAAATGGTCTGAAAAATTACCCTATGAGGTGGCTGAAAAGGGGATTTGGACTATCAATAAGCCTATATATGTAGTAGGAAAACAAGAGCCTGTAAAAGCAAAAAACTGTGTCAGTCAGCGCACCAGGATATATTATTGTAGTCTTGTGTGCTGGTTTACAATCCGCTATACATTACCAATAGATGTGGTTGGGGAAGAGAGGCAGGGGGAACACTTGTGGACTCCACGCGTTCTGTCACAAATTGACTTCTTCATGGGAGTGTCACTGGATGTGGGGTCCTACAGGGTTTAACACCAGAAGTCCCAGAAATTTCGAGCTCCCCCCTGAAGTCCCAAAAGAGGGTCAAATGACCCTTATTCCAAACTGAATAGAACTAACTAGAAACTAAATGGCTAAACTCAATGGAAAACAACAACCTTCTGTGGTGTGACAGTAATGGCCTTAATTACAGAACAAAAGACGGTGATTAGAGGATTTTAGCTAAAATCCTTCAGGTCATTCGACCCGTCTCTGGGTTCCAAAGGTAGAAATGTTAAATGACCCCTCTCTGGGACTTTTAGTGTTAAATAGTCCAACAGTAGTGAGGAAATCATTATCAGCTTTTCGGTGACGCTGTCTAATGTGAATGGCGGGCAAGGATGACATCAACGGAAGTGTGTCATCCGTCCGAGCCCGCCACTGTATTGAAAGTATAACACAGTAAATACCACTTTATATGAAGTATCCTAGTATACAAAGTATATACTATGGTAAATGCCATTTTAAAAGGAACATGTGTAACTCACTAAATGCTGGTGTATAAAAAGTATTTTTCTGCAGTAAGTGCCACTTTTACAAAGCATTAGAACTGTTATTCTAGGTTTAACCTGACAGGACTAAGTATCTCGCTAGAAGCTGTACAAGTGTAATACATGTACTTGATGAAAGGTTAGACTATGTGGAAAATAATATGCTGTAGTTCTAAAAAGCTCCCAGGAATGCTAGAGGACACATTGTTTTACATCTGCCATCTGTGCTTGTTAACAAATTAATTAATACAATGTTATTCCAACTCTGCAATTATGTGAACATTATATAATACACTGGTACAAATGTCAAGTCGTTAACAATGTTTTGAAATGTATTTGGGGAGCTGAGTGTTGGGTGACGTCATTGGATTAGTTCACTCACTGCAAAATTTGCTGATGCAGAATGAATTGAAAATCCACAACACAGGTGCAAACGAATAGGGTTTAATTTACATGTGCACATGTGCAATCAAAGCCTACTGGTATTCTGCCTACGGTTTGTGGTGTTCCTTCTAGATATTGGAGTGATCAGCTCCAAAACCTACATTTAACATTCGACATTTGGGAAATCTCATGCCGTATAATCGTAGCATCTTTGGTAGCAGTAGCATGTTATAACTACAGTTGTGGGCCAAAAGTATTGACACCCCTGCAATTCTGTCAGATAATACTCAGTTTCTTCCTGAAAATGATTGCAATCACAAATTCTTTGGTATTATTATCTTCATTTATTTTGCCTTCAATGAAAAAACACAAAAGAGAATGAAGCAAAAAGCAAAACATTCATCATTTCACACAAAACTCCAAAAATGGGCCAGACAAAAGTATTGGCACCCTAAGCCTAATACTTGGTTGCACAACCTTTAGCCAAAATAACTGCGATCAACTGCTTCCGGTAACTATCAATGAGTTTCTTACAATGCTCTGCTGGAATTTTAGACCATTCTTCTTTGGCAAACTGCTCCAGGTCCCTGATATTTGAATGATGCCTTCTCCAAACTGCCATTTTTAGATCTCTCCGCAGGTGTTCTATGGGATTCAGGTCTGGACTCATTGCTGGCCACCTTAGAAGTCTCCAGTGCTTTCTCTCAAACCATTTTCTAGTGCTTTTTGAAGTGTGTTTTGGGTCATTGTCCTGCTGGAAGACCCATGACCTCTGAGGGAGACCCAGCTTTCTCACACTGGGCCCTACATTATGCTGCAAAATTTGTTGGTAGTCTTCAGACTTCATAATGCCATGCACACGGTCAAGCAGTCCAGTGCTAGAGGCAGCAAAGCAACCCCAAAACATCAGGGAACCTCCGCATGTTTGACTGTAGGGACTGTGTTCTTTTCTTTGAATGCCTCTTTTTTTCTCCTGTAAACTCTATGTTGATACCTTTGCCCAAAAAGCTCTACTTTTGTCTCATCTGACCAGAGAACATTCTTCCAAAAAGTTTTAGGCTTTCTCAGGTAAGTTTTGGCAGACTCCAGCCTGGCTTTATTATGTCTTGGGGTAAGAAGTGGGGTCTTTCTGGGTATCCTACCATACAGTCACTTTTCATTCAGACGCCGACGGATAGTACGGGTTGACACTGTTGTACCCTCGTGCTGCAGGGCAGCTTGAACTTGTTTGGATGTTAGTCGAGGTTCTTTATCCATCATCCGCACAATCTTGTGTTGAAATCTCTCGTCAATTTTTCTTTTCCGTTCACATATAGGGAGATTAGCCACAGTGCCATGGGCTTTAAACTTCTTGATGACACTGCGCACGGTAGACACAGGAACATTCAGGTCTTTGGAGATGGACTTGTAGCCTTGAGATTGCTCATGCTTCCTCACAATTTGGTTTCTCAAGTCCTCAGACAGTTCTTTGGTCTTCTTTTTTTTCTCCATGCTCAATGTGGTACACACAAGGACACAGGACAGAGGTTGAGTCAACTTTAATCCATGTCAACTGGCTGCAAGTGTGATTTAGTTATTGCCAACACCTGTTAGGTGCCACAGGTAAGTTACAGGTGCTGTTAATTACATAAATTAGAGAAGCATCACATGATTTTTCTAACATTGCCAATACTTTTGTCCACCCCCTTTTTTATGTTTGGTGTGGAATTATATCCAATTTGGCTTTAGGACAATTGTTTTTGTGTTTTTTGATTGAAGTCAAATTAAATGAAGATAATAATACCAAAGAATTTGTGATTGCAATCATTTTCGGGAAGAAACTGAGTATTATATCTGACAGAATTGCAGGGGTGTCAATACTTTTGGCCACAACTGTATGTTGCTAGACATCGTTAACATGGGAGTTTTGTACAACATTTAGCAAATGAACCATGAAACCATCCAGTATAAATAAACCAGTCTATAAAATTACATTAGCCCGATATAGTCAATAAGAGTTAGTTAGGTCTCCTTCAGAAAAAGTATACAGTATCCCACAAAAAAACATGACAGTGTAGCAGATTCTAAAAAAAATACATCCACCAAGCAAAAACCAAAAAAGTCTTTGGAAAATGGATGAAACTGTAATAAGCAGAGTGCATCTGGGCACATGCAAACTGAGCACCTTATAACTGACCCGGGCGGGTCAACTTCTGCAATTGCCCAGCTGGACCACTAGAAAGGGTTGCATGTCTTTAGGCAAACTGACAGGTACACACTTTAATAAAAGAGCAAGGCGGCACTCGCCAATCTTCAAACGTGCAGGCTTTATTCAGTGAGGAGGGTTACATCGGGTGCAGGGAGGGGGAGCAGAGTAGTGGACAACAGCTGCACCGTTTCACGCAGTAAGCTCTTCAATGGGTCCCGTGTGCGAAATGGTGCAACCGTTGTCCGCTACTCTGCTCCCCCTCCCTGCACCCGATTTAACCCTCACTGAATATAGCCTGTACGTGTGAAGATTTGTGAGTGCCGTCTTGTTCTTTTTTTACAGGATGAAACTGTATGCCATCTATCACAGGCATCGGATTAATCGATTTACCTCTGTCTAACACATACCAGAAACCTTTACATATACAGTACCTTACATTATACATATGCATATACATGTGCATATTTCGTACATTAACTGGAAGCATGTAATACAATCTGTATGTGACCTTATTAGTATGTGTATGCAATATTAAATAAATAGTAAGTCTTTCATAGGATTTTTGTAGTTAAATGTTCTCCATTTCTGTTTAAAGCAGTTTTGTGCTATGAATTTGTGAGCTACTATATTGCTTTTGCAAACACCTCTACGAAGTGAGCTTCAGATTGTCATTGTGACATGTCAGAACTTCTTTCAGACTGCCGTAGGCCCCATTCACATGTCCGTGAAAAAAATGGTACCAGTGTCATCAGTGTTTCGGATCAGTGTAATCAGTATGCGGTCCGTGTGTCAGGTTTTACCATCAGTGTCTCATCAGTGTATTTCATGGATGCATAAGTTGCAAAGCTTCTCTGTCCTTAGCATTGTTAAATACATACAGCACATGGATGTCATCTGCTCTTTGTATTTTTCACAAACTGATAAACTTTTTTCGTCCATGATACCACAAACAAATGGACCTGCCCCTGTGAGTTTTGCACTGACACATGGTCTGCAAAAAATGGATATGTGACTAGCACCATTGACTATATTGGGTATTTGTTGTATGCGTTAAAAAATTGGGTATCACACATATGTACAACTCTGTATCTGAATCAGGCTTTAAAGAGATTGTCCACAATGATAGAATAAATTAAAACTTCATACATCCATAGGTTTATCTAGTTGAAGATCATACCAATTCAAATGAATGAGACTAGACTACAATACCAGGCCCAGCCAACTGCTGCTGTTCATGAAAAACTGTCTGACCTTTAGTCTAATCCTGAAAATCATTTAAGCATTATAACATAAGCCCCCTAACTCTTCTAATATTTAGCTGGATTTCTGGAAAGGTTCCTATGTCATGCTGACTGTGACAAAGTGAATCTTTACATCACATTATGGATGCAGTTTTGTGTTTGTATCCTATAAATAATAATTTAATAAATAATATCAGTAGCCTTTATAACTAAATGCAATTCTTTTTTTAAATATAAGTAAATGAAAATAAAAAAACGTGTGCCCTTTTATCCATGTGTTTAACACTATACTCATAGGGATACACATAACCAGTCATTGTGTTGTTTTTCTGAATAAATAATTTGTCTCTGTGTGGTGTATTATTTATTATTTATTTAGAGGTTCTTAATGACCGGGTCTAACATTGGCCTGACATTAGGAACCGCTGGCTTAGTAACAGCTGGCAATATTCAGCTGACATTAACCCCTTTATTACCCAGTTTTCCACCAGCACCAGGGCAACTGAAGAGTCAATTAGAGTGCCAGAAAATGGGGCTTCTATGAATGCCTTTATGGGGCAGTTGTCTGTTTCAATTCACAGGATGGGGGGAATGCTGGGTTTTCCCCATGCTGAGAGTTCCAGCCCCCAGCTGCCTAGTTGAATCTGCTGGCAACCCAAAATACAGCAAAGCTCCATGTCTTTTTTTTTTTCCAATTATTTATTTTTATAGTAATCTGATGCCAGTATGGCAACCAATAACAGATGCCAGCAGAGAGGGTGGGGGGGCTAAATCTGAATTTAACCAATAAAGAGAGGGGAAGCAGTGACATTCATGAGTGGACTCAGAAGCATGGTGGCAGCGATACTGAAGCTTGGTAAGTAATACTGTAGGAAGCTAATGTCTGCGAAAACAGTGAGGCTCTGCAGTAAAACAGTTTGGCAGCTTTTGGGCCCATTTGAAGGTGTTTTCTAGGCCCTGGATTTTGCCTTCCATTGACTTGAATGGGGTTCAGAAATTCAGCAAACTGTTCACTGAACAAGTCAGCGAACATATGCGTGTTCAGTGAATTGAACTGAATCCGAACTTCAAAAGGTTCACTCATCTCTAGTGATCAATGAGTGGAACAGACTGCACAAGAAGTGGTGACTTCCCCTTGAATGGAAGTCTTCAAACAGAGGCTGAACAGGCATCTGTCTGGGATGAGTTAGCATTGAGCAGGGGTTTGGACTAGATGACCCAGGAGGTCCCTTTCAACTCTTCCATTCTATGAGTCTATATGGAAAACATGACTAAGACTGGTAAATAACTATTGAGCATAATTTCTACCTCATTTTGCAGCAATATAGGAGTGTATATAATATAGGTTGGGCCATTTGTATGTATGCACCTAAATAAAATGAGAATGGTTGGGGATATCAACTTCCTGTTTGTGCAGAATTAGTATATGGGAGGGGGAAAACTTTTCTAGATGAGTGGTGACCATGGTGGCCATTTTAAAGTTGACCATTTTGGATCCAACTTTATTTTTTCAATGGGAAGAGGGTCATGTGACACATCAAACTTATTGAGAATCTCATAAGAAAAATAATGGTGTGCTTGGTTTAAACTTAACTTTATTCTTTCATGAGTTATTTACAAGTTTA
This sequence comes from Allobates femoralis, assembly GCA_033576535.1. Classification (NCBI taxonomy): domain Eukaryota; kingdom Metazoa; phylum Chordata; class Amphibia; order Anura; family Aromobatidae; genus Allobates; species Allobates femoralis. The sequence continues at coordinate 341,659,459 of JARQOC010000004.1, read as the reverse complement.
TGACCACTTATAAAATGTGTTCAAAGTGCTGCCCATTATGTTGGATTGTCAATGCGACCCTCTTCTCCCACTCTTGTTACACTGATAGCAACACCGCAGAAGAAATGCTAGCACAGGCTTCCAGTATCCGTTGTTTCAGATGCTGCACATCTCGTATCTTCACAGCATAGACAATTGCCTTCAGATGAGGGATGAGGCAAACTTTTTGTGATTGGTCAAGTTAACAAACAAAACCACCGCTATTGTTCTAACACTAACCCACAGTGGATAGGTCCCTCCAAGACTGTGGGAACACACAAATTGTTAATATGGTGTGGTATATGATATACAAAGCTAGTGGGGCCATTCTTCTTCAATGGATACCTCAGTGCCACTCAATATTGCTACATGATTCTAATGTGCCGCAAGCAGGAACCAACCATTCCTATTTTATTTAGGTGCATCCATATAAATGGCCCACCTTGTACATTATATCATCTATATATGAGCAATCAGTGATGGTGTAAATGTAATCAACTAATTATTCTGGATATTAAATTAATCATTCTTCTTTGTCTTTCAGAACACAATGAGTGTACAACAAACCAGCACAGCTGTGATGAGAATGCCTTGTGTTTTAACACTGTGGGTGGACACAACTGTGTATGCCAGCCAGGATACACTGGTAATGGAACTATCTGTAAAGGTAAAATTCTCATATTTTTAATCCTATTATCCATTGTTGAATAAATCTAATATAGTACAAATATAAATTCATATATGTAGAAATTTCACATACTATATGGATGAATATGTAGTCTCTGTATATTAAATGGAATCTGTCAGTAGATAAATCCTTCTAATCCTTCTACGTTGTCTATATGTGTATGCAGATCATAGAAAGATGAATAAAATTATATCTTGATTAGAGATGAGCGATGTTCGATTCGAATAGTTCGCCAATCTCAAATTCGAGTTGATTTTGGCCCTATTCGAGTCATTCACCGAATTCGAACAATTTGGTTCAAATTCGGCGAATTTCGAACATGTTCGATTTTGGTTCGAAAATGCGGCAGATGCGGTCAGAAAACCGCATCTGCCGCATTTTCAGCCAAAATAAACATTCCCTAAAAGAAAGAAAGTGTTAAAAATAAAAAAATAATCAATGCTCACCTGTCCGCGGTCCACCGAAGCCTCCGGCAAGGTCCTGTGGCTTCTAGGACCTATGGTGACGTCATGTTCTCGCGGGAACTCCGGTCACATGACCGGAGTTCCGCGAGAACATGACGTCACCACAGGTCGTAGAAGCACAGGACCTTGCCGGAAAGCTTAAAATAGATATTTTTATGTTTCGGACCCTTTCTTTAAGTAAAAGAAAGTGTCCAAAACATAAAAATATCTATTTTAAGCTTTCCGGCAAGGTCCTATTGCTAATAGGACCTGTGGTGACGTAATGTTCTTGCGGGAACTCCGGTCACGTGACCGGAGTTACCGCGAGAACATGACGTCACCACAGGTCCTATTAGCAATAGGACCTTGCCGGAAAGCTTAAAATAGATATTTTTATGTTTTGGACACTTTCTTTTACTTAAAGAAAGGGTCCGAAACATAAAAATATCTATTTTAAGCTTTCCGGCAAGGTCCTATTGCTAATAGGACCTGTGGTGACGTCATGTTCTCGCGGGAACTCCGGTCACGTGACCGGAGTTACCGCGAGAACATGACGTCACCACAGGTCCTAGAAGCACAGGACCTTGCCGGAAAGCTTAAAATAGATATTTTTATGTTTAGGGCCCTCTCTTTAAGTAAAAGAAAGTGTCCGAAACATAAAAATATCTATTTTAAGCTTTCCGGCAAGGTCCTATTGCTAATAGGACCTGTGGTGACGTCATGTTCTCGCGGGAACTCCGGTCACGTGACCGGAGTTCCCGCGAGAACATGACGTCACCACAGGTCCTAGAAGCCACAGGACCTTGCCGGAGGCTTTGGTAGACCGCGGACAGGTGAGCATTGATTATTTTTTTATTTTTAACACTTTCTTTCACTTTTTTTCACTTCCACAATGTATGTATATACATTGTGGAAGTGAAAAAGCCCCACAAGCCCGGTTTGTTCGTTTTCCGGGGTGTTCGACGGTGTTCGTCGAGCATTCGACGAACATTCGTCGAATACCCCGTCGATTCGACGAATCGAATCGAATTCAAACACCGGGGTGGTGGCTCATCTCTAATCTTGATATCTGCAATGCGATATCTTATTTCAGAGAAATCTATTTTCTTCTATGTAAATGAGCTTTTAAGATCTATGGGCCGGATATAGATCTTCCTAAGCACAACTAACACAGTACAGTAGAAGTGAAGTTTGTTTTATTACAAACATTTGTTGAATTTTTTCATACAGAAGTATGAGATTTAGAAAGATAAACATAGGCTTTCTAATATAAATCACTCAATAAAATGTGTATAAAGTGTCCACCAAATTCAGGACTTTTAAGAGGACCTTTGACTTGCTCACAAATTGGGTTAAATAACTTGTAAAATCTCTAAGTTTCAGTTTTGCATTGCTACACTTCATTGCAGAGATATTTTTACATTTGTTTCTTCTAAAGCGCAGTAAGTGAAATCTCTGCTTTGCAGTCCAGCTGGGCATCTTATTCGGTCTTCTATGGGGACATGCATTTTAACCTTGACCTCCCAAATGCTGCCAATCACAACTCCGCAGCCGGTGAGTCTGATAGACTGCTAGATCAGCAGCTGAGCTGTGATTGTCAATGTCTAGGAGTGAGGAGTGAAAGCTAGCACCCCTAGAGAAGACTCTCAAGAAACATACAGTTGGTCAAAATGCAAAGATTTCACATATTGCACTCCAGAAGAAAGAAATGTAAATATTTTTGCAATGAAGTGAAGTAGCATAAAATGGAAAACAGCATAAAAATCAGAGGAGCTCAGGGATTTTTATGAGCTATTTTTGAGCAAGTGATATGTCCTCTTTAAAGAGGTTTCCTAGTCTAAAATGATAATTGTCAATCGGCATGCATGTTCCTTGTCACCGTGGCCGGAGCCCCCAGCTAGTGGGCGCAGTCTTGCTCAATACAATTGTATTAGGCAAGGCTGCACTCACCAGTCGACTTCTCCCACTAGTCGGACGTGCCCACTCCATACTTGTGTGGTGCAAGGCTGCTCCTATTAGTCTTATTTTGCCTGGAACATGCATAATAATAATTGTGGTCCATTCTCAGGTTACAAAACAGCAAATCCTCATAGAGAACAGTGCAGGCACTGGGAGGATAATTCTTCAGTCACACAGAGTGACTGCAGAATTATCATTTTAGACCAGACAACCCCTTTAAGTCTGCATGTAAGAATAATACAATGGGGAGATCAATTGTTTCTTAACTTCTAATATTCAGATTTTCTTTTTGAAGCCTTTTGCAAGGATGGCTGTAGGAATGGAGGAACCTGCATTGCTCCTAATATGTGTGCTTGCCCGCAGGGTTTTACTGGACCAAGTTGTGAAACAGGTGAGAAATGTATTCTTTTTTCTTTTAAATTTCTTCCCTTTTATAGGTTTTGTAAAGAATAATAAATGTAAAATATTGTAGAACACAGTGTAAATTCAAGAAATACAATATTTAGCTTGAAGTGTTAACATAAAACATCTCTATCTAGAAAGTGATGTAACCAAACAGTGAGTGAAGTAGTAAGGAATATTCTCAGAACTTGACTGATCTCCTGCCATGCCACTGCAACACTGGCCGCCCATAATGTGTTCAGGGATTATTGATGTTGTTTCAACATACATAATACTGACTACACGTAGAGAGATCCTTCCAAAGACAACATTGAACTTTTTACCTTGGGCTTACATTTGTGATCAGATATAACATTAGGCTGGTTTCACATTACGGATTTTTCAGATCCGATGCTGTCCGATCAAAATCGGACAGCATCGGATCCGAATTTGGCCCCATACAGCCCTATAGGCATCGGACCGAATCGGATGTGCACTAAATGCCATCCGATTTGGTCTGATCTGATTCTGTCCGATTTTATTATCGGTGCAAAAATCGGCGCCTGCACCGATTTTTGCACCGATAATAAAATCTGACAGAATCGGATCGGACCAAATCGGATGGCATTCAGTGCACATCCGATCTGACCCGATCCCTATAACATGGGACCCTATGGAGAAGGGTCCGAGGAAACATCTGATGTCTCCTCGGACCCCATTTTACTGTACTGAGCATGCTCAGTACAGTAAAACTGCACCTAACTGGGAGCACAAGAGTTAAAAAAAAAAAAGTTTATGCTCACCTCCCCCCGAGCCCCCGCCGTCTCCCTGCAGGTTTCCGGTGGCTCCCGCAGGCTCCCGGTGTCAGCAGAGGTCTTCTTCTGCTGTTCAGGACCTGCGGTGATGTCATAGTCATGTGACCGCGGGTTACCATGGTGAACCCGCGGTCACGTGACTGTGACATCACCGCAGGTCCTGAACAGCAGAAGAAGACCTCTGCAGCCACCGGGAGCCTGCGGGAGCCACCGGGAGCCTCAAAGAAGATGGCGGGAGACGGCGGGGGCTCGGGGGGAGGAGAGAATAAACTTTTTTTTTTTCTTTTTTTCAGCCCGGAGGCACCAATTTTATGCCGGAATCGGGTGCCTATTTGGCACCCGATTCCAGGCATCAGAAGGGAGCCGATGCTGTCCGATTTATATCGGACAGCATCGGCTCCCTAAAAATCGTAATGTGAAGGTAGCCTTAGTCTAATTTTGAACCTGACAGGTTATTATCATATATGATCATATGATCAATCTGCAACATTATTCTCAAGCCTGTAGTAATCAATTTTATAAGCAAATGGAGAAGACATAAACTGTGTTTTCATTTTTTTATATAGGTCCCAATGCACATTATCCCTAAACACTTAGGGCTAATTTTATATTAAATTAAAATTAAAGGGATCCTGTCACCTCCAAAACGCCTCATAAGCTAGCAAAACATGTCCCTGCAGTATCCTATCACTAATCTCACACTTCTTTTGTCTCCTAAAGCATCATGTGAAAGTGCATAAAAACAAATTAATACTTAATCATTAGTGATTATAATTGGCAGGGGCTATATTCTTTAGTCACCGGGCATGTTGTTTTGCAGGCTCCAGGATCCACCCTGTCTCTGTCTGTGCTGCTGTTATGTGGAGCTGAAGGCAGGACTAATGATTTGCATTATGTGAGTGATAGAGAGGGGGGAGGGTAAAGCCTGCACAAGCAGAGCACACAGAGAGAGGGTGGATCCTGGAGCCTGCAAAACAGCCCCCCTGGTGACTAAAGAATATAGCCCCTGCTAATTATAATCACTAATGAGTAAGTATTAAAACGTTTTTATGCACTTTCACAGGAGGAGAACCAAAAGGAGTGTGGGATTAGTGATGGAATGCTGCAGGGACATGTTTTGCTAGCTTAGGAGGCGTTCTGGAGGTGACAGGATCCCTTTAAACCAAATCTATACATTACAACCAATAGGCAACTAAGGAAGCAGTTGTCACAATAAAATCATATTTCTTAATTAATTCCTAATCTATCAGTCAATAAATTACACCATCAAGACATACAGTATAAAATTAATAAACGTAAAAAAAAATCTATGGATCATAGCTAGGAATTGTTGTCTTGTGTGTTGTATTCAACAGCATTCTATTATATATACCATACTATAAACACATGAATATGCCTCCATATATCTCTGTAATGTTATAACCTTCTATTAAATAAAGCCTAATATGTTCCATTGCATTCCATATTACAGTGGTATTCTTCTCTAGAAGGACTTCTACCATGTCAGTGCACATTGATAGCCTGGTGTAGCAGGGCTAAACAGAATATTTTTTAAATGGCACTGGCAATCTCTATATAGATCCTGTGCATGACTTTTAATTTAATCTTAAAGCTATGTGCCAACGAGAGCAAACTTGCTGCACATTTGTATGGCATATTTGTAAAAATGTGCAGCAAATGCACATAGTATATAGGTCAGCCAGCAAAGTCATTGTTACTTTGCCTGTAGAGTCCCCACATTTGCACATTTTTGCACAGTGAAAGGAGCTGTGAACTTTTACGAATCTTTGATCTGCAATAATATGCAGTATGTCAATTCTTTTGCCAGCTTACCTTGCATACTGTCTGGCACTTCTGGGTTTCGCCCGCGTCACACATCACGTGGGTAGGGGGCGTGTGACCCATATGGTGTGTGATGTGACTAAACCTGGAAGTACCTACCGGTATGCAAATTAAGAGGCTTGCTGCAGGGCAGGTAAAGCAGGTACGGATGCAGAAAATTCTGCATCAAAAAAGCACATATTAAAGGGAACCAACCACCTCAGATGACGTCTATAAGCGGATAATCCATGTCCCTGGACCCTACCTACACCATTGCAGCTATCTTTTTGCTAAGAATATTGATAACAGCAAACCGAAATAAACAGTTTATAAGCTTACATGACTTCACTACGAGAGGGCGTCTCCCTTGGGCTCCAGTACGAGAGGGCTGTGTCTCCAGCAGCTTGAGTGACTTTCCTCCCCCTCCCTCTCTGTTTGCAGCACGGACGAGAGCTGGCTTGCGTGCCCGCCCACAGAAAGATAATATCACGTCCTTCAGTGACGTGCTGCAAACAGAGAGGGAGGGGGAGGAAAGTCACTCAAGCTGCTGGAGACACAGCCCTCTCGTACTGGAGCCCAAGGGAGACGCCCTCTCGTAGTGAAGTCATGTAAGCTTATAAACTGTTTATTCGGTTTGCGTGTTATCAATATTCTTAGCAAAGATGCTGACATATGGTGTGTGAGTGATAATGGGTCCAGGGACATGGATTTCGCGTATAGACGTATCTGAGTGGTTGGTTCCCTTTAAGCTGCTTTCACATCAGCTTTTAGTGTCGTTCGCAGCAGATCCGAAAGCTTTGCCACATCTGCCTGTAATGGCTCACTTGCGGCAAGCCCGATGAGTTCCCTATGGGACTTGCCGCATGCTTGCCGCAAGTGAGCCGTTACACGGCAGATGTGCAAAGCTTTCAGATCTGCTGCGAACGACACTATATGCTGATGTGAAAAGTGCCTTACCTAGCAAAAGCGCAACGCTGTGTCTGCGTACTACATGCTTATAGCGGATGCAGATTTGATGCGGAAAATTCTGTATCACTTAACTATATTTAGGTGCAGAAGTTTTCTGCAGGAAAAACACTGCTAAACTTTACCCTGTGCCAGAAAAACTCTCCAAATATGGAATGTGTTTTTGATGTGTATTTGATGTGTTTTTGGTGCAGATTTCAGTCTTGTGCTTTTTCACTATTGTCAATAGAAGGAAGGGTAGAAAAACTACTCTAATGTGCACCAAGAATTGACACGCTCATTTTTTTTCTCTAGACCAAAAAAACGATGCAAATCTTCAAGGAAAAAAAAAGCATTATTGGCACAGCAATTCAGAATTTTCATAGACTTTGGAGAAAGGATAAACATGCGTTTTTGTAACAAAAGGTGACAAAAACGCAGCCAAAACACATAAAAAAAACCTAATATTAAAGGCCACTTTACACACATAGATATCTGTGACCAACTTCTGAACAGATCTCTGGTTGCAGTGAAATCATGGACACATTGCTCCATTTGTACACAGCCACAAAATGGAACAATGTGTCCATGATCTCACTGCAACCAGAGATCTGTTCAGACGTTGGTGTGTGTAAAGTGGCCTTAACACAACATCGTTGATTGTTTGAGTCTTATATTATAGTGGGAGAGGACTGTTCACTAATTTGATATTGATGACCTGTGAATAGGTTATTAGTCTTAGATGGGTCGGGGTCCACCACCAGTGTTGCCAAATTCCCTGGTAATCCATAAAAATAGGGCATTTTGTTACCCTGTATGTACAAACAATTTGAGGCGTACATGATTTATTTGAAGCTGAAAAAACCTATTTAGATTATTATAACTGTAATTACCACTGCGATACAATTTACAATGTGTGCATCTGATGTCTTCATAACAGATATATGGGCTGTAGACATGTATCACTTCTATTCATATTGATATGTAATGGTTTTTTAACTCGTACATTAAAAACATTGGCTGTCAGTGATTTTTTGATAAGCTGTCCAGGAAAAATAAAAATTTGCTGGCCCTGTCTGACACCCAACAGATCCATAGATCAGGTATGGCAACATTTGGATGTAAACCATGTACAGAGCAGAATACTACAACTCTATCTCGCTGTTTAGTGACTACTGATAAAAAAATGTTTACTGTGTGGTATATATTTCTTTTATTTTTTCAATAGGACCCTTTAGATGACATATACAACAATAGATTCATGCTGCCTTGGTCGAGTGCTCCATGGCAGTCTTCACTTTTGAGTCTGGCATCCGTGGCCAGGCATGCCTGTTTATTCTTGTGCTTAGTATGCCCCGCAACATCATGGTGTTGCAGTACACCTAGCTACTATCTTGACATACATAGTCTTATGACATCATGGGGCCTAGTAAACATGAGAGGTGCCTGGGATGCTGAGCGTAGTATGCCAGGCACAGAAGTGAAGTCTGAGCTGGTCCTACTGACGGTCTGGCCTCTACACCAAGCAGGGCAAATCTTTTTGGTCCAGTCTAGTATATATTGAGAGCTTTGCGTAGGAGATATTCATCAGAATAAATTTCTGCTGTAAACCAGCGATGATATGCCATGAGCCTAACATTGGTGGAGCCATTTAATTTTAGTTTATCGAGCTTGACTTTAATAGGAAGGAATATATTAAAGGATGGATATATTTCATATACTGTACAGTATTAAACATTCATGGCAATTCTGCACACATTTCACATAATCTGCATAAACATCACTGTGAGTATGCAAATAAAATAGATGAATATGTACAAAGCGAATTGCAAGCCATTTGTGCTACTGTGGTATGGATAGGAAATCAATATTTCTCTAGACCATTTCTTTCATTTGTTATGAGCCAAGGTTAATTTATGCCTTCTGGCATGCCCATGAATTTTATCACAAAGAGTAATTTGCAGTGGACGTGACAGATGCTATAAACAACATCTAAATATTTATGTTGGAAAAATTGGTGTGTGCAAAATAAACATATATTAAACTTCCTCAACCCTTCAACGAGCTATAGCTGTTAATAAGCATGGAACAGGAATAATAGGAATAGCCTATATGATGTGATTTAAGATGGATATGAAGAATTAATTATACATTCATGCATTAACTATTGGCCTTATACTTCCTTTTTGTTTTTCTTATAGTTGTTCAAAATGTTTTCCACTTTTAAATATATACCCAAGTAAACCAAAATAATGTACTTTATCTTTGCAAGAAAAAGAACAAGCAAGGAAGAGAGTATATAAAAATGTAGCAGAACATAGTTTTTTGGCAATGCAGAATTCACTTGATTGATTGAATGATTACTGGGCCCAAAGTTGGGTGAAAACAAAGAAAAAATGCTACTCCTCTATCAAATCAATGCTACCCCACCTTACTCTACACCAGTGGTCTCAAACATGAAGTCCCTGAAGCTGGGATCTGCTGCCAGAAGGGCACCAGAGTGTTACGTGTTGACTACGTTCAGCCAATAGCTGCTGCTGTTTCTGTAGTTTAAACCAAGCCTTTTTTTTTCCTCAGTCACTGCGGCTCTGCAGGTTGAGGTTGCTGAATGTTTGGCGGAAGTGACTAACAGCTCAGTTGAGCTGAGGGGGTGTGTCTGAGCCTTCTGCTCTCCACCCCTCGGTCATAAATACTTTAGCTTCCTTCCACCAGATGTCACTAATTCAGTTCATTCCTGATCTGAGACCTGGTGTGTGCAGAAATTTCCTGGAGCTACTGTTATCCCCTTCAATTGAAGCTGCTGGGTTTCCCTGGTCCGTGGGTGGAGATACCTAGGGCTTTTAAGGAGCTTAGGAGAAAGAGTGGTGACTCGGACCTCCTCACCTTCAGAGGTCCCCTCAAAAACAAGGTGAGCTAGGGACCCCCAGTACCAGGGTCAGATTAGCTTCCCCTGAATCTCTTCGTCACCTTACCATCTAGTTTCTGATTCCCTCACCCCCTAAGCGTGACACAGTGCCCCTGAGACAGGCCTACGGAGATAATTTATTTACCTCCTTCAGGAAATTTGCTGTATGTACTGTATATGGCACAATAATGGCAAGCACCATCATCAGTGAGTGTCAGATGGTGCCAGTAGTTACAATGGCAACCCAAGGCTAAGTAATGGCCTCTAGGTTAGTAAGGTTTGGTGGCTTGTAAGGCATTGCAATAACAGGGCACAACAGGCAAGGTATCAATGTATGCGTACACTCACACTAGTGTTTATCTCGGATGAGTACAAATGCAAGAAGAAAAGGGATTACACTGGCACCAATGTTATTCAATAAGTAATCCCAGTGACATCCATTTTTTATGGATAATTACCATTCTGTAGCATAGGCCACAGTAAATGACTGTAGAATGCATCTGAGAAAAAAAAATTGATAAGTCAGCATATGGATGACAAGTGAGAAGAAAATCATCCTACTTTTCTGAATATAAATCAGATTTTTTTTATTAGTTTCTGTGAATTTCCTAATCCTGAAAGTAGCAGGAAAAAGAAAGACTCCAGCTTACCACAGTGCTGCTTGTGTGATCCTCGACGGTCCATGGACAATTTCAGGGCCACATACCCTGATCACAAATGGTTCATCAAAAATGGGAAGTTCTGCACCGGCTCCATTTTCACATGAGGTTAAAAAATCCCTTAATTGGGTCATCTTAAAATTATTGAATAGACATGTTAAAATCGCATGTACACCTTACACGTTTCACATCTTGACTATCCTTACTCATATTTATCTATGAGAAAGGATCCTTAAGATCTAAAAGGCATAAGGTGTGTATGCGATTTTAACATACCCTAAACCTGACATACTTTGTATTGTATAATACAGAAGTATTGTAGGGTATTAAATCATCGATCAAGCAAGTAAAAGTGTTACATAGCAAGTTAAAGTGTTATATAGGAAGTCATTTTTAAAAATTAAATTTTAAAGTAAGGACAATATTTTGCCAATAAAAACTTTGCTTTATGTAAAATCAAACGCAAAAAAATTCAAAAAGCATGTTTGGAATTAGTGTTTCCAGATGAGCTTAAGCTACAAGTCTGCAACAGCTTTTTCATTATGACACAAAAAATGGAAGAAAAAGTCATCAAAAAGTCGTACCAAAAAATGTATGACTTTAAAGGGAACCTGTCATCACCCCAGGGCCTATTAAACTAAAATAGCCACCTTCAGCAGTGCCTATGCTGCATTTAGTGAAGGTATCTCTTATCATCCTACCCCCCTGGGACAAGTAAATAAACACTTTATTAGAAATTAGTTTAGATACGAGAAGTATACTCTCCTCCCAGGACCTAAACCCCTTGCTGATATTACTCCTCCTCTGCTGTCCAGGACTCGCCTCCTCTGTTCCTTATGAGCAGTGTCGGCACCTGCGCAGTTCCCTCAGCTCTCAGGCATCTCCGTGATCTCTGCCCGAGAGCTGACGTCAAATGATGTCTGGACACTGCACTTGCGTATAGGGCAGGCACCAGATCCCGCCATGTGTGGCTTTATGCTAATGCAGGCTGCGGTGCTGCCAGTACCTTGAAATTGAAATATCAGATTACCGCTGCCTATTGAATTCTATGGAGAGGGGCAGGGGGAAGGATGGGGAGGAGTAAATTGTGTGTTTCTCTATGTCTCAGAGATAGTGTTGCAGTTTTTTGCAGCAGTTTTTACGCTTATCCCAGTGCCAGATTTATAGCTACACTGCTCAATAGTACTTTTTAATATTTTCAATGTTGCTGTATATTGTTCTCTTCATTGTTGCTTCTGTTTATGTATTTCAAAGGAATCCATATTTCTATGTGTACTGTGTATGGTAGATATTATAGCAGATAGTCACTACCAGTTATGTCATAACTGAAAATCAAAGAGAGAGGAAAAGTGTTGAATAATGCAGCATATAATGGTCAGATATAATGTTATTCCTCATGTACACACACATCACATCTTAATCTGGGAATTACCTGAACAGCATAACAAATTTAAAAGGGTTGAGTCATACTGTAAAATCCTATCCACACAACCTATAGTAGTTAGAGGATTTAGAACTAGCTAGAGCAGAGAAGTGGCTATCTCAAAGACTCAGGGTCACCCCACTGTATAAATCGGACTAGTGATATCCGATTTTCTTATTGGCTAGAACTTGGACCAATGTTACATACAGAATTTGTCATTGGATAAAATTGCATCATGGTGCAATTTCACTCTAAAATCGGATAAGACTCATCCATTCAAGTCTATGTGTCCGAGGAAAAAATCGGAATACACTCAGATAACATTCGAGTGCAGTCCAATTTCCACAGACTCACACAATGTAGACATTTTGTTCTCCATCTTCTGTTACAGTGCACTCTGATTCTCTGAATGAATTCAACTGAATGAATTCAACACAAATCACACTATGCTGACACTGATCAGATTATGATCGGAGTGTCATCAGCACAATCAACCCGTCTCTTGGATGCAAAAACCTATAACCATCTGACTGTAGCCTAACAGACTCTTTTTGGCCATGTACTACATAGAAGCTCAATGATTTTATATTGCCAAATAATTATTTATTTTTTCCTGGAAAGGCTACAGCAGGAAAATTGTGTGGTTGGACTAAACCTTCCTCATCGTCATCGGTTGATTGTCAACGTTTTTAGGAGCCAAATTGCTGCAATCACCTGATTGCTGGAATGTGTTTTTCTTCAGAGTTATGAAAACTTTTGAAGACTAACAACTTTTGAAGGAATTATAAGCAAACACAGATGAGATTTTATTGGGTTGTAGGATGATTTTCTCATAGCACATAACATTCTCTGTTGTTCCATCATATGTTTAAAGAATGGACACTTATCCCCAAAAGTGGTATGTTTTTACCTTTAAATCAGTAGCCAGCAGTGAGGAGAACATCAGACTAGTGTCAAATCACTTTAATGCTTTTTCACAAATACTTTGCTCACACCACTGACTTGAATGTGCACACTTGCACTCTAAAAGCCCTGATAATTGCCCAGCAGCTGTACTGCAGGAGGTGAGCAGCATTGTAGAACTACTCCTGGGCTACACAGCATCCACAGGAGTCTTTCTATATCAATCTGCAGGGTTGGAGAGCAGTGGCTGGGATTAAAGGCTGATGCTTGTGCTCCAGAATGTACAATCACATCTATCCAGGGTGTTTAAGAACTGCACAAATTTGTCCATTGCTCCTACACTTAAATAGTGGCCATTTCTTTGGCTATAAACTATAAACAATTAAATATAAAAAGACTGATAGTAGTGAATAGGGGACAATTTAAAGGAAACCGTTGGAAACTTTTATCTCTCAAACCATTAATTTAGCCCTTTAAAAGATAAGCTACTTGATTCCTTTATCAGCCCCAAACGCTCATCTAGCAGTGAAAAATCATGTTTTGAAGATGTGTCTCGAAGTGCATTTGGGCATGACAATGCACTTAAAGCTGCTTAGTGTCAAGCTGTTTTTCCTACCTACCAGCACTCTCCATTGGATAATTGACAGGTTGCATGCTCTTGTACATCACCACTTACCTGTAAGCATGAGTCTGAGATTGTCAGTCACCAATGCACTCCAGACACAACTTCAAAACATAATTTATCACTGCTGGACCAATACTTAGGGCCATAAAGGGTCCGACAGGTTAATATTCTTAAAGGGCTGCACAAACATTTCATGATTTGGGATTTTAAGTTTCTGGTAAGTTCCCTTCAATAAACACGTAAATTAGAAAGATGTTTGATTTACTATCACCTAACTGGACCCATTTACTAAGATAAGAATAACTCTTAAAGTCAATGTCTACATTTTAACAATAAGCAGCTGCCACTATAAGGAACAAAGAAGCCCTTGCATATTAATTATGCTTAAACTATATAATACAGTATGCAGTTAGTCTCTCTTAGTTCTATGCAGAATATTTACTGCTTTACCTGTTGTACAACTCCATTCAGAAATTATTCAACACAGAATTTTGGACATATAATAATAATAATAATATATATTAATATTTATTCATTTATGTAGCACTATTAATTCCATAGCACTTTACATACATCAGTAATGGTGTCCCTCTTGGAGCTCACAATGTAAACATCCTATCAATATGTCTTTGCAATGTGGGAGGAAACCGGAGTGCCCTGAGGAAACTCACGCAAACATGGGGAGAACATACAAACTCCTTGCAGATGTTGTACTTGGTGGGACATATTTATATCCAGCAAAAACTGGTGATGTGCATTGACTTCTAAATGCTGGTCGACCAAACAGGCGTAGGCTAGGATCTCATCTGCTTCGAGTGTTGGCCTATTTTTTTGATTCAATTAGAAATCTCAAGTAGACGTCAAAAAAGTCTTAAAGGGGTTTCCCATGAACAAAGATTTCCTACATCCAATTTTGATTAAAGCATTAGATGAAAGGTAGTAATTCGTGCACTGCCGTCTGTCTGTTGGTTCCAAGAAATCCAAGGAATCATAAGATGTTAAAAGTACTACCTTTAATGTCTACTAGGTAGTACTTTTAACATGTTGTGATTCCTTGGATTTCTTGGAACCAACGGACAGACGGCAGCGCACGAATTACCACCTTTCATCTAATGCTTTAATCGGTTTCCCTTGAGCGGAGTGCTCCAAGCCAGCTTATGCTTCAATAGTTGTTGTGACTCTCACAACAACATAAGGTTAGTGCAACAGCACACAATACAACACCCCGGTTAGACCCGGATAAGACCCTATGTGCGCTTTTCTACTTTTCTTCCAATTTTGGAAATTATTATTATTCCAAGATTTATTGATTAAAATGAACTTTAAAGAAAAGACTGTTGAGCCCGCTGCCAAGATCTATAAATGGAGAAGGGGCAGTCCCTTAGGCTGGCTTCACATTTGCGTTTGTGTCTGCATGCTGATGGCATGCAGACACAAACGCAGCGCAAAGCAGGGACATTTTGATGTGTCCGCAGCGGAGAATGTCCGCCTGCGGACACATCACTGTGGAGCCCAGCAGCCAATCAGCGGTGTCCGGGGGCGGAGATCAGCACCGGAGATCTCCGCCTCCCGGCCGCCGGTAAGCTCCGGGACATGTCGGCGGGGAAACAGCTGATTTGACAGCTGTTTGAATCTCCCGCGCCGACACCTAGAGGAGATGTCGGCGCGGGAAGATTCAAACAGCTGACAAATCAGCTGTTTCTCCCCGCCGACATCGCTAGCAGATTACCAGCGGCGGGAAGGAGGAGATCAGCAGAGGCTGAGCTGATCTCCCGGTGGCCATCGGTGAGCTCCTGTGACATCACCGGCGGCCACCGGGAGATTTTTCAATGGGTCCGCAGCGTTCTCCTGCGCTGTCAAGCGCAGAACACTGCGGACCCATTGAAGCCAATGCATTTTTTGTGCGCTTGGGGACGCTTGCTGATTTTCCAAGGTCCCCGAGCGCTCAAAAAATACAACATGCTGCGTCCCGGGTGCGGACGCTGGACACCGGAAGGAGCAGATATCGTCCTCATCCGCACCCGAACGCAGCAAACGCAGGCACCATGCGTTCCTATGTTAAACATAGGAACGCAGTGCGCATGCGTTTGACTGCGTATGGGAACGCAGCAATACGCTGCCTTCCCATAAGCAAATGTAAAGGCAGCCTTACTCCTTCAAAAAAAAAAAAAAAAAAGATCAGTATATCCCCAAACTGCGAGTCACCCATTTTCATATTTTTTTTTGTTATATGCTTTTTGTGCAATAAACAATACAAAGATGAGAGAAAAAAACACTTTAAAATTAACTTTGTTCGTGAGGAAACCACATTATCTTTACAGACAATCTTTTTATTGTAAATTCTTCCAATGTTGTATGAATTGTGTCTTGAGGAAGCAGAAAATTTACTTTTATATTGTAAATCAATAAGCAGACAATACTGTATGTCCAAAAAGTACAAAACAATAGCTGCTTTATTCTTACAATTTCTTAGGCTGACACAGATGATGTCAGAAATGAGATTTCCCGATTTCATTTGTCTGTTATCAGATCTTGCTTGTAGAGGCACTGTGAATCCAACATGAAGCATATAGTAATGAGAAGTGTGCTGTTCCTTTAATTCTCGAATATGTTCATCTATGTATGCTTATGGTTAACTTACATTTAGGACTGATGCCCCAAAGGGTCCGGCTGCACCTGCATAAAGATAAAAAAGTGCAAACAAAAGATGAATGATAATGTGAGATATTAAACACGCAAGCTCGTAACCCATATCAAGGGTCCTCACGCTTATGAGTCCCCAAAATTATATTTAGAAAAAACTTAACTTACATTTAAGTTTAGTTTCATTGTATATTTCCTTTACTTAGTTTAATATTCTCTTCAGCATTTAAGTAATGTACAAAATAACATTTGGGAAGCCCTAAAAATTCTTTAGTATGAAATGGAGAATGTTTTCAATAAGTGTAATCATTCTGTACATTGACAGTGCAGAAATAGAAATGACAATCAAATGTTCTAAACATTGTAGACAATTATTAGAGATCATGCATGGTAGCACAGATGAATATATATCCAGAGACTACAAAAGAGTGAAATTCTGGTATAGTAAGAAAGTAGCTATAGTGATTATTTTAGGTATTGGACGATAAAATGTGACGTAAATACAGTGAATAATTAACAAGAGCAACTTAAGATTATAAGTAGGTCATGAAGTCTTGCGGTCTTAGATCGCTGATACAGTGAGATCCTTTTAGTGCTCTCTTGGCATCAACGAAGAAAGTTCACGTGACAAGAGCTTTTAATTTTTCAGGAAGGAATAGACATTAAAGTTGCTCAGTCAGATTTGTCCGGTAATGTCTTAATAAATCAAGAAATTCAGCCTGAGAACTGTATGGATGAAGTCAGGTCAACATTGATTCATGAACACAGTGACAGGATGACAGTTTCAGTGCAGAAAACAAATGTACTGTAATTAAATTTCATTTTATCCAATGCATTTTGATCTAATGTGACCTTCAATGCGGGATCAAGATGTGAAAGTCTATGGGGAGGAAATGGTGTAGATTTACAGTACAAAAGGTTATTTGTGTTGTATATGGTTTGTGATGTGATTTCTGTAATACTAATATGTTTCATCAGGAAAACAATATGTGTAAAGTTTTTTACTAACCCTTTCCCCTTTAATGAACAGAACATGCAGCCTTTGGAAAAAGCCTAGCTGAATCACCACAAATCACATGTTTATGGTTGTACCTTGTGATATTTTGTACATTTCTAGACTTAAACTGCTTTTAATGTTACCGAAATAACAAGCCATGTGGCCAACATTTTCATCAGTTATTGAATCACTTTATTAGATTTCAGAACTACAAATACAGTTATGTTAAAAAATATTTGAACAGTGACACAAGTTTTGGAAATTTAGCTGTTTACCAAAACATATTCAAGATACAGTTATATAATGAATATGGTGTTAAAGTCTAGACTGGTTTCTCATTGCATTTTTTGGCCATCCGTAGTTGTCTGTTGTAAAACGGACAGCCACGGATCCGATTTAGCCTCAGTGTATCCCTATGAGCACGGATTGGTGCTCTATTGCCATCCGATTTGTCACTGATCCGATTCTCTCCGATTTTTTTGCTGTACCCAGAATCAAAGACTGCTTCTATTTTGGGCACAGCGGACTAAATCAGACAGAATCGGATCCGACCCAGTCCACTACAATTACCATGGGGGCCTATGGAGCGCGGGTCCGAGAAAGCATCGGATCATTTCCCGGACCCGATTTTAGTGTACTGAGCATGCTCAGTACACTAAAAGTGCTCTGTTCCTGCATAATTTCACTTCCGCAATGTATATACATACAACCCCTGGCAAAAATTATGGAATCACCTGGCTTAGAGGATGTTCATTCAGCTGTTTAATGTTGTAGAAAAAAAGCAGATCACAGACATGGCACAAAATCAAAATCATTTTAGGCTGTGGTCACACTTTGAAATGCAATTGAAGTGACCGCATTCATATCCAGAAGCGGTAACCGCAGTTGCCTTCACACACTTTTTTTGCAAAAACATGTGCTTGAAACTGCAATGCGGTAACCGGATTGCTCCGGATGTGTAATCCTAAGCAATTCGGTTACCGTCTACTTTGTTCATCCTTGCTGCAGCAGGGATGAACAAAGTGTTAAATGTATATTAAAACATTAAATATTAATAGTAGCTGTGGGCAACATGTCTCTTGGGGGTGCCCACCCCACTAGAGACATGCTGTCCACTCCTGTGGGCATGTGAGGGGTTAATGAGCCAGTTACACTATTGACGGCTTTTGCCGGCTTTGTACAAATTTATGAATGAAGCCTGACATCTCCTGCTCCTGACAGTACTGGAGATACTGTACGTAATGTACATATAGTATCAGCCGCTGTCCAGGGTCCTGTAAGCAGGTACAGTAGGTCTATGGTGGTGCGCTGCCTATAGACCTACTGTAACTGCTTACAGGACCAAGGACAGCGACTGATACTATACATACATTACGTACAGTATCTTCTGTATAGTCAGGAGCCGCGGATCATTCATAAATTTGTACAAAGCTGGCAAAGGCCGGCAATAGTATAACTGGCTCATTAACCCCTCCCATGCCCACAGGAGTGGACAGCATGTCTCTAGGGGGGCTGAGCACCCCCTAAAGACATGTTGCCCACAGCTACTATTAATATTTAATGTTTTAATAAACATTTAACACTTTGTTCATCCCTGCAGCAGGGATGAACAAAGTAGACGATAACCGCATTGCTCAGGATTACACATCCGGAGCAATCCGGTTACCGCATTGCGGTTGACAGAACCGCTCGGAGAACTGCAGCCTGCATGATTATTAGTGCAGGCTGCAGATCCAGAGCCGGTAACCTGATTGCATGTAGAGCAATCCGGTTACCATAATGGGCTCCTATGGGGAGCGGTTTCTGATCCGGTTTTGAGCTTTTTGACAGCTCAAAACTGGATCAGGATTTCTAATTCCTGCCGCATGTGTGACCCTACCCCAAATGGCAACTTTATGGCTTTAAGAAACACTAAAAGAAATCTTGAAAAAAAACAAAACAATTTTTCAGACCAAGCAGAGGAAAAAAATTATGGAATCAGTCAATTCTGAGGAAAAAATTATGCAATTACCCTGTAAATTTTTATTCCCAAAACTAACACCTGAATCAAATTAGATCTGCTCGTTAGTCTGCATCTAAAAAGGAGTGATCACACCTTGGAAAGCTCTTGCACCAAGTAGACTGACATGAATCATGGCTCCAACACGTAAGATGTAAATTGAAACAAAGGAGAGGATTATCAAACTCTTAAAAGAGGGTAAATCATCACGCAATGTTGCAACAGATGTTGGTAGTTCACAGCCAGCTGTGTCTAAAATCTGGACCATATACAAACAACATGGGAAGGTTGTTAAAGGGAAACAAACTGGTAGACCAAGGAATACATCAAAGCGTCAAGACCGGAAACTTAAAGCAATATATCTCCAAAAAAGGAAATGCATAACAAAACAAATGAGGAACGAATGGGAGGAAAGTGGAGTCAATGTCTGTGACCGAACTGTAAGAAACAGCCTAAAGAAAATGAGATTTACATATAGAAAAGCTAAACAAAAGCCATCATTAACACCTAAACAGAAAAAAAACAAGGTTACAATGGGCTAAGGAAAAGCAATCGTGGACTGTGGATGACTGGATGAAAGTCATATTCAGTGATGATCGTGAATCTGCATTGGGCAAGGTGATGATGCTGGATCCTTTGTTTGCTGCCGTTCCAAGGAGTTTTATAAAGGTGACTGCCTGAAGAAAACATTCTTACCATCAGCATCCAGATACATTACCACCACAGCAATTGACAGGATGCAGTTGGACCCCATTAGGTAGAGCAAGCCCAGGTGCAGGCTGATAAAATCAACTCTACCTACAAAGACATGTGGGAGGTGACTTGCCATGCCCATATTGGGCCTGCATAGGGCGCCATTCACACTGATACATATGACACAGATTGTCTGATAGCTAACCATTGGTCCAGCCACCTGACCAAATGGGCCGCCCAGTAGTATGTCTCTGCACCACTGGATGAATGGCACCACAAGGGGCCCAACTGCACCCTGCAGATGATAAAAAAGTGCAAAACGTTTTTTTATGGTGAACAAAAACTCTTTATATGGGGTATTGGTTCATGTATTGGCCCGAAGAGAACATGCAAATGTCCACGGTCATTGATGATATAGGGCTGCATGTCAGGTAAAGGCACTGGGAAGATGGCTGTCAGTACATCTTCAATAAATGCCCAAGTTTACATTGATATTTTGGACAGTTTTCTTATCCCATTAATTGAAAGGATGTTTGGGGATGATGAAATCATTTTTCAAGATGATAATGCATCCTGCCATAGAGCAAAAACTGTGAAAACATTCCTTGAAAGAAGATACATAAGGTCAATGTCATGGCCTGCAAATAGTCCAGATCTCAATCCAAATGAAAATCTTTGGTGGAAGTTGAAGAACATGGTCAATGACAAGGCTCAAACCTGCAAAGTTGATCTGGCAACAGCAATCAGAGAAAGTTGGTGCCAGATTGGTGATGAGTACTGTTTGTCACTCATTAAGTCCATGCCTCAGAGACTGCAAGCTGTTATTAAAGAGGTGGTGCAACAAAATATTAATGATGTATTGGAGTGTTCTTTTGTGTGTTTGTTTGTCATGATTCCATAATTTTTTCAACAGAATTGAGTGATTCCATAATTTTTTCCCTCTGCTTGGCCTGAAAAAAATTATCCTTACTGACTACCACATTTTTTATCTTGATTTCTTTTAGTGTTTCTTAAAGCCATTAAGTTGCCATTTGAAATTACTTTAATTTTGTGCCATGTCTGTAATCTGCTTTTTTTCTACAACATTAAACAACTGAATGGACATCCTCCAAGCCAGGTGATTCCATAATTTTTGCCAGGGGTTGTACATTGCAGAAGTGAAACTAACTAAAGCAAGTGTTAAAAATAAAAAAAATATATCCTCACCTCTCCGGCGTGTCCCGCGATACGCGCCATCTAGTTCCGAGGGCTTAAAGACCAGGTGGGGTAGGGCTACCCGATCAGCTGATCGGTCACATGACCACAGTGACCTGTCATGTGATCGATCATCTGATCGGGTAGCCTCGCCCCACCAGGTCGTTAAGCCCTCGGAACTAGATGGAGCGCATTGCGGGACATGCCGGAGAGGTGAAGATATTTGTTTCTATTTTTAACACTTGCTTTAGTTAATTTCACTCCCGCAATGTATGGCATCCGGAGGCCACATCCAATCCTGTTCTTTCCTGTCCATGGGGTCCTGCAAAAAATAATGCAATGTGAAACCAGTCTAGTCTGATGGTATTTATATCCTAATTATACTAAATGTTAACTAATTACAGCTCTTTGATATGTAGTTGCCTTTTTCCAAGGGACATAAAAGTAATTGGACAATTATTTAAAAAGCTTGTTAATAGGTTGCATGGGTTATTCCTTCATTCATCCATCATTAATTAAGCGGGGAAAAGGTCTAGAGCTGATTCCAGGTGTGGCATTTGCATTTGGAAGCTGTTGCTGTGAACTCACGTCATGCAGTTAAAGTAGTTCTCATAGGAAGAGAAACCCTCCAATATTCACCAGCAAATAAGAAGAAATCCATCAGCGAGATAATAGAAACGTTTTGAGTGACAAGTTTGGTACAGTCTGCAGAAAAAAAATACTCCTGCTGAGTTTGGGAACTCAAAAATGCCTGCATGCTCACTGAAGACAACAGTGGTGAATAATCACATAATTCTTACCATGGTGAAGAAAAAATTATTACAACATCCTCCCAAGTGAAGGACAATCTCCAAGAAGCAGGTATTTTAGTATCTAAGTCTATCATAAAGAGAAAACGTCTTGAGAGCGAATACAGAGCCTTTTCCACAAGGTGCAAACCATTAATCAGCCTTAGAAATAGAAAAACCAGATTAGATTTTGCCAGAAAACATCTAAAGAAGCCAGCCCAGTTCTGGAAAAGCATTGCTTGGTCAGATGAAACGTAGATCAACCTGTACAAGAATAATGGGAAGAAGATATGGCGAAGACTTGGAATGACTCATAATCCAAAGCACACAACACCCTTTATAAAACATGGTGGAGGCAGTGCGGTGGCATGGGCATGCTTGGCTTCCAATGGCCCTGGTCCACTAGTGTTTATGGATGATGGAACTGAAGACAAAAGCAGCCAGATTAATTCTGAAGTATACAGGACTATACTTTCTGGTCAGATTTAACAAAATGCAGCAAGGATGATTGGATAGCACTTCACAACACAGATGTACAATGGCCCAAAACATTCTGTGAAAACAATCCAGTTTTTAAGGCAAAAAAGTGGAATATTCTGCAATGATTGAGTGACTCATCAGATCTCAGTGCTATCAAGCAGCATATCACATGCTTAAAACGAAATGTAAGGCAGAAAGACTTAGGCTGGCTTCACACTACGTTTTGTTCCTGTTCATGGGGATCCTGTTTTTTGCAGGACCCCTCAAACAGGAACGGACGGCACCGGATTGGCAACTCCGGATGCCATTTCTGTGTCTGGGATCCGGACACAGAAAGAGCAGGGGGGAGCCGAGTCAAACAAATGCTGTCATCACTGTCCACTTTCACTTTATCAGTGTATCTACAGGGGTTGGACAAAATAAGGGAAACACCTAACGTTTTGGCATCATAATCTTCGAACATGTTATAAACATGCAAACCGTGACATGTTAAAGTTTTGCAGTTGATTATTTGTGTTAAGTGATGTGTATGTAAATTAACTGTTTGTTTTGCTGAATTGTAAGAACATTGATGAGAATCTGATACCAATGGCAGACCTTTCGGATTTTCAAAAAGGCCAAATTGTTTGTGCTCGTATGGCAGGCGCTAGTGTAACAGAAAGTGCCCGAATGCTTGGCGTGTCAAAAGGTACTGTCTCCAAAGTAATGCTTGCAATTGAAAGAGAAGGAAAAACATCCACAGCAAAGCACAGGTCCGGCCTAAAGTCTAAGTTGACTGAGAGAGACTGTCGGACTCCAAAGCGAATTGTGAGAGAGGATCGCAAGACCACAGCTCCGAAAATCACTGCTGAGCGCAATGAACACCTACAGAACCCAGTTTCCACGAAAACTGTTCGTCGGGAGCTGCACAAATCTGGATTCCACGGAAGAGCTGCAATTAGAAAACCACTGCTCTCAATGACAAATGTTTCCAAGCATTTAGAGTGGTGTAGAAACATCCAGAATTGGTCCCTCGAGCAGTGGAAACATGTGATATTCTCAAACGAATCATCGTTTACCCCATTTTCCATCCTCCGGCCGAGTGTACGTTTGGAGATAGCCGAAAGAAGCATTATATCCAGAATGCCTTCTAACAACCGTAAAACATGGTGGAGGTTCTGTGATGATCTGGGGTGCTATTTTGTGGAGATCCGCCGGGCCAATGATATCACCTTGTATGAATCCATACCTCGGAGAATTGAGGCTGTAATCGCTGCAAAAGGTGGACCTACACCATATTAAACTAACTTTTGTTGATTTTTCCAGGTGTTTCCACTACTTTGTCCAACCCCTGTATATACCGTATTTTTCGCTTTATAAGACGCACCTGATTATAAGACGCACCCCAAATTTGGTGAAGGAAAAGAGAAAATAAATAATTTTTAATGTTAAATGGGGTCCGTCTTATAATGTCAGTGTCCGTCTTACAAATCAGTATAAATGTCCCTCATCCTGGTATATAAACCCCCCATCCTGGTATATATGTCCCACCCCCTTTCTGGTATATATATCCCTCATCCTTGCATATATGTCCCCCATCCTGGCATATACATTCCCCCATCTTATCTATATATGCCCCCCATCCTGTATATATGCCCCCCATCCTGAAACTATGTCCCCCCATCCTGTATATATATCCCCCAACCAGTATATATGCGCCCCATCCTTTATATATGCCCCCATCCTGAAACTATGTCCACCCATCCTGTATATATGCCTCCATCTTGAAAATATGTGCCCCCCATCTTGTATATATGTCCCCATCCTGTGTATTGCCCCTTTTGTGCCTCTTGCCATCATCCCCCCCCGGACTCCAATGGCCTACCGAGATGCGGCTGCTGAATGGGGGTCCCAGGGGCAGGTTCAGGAGGGTGAGAGGCACAAGCGCAGGACGAACGCTGCGGGGGGGGGGCTCAGGTGCAGGAACGGAGTACCGAGGGATGAGAGGCAGCAGCGAGCAGTGGGTGCCGACATATTCTCTCTGCCCGGCTGCATTCACTGCTGCTAACTGTGCAGCCAGTCGGGAGAGACTTCAACAAAATGGCCGCAGCAATAACGGAGACCCGCGGCCATTGTGGAGTCTCTACCTCTACCGGCCGGCTGCACACTGCTTAGTGAATGCAGCCGGGCAGAGATAATATGGCGGCGCCCACCGCTCGCTACCGCCGATCATCCCCCACAGCTCCGGTAGTGCAACTGTGCCCCTCAACCCACGGAAGCTGCCTCCGGCACCCCTACTCAGCAGCCGCACCCCTTACCTGGTAATATATATATTTTTGTTTTCTATTACTTATTTTTTCACGTTCGCTTTTTAAGACGCACCCCCTTTTACCCCCCCAGTCTGGGGGAGGCAAAAGTGCGTCTTAAAAAGCGAAAAATACGGTACACTGCTGAAGTGAAATTAAGTCAATGGATAGTTAAAAATCAAACAATAATAAATTCTCACCTATCCGCCGACTCCGAGTGTCCCGCAATGAATTCATCTCCGAAAGCAAAAGGACCTGTGTATCAGATGACAGGGAAGGGGCGGGGCAACCCGATCAGCTGATGGGTCACATGACTGCATCAGCGCAGTTTTAAAGATTTAAACCGTGCTGATGCGGTCATGTGACCTTTCAGCTGATCGGGTTGCTTCACCCCTTCCCATTCAGCTGATGCACAGGTCCTTTTGCCTTCGGAGATGAATTCATCGCGGGACACTCGGAGCAGGCGGATAGGTGAGAATTAATTATTTTTTTATTTTTAACCATACATTGACTTAATTTCACTTTATTGTCGCACCCGCAGGGGCCGGGGTACTCAGAACCGGACCGTACTGTTTCTGTGGTGCCACGGAGGTGTGGCCCGGCTCTGTGCTCCCAGGTGCGGCAATAAAAAGGGGGCTAATAATAAAGTTTATTTGTGACGCCACCCATGGGTCATGGCCAATGTAGCCACCGCTGCTGTGGAATCTGCCTAGTACGGTGGTGATGGCGGCAGCCTCTGCTCCCTAACTAAACCCACAACCTCCCCTCTCCACCTCTCTGACCACCATCTACTTACTTTCTCATCCTTGGCCTCCTCATTTGCCACCCATGTTCACCAACTCACACACCTTCGCAGAAACCTCACACATCTTGACACTCACACACTCTCAAACACAATTTTACCACTATCATCCATATCCTCACTCCATGACACAGATAATGCCACAGCTTTCTACAACTCTACACTCACATCAGCTATTGATGCAGCTGCCCCTCTCATTCATGGCAGAACACGACGAATCAACAGACAACCCTGGCACACAGACTCCACTAAAAACCTGCGCGAGAGGCTAGGGTTGCAGAGCGGCGCTGGAAGAAAACACACTCACAAGAAGACTACACAGCATTCAAACAAGCAATTATCACATTCAAGTCAGCACTCACCACCACTAAACAGAATTACTTCATCACCCTCATATCCTCTTTGTCCCACAACCCCAGGCAGTTATTCAACACACTTAACTCCCTCCTCTGCCTCCCCACTGCCCCCTCCTATTTCTTGCATCTCTGCAGAAGACTTTGTACATACTTCACCAACAAGATCGACCGGATCAGACAAGCCTTTGCTAGCCAACCACCGCAACCCCCATGTATACCGAATCACTCCTCTCCCCCACTAACCCTCCTCCCAACCATCACTGAAGGAGAACTTGCACACCTCCTCTCCAGATCGCACCTCACCACTTGTGCACTGGACCCTATCCCATCGCACCTCCTTCCCAACCTCACCACCACACTTATCCCAGCCCTAACCCACCTCTTCAACCTATCACTAACTTCTGGTACCTTTCATTCTGCTTTCAAACATGCAACAATTACACCTATCTTAAAGAAGCCATCCCTCGACCCCACTTCTACATCCAGCTACCGGCCCATATCTCTGCTCCCGTTCGCTTCCAAACTTCTCGAAAAGCATGTCCACACTGTACTCTCATCCCACCTTTCATCCAACTCTCTCTTTGACGTCCTTCAATCTGGCTTCCGCCCTCACCACTCTACTGAAACTGCCCTGACCAAAATTACTAATGACTTGCTCACGGCCAAAGCTAACAAACAGTTCTCCGTCATCCTCCTTTTAGACCTGTCCTCTGCATTCGACACAGTCGACCACTGCCTCTTATTACAGATCCTCTCTTCCATTGGTATCACTGACCTTGCCCTCTCCTGGATCTCCTCCTATCTTTCCAACCGCACATTTAGTGTCTCCCACTCCCACACAACCTCCTGTTCTGGGGCCCCTCCTTTTCTCCATCTATACTCTTGGTCTCGGACAACTCATAAAGTCCCACGGCTTGCACTATCACCTGTGTGCTGATGACACTCAGATCTATCTCTCTGGCCCAGACGTCACCTCTCTGCTGTCCAGAATCCCGGAGTGTCTATCAGCCATATCCTCCTTCTTCTCCTCCCGCTTCCTAAAACTCAAAGTAGACAAAACTGAACTCATCATCTTTCCTCCATCTCACACACTTCCCTTTCCAGACTTATCTATCACAATAAATGACATCACACTTTGCCCTGTTCCCGAAGTCCGCTGCCTTGGAGTAACACTTGACTCTGCATTGTCCTTTAAACCGCACATCCAAGCCCTTGCCACCTCCAACTCAAAAACATTGCCAGAATCTGTCCCTTCCTCAACTCCCACTCTGCTAAACTACTCATGCATGCCCTCATCATCTCCCGCCTTTACTACTGCAACCTCCTACTCTGTGGTCTTCCTGCTAACACTCTTGCACCACTTCAATCTGTCCTTAATTCTGCTGCCCGACTAATCCACCTCTCTCCTCGCTATTCCTCCACGTTTCCCCTCTGCAAATCCCTCCACTGGCTCCCAATTCACCAGCGTATCCAATTCAAACTACTAACATTGGCTTACAAAGCCATCCACAATCTGCCCCCCCCATATATCTCTGAACTAATCTCCAAATATCATCCAACTCGTAATCTTCGATCCTCCCAAGACCTCCTTCTTTCCTCCACACTTGTACGTTCCTCATCTAACCGCCTGCAAGACTTCGCCCGAGCAACCCCCATCCTCTGGAACTCTGCACCCCATCACGTCCGACTATCCCCTACACTCCGAACCTTCAAGCGGAACCTGAAAACTCATCTCTTCAGAACAGCCTACAACCTGTATTGAGCACAGTGCCGCCTCAACACCACTGGACCCGGCGCTCCACAACCACTGGACCTGGCAATCCAGCACCACCCGAGCAGACCCAACCTACTGTCTCCCTCCCCATTGCCCTGTAGAATGTAAGCCCGCAAGGGTAGGGTCCTCTCTCCCCTCTGTATCAGTCTGTCACTTTGTTCATTATATTTGTAACTTGTCTGTATGCAACCCTTTCTCATGTACAGCACCATGGAATGAATGGTGCTCTATAAATAAATAATAATAATAATGGTGAGCCCTCCACGGGTAGGGCTGGGTCCCTGGGCAGAGGGAGAAGTCCTGCGCTTGGGATGCTACACTTCCCTTCCTCACTCAGCTCCTCCAACCAGCACATGCAGATAGCAAGTGTATGGCTCCGCAGGCGAGCCGCTGCCGTTACTATCTCAATAAGTCACACACACAGTTCTTGAGTTGACCGGGTACTTTACATCACTTGTTAACTTGACACACAGTTCTTTGCACACAAGCTGTGGACCGGGCCACACAACAGTGACCGGCTGGGACTCTTACTGCAGCGGGGAAGGTTCCTCTGCGTCACTCCTCTCAGTGTACGTCTCGGGCCCCACCGTTCTCCCCTCTCTCTTGGCTACGAGTTTGGTCCAGCCGTCACGGGCTCTACAGTGAGTCATCCCACACTTTCATAGTAATAGGTGATCTGGCACACCAAAAAACGAAAGAATCCAGGGATGCAGAATGATTCGTATATTTTATTTGTGAATCTTCAAACAAGTGTTGTTTTGCTTTTTTCAATATAAATAAGTATTATATACAGACGTTTCGACCTTAGTCTTCTTCACTTGTCATACTGATTACAAGAGAAAAAAGGAACAATTTTATGTTTATACAGAGTAGAAAAAAATATATAATGTTGTATCATCACAAAAAAAAAAGAAAATCATATCTAATTTTTCAAATAAACCGTGCAATTTATAGTAATACATACAAAGACGTTGCAGTAACCTGAACAATCAGTGAAAAAATAATAATCACAAAGGAACATAATAACATCCAATTCAGTGGAGGGATATATAAGTAGTATTATTAGTGCAATACCTCATTATATTGATATTTGTTGCGTGATATTGCAGCAAAAAAGCACCACACACTTATCTAAAATAAAATAATAGTCAAATTAGTGACATACAAGAGCATAGTTCTACATCAATCAAAGGACTATGATCGCACGTTGTCATGCCTAGTCTATGGGGCTATAATGAAAGAAATTTTTTGTACCCTTATCAAAGCAAGCATACAGGGGAATCTAGGCAAATATATTTATATGGACACCCTCCTGTTGTGAGAATTCATGTGAATTACCTGTTCACTCAACAGGATTTAGAAATCAATCCATATGTCATATCTTATAAGAATATACTGTAATAAACAGAAACAAAAACTCATATTGGTCGCCAATTCTTAGGTACAATATGCAAACAATGTCCAATAGGCTGCATAGGGTATATAATCATGTAAAGTACCTGTTATAATCAGGGGTTAAGCTTACACCCCTGGGGATAATAAGGAAAAGCCACTGCCATATGAAGAAAAAAGAAAAATAAAGTAAACTAATACTGCATAAACTCCCATGAAACAGCAATATTATGAGAAAGAGGCCTGTAACTAGATGAAATAGTCAATAATCAATAATCAATAGATCTCACACTGATGGGGCGCATACCTGTAAGAGGATAACAGGATAACAAGAAAACCAGTAACCTGGAATGGGATAAAATAGACATAGACAACTCAATAAGCAAAAACGCCACTGCTGGCCCAATAGCTACAACATAGTGACTTAATGTCTACCCTTGGTTCCTATACTTACTGGTGATGCACGTGTAAGCGGCGTCGGCGAGGTGTGCGCCGCCATGACAGTGTGATCGCTATATAACGGGAAAAGATAATAAGGACACTCCCACTGCTTCCTCCTGCCGGAACGCAGGCGTGTCCTTGTGGAACGCAAGCCAGCGGCGCTCACGTCATGACGCGACCGGCTCTGCGACTCGCGCATGCGCGTAATACATAAACAAAAGAAATAGACGCGAATCTGCAGTAAAAGCTCTGCCATTACTTGTACTGCAGATTCGCGTCTATTTCTTTTGTTTATGTATTACGCGCATGCGCGAGTCGCAGAGCCGGTCGCGTCATGACGTGAGCGCCGCTGGCTTGCGTTCCACAAGGACACGCCTGCGTTCCGGCAGGAGGAAGCAGTGGGAGTGTCCTTATTATCTTTTCCCGTTATATAGCGATCACACTGTCATGGCGGCGCACACCTCGCCGACACCGCTTACACGTGCATCACCAGTAAGTATAGGAACCAAGGGTAGACATTAAGTCACTATGTTGTAGCTATTGGGCCAGCAGTGGCGTTTTTGCTTATTGAGTTGTCTATGTCTATTTTATCCCATTCCAGGTTACTGGTTTTCTTGTTATCCTGTTATCCTCTTACAGGTATGCGCCCCATCAGTGTGAGATCTATTGATTATTGATTATTGACTATTTCATCTAGTTACAGGCCTCTTTCTCATAATATTGCTGTTTCATGGGAGTTTATGCAGTATTAGTTTACTTTATTTTTCTTTTTTCTTCATATGGCAGTGGCTTTTCCTTATTATCCCCAGGGGTGTAAGCTTAACCCCTGATTATAACAGGTACTTTACATGATTATATACCCTATGCAGCCTATTGGACATTGTTTGCATATTGTACCTAAGAATTGGCGACCAATATGAGTTTTTGTTTCTGTTTATTACAGTATATTCTTATAAGATATGACATATGGATTGATTTCTAAATCCTGTTGAGTGAACAGGTAATTCACATGAATTCTCACAACAGGAGGGTGTCCATATAAATATATTTGCCTAGATTCCCCTGTATGCTTGCTTTGATAAGGGTACAAAAAATTTCTTTCATTATAGCCCCATAGACTAGGCATGACAACGTGCGATCATAGTCCTTTGATTGATGTAGAACTATGCTCTTGTATGTCACTAATTTGACTATTATTTTATTTTAGATAAGTGTGTGGTGCTTTTTTGCTGCAATATCACGCAACAAATATCAATATAATGAGGTATTGCACTAATAATACTACTTATATATCCCTCCACTGAATTGGATGTTATTATGTTCCTTTGTGATTATTATTTTTTCACTGATTGTTCAGGTTACTGCAACGTCTTTGTATGTATTACTATAAATTGCACGGTTTATTTGAAAAATTAGATATGATTTTCTTTTTTTTTTGTGATGATACAACATTATATATTTTTTTCTACTCTGTATAAACATAAAATTGTTCCTTTTTTCTCTTGTAATCAGTATGACAAGTGAAGAAGACTAAGGTCGAAACGTCTGTATATAATACTTATTTATATTGAAAAAAGCAAAACAACACTTGTTTGAAGATTCACAAATAAAATATACGAATCATTCTGCATCCCTGGATTCTTTCGTTTTTTGGTGTGCCAGATCACCTATTACTATTATTGTCTATTAATTCTGTGCACCCTCAAGGTTGTTGAGCCAGCCCTGAGACTTTCCTTATCCCACACTTTCAGTCACTAGCCCTAGTCCGATGGCTTTGTCCTACTCCATATCGGTTGTTAGGTCTCGGGGATTTGGAGTTCCCGCACCCCACCAGGTGTCTCGTGATTAGGGACATAAAGCATTCCCGGCCACATCTACAGAGCTGGCTCACTGGTTTTTCCGGCCCAGCCACCAGTGACCCGGGGGTTAGTCTGGCTCACCTGGCTCTTCCTGCCGTCCACGGTTCTCAGCTTTTTGGACTCCCTACCGACCACTAATGGTGCAGGCTGCCGGGCCCTGTTGCTCTCTCTGTCTGTTGCAGTTTGAACTTAGCTGTGGGGTGTCTCGGCTTGGGGAGGCTTCCCTACTCCACCACCCTCCAGGGATTCACTCGATCAATATGCCCAACTTAGTGTTCCAGTGTTTTACTACTGTTCCTCCACCCACTTGTTGAGGTTCTCTCTACTTCCCACCCACACATAGCTACTTTGCCACCCCTCGCCTGGCATGAAGCAACTTGGGCTCAAGGTTGGAGTGTGTGTGTGTGGGTGTTTTTGTGAGCTGACCGTCTCACCTGTCCCTCTGCAGTTCATCCTGTGGCCTCCTGGTTGCAGGGGCGCCACATTAGCAGATCCATGGATGCCACACAAGTAACACGTAGATGAAAATACATATATATGAAAAGCTTTCATAGACTTGTCTAGCTTTAAATACATATAATTTGCTATTTTTAAGGCTTCTTGAACTGTACTCCTTTAGTCCATTACTTCTTCAACACATAAAAGAGGTATTCTTGTGGATTAGACCTTTGATGCTCTCTCAGATAAACTCAAAAAAGGGGCCACTACGCTCCATTTCATATTAAGGAGCATGAAATTTGCCATATTTTTTGGATTATAAAACGCACTTTTGTACTCCCAAATTTTGGGGGAAAGTGGGGGTGCGTTTTATAATCCAAATTTACTTTCTTTTTAGGGGGGGGGGGCTGTTCTGGAGCAGTGTCCGGGGGATGGAGGAGGCTGGCTGCGGGCTTCAGGAGGCAGCGGGAGATCTTGTGCTCCTGCTCATTAGCCTCATGTAATATTCACTGCACCCGCTATCCATCACCTCCGTGCTGAAACCACGCCTAGATATGGACAGGGGAATATCACATGTGCTTGCTTACCGCACTTCTTGGGTCCCTTGGAAGCAGGTCATGTGATCAGGGTGCATACTAATGACATCACTCTGCTGTGCCGATCACATGACTGGCTTCCACGGAACCCAAGAAGTGCAGCAAGCAGGGAGAGACGAAGGCAAACGCCGGAGAGGTAAGTTGAAAGCGTTTGTTATTTTAGTATAGGCAGCAGCATGTGGGGGCATACACAGTGAGGCGGGCCATATCCAGGATGGAGGGGTGGCATATCAATCACAGGGGGATGTGTGTCAGCACAGGGGGACGTGTCCCAGCACAGGGGAACATGTACCAGCACAGTGGGATACGTGCCAGCACAGGGGGACATATGCCATCACAGACGGGCCAAATCCAAGATAATGGGGCCATATCCAGGATGGGGGGGGGGGGGGGGCTATATACTAGGATGGGGGACATATATACCAGGATGGGGAACTTATATACCAGGTTGGGTGAGGTCATGTACCAGGATGAGGGACATATATACTGATTTTAAGACGGACACTGGCATTATAAGATAACTCCATTTAACATTAAAAAATGTTTTTCCCCTTTTCCTTCACCAAATTTGGGTGTGTGTCTTATAATCCAGTGCATCTCAAAAAATACATTAATTAAGAATCAACTGTGTATAACCAATTTACTATGCAGCAGAACAAGTCTTGGATAATAATACAATACACAGAGGTTTTAAATTATAATTTCTACCACCTATCATATGACTTTTCTTAAGTCTTTTTATGTAACTGAGGGACAGTTGGGACCTTTCAGGCAACAGGGTCAGAGTGTTGCTGCTATGTCTGTACCACTATGCCTCAGACTATATATAGTTAGTGAAAATAATTACATATCACTAAATTATTCATTATTTAATTATGTAAATCTTTTATTTTCTAAATTGAGCATTGTCATGTAATAAATTATAGAAGCTTTCAACTTCTGCTGTCAGTTCTGAAGCTAATATTTTACGAGGAGAAGTCTGGACTGCAAATGATTGTTGTAAATAATCAATTAGTGACAGAAATGCAATGTAAATCAATATTATATTCTGTCATAACACATTGCTTTTTATAATGTCCTGACAATTGTCCACTTTGGTGGTGCAGGTGTTGAATTTCCTGTAATGGATTTGTAATATTATATGCAGGAAAATGCAGAAATACATATATATATATATATACATACGTAGTCCATCAAATTCAACGTCCGTCCAATTATACATTTTATCACTAATTAATCTATAACTGACAGTGTTATGTATAGTGAGAAAATCATCCAGCCCTTTTATAAAAGCTGCTTTAGTTTCTGCTATTACTACCTCTTATGGTGGAGCATTCCTGTAATCATCTGTTAGAACGGATTCAGCAGCAATTCCATGGCAAAATATGTGTGCAAACATTAGTTTTTTGTCTGTTTTAAAAAAAAATATTTTTGCTGGATACATTTTTTTATGCGAATCTATGGAAAACGGATCCTTCAGCTGTTTCCTATTTGTTTTTCTTTCCTTTGTAAAGGATCCATTTTTTGCTTACTGGATCAGTTTCAAATGGAAGATAAAAGAAATCAGTTAACTGATCCGTTTTCCATAGACTCCAATGATAACTGCAACCAGCAAATTGCCAGTGAAATTGCCTAGCAAAATTGCCGCGTGTGACGGTACCTTTAGAATTCTGCAGCCTGAGTGCAAGCATTAACGTGCTGTAATGCTGTGTTCAGGCTGCCTATATATTCCTATGGGTATCGGTATCCCAGCGCAGCCAGCCGCCTGACACAGAAGTACCGGATATGCGCTATTTCTGAGCGCACAGGAAAACGCTGCAAACCGCATTTCCATGTGCACTCACAAGTTTTAGACAGAACCGTCATCCAAAAGGCTGACGCTAGTGTGACCCTAGCTGTACCCCAGAATTTGTCTTACAAATACTGATGTAAAATAGTGACCAAATACTGAACATGAGAACATGGTCCAAGGGTATGTGCACATGATGTCTTGTAGATGGTAGTGTACCTGCATTATTGCTGAAGCAGAAGATGCTTCGGTTGTTTTCCTTGAAGCATCTTCTATGACATCTCCCTTATTGTTTTTCCACCGGAGTCCTATAAATATATGTGTGTATATATAGTCATGGCTGAAAGTGTTGGGACTCTTGAAATTGTTCTAGAAAAGTGAGTATTTCTCCACACAATTATTGGAAATAAACACGGTGTCTTATACACATTTATTTCCTTTGGTGTGTTGGAAGAACACAAAAAGAACTGAGAAAAAAAGGCAAATTGGACATAATTTCACACACAACTCCAAAATGGGACAAAATTGTTAACATCCATTTAATGTTCAATTTAATATTTGATTGAACGATCTTTGGAGTAATAAAATGCAATCAATCACTTCCTATAACTATTAACAAGCTTCTTACATCTCTCAATGGGAATTTTGGACCATTTTTCTTTTGTAAACTGCTCCAGGTCTCCCATATTTAAACGGTGTCGTCTCCCAACAGCAAGTTTAAGATCTCTAAACAGATGTTCAATGGGATTTACATCTGGACTCATCGCTGGCTAATTTAGAATTCTCCACTGCTTGCTTCTATCTATTTCTGGGTGCTTCTTGAAGTATGTTTGTGGTCATTGTCCTGCTAGAAGACCCATTACCTAGGGTGCAAACCCCACTTTCTCACATTGGTCACTACATTTTGTCCCAAATTCCTTTGGTAATCTTCACATTTCATGATGCCTTGCATACAGTTAAGACACCCTGTGCCAGAGGCAGCAAAACCACATAAAATATCATTGATTGTCCACCATATTTAACTGTAAGTACTGTTTTGTTTACTTTGAAGACCTCATTCTGTTTTCAGTAACAGTAGAATAATATGTTTTACTAAAATTTATCTGGGTCTCATCTGTCTGCAAGACATTTTCCCAGAAGGAGTTTTGCTTATTCACAAAACATTTTGGCTATATGCAGTCTTGCTTTTTTATGTCTGTGTGAGCAGTGGGGTCCCTCTGTTCTCCTGTCATAGCATTTAATTTCATTCAAATGTTGACAGATATATCGCACTGACACTGAAGCACCCTGAATCTGCAGGACAGCTTGAATTTTTTTGGAACTTGATTGGGGCTGCTTATCCACAATCCAGACTATCCTGTGTTGCAATCTTTCAGCAGTTGTGTGTACCGTGTTAGCCAGTACATAGAAAAATATTGGAATCTGAGAGTCCTCAGTGGTTGATGCCTTTTATTGGCTAACTGAAAAGATGGTAAGTGAAGCAAGCTTTCGAGACACTGTTGTCCCTTCGTCGGGCAGATAATGACCAAGCTGTTTCGTCTAAACCAGAATTCGGCATACTCATAGTATTTAGGACAATATATTTGTCATTGCATTATTATTGCTGTAACTTATTTGTTAATGGATTATTTGAAATGGAGACCATTTCATATGGTTTCAATATTATTTATTTTACAACTGATTACATATGTATATTTGGGAAACGTTCTCAGTGTGACTGCTATTATTTAGTAGCAGTGTCCATGTTACTTGAGAGAATGCATGCAGCTAAATTTAGTTATGTATTAATAATTTAGTAGCATCCCTGCAGTGTGAGGCATTTAACTATGCTATGTTTATTGTCTGAAAATGTGTGGTTTATACTAAACTGGTAAAAATGTCTGTAGAATTGTTACAGGTTCAGCCTTGCTAAAAAATGCTCCTTAGTCATTTTACAAGAAAAACTGTCTTAGAAATGAGGCTTTTCCCAGAACATCCTTCTTAAGGTTCATTAGCAGTTGCTTTTGGTAATTACTGAATATCAACTTCAAGTACACTAGAGATTAAAAGCAATTCACTGAAAAAGACATCAAATCCAAAAAACATCATAGAAAAAAGGCAAACATACTTACGAAGGCCTGATCACAATACTAATGTACTATAAGTTGCAGAAGGCCCCCTATAATAAAAGGCGGGGCAGCAAAGGGGAAAAATACTGATGAACTACCCACACTCACCCATATCATTCATAGAGGGACTGGTTGCCTAGTAATATATATGCACACGGATAAGGATTGTATAAGGCACCAATCTCATATTCATTTGTAATGCAACTTACAACCTATTGCCCATAATATTAGATCAGGTGAGCATTACCCTACAATTGCACCCTACAGGGACAGACCCCAATCTCCTCTGTTTGAGATTAAATATTTTTTCAGTGTAAACCATGAATATGAGCTGTGCTCATACCCACAAATAGCCACACTGCCTATACTAACAGAACTGTCACACTGACCCCATTAACAGTTTTCCATTATCAACCATACCAACAGAGTCTTTTGACAAACTAAGGAAGTCAAAATAAAGGTAGTAACACAATGAAATCTACAACTAACTCCCCTTGGTGGTGTCTGTTAGTCTTTATGGGAGTCTCACCTGCACTACTTAGCCACTTCATCAGTAGCATCTTTGGTATTTAGCAGAGCAACCTTCGATTGGTCTGCTCTGCTGCAAATGTAATATTTAATCAGTAACTAGCATCTGACAGCATTCCTGATCAATTTTAGGTTCTCAATGGCAATGGCCTCAAGTTTACTAACATTCTTGAGTTTACTTTGTATCTGCCATATTTAAATCCCACCAAAAATGTCTATGGAGTTCTTTAGGTGACTGTGACTGCCACCCTTGAAACTTCCATTACTACTTTTGAAGCTAAGTCTTGTGGACTATGAGGTATGCTTAGGATAACAGTCCTGTTGGTAGACCTGGTGAGTCCCAAGCTCCAGCCTCCCAGTGAAGGCATTTAATTTTCTTGTAATGATTTCCTAATAATGGTTTGCATCCATCTTTCTCTACACCCACTGTAAGTTTCCTGTGCCAGAGAAAGCAAGGTAGCTTCAGAACATCAGCAAGGCACCACCATGTTTCAGTGTAGGCAGGTTGTTTTTTCAGCATGTGTAACTGTGCATACTAAAACCTCTGGGCACCAAATCTTATTGCAAGTAGTAATAATTTCCTCTTTTAGCCATGTCCAAGTAATGTAGCCAGGGTTTCTTTAATTCTAATTAGTGATGAGTGAGTAGTAAGATATTCGGACAGCTCTAACCAAATACTTTGAAATGTTTCAGTATTCAGATCCGAGTGAGTTCCCCATTAACTTGCATTGGACAAGTGAAACATTTCAAAGTATTCAGTTAGAGCTATCCAAATTTGAATATTTCACTACTACTACATCACTAATTCTAACCTTGCAATTATATTTCCTACTGTATCTCCACGAACATTCAACACCCTTGCTGTCTTTTCAAATCCTTTTTTCTTGTTTGCGACATGATCTCCTGACTTATTGGACCACTCTCTTGACAACACAAAATTAATAATAAACTGGAGACCATTGCCCATGAGAAATGGGCAAAGATTCCTCAGGAACACCACCAGAAGCAGATGTCTGGCTATGGATCATGTTTGTATCAGGTCATAACAGCCAAAGGGTAGCCCACTAAATGCTAAAATGCACACATTTTTGGAGGCGATTCAGCCACTACCATGTTTCCCGAAAATAAGACACCGTCTTACATTAATTTTTGCTCCCAAAGATGCGCCATGTTTATTTTCGGAGGATGTCTTATTTTTTCATGAGGAAGAATTCATATTTATTGTTAAACAAAAAAATTCGCCATCATCCCCCAATACAGGTATCCACATCAAAAGGCACACACACAGGGACACACACACACCTACAGACGCACAGGGACACACACATACACAGAGGGACACGGACACACACACAGGGACATATACATGGCCACACACAGGGACACGCACATACACAAACCCAGGGACACACACAGGGTAATGAACATACACACAGGGACAGACATACACACACACACAGAGGGACACACACGTACAGGGACACACACACACACAGGGACACTTCTCACCAATTTGCAGCTTTCAGCCTCCCGCTGCTGTCCTGGTGCCTGCTGATCCATATATTCCAGCGCCGCTCTCATCCTTGTCCCTCAGAAGCTGTATGTGTATGGTGGCCAATCACAGGCTGCGGCCGGGTGGCCAATCACAGACTGCGGCCTGGTGGCCAATCACAGGCTGCGGCCGGTTGGCCAATCACAGGCTGCGGCCAGGCGGCCAATTAAAGGCTGTCGCTGAGCAGCCAATCACAGGCAACCAGCTGACATTAACTTCTAGCCTGTGATTGGCCCTTGGTTACTGGCCTAGGATAAGCTGCCCGGCGACAGCCAGTAAATGGCCACCCGGCGGCAGCCTGTGATTTGACACCCAGCAGCAGCCTATGACTGGGCACCGTACACATACAGTTTCTGATGGACAAGGATGAGAGCGGCGCGGAATATATGGATCAGCAGGCACTGGGACAGCGGCGGGCACCAGCACAATAACAGGGAGCTGGAGGATGACTCAGAGCTGCATGGCCCGGCCTTCTGATCGGCGGGCATGCAGTACAGCAATATACTGGTATGCCTTATTTTCAGGGGGTGCCTTATATTAAGCAAGGCAGCAAACTCCCCAGTACGTCTTATTTTCGGGGGGCGCCTTATTTTCAGGGAAACACGGTATATAGTATACAGCAATTTGAAGATTTTCCATACAGTCAAAAAAGATATGTTGACACATATCATCCTGACAAATGGCGTATTGACACTCCTTTGACCTCTCTTTAGCCAGTAAGCATCTATGGCTACATATTTTGTAAGTATAATGTTGGCTCATTAAAGTGTTCCATCCTAATTTGCTAGTCGATTAAGAATTCTCATTGCCTTGATTTTCAGTTGGAGAATTTGTCACAATAAAAATCCTTTCAGTAGGTTTATGGCTAAAATGTTAGCAAGTTATTGGGGAACATGCTGATGTAATCACAAATTGAACCTAAAATGTTGGCAAGACTTACAAGCTGGAGTAGAATTCCTCATCCTTATGCAGTTGCTTCTATGACAAATTTTACTTTCAACCCAGAAACTTCTTGTTATGTCCCTAGACACTTAAAGCAGCATCTCTGAATGCTGAGTAAATAAAGTTTTAATTTGTATTGATTCTGCTCTCTTCCCTTCTTTTAAGTGCATGGAAATAAATTAAACAGGCAATTTGCACAGGCCAAACCAGAAAGTGCTGATACATTTGCTTTTTAACTTTGCAGATAACAATCTAGCCATATTAGCAT
The DNA here is from genome assembly GCA_033576535.1 of Allobates femoralis. NCBI lineage: Eukaryota > Metazoa > Chordata > Amphibia > Anura > Aromobatidae > Allobates > Allobates femoralis. The sequence goes on along the minus strand of JARQOC010000004.1, from coordinate 341,619,950 downwards.
CATTGCACTGTAGTAGATTTTAATGTCTTCATTTTGAATACATTTCCACATAAGGTCCACAGCATTTTATAAGCCTTAATTCCACAATCTGAAAATTAAAGCTATTTCGGTAATTGTCATAAGATGTATTAAAGGCTTGTATTAGAATATTCTTCTACGTACTGTAATCAGATTGTTTCACACGAATTAAGATTTTGAAACTGGAATATTATGGTCCTGACAGCATATTAATGATTTTAAAATACATATATGCATGTTCTTTTAACAAAATATCAACGATATAGCTGCTGTCTTCTTTGATTCAGCCCCTCATTTGTGCCAGTCGAAATCTGCAGGTTACTTGGTACAGAAATGTCTCTTGCTGTTATACTGAGGTATTTTGATCAGAGCTTGGGTGATAGGTCTGCAAAGTAAATCTGACTTTATCTTTCACCTGAGCTGTGTAAAAGTGACACCTGCTATGATGATACAAGGCAGAAGCCCTCCTTGATATTATCATGACTATATTATTGCTATAATGAAGGTAATATTAATCTGGAGAATAGGATAAACCCATCTTAGAAACAGCATTTGGTGTAATTTTGAAAACAATTTCCTTTGTATGTAAGACACTGACAATATACATATTCCCATTTTATCCCAAAAATGATTAAAATTTGGATGATTAGTCATTAGGTGTACATACTGGGGCATCACATTCGTATAGAGTGAGATAGAAACCAAGCCAATGTGGAAGGATGCACATTCAACTGATCTGTATTGTGGTGCAGAGACTCAGCCTGCACTGCAATACACTCTTCTGGCCAATCAAAGGCCAGCTGCTGATGTCGGTTTCCAAGTCACTGGCAGCATATGGGAGTGATGTCATGCACTGACCATCGCATGCTAAAGTTAGCTGCCAGCTTCTGCACCGACTTTGGAAGAAGACACTACTCATCATGAGAAGGAGGGGGAAGATAAGTAGAATATTTTTTAGATATCTATTGGAGAAGAGCCACAGAACAGGGACATTATTACTTGACGAAGCCCAGAATGGTTCACATTATTCCAGTATAGCAGACATAAATTACTGGTAGGAGCCCTGGATGGGGTACATTATTCAAGAAAGGAGCCCAGGATGGGGGAGATTATACCAGGAAAGGTGCACAGAGTAGGGGACATTATTACAGGATGGGGACATTGTAACATGAGAGAGCGTTCATATGCCTTCATAGGATCTGTAATGCTATAAGGACCCATACATCTGACAAACGTGCAGTTGGGGCCCAAGGCCCAAACTATGCATTGGGGCTCATCATAACCTAGTTAAGCCACTGTATAGATATGTATCATCTGTGTTCTACATAACTACATTCTAAATTGGACTAAAGCTCTAACACTAATAAGCAATGAGACATTACTCATAGCTAATTCTTTTTGTGTAATAATAACAATAAAGATTACTGTGCATTAAAAGTGAATGTGCATTTTCTATGGGGGAACCCCAGTCTGACACTTTTTGTTTTTCGAAGCAATAACAAAAAAGCAAATTGCATGGTTGTAAGAATATTTTATATGAAAGTGGCATTACCAGTGTGAGACATTTAAGACTGACAGTCAACAATCCTGATCAAGATTTCTCACAATGGTAATAGTCTCCTTTCATTTACAATTGAACTTTGAAGGTAGATTTGACCCACCCCAGTGCCTTGGGGTACCCGGACCCGGGCTGTAGTTCACGGGGATGTCACGGACGGCCTGTGCCCGGGCCCATGGCCCTGGTGGTCGCTGAAAAAGGGGTTAAAATTAAAATAAAAAAAGAGTTTGTGACGCCACCTACGGTTTCCGGCAATGGTACCGGCGCTGCTTGCAGACATCCAGGGTGATGATGGGACAGCTAGATGGTTACGCTCCCTGTAGGTGGAGCGGGATCCCCAGGGCAGTTGTCAAATTTTATGTACAGTCTTTACACAGGGAGGCAGCTTACCACACAGCACAGTCACTTGTCCTAGCTACGGAGGCACTACACCTTCTGTTTGGGGTTCAGTACCTCCCTGTGGCGCCTTGCCATAGGGGCGCCACATTATACATTGCAGAAGTGAAATTAGAGAGTTAGGAGCAATTTTAGTGTACTGAGCATGCTCAGTACACTAAAATCGGGTCCGAGGCACAATCAGCTGTTTCCTCGGACCCGCGCTCATAGGCCCCCATGTTAAACCCCGAGGATTGGATCAGATTTGGGCTAATTGCCATCTGATTTTGTGGGATCCGATTTTTTCTGTGCCCAAAATCGGAGCAGTCTCCGATTTTGGGTACAGCAAAAAATCGGACACAAATCGGATCCCACAAAATCAGATGGCAATTAGCCCAGATCCAATCTGATACGACCCCCATAGGATAACACGGGGGCCAAATCGGATCCGTGGCTGTCTGATTTACATCGGACAGCCACGAATTGAAGAAAATCGCAATGTGAAATCAGCCTAATCCTGCTGCACTGCTCATTAAGAAGGTATCCCATGGAGATAATAGTGTTGAACAAAGTATAGTTTTAATAAACTATGTGTTTCAGAGTTGAACAAACTCCATCAGGTAAGGTTTGTAGTTTTGTTTTTAGTGAATGAATAGTCACATTACAGTTATTACATTTCTGTTCCTTATATATTGTGTGCTTGTCATAAAAACATGAGCGATAAAGGGATTTTCTTGTAAATATATGCAATAGATGTGCCAATATGTGTTCACACCTGTAGCCAGTGACTGGGGATAGAATGCATTTCAGAGATGATATAACGCTGTGTATCTGTTCATGGACTAAGCTGATTTACTTTTTTGTGTTCACTCATTAGACATTGATGAATGTGCCGAAGGATTTGTTCAGTGTGACAGCCGTGCTAACTGCATTAACCTACCAGGCTGGTACCACTGTGAATGCAGAGACGGCTACCATGACAATGGGATGTTCTCTCTGGGGGGAGAATCATGTGAAGGTCAGTACTCGTGTTCCCAGTGCTTCAAAGGTCTTTGTGAGATAAAGTAGAAGGCATGAAACATCCTATCACAATAACATCGTTATGCTTTATGTTAACGATCATTTCTGTGCATATGAAACCATTTTCAGGTCAGTAAAAGATGCAGTCTGACTTTTTTAAGATGAATTTGTAGGGTTTCCGAAGAGAGATGAACATTTCTGTTTATAGTCAGGCCGTTCCTATAGCACTACAGATATGATGAAGAAAGGCGCCATAGTTTCCGCTCTGTCTGTTCATGCAGGAAAGAGAGAGAGGATTAGTGAAAATGCATTTATTTCATGTCCCCAAATCTCTCTCCTCTGTAAAGCCACATAAATAAAAGGCTAAGTAACATTATGCGGTGCTTCCATCTGAAGTACAAATTATATTCTTTCTGGTGACTGAATAGGCCTCTAGGAGAAATAAAATCAATTACAATGGCCATAGAACTAAATGGAGCACTATCCTTTAAAGTCAGGTGTTGTACAAGGATTAAATGTTAAAAAGAAATAAACACATGCTGTTAGGAAACTGTTCCCTATTGCAAAGTTTATTTTAATACAGATGTAGGACACACTATATAACACATGGAAATATGGAGATGCATATTAATTAGTGGTGGAGATTCGCTCTTCTATTAAGCATGATTCATTTTAATGAATTTCTTTCTCAAGCTTTCAAGAGGCAGAAATCCATGTGTGCGCATAACATTAATTTCAAGTAAAAATTAGAAAGTGAACCTCTTGGGTTCTGTCTAGATTTAGCCTTTCCAATACATCTAATTCCTATCAATTTAATATTTTTCATTTATTGCTTTAATACTATAATATTTAGGGATAATTTATTTTAAAGTTGAGGAAAATATGTTCCTTTTATCCTAACTTAAATAGTATATTTAAGAAAATGTTCTCTCAGGTGTTAAATCTCTGTACACTATCTGGTTCCCATTAAACATGCATAAGTGCCAAGGTATAACTACAGCAAGTGCAAGGGTTGCAACAACACCTGTGTCCTGGAGCTCATGTGGCCCCAAACATCTTTTTAGCCCATGGAAAGACTATTGTTATTAAAGTGTGCAATAATTGGGGCTCCGTTCGAGCTTTCACACCAGGGATCATAAGCTTTACATTATGCCACAGCTCAATGCTGTATGTTATTCCTTGTACAAAGAAGAAAGCCTCATTACATAAAGTTATAACATGATTTAAAGGCCAAACAATTGGGGCAATATTGATATTGAGTTACCCAAAAATTACAATATAATCCTATTTAGAAAAGAGACTCCACTACAATAGATGATACAAAAATCTTTTTTAAAGGAAACTGTCAATCAAAAATCCATATGTAACTGCTACCGTATCATTTTCTAATTCCTCCCTCTAAACTTTATTTATGTATTCTATTATGTATTTTCCCCTCCTATCATCTGTAAACTTCAATAAAGAGATTCACTCCATCTGTCAATCACAGTGAGTGATCCACTTAGTTCTCTGCTATCCACTCCCCATACGATGAATATGCATGTCACATCACAGCACATGAGAACAGTGTGGGGGGGGAGGGGCTGTGTTCTCCTCTCTGCTCTCTGTGTCTGCAGCCAGGAAAGAGGTCAAATACAACACAGAAACTGTCACAGCAGGAATACCTGCTTAGAGAAACCAACAGAGTCTTGATAAGATGAGGCAGACCTGCAATCGCTCTCTCCCTGTGTCCTCAACAGGATAGATCTCCTAAAAGTGAAACCACAGTGCCCGGAGAGCAGAGGGGAGGAGAGAGAAGTGAGAGCCGTTGAGAAGTAGTGCATAATTATGTGGCGCCCCTGTGACTAGGCGCCACAGAGTGGTATTGCATTTTATTATATACAGTGCCTACAAGTAGTCTTCAACCCCCTGCATATTTAGCTGGTTGACACATGCGGAATTAACTTGGCATTGTGACATTTGGACTGTAGATCAGCCTGGAAGTGGGAAATGCACTGCAGCCAAAAAGATTTGTCAAATTTTTTTTTTTTTTTAAAGCGTTAAAAGTTAATTCAGAGGGTCATTTATTATTCAACCCCTCAAACCACCAGCATTCTGTTTGGTCCCCCTAAAGTATTAAGAAGTAGTTCAGGCACAAAGAACAATGAGCTTCACATGTGTGGATTAATTATCTCTTTTGCCAGCCTTTTCTGACTATTTAAGACCCTCCTCAAACTTGTGAACAGCACTCATACATGGTCAACATGGGAAAGACAAAGGAGCATTCCAAGGCCATCAGAGACAAGATCGTGGAGGGTCACAAGGCTGGCAAGGGGTACAAAACCCTATCCAAGGAGTTGGGCCTACCTGTCTCCACTGTTGGGAGCATCATTCGGAAGTGGAAGGCTTATGGAACTACTGTTAGCCTTCCACGGCCTGGACAGCCTTTGAAAGTTTCCTTCCGTGCCGAGGCCAGGCTTGTCCAAAGAGTCAAGGCTAACCCAAGGACAACAGGAAGGAGCTCCGGGAAGATCTCATGGACAGTGGGGACATTGGTTTCAGTCAATACCATAAGTAACGTACTCCACCGCAGTGGTCTCCGTTCCAGACGAGCCCGTAAGGTACCTTTACTTTCAAAGCGTCATGTCAAGGCTCGTCTACAGTTTGCTCATGATCACTTGGAGGACTCTGAGACAGACTGGTTCAAGGTTCTATGGTCTGATGAGACCAAGATCGAGATCTTTGGTGACAACCACACACGTGACGTTTGGAGACTGGATGGCACTGCATACGACCCCAAGAATACCATCCCTACAGTCAAGCATGGTGGTGGCAGCATCATGCTGTGGGGCTGTTTCTCAGCCAAGGGGCCTGGCCATCTGGTCCGCATCCATGGGAAGATGGATAGCACGGCCTACCTGGAGATTTTGGCCAAGAACCTCCGCTCCTCCATCAAGGATCTTAAGATGGTCGTAATTTCATCTTCAACAAGACAACGACCCAAAGCACACAGCCAAGAAAACCAAGGCCTGGTTCAAGAGGGAAAAAATCAAGGTGATGGAGTGGCCTAGTCAGTCTCCTGACCTTAACCCAATTGAAAACTTGTGGAAAGAGCTCAAGATTAAAGTCCACATGAGACACCCAAAGAACCTAGATAACTTGGAGAAGATCTGCATATAGGAGTGGGCCAAGATAACTCCAGAGACCTGTGCCGGCCTGATCAGGTCTTATAAAAGACGATTATTAGCTGTAATTGCAAACAAGGGTTATTCCACAAAATATTAAACCTAGGGGTTGAATAAAAATTGACCCACACTTTTATGTTTAAAATTTATTAAAATTCAACTGAGCAACATAACTTTTTGGTTTGTAAGATTTATGCTTCTGTTAATAAATCCTACTCTCGTTTGCAGTTTGAAGGCTCTAACTTATTTGCATCTTATCAAACCACCTAAATCTGCAGGGGGTTGAAGACTACTTGTAGGCACTGTAGATGTAATATTATTGTAAGTTGCTAGTTTGGGATTCAAATCTTATGGAGTCTATTTTTACACTCACTTAGGACCACCACCTAGAGTAGGGGGAAGTAGTACTTGGTAGATCCCAGATAGGTGGGGGCGAAGCTTAGGATAGAGTAAGAGTGACAGTTGACAGTTTACCTCAGATGGTGCTGGGAAGGCAGACAGAGTGGTCAAGCCTGGCAGCCCAGCTGAGAGGAGGGAGCCCCATCTTTAATTGGGGACCCAGGACAGAAGGCAGTGGGGTCCCGACCATCCGTGACTCCCCACACAGTAGCCCCGGTGTCTGAGTACCCCCCTAGCCCTGGCCTCTTCATTTTCATGACAGTTTATGCAGCTAGGAATAATCATGTCTGCTTATATTAGGACATGACTAATGCAGCAGCTCTCTGCAGGGTCTGGCAATGCTAATAACATGGAAACTACAAAGGGTAGAATAATGTTTTTACATGTTTTTAAAAGGTCTGCGCAGGCACTATTCAAGGGTAATATTAGTATCATACTGAAAAATGACCTGAGAGTGTCCCTTTAAGTCACGATTACACTAAAAAGTTCCAATAAAAGACATAAAATATAGGGGATGACATAAGATTCAGGATAAAGTATGGTGGCATACTGCAAAGGTATAAAAAGTTAATTGCTATGGGAGTACAACTGTATAAACAGTTATAGGTGGGAGGAAATCCAGAATAATACACATCCAATGCACACCGCTAGGCCTATGTCAATGGAAATGCAAGTACAGCATAGGGAAAAAAATCCCATAAAACATCAAAAGGAAAATATGATGCATGAAGATAATCTTATCGACACAATTCCACACAGACATAAACTGAAAAAAATAACATGGAAGAAAACTTTGTAATGGTATGTTCACTGTTAGTCCTGATGTTCTTTATTACTACATTTTTTTCCTTCTGCAAAAGTGCTGAATTTTACAGTACCAACAACATGAATGAGATTTCCAAAATGTTTAGGGTTTTTTTCTTCCTGCATTTTATTTATTTTTTTAAATCTGCAGCATGTGAGGGTACCGTTACACGTCGCAACATTGCATGCAATTTCACTTGCAACTTACTGGTTGCAGTGAAATCATGGACACATTGTTACATTTGTACACAGCAACAAAATAGAACAATGTGTCCATGATTTCACTGCAACCAGTAAGTTGCAAGTGAAATTGCATGCAATGTTGTGACGTGTAAAGGTACCGTTAATTCTTTCAGCGTTTTAAACAATTGTTCACCCATTAGAATGACAAAAAAACACAAGTAAAAAATGCATCAAAATTGGCAGTTTTCATGGAATACTCTAACTTTTGCTACAGAAAAAAAACGCTGCAAAGTAACCACATGTAAGGATACACCGAAGGAATATAAAATATTGCATAATACAGAAAGTGCAACCAAAAATCACCCATGATGAGCGTTTCTCATTGGCTTCTTAAAAATGGGCTTGATTTAAAGAGGTTGGTCATTTTATTTTAACAAATGAATGTATTGGGACATGTTTTTGTGGTTTCACTAATATCAAAGTAATAAAGGCTCTCCTGCACTTCACACATGGCCCCACTGTTTTCAAAATGACCACTAATGGAGAAGCAAGTAACTAGACTTGTCAATGAGCCTCCTCCTACTGCTTTTTATGTGCGTTCTTTTTCCGTTGGAGGCTGTTGAAAGGTCTGGCCCTACTTCAACAACTACCATTTTGAGAAAAGAACTGTTCAGGAAAGGCTGCACAGTATCTGTTATTCAGCTGATGAAATAAGTATTGAAGACATTGCCAATATTCTAAGTTAAATATGTCTAAAGATGCTATTGACATGAATTTCTCACCAGATGTTACCAATAACCCATCCAATTCACACAGGCAGAGAAATCAAACCATAGATGTCCATAAATGTAGTCAGTTGTGAGATAATGAGAAATGACACAGGAAAAAGTATTGAACACACGAAGAGGTGAAGTAAGTCATAGAAATTCATTCGACCAGGTGAAATCTATTACCGTAGTAATTTGAAAGCAATCCTGCCACTTAGTGTAAAATAATATCAGCTGGTTCAACTAATGGTCTATAAAAAGGTGTCTCATTACCAAGGTGTTTGTTGTTATGCACCTTACACACTAACACTCAGGTAGTGGAAAATGGGGAAGGATCAACTGCACTCCACACTTACCTGTACAGACTAAAAGGTCCTAGCCGCACAACTGAATGGCACCACTTTGGAACTGCTCCCTGAAAGGCCATTGAAGGGTTTCTCATGCTCCCGGAGGGACCTGGGAGGAAGACACTCTCACTGCTAACAAGGATGCAGAGCAATGTCAGAACAACAGGCTTTGCACTTGTACTGTCTTTTGTCTGTTCTTTTAACAACTTCAGGTTTCAAAAACTATTAAGTGGCTAAAACATTGTAAGACTATGTTCACATGTTCAGTGTTTGATCAGTTTTTCACATCAGTTTTTGAAAGCCAAAACCAGGATTGGATACAAAATACAGAAGTGTTGATGTCTGTTTATTAGGTCTCTTCATACGCTGTTTACCTTGGAGACCAGCCTGCTCCCGCTTACCGCAGCCTGGCAGCGGGAGCAAGACATCGTGGAAACGTTATTTAAATAATTTCCACGATGTCTCTGGTCCATTTGATCGCTGGTGAGTCTGCCTGTGTGACAGCTCACCAACGATGTGAACGATTTTGTTAGCGATCACGCGTGCATGTGATCGCTAACAAAATCGTTGATCGGATTGATGCGTGTGACATGGCCTTTAGTCATGAATTTCTCCCTGGAGAGGATGCTACATTTTCTCCATTGTTGCTATACATCACGTCATGACCTGACGATACCGAGCATCTCACCTAAAGACATTCATTCTGGGCGACAGTGAGCTGTTGCTATCCTTTTTCTTTATTGCGATGTAAATTAATGCTTTTTCTGAAATGCTACAGAGTTTCAAAGTAAAGCATACTTGGCTGAAATGATGCAGCAGACCCTTGCATGTGGCCTGTGTTTGAGCAGCATGGATCAGCTATCAGGTTCCCTTTGAAGTATTATCACAAACTGCAGATTTGTTGCAGTCATTTTTGAGTTGTGTGACCAATCCATTTGAAAAACAAAAATGAAAAAGTCTATGACCCTGCTCCAGAGACAACATCATTCAGGTTTGCAGAACTGATTTTCAGTAGCAGATCCACAACCTCGTCACCCAGATCCTTAAAGACCCGTTACACATAGTGATATCACTAACGACATCACCGCCACGTCACAGGTTTTGTGACCTCGCCAGCGATCTCGCTGAGTGTGACACTTAACAGTTATCAGCCCCTTGCTAAGAGATAGCTGATCGTTAATCAATGGCCTAGACCATTTTTTGATCGCCGATCTCCAGCTGGGCATGCTGGATCGCTGTGTGTAACAGGAGCACCGACTAGCAATCCCCATTCTGAGAACCCGGCAGATCCCACGACCGTCAGGTTGTCAGCACATCGCTGGGTCATCGCTGGTAAGTGTGCCTGTATGGCATCTAACCAGCGAACACGTAGCGATGCACCAGTGATCCTGGTCAGTTCGGATCATTGTCGGGATCGCTGGTGCGTCGCTATGTGTAATGGTGCCTTTACATTAAACCTTGACTCACACAGACCCATGCAGTCATTGTTTCTATTTTACTATAAGAATTATTAGAAAAGCTAATAAGCCTATTTCTAATTAGCAACATGTTTAAAATAAACCTTCACATCATATAATGGCATTTTATACTATAACCTTTAATAAAATATACCATAATATTGTGATCAGTGAATGTGCAACAGAGCCATATCTAGCCGAGTTCATTCTTTATACTCGCTGTTGGGGATCACATAACCAAAGTAGAAATTACGGCAAGCAGCTCTCAACATTCCTACGGTATTATTTTGTCAATTAATTACAATAGTTTAATAGGTAATCATTATGGTTTAATAGGGAAATTGGTAGAGTCTGTCCGCCTCCAATCATAATTTTAAGTGGTTCTTTCATCAGTTTCCAGGAGAGGTGACTATATCTGCTGATTTATTTTGTATTAAAGTTACAGAAATGCTATCACATGCATTCATTTTAATTTCCATTTTTCTGATAGAAACTATGAAAATACCTGCAATCATATTAAGCAATCTGTTATCTGAATGTCCACATAAAAAATCATTTAGACTGAGTACATTTAATACAACTTGTCTTTGTAGCATAAACCATAGATCACAAAAATACTAGTTATCACTTTACAATAATTACTTAGTTTCTCAGCAATCTAAGACCATTTAAGTTTTTGTTAAAATTCATACAAAGTAAGCTCTAGTTATAGTTAAGTCACCTATAGATATATAGACTTAATTCAGAAGCTAGTGTTTTTCATACAGTGTTCTGTGTCTTGTTACATAAAGGCTTAAAGTCTTTCTATACTGCAAGATTATTCTAGAAAAGCTTATCTTCCAATAATCATGCCGTTTAAACAGGCTGCTGATCACCCAGCAAATGAGCAAAACTCTTAGAGACCAGGGAGTTTTCAAAATATGCAGATATTAGTTCACTAGTAATGCCTTTAAAATTCAGAGCTGCAAAAAAACCTTTATTTTGTAATATGCATTTTTAGTATGCTAGTAAACTTAAAAAAGCCTGATATAAATCTGGTATCACTGTGATCATACAACCTAACAAATAAAAGCACCTAAATACTTATACAGCAAGGTGTATGGCGTAAAAACAAATAAATAAAGCCAATTTTTCCACTGCTGTTGATTTGTTCATTCTGATTTCCAAAGATCGCAGTACGGCCTGGCTCATATTTATCCTGCACTCTACGTTCATCGCTTACACTGAGGATAACGTGTAAATCTCTGAAAAATGTGATTCAGAAAGAATTCTCAATGGGAAAATTCACTGTAATGTGGCAGAGGGAGTCACTTTGAAGTCTCATCTGGCCTGTGGTGTGGCAGTGATCATCTTTTTATGTGTTTTTTGAGGTGTGCACAAAACTGCGGTTATCAGCAGTTTTGTTCACCTTTGAAGGACACTGCTGAACAGAGGCGAAACTGAGTCCGAACTAACCCTGCTCCCTCATTATAGTGAATAGATCCATCAGGGGTTTCACTAGAATCACTTATTTTGGAGATGTAGATGGAAAGCCCGATATAAGTGCTCAGCATAGAGCACATGACCAAATAACATTCAAATCAACACAAAAAAACACAAGTTCCCATTCAGATCCATCATCTGTTAACGGAGATATAGTGGCTTCCGCTTTACTAATAGCACAAACGCTCTGGAAAAACACAGTGGCTACTCCCACTTTCCCACTACTCCCAATTCAGTGAAATCGGTGCGCCAAAATCCAAATGTCCCCCTCTCTTCTGAGCCCCACAATGTGCATAAACCATAGTTAACATTAATATATTTGTCATTTCTGTAGTAGGAGAGCCCGCTAAATTTACGGGGTACAGGTTTCCAGAAGCTCGAGCTGGGCACAATGTAGAGCACTACAATTTATTGGACAGCAAGGACTATATTTAAAATGTTTAATTCTGAAACATTCACTGCGTTTGACACCATGGGTGTTTTCTAGAGACTAAATCATTACTACACCAATAGTTTAATTCCCAGAGGAGTGTAATCTCCAAAATATTGTCTTTTGAGGGGATTTCTTCTGTTTTGGCACTTAAGGGCTCTGCAAATGAGTCTGCAAACTATTCTAGGAAAATCTGTGCTACAGAAATTAAATGGCGCTCATTTCCTCCCGAGTCCTACGGTGCGGCCATAAAGTACTGCACAGTCACATGTGGGGTAGTTCCACGTTCAGAGGAAATTGTGTAGCACACTATGGGGCCTTTTTAACCTATTCCACATGTGAAAATTTGAAATCTGTGATTAAAACATTTTAGTCATAAAAATGTAAATATTTTTTGTTCACCGCCCAATAGTATAGCATTTTGTGACATACCTGTAGTGTCAATATGCTCACTTCACCCCTTGATAAATTTATTAAGGGGTTTTGCTTGTAAAATGTGGCTACTTGTGGGGGATTTCTGCTCTTACGGCTCTCAGGGGCATCTGCCAATGTGACATGGACACCTGCAAACTATTTCAATTAAATCTGAATTCAAATATGGAACTCCTTCCCTTCTTCACTCTGTACTGTGCCTCAAAAGTAGTGCCTCCCAATTTTTGGCAGCTTGCATAGCGCAACACTGGAAGACCTACTTCCTAATAATGTGAACATACAATATTTAATGAGGCCTCCTCTACATCTCTTAAAAGGGGCATCGGAATGCCTCCCAATTTTTGGCAGTTTGCATAGGGCAACACTATGGAACACCTACTTCCTAATAATGGGAACATTATTTAATGAGGCCCTCTTCCACGTGTCTTCAAAAGGCATCGGAATGCCTCCCAATTTTTGGCAGCCTACATAGGGGCAACACTATGGAACACCCACTTCCTAATAATGGGAACATTATTTAATGAGTCCCTCTTCCACGTGTCTTCAAAAGGGCATTGGAGTGCCTCCCGATTTTTGGCAGCCTGCATAGGGCAACACTATGGGACACCCACTTCCTAATAATGGGAACATACAATATTTAATGAGGCTCTCCTCACGTCTCTTAAAAGGGGCATCGGAGTGCCTCACAATTTTGGCAGCACTGCATAGGGCAAGACTATGGGAGACCCACTTTCTAATAATGGGTACATACAATATTTAATGAGGCCCTCCTCCATATCTCTTAAAAGGGTCATCGAAGTGCGTGCCAATTTTTGGCAGCCTACATAGTGCAACACTGGAAAACCTACTTCCTAATAATGGGAACATACAATATTTAATGAGACCCTCCTCCACGTCTCTTAAAAGGGGCATTAGAGTGCCTCCAATTTTTGGCAGCCTGCATAGGGGCAAGACTATGGAAGACCCACTTCCTAATAATGGGAACATACAATATTTAATGAGGCTGTCCTCAACATCTCTTAAAAGGGACATCGGAGTGCCTCCCAATTTTTGGCAGCCTGCATAGGGCAACACTATGGGAGACCCACTTCCTAATAATGGGAACATAATTTAAAGAGACCCTCCTCCACGTCTCTTAAAAGGGACATCAGAGTGCCTCCCAATTTTTTTTTAAATCTTTAATGTAATAAAAAAATATATATAATACACCAACACTGTCTCACAAGTGAGTATGAGCCCTTAGCATTTTCCCCAGGAAAATCCATTTTGATTTCATTTTTAGACTTTTTATTGTGAGTCCGTAAAAGTGGCGTACTACTCATACAACATTGTTCACAGCAGTGAGCTGGGAGTCAGAATTGCTTAAAGTGGTCTCTCCCATGCTGTTCCCATGTCATTTGAGCACTGTTCTTATACATTTGTGACTTTTTTAGGGTTTATTCAGGTTGCCAGGTGTGCCGCCGGAAAAATGCTCAAGTTTCCCGTAGGTTAACATTAGGATCGGTGCTCAGGTCGAGCACCCAAGCATCTCAATATGCTCGACCCGAGCATCGAGTACCCAAGCATTTTACTGCTTGCTCATCACTAGGGATAAAGCAACATTTTTGTGGTTAAAAATTTATTTTTTCATTTTCATGGCTCAACATTATAAAATTTTATGAACCATAGAATAAATAGAGACACTTGGGGAGCTCCATTGTTTAGGCACCTAAGGTGCTTTTTCAATGTGACATGGTACCCGCAAACCATTCCAACTATATCTGATCTATAATAAAAAGCTACTTCCCTTCTTCTCTTTGTACTCTGCCTCAAAAGTAGCTTTCAACCACATATGGGGTAATGGCAATCTCAAGAGATTTTGCACAACAAATTGTAGATCCATTTTCTCATGTTCTCCTTGTGAACATGAAAACATTGGGGCTAAAATCATTTTTGTTGAAAAAATTTACTTTTTCATTTTGACACTTCAATGCTATAAAAGTCTGTGAAGCAGATGGTGGGTTCAAGTGCTAATCACACATCTAAGATAAATTCCTTAGTGGGGTCTAGTTTTTAAATGGGGTCAATTGTGGGGGATTTTCACTATTTTGGCACATCAGGGCTAATGATTCCAGCCAATTTTCCATACAAAAAGTAAAATGAGGCTTGTTCCCTTTCGAGCCCTGCCGTGTGCCCAAACAGTAGTTTTCTGCCACATACTTAGGAGAAATTGCCCAACAAACACATTTTGGGGCTTATTTTATCTTGTTGCCCTTGTGAGAAATAGAAAATTTAGGCTTAAAGAACATTTTTGTGGAAAAAAGTTTTTTTCATTTTCACGTCTCAACAGTATAAAATTCTGTGAAGCACCTGGGGGTTCAAAGTGCTCACCACACATTTAGATAAATTCCTTAGGTAGTATGGTTTTTAAAATAGGGCCATTTGTGTGTTGTTTCTACTGTTTAGGCACATCAGTAGCTCTTCAAAAGCAACATGGCATCTACTAATGATTCCAGCCAATTTCTGTTCAAAAATGTGAAATGATGTTTCTTACCCTCTGAGCCCTGCCATGCACACAACAATTGGTTTAATGCCACATATGGGGTATCAGTGCACGCGGAAGAATTTAATTGCCCAACTAATTTTGGTGTCCATTTTATTGTGTTTCCCTTGTCAAAATAAAAAAAATTGAGGCTAAAAGAACATTTTTACGGAATTTTTCTTCACTTCCATGGCTCAACGTATGAAGCACAAGGAGGGTTGAATGTGCTCACCACACATCTAGGAAAAAATGGTTGGAGAGTCTCATTTTCAAAATAGGGTTGTGGGGGATTTTCCACTGTTTAGGCACATTAGAGGCTCTCCAAATGTGACATGGTGTCAGCTAATGATTCCCGCTAATTTTCCATTCAAAAAGATAAATTCATTTTAACTTTTCTGAGCCCAGCAGTGTGCCCAAACAGTGGTTTTCCATCACATATGAAGTATCAGCGTACTCAAGTGAAATTGCATAACAAATTTTATATTGCAATTTCTCTTGTTTAAGTTTTGCCAAATTTCCGATATTTTCACAAAAAAAACGCAAAATATGTCATCCTAAATTTACCATTGACATGAAGTGTAATATGTCACTAACAATATTGTTGGAATCACTGGGATCCATTGAAGCATTCCAGAGATATAACCTCATAAAGTCACACTGGTCAGAATTGAAGAAAATGTCCAAGTCATGAAGTTGAAAATAGGCTGGGAGGGTGAAGAGGCTAAATTTAGGGTTACATGTGGTGACTGCAACTATCATTGTGACTAGCTCTGTTAAAGAACTCCTATTTATGTGTTTTACATTTACACTCCTGGTTATTAGAAAATGTTACTGTAAGGCTATGTTCCCACTGGAGTGTTTTTGATGCATATTGGTGCTGCATTTTATTTTTAACTCCACCAAAAATGGATCAGTCAAAATGTCTGCCAGCAAAGTGAATGGGATTTTCAATTTGGTGTGCAGACGTCAGCATTTTTGACTGCCGCTTTAGTGGTGCAGAAAGGGAATCCAGAAAATAGTTGGCATCAATTATTGCTCCATTTTTCTGGTGCACTTTCTGCACCACTAACTCTGCGAAGATTCACTATTTTGTAAGCCAGGAACAGACTGCAATTATGCGGTATACATGTTCCCGTGACAACATGACTAGTGTGCATAACCTCACTCCAAACAAGTGTATAGATCAGGTGTGTCTGACTAGTTAGAGCGGCCGGCTAATATACACTTGTATTGAGCATGGCCGCTTCATTTAGTCAGAGGCTCTGGGCAGGTACATACATACCACATAACTGCGGTCCATGCCTGGTTTAGAAACTATGAATCCTCATGGTGCACCGTGCGTGCACTGTGAGGATTGATAAATCTGCAGTCAAATAGAGTGACTGCAGATTTATCAGCTTATACCAGACAACCCCTTTAGTTGAGAATCTACATAATTTTTCCAGGGTTATATGATGACTTACATAGGTGCATGGCTGACTACAGTTTACTGATTAGATATGTCTAAATCTCCATTACACATTAGATAAACATCGACTGAACATGCCAATATCTATCTGTTTGGCTGACAGTCTAATATGTATGGGCAGTATGGATAGTTAATTTTCAAGAAATGTAAGTATCTCATATGTTTGATTTTTGACTACTTATCCTTTTAATCTACTGGAGAAAAGCCAACGCCAAACAGGCAGCCCCATTATAGATAATGCAACAGTGCTTGACTGAGCATTCCTGTGCATGAGAGGGATGTCCAAATAATCCATTGTTTGACTGACCAACATCTAATATATATGGTTGGCTTAAAGGGGTAGCCCACTATTAGGACAGCCCCTTCTGATTCCACTTGTTTCCCACAGTTAAAATAAAAGAGCCTGTACTCAACTCCCTTCCTGGCAGCATTTCAGTACTGTCGGTAATCACAGTTCAGAGCTCATGTGATATTGTCACGTCATGGCATCTCTTTCCCCTCCTTTGGACCAAATGAGATAATCAACAGGAATTGACGCTACTACTGCTACTTTCTGTTGATTGCTCATTTGCTCTGACTGCTTGGCCAGAGAAGTAGGCAGTAATTAGATGTGGGACTCCCATCTAGTTACAATGTCACATTAACCCCGAACTGCAATTACTGACAGCTCTAGAACGGCGCTAGCCAGGGAGGAGAGTACTTTAACTGGGGGAAACAAATGGAATCAGAAGGGGTTGCCTAGTAGTTGGACAACCCCTTTAATAACAAGAATGTTAAAGATATATACATTGTTGTTCACTAGTCTACTAATTTTAGTTTGTGAGGTACTAGAAGTTTCCCTTTACAAGTATAGCGGCAGTATCACACAGTAATGATTAAATCTAACTAAAGTCATGAGCATAGTAGATATCTGTACTGAAAATATATGATAAGCCAAGTGTCAGAGATTGCATGCATTAAAGCTTCGTATTGATCTTCTGATCTAGTAGCTGGACTGGAAATTCAATTTTCTCTATATGGCTTTTAGCCTACTCAAGCAATCCATAGGAAATCTAATTCCAAAATGTAAATAAAAACCTCTGCATTTGATATATGCATGCCTCCGTCATTCTTTATGGCGGTTCAGAGCTCTACTTTATGACTGCCATGTGACCTTCTGCTCATTTACCTCCACTGTACATCTTGAATATTCTGACTTATCTAATCAGTTGATGCATTTTATGGGCCTTGCAGACTTTATTTACTGTGCACTATAAACCTTCAATGAAATAGATGTACTGATTTTTCCTTATGTAAATGTTGCTGCAATCATTTGTATTGATTGAGCCCTTACTTTATAGTTCTCTTTTACACTAGCTTGCCCAATCTGTTTATTAAGTTATGGCAGAAATAGAAATCATTTAGATTAAATGTTGTTTCTAAAATTAAATTAGTCACCAAATTAAGCCATCTAGGATATCTGTGAATATCTAACTTTCCTTCTTTGGGTTCTCCAAATCAAATATGGAAAATCTAGGATCATTCATAATTTCATTTTAAATCAATTCTTCTTAGCTGTGACATTGTGTTGCTCCTTGGAAATTTCCAGATTCTGTGCTCAGTTGTCCAAATTGTGTCATAGCTGAGATGAAAAGATTGAAAGACGGATCCATGGATTGCTATAACTTTAAGATAAATTCATGATACACCGCAGAACCGCTCCACGTTGAGACGTCATGCTGCAACTGTGTGCAATACTGGGAATCAGTATGTATTGTGAAACACTTCAATGTTAAATGCCCAGACAATCCAATCCAAAGGAAATATAGAGGATACGCTGGGCCTTGGGCACTGTAGGTTGATGAAGTCACAGTAGGAATGCAAGCAGGAGCCTACAGAATGTATAATCAATGAATGCCTTATCATTTATTTATCTTATTTATTTTCCTCACTTAAATAACGCTATTAAATCCTTAGCGCTCACAATCTAAATTCCCCATTGGGGCTCACAATGTAAATTCTCTATCAGTATGTCTTTGAAATGTGGGAGGTAACACGAGTACCCGGAGGACATCTATGCAAACACGGGAAGGTCATACAAGCTTTTTGCAGATGTTATCATTAGTGGGATTTGAAGTCCGAATCCCAGGGCTGCAAAATAACAGTGGTAACCACAGAGCCACCGTGCTGCTTCCATTAAAATATTATTCACAAATAATTATATGGATAAAAGAGTGAATGTCACAATGCCATCTAGGCACACAGGTTTGTGCAATTGTATATATATTGTTTTCTATGTGTATTATGTTTAGAAGAATATGAGAGAGGGATACAGGATAGGAAGGTTAGTGGCGAGCTCTGCCTTCTCTGTGATTATTATTTAGTATTTATAATTCTGGTTTTTATACATTGGAATTAATTGATATAATAAACATAATAAAGAAAAAATGTTATAAATAGGAATGAAAGTTAAAAGTATCCACATACTGCAACGCGACAACTTCACCCAATGCCAAAAGGACACATGCTGCATTGACATGCATTCTTTTACTCCCTATGTATATATTTGTTGTTTCATCTATTTTTTTTAGAATATTTCAATAAAGCATTATTTGATTATACATTTCTGTATGTATCATTGTATGAAGTAAAGCCAAAGGTGATGCACAAATTCAGCTCACATAAAGTCTGGTTTTGCACGAGAACTTCATTTTGTACTGTAATATTATGACGACCAATAATAAACCTTAGCCACAATATCCCATTGTCACCACAGATGCCTGCCAATTTATGTTCCTATGTGCTCTCACACTAAAAGAAAAACACCTACATCAGTAGGCACTTTAGATTGAGGAAAGGTGTCGACTTAGGCTCCCTCATATGATCTATCATAACCAACATTTTGTACTCTAATAGCTGATCAACTAGTTATGGACATCCATGGGTCACTTTTGGTAGATAATAATTACTGCATACTGGGAAGACCGCATGAGAGCTGCCATTTTAAAAATGGTCTGACCCAGTTGTTACAATTAACTCTTGTCAAAGTTAGGTTGGCATTCAACTGGGACATAGCATCTGATGCAAAAGGGTCAGATGCCAGAGTTAAAGACACTCGGCTCAATGTTATCTGCAAGCACGACCAAGTGTCATTTTATTGTGCTTAGATTCTCTTGCATGTGAGAATCAGATCCCAGGAGCAGAGATGGGGAGCTTAATTACTCCATCTTCTCCATTGCCAGTCTTAGCATATATAGGACTACACTCTGATGACATCCGTGTGCTATCCGATGTTTCACACGCAACTATAGACTTGTATGAGTATAAGTGATGTGAGATACGCTGCAGCAAGTTTTTTCTTATGTTGAATCAGCATGAGAAAACGCTGATTGGCACTTCTCCAGAGTACAACACTAGAGCGAGTGGTATTCAACATCAGATAGCACTCATTTGTGTTATATAGTGGGGTGTGCGAGCCCTTACTTATAGCCAAATGCCATTTTCCTGCTCCAAAATATTATTTCAAAGAGCTGGAAGTTGATTTGTTGCCTTATATTTGCCACATTTTCAAAAAGTGTCTTTCTAACAATATAACCAGTGTGATGCAATTCTGAAATAAATAAAAAATAAAATATAAAATAATGCTTTATTATAAATGTTTTTATGGGTAACACAATGAATACCAGGCTAATAAAAGTACTTTGTTGTGTTTTCTTTATAGACATTGATGAATGTGCTACAGGCAGGCACAGCTGCAGTAATGATACTGTTTGCTTCAATTTGGATGGTGGATATGACTGCAGATGTCCCCATGGTAAAAATTGTTCTGGTGACTGCATACATGAGGGAAAAATCAAGCATAATGGCCAGATTTGGGTGTTGGAAAATGATCGATGCTCAGTGTGTTCATGCCAGGTTAGTTAAACTGATCTCTCTGGCATTGTAATGTTATATTTTTCTTACTTTATATAATTAGAATAATGAAATAACATTATTTTTTATGCATTGCCACAGGTGGGGTTGGTAATGTGCCGTCGTATGGTCTGTGACTGTGAAAACCCAACAGTTGACTTGTTTTGCTGTCCTGAATGTGATCCACGACTCAGCAGTCAGTGTCTACATCAAAGTGGAGACATTACATATAAAAGTGGAGACACCTGGGTGCAAAACTGTCAGCAGTGCAGATGCTTGGTAAGTGCAAATTTCTGTGACATGTCATTCAATTCTGTAGCAAACATATTGGAATAGTGAAGAGAAAATATTAATATATAAAGTGCACATAAGCATTAATCTCAGGGGAAGACACAAAACTCCTGACATACTTTAGATTTCTCCTAATCTCCCCAGCCCTCTGTATTATACTAAAATGCCTTCTTCATCTTTTTCCAGTTGGTCTTAGGCAATTTGTGACCTGCCGGTAGCTCCAGTGTTGTATGGAGTGCGACAGAGGCCAAAAATCAATACATCTCTATGGGAATCTTGTTCTTGCCTCATTCTGGCTCTCATAGAGTTACATTAAAAACATGTGATGTAACTTCTGACTTCCAGCCAGTCAGAGGTTATGGGCACAATATAGCATCATGAGACCTGAGCGGCACCGAAAAAGAATGAAGACAGCAGATGAGTATAATATCTGGGCAGGGGGCTTACATTTAAAGAACCGATCTAAAAAAGAATTCCGGAGTTGTACTTTAAAACATTTACACAATTAAGCCTTTATTCTTCCCAAACCTAACTAGAATTCTTGGAATTATTGTCATTTTCCTGAGCCATGTTAAACTTTACAGTCTCATTTTTTCAATGGAAAATAAATAAAGTCTAAAATGCATTGAATATCTCATGGAAAGAATATTAAAAAAAATTTGAAAATTTTAGTTTCAGGCTGTTAGGGAAAGGAAAATCGTGTTAGCCATGTCACCATCATAGTAGAGAACCTCAATGACACATCAAACTTCTTTATTTTACTTAACCCCTTAGGAGGCCTAAACACTGCAGTGTCTGATTGCTTCTTCTGTTCTTAGCCGTTCTGATGCACGGCTCTAATCAGGAGAAATAATCACTTTCTGTAAGTAACGCTGCTGCAGCACTGCTTACAGGAAATGAGTCGTGTAAGCGTCCGGGGTCATTAGCTGACCCTCTGCTGTCATGGCAACCTGTCAGCACCCTGTGATCGCATCATGGGGCCACCATTGGCAGTGTGTTTGACAGAACAATCTAAGGGTTAACAGATGCGGGCAAAACACTGATGCACCAGCATCTGTTACCTGCAGCTGGTAAGAATAGCTGTTATGTGCAGGGAGGATGCACTCTCAGAATGTGAGCTCGCAACAAAGTTAGAAAGTCGAGAAACTCAATGACACATTAAACTGGTAAAGAATTTCACCAGATAAACAATCATGTGCTTTATGATATCGTAATTTTATTTGTTTTCATGGTAAAATAGTGGTTTCTCTTGGTCTGGTCAGGAGATAGATGGCTTTTCCCAAGCAGAACTTGTTCTGGTGGAGAAACCACCAAAGTCATTGCAAAAGATATTAACCAATGGCAACAAAATAGGCCTTCCATTATCCACAGTGTAGTTGCCAGACGTCTTACCAAATTCCAAGAAACTAGTTCTATCATCAATAAACCGAAACTAATAAATGTATTGATTATAACCAATGCACTAGCCTCACTCAGCAAGAGGCCGCAACGTAGCACTCATATTTATTTTCTAAAATATGGGGTTAGTCTTTCCTTAATTGAGCAAATTCTATTTACCCAAAATTGGGATTTTTGCTAAATTCAGAAGCTCCAACACCTTGCCAAGGATGACTCAACCTGCTGGTTTGAGTTTGGAGAAAGGCTAACACACCAACTTCAGATAAACTCTAGCAGATGCTTTTTCTATGATGAGCATATACGTAAGGTTCAATTTCCACATTTTAGCATTTCTCGGCAAAATCTCTATTGCACCTCCAGAAACCACATTGAAAACCAGGAGAACAACTGGAGTTTATGTGCAAAAATATCCAAAAGTTTATTATTTAAATCCATAAAATCTTTACATACAAAATCTCAAAAAAGTATAGGTCACAGTTAGGTTAGTCTTTAAAAACATCAGAACTGACTAAAAGCAAGTCATCAATATACAGAGAAAGAAACTATAACACCCAGAACCCATAGAAATCTCTTCACAATCAATCAATATAGTATATGGTTCACTCTTATAGCTTCACTTTTGGTCTGGTCTATGTAATTACATATCCCTATGTTAATATCTTAATTAACCCCATGTGCAGAGAATTCCACAGTTCATGAACACATATTTAAGATACTATAGCAGCAAGACACATGGACCAGAGTATGTTGGGCACTATCTTCAGTAACCAATATCTTATTCAGGAACATTTTCCCATGTACAAATAGTATGGAATCAAGATTATTACCCATGAAGTCCATTTTCTAAAGGAGTATGAAGGCCGGACTCAGGACATACAAGACACCCAGGACAGGGCAAATCCTACGCACGTTTCGTTCTTCAATGTAATCGCTTCCTCAGGGAGAACACTTCTCTATGATGGCAGAAAGTTTAGTAACAGCATTGTGATAATAGGAAGGGTTTTTTCACGGCATTGACAGAAATAATTTTCAGTAACAAGTGTTCTTACTTCACGAGAACTGCAAACAATCTCTAACCGTCCTGCTTCATTACACTAATCCTCATATAGCCTATAAAAAAAATCACTGTTTTAACATGTTGATGTATAAAATTATGTTACCAAAACTCACAATTTTGTTTTTATGGTGAAATTCTGCACCAGCTAATTTACTAATATAGCTCCATCATATTCCTCAGAGCTTTAAGGACATTGTCATAACTATCTCCATTAGGGCTCAAAATCTAAATTCTCTTGAAATATGTCATCTGAGGGTGGGAGGAAACGCATGCAAACATGGGGAAAATGTACAAACTCTATATAGCTGTTGTCCTTGCTGGGATTTGAACACAAGGCCCAGGGCTGCAAAGCCAAAGTGTGATATGTCAAACTCCTATCTTGAATCTAGAATGGCAGTATTTAAGGTCTCTGCCATGTTTGTGACACAACCTAAAGGCCCTGTTACACGGTCCGAGATCGTGAACGATATCGCCCAAACGTTTGGAGTTGGTGAAATGACATTGTTAGGACGTCATTGCGTGTAACACCGAGATACGACTACGATAAATCGTTGGATTGTTAATCGCAAATTTGAGAACAAGTTCTTAAATCAAATGATCCTCAATCAACCAACCTGCTGCATCTTTGTGTATGACACCGTGATAACGATGTTGTTAACGACTTCTCTTATTCACAATGGTGAACAAGGATCGTTCGCTGGGTTGTGCGAACAATACCTGCTCGCTGGATTGTTGGTGCATTGTCCACAATATCTAGACGTGTGACATCTCACCAACGATGTCAAAAAGATGTCCTAACGACCGCGTGCCCATGAGATCGTTGGTGACATCCTAACGATATTGAAGCGTGTAACAGTACCTTTAGAGGCTTTTCCTTTCTCCCAAAACTTTGTGTAGAAAATTTGATCACTTTATGCCAAACCATGTTTAATTTTATACTGGTGTTGCCTTACTTTTGTGACACCTTGTATATGCAATGTTAAAACATAATCCTATTTAGTAAACACTGTATTGGTATATTTACTGTATGCACTGTATTGTATAGAACTAAATTATTGGTAGGTGAACAATTTATGAACCTGTAATTATACTTTTTTTTGTAGCAAGGAGAGGTAGATTGCTGGCCTTTGCCTTGCCCAGAAGTTGACTGTGAATTTAGCGTGGTTCCAGAGAGTGAGTGTTGTCCACGTTGCATCAATGACCCCTGTCAAGCCGACATAATACGCAACGACATCACAAAGACATGCGTTGACGAAACAAATGTAGTTCGCTTTACAGGCTCTTCTTGGATTAAGCATGGCACAGAATGTACCCTTTGTCAATGCAAGGTAAAATTATGAATTTAGTATGTTTTCATATGTGTGTGATGGAGATTGTTGCCCAGTAAAAGGGGAAACCCCTAGTTTGAGGGAAAAAATGTGGCATAAATTAAATGTACTCAAATTAGCAATAAAAGCTGATTTACCAAATCTTTCATACTACTTGCACCAAGTTTGCTACAATGTCTTTGACCTTTGCTATGTAAGTTATAGGTCTGAATTCATTTTTTTGCATTCATTTGTTTAGATATGTCTTGTCTAATAATTTGAGAGTTCACTGTATTTCTATATGTACCTATGTGTTCATAGTACTGTTTTATGTATTGTAGACTCATTTTAAGCAGTTCCATCTAAACCTATAAGTACCCAAAGAATATTCCTTGACAATCTTTGTATTTATTTGCATGAATTATGATAAATTATTAATTATAATCCTGCCGTGGGACAAAACATTATAAACTCTACATTTTATAAAGCAAAGAGGCACAATAGACAATGAAAAGAAAAAGGTACAAGAGAGCAAAATCAAATATCTGAGTACTTCAGAGCAAATAATTTGGCTTATGGATAAGTGTTATTAACCCCTTTACCCCCAAGCAATTTTCCATTTCCCGATTTAAATTTTTTCCTCTCCTTCTAAGAGCTACAACTAATTTATTTTTCCATCAATATAGACATATGGAGCTTATTGTTTGCCTGACGAATTGTGCTTGTGAATGACATCATTCATGTTACTATGTAGTGTACTGAAAAATGGGGAAAAAAATTCCAAATGCTGTGAAATTGCACAAAAAAAAATGCTATTGCGTGTTTGTTTTAGGTTTTTTTATTCATCATGTTCACTATGTGGTAAAACTGACATATCAGTATGATGCCTCAGATCAGTACGAGTTCGTAGATACCAAACATGTATACTTTCACTGTTATGTAAGTGGTAAAAAAATTCTGAATTTTTAAAGAAAAAGAATTGTCCTTCTGTCACCATTTTCTGAGACCCATAGCGTTCTCATTGTTGGGTTCTGGGACTGTATCACAGCTTTTTTTTGCTGCTTGAGCTGACATTTCCAATTTTATAATTTTTGGTAAGATGTGATATTTTTATTGCCTGTTATTGCACCTTATTGCACTGCACTGCACAGTGCAATCGCTTGTGTTATGTAGAGAGATGCTTCACTATCCTGCTGCACAGCACAAATGATCGCATTCTGCCAGTGATTGCTGGCAGGAAGAGAGTCATGAAGGCATCCAGGGTCACCAGCTGACCTCGTGCTGTCATGACAATGCATCAAAGCCCCGTGATCAGATCAGCTGACATGTACAGAGAATGATGCGGACTCAGGGGGTGAGCTCGTATCAAAAGTAGGGAGGTGGCTAAGGGCGTTGATATACACCTTTGGTCGTTAAGTTGGTAATAGTTTTATTTCCAATGGGGCAAAAGAGGCACACAGATTGAGAGCTTCAGTGCACACTTTGAAGCCTCTCAGTACACCACATAGATAACATGAATGCCCATGACTAAAAAATAACATGGACACCGCATCATACCCGGAAGAAGCGCACAGATTACGAATGTGGGGAGCGCGCATGGAAGCATGGAAAGCACCAGGGTGTGATACATGAAGCGAGGGGGGAGATGAAGGATGAGAGAATACCCACAGTGCCAACAGTCTGGATGGCACCACAATAATTACCATAGGAGAATGTAAGTGATAAAATTATTTTTCACAACGATTAGAGTACACATTCAGGTCAGACGGGGATGGTTAGGGATGTACTATAAAGCTGCAGGAACAGGTAGTGATAGGTTTGGGGGCATGAACTAGGCAACAGGTTCACTTTAACACAATGGTAAAGATATATATGCTACTGCACAAATTTCACCTTATTCAATAAAATACATGTATAGGGTACTGCACTGAGTTTACACAAGCAAGGCACACAATAAAAGATACAATATCTAAAAAATAGTCAGTAGCCAACTTCTAAGATAATCACTATATATAGGGGTTTATTTGATTATAAGTACCGTATATGTGATTGTCACTGTTCTTATCTCACTATATGAGGGTTATATCGCCTCCAAGAGTTGAAAAAAGACAGATCACTTCTCAGATAATAATCCTCTTGTACCATATATACCGTTTTTATACAAAGTACACCTATATAAGTTTCTACCTTAAATTAAAAAGTGTGCTTTTAGAGCCAATTAGCTCAAAACAAACAGGGTGCTTCCACTTATACAGCAAGTTCACTAACAACCAAACAGCGTCACAGACTAACGAATCTCCTACCTATCCCAGAGCTATCATTGCTGTAGATCCAGTGCACGATGGAAGTTCTGTGGAACCAGGATGTAGTACTAAAGTTGCAGATTGCAGGGATCTATCCCCCACACACAGAATGCAGGTGCCCACTCCTTGTGCGGCACAATGCCTGGGACGCCTCGGCCAATCAATGTTCCCAGTTTGCTGGCATGGCACTGGAGGCGGGACTTGGTGGTGACATCACTCAAAGAGATGGAGAATGAGCTAGTTTCGGAGCAGCTCAGGCTCCTGCGTCAGGGTTTTATTGTGTGCCATGTTCGTGTAAAGTTAGTGCAGTACCCAATACATATTATGCATTATTGTATCAGGTGAAATTTGTGCAGTAGTATATATATCTTTATTATTTTGTTGGTGATCTTTTCTGTCCCAAAGAACGGGGACTGGTATATTTTTGCTATCCTACAACATCCTCCTTTTTTGGTGGTTTTACATTGGTCCCTGAAACAGACCATAGATAGGTGACACGTTTGCATTAATTCACTGAGTATAATTGGGTTCCCTTTAATGTCACATTTAACACCATGGGGATCAATATGTTATATCAGAAATGTACTAGATGAGGTTTAAATCTTCTTACTAGCTTTTCTGTCATGGTAAAAAATGATACCAAATGGGATGCAGAGATGGATGGATCAAATTTGTGCTGCCCGTGGAAGAACCAAGGAAGTGTGAAGTGTCACACGAAACACGTAGGAATAAAGGCTTTCTTGAAAATCTTGAATTGACTGGTTCTTCCACAGGCAGCGTGAATTTGATCCATCCATATCTGCATCAGATTTGGTAATGTTTGACTCCTCAGGTGGTTTGCTGCAGCCTAAGGCCTTTGATGTGTTTGTGTCTCACACAACCCGACAAGGTGAACGTATACTTGATAATCCCCTCTTTCTTTAATTATCGGATAAGACCCTATATTGCGCTGTTTTTTCCACTAGTTCTTCCTCCTGGATGGTATAAAATTAATCAGAATGAAAAATATGCAAAGCTTATAGAGATAATCAAATCTGCCAAGATCCGAATTTGTCAAACCATGTGGATGTTACAGGGAAATTCAATATACAGTGAACATATTGTCTATTGATTGAATGATCCTTATTAGACGTTGGGATCTCTCCGGAGGGAAACGTAGAGTATAAAAATAATAGATTTCATTCTCTCCACAAATCTGCCCAATATCCCCACAGCATGTTTTTGCCCTTTCTGATTCACACACATTTTTTGGGCACCTTCACTCCAGGTCATTGCTCCTGGCTCAACTGGGGTCAGTAGTATGTTTTTCTATCCATTTGCCTGGCCCTCTATGATTTGGTATAATGGTACAGGTGGCTGCCATTTTGTTAAATCCACTCAAAAAATATGAAAAAAAAATCTCTATTCTAGAGACTGCAATTTTTTGTAAAATTGCAGAATTCCATTTCACTCAAATAAAAGAAAGGAGGAGGAACAAGAGGCGCAATAGTGCCCTATCACTAGTGACACTCAATATCAAGGTGGTGTGTAAGAATTTCACTCACCTATGTCAGTTGTGAGACCCACAACTGGTTTGAAGGCAAATAGTAGTAATGTACTGATGGCTGCTGCTGGACTTCCACCGACCACTTACTCGTGGAGACACATCAAGATGTTGGGAAAAGGGTGTGTAACAGTCCGCGCTGACAGGTCCACATCCACTCCAAAGAACACACGAGTAGGTGATGTTCAAACAATTTTCCTTTATTTTCTCCGACGCGTTTCGGTGCCCTCCTGGCACCTTCCTCAGGGCTACCTATAAGGGACTACCGTATATACTCGTGTATAAGCCGACCCGTGTATAAGCCGACCCCCCTACTTTTGCCCCCAAAACCTGGGAAAATCTATTGACTCGCGTATAAGCCGAGGGTGGACTCCAGCACAGGTATACAACCCCCAGCAGTGAGGTATACAGCAGCCTCCCCAGTGGTAGTATACAGCAGCCTCCCCAGTGGTAGTATACAGCAGCAGCCCCAGTGGTAGTATACAGCAGCCCCAGAGGTATATGCAGCCCCAGAGGTATATGCAGCTCCAGAGGTGTATACAGCAGCCCCAGTGGTATTGCAGCCCCAGTGGTATTGCAGCCCCTATATACAGCAGCCCCAGTGGTATTGCAGCCCCTATATACAGCAGCCCCAGTGGTATTGCAGCCCCAGTGGTGTATACAGCAGCCCCTATATACAGCAGCCCCAGTGGTATTGCAGCCCCAGTGGTGTATACAGCAGCCCCTATATACAGCAGCCCCAGTGGTATTGCAGCCCCAGTGGTATTGCAGCCCCTATATACAGCAGCCCCAGTGGTATTGCAGCCCCAGTGGTGTATACAGCAGCCCCTATATACAGCAGCCCCAGTGGTATTGCAGCCCCAGTGGTACTGCAGCCCCTATATACAGCAGCCCCAGTGGTATTGCAGCCCCAGTGGTATTGCAGCCCCAGTGGTGTATACAGCAGCCCCTATATACAGCAGCCCCAGTGGTATTGCAGCCCCAGTGGTACTGCAGCCCTATATACAGCAGCCCCAGTGGTATTGCAGCCCCAGTGGTATTGCAGCCCCTATATACAGCAGCCCCAGTGGTATTGCAGCCCCAGTGGTATTGCAGCCCCTATATACAGCAGCCCCAGTGGTATTGCAGCCCCAGTAATGCAGGGCCCCTATATACAGCAGCCCCAGTGGTATTGCAGCCCCAGTAATGCAGGGCCCCTATATACAGAAGCCCCAGTGGTAGTATACAGGCAGCCCCAGTAATGCAGGGCCCCCCCCTCATGCTCCGGTCTCCTGTAAAGCAAGTTATACTTATCAGTGCCCGCTGCCGTCCGCGCCCGCATCTGCCGACATCCCGATCCTCCGTCTTCATGCATCTTCTTCCTGTTTCCTGTGCGCGTCGCCGGTAATGACGTCATTGCCTGCGACGCGCACAGAAGCAGGAAGAAGATGAATGAAGATGGAGGATCGCATGTCGGCAGCGGCGGGCGCGGACGGCAGCAGGCACTGATAAGTATAACTTGCTTTACAGGTGACCGGAGCATGAGGGGGGGGGCCCTGCATTACTGGGGATGCGGGGGCTGCTGTATACCGCTGTATACAGCAGCCCCCGCACTGACTCGCGTATAAGCCGAGGGGGGTACTTTTCAGCCCAATTTTTGGGCTGAAAAACTCGGCTTATACGCGAGTATATACGGTATATAAGACCTGTATTGTGGTGGGTGACGGTATCCCTGAGTAAGGTGCCAGGAGGGCACCGAAACGCGTCAGAGAAAATAAAGGAAAATTGTTTGAACATCACCTACTCGTGTGTTCTTTGGAGTGGAGGTGGACCTGACAGCGCGGACTGTTACACACCCTTTTCCCAACATCTTGATTTCACTCAAATAAACTTACTTACCTCTACTTATATTTAGTTATGCTAACCCCAGAATACCCTACAGAACTGTTAAAAAATGTACACTTTTGCCTCGTGACAAATCCTTTTTTAAATGGTATAATTCAATTATTTTTTTACATGGCTGTCTGTTATTGCATTTTATTGCAATGTTGTAGTGACCAAAAAAATGAAATTTTAGCAATTAGACTTTTTTTCCATCACGCAGTTTATAGATCAGAATAATTGCTTCTATATTTTGATAGATCGGGCATTTCTGAATGCAGCAATACTAAATATGTGTTTTATTATTATTATTATTATTATTATATTTTTTTTTATGAGGCAAAGGAGGGGTGATTTGAACTTTTGTGTTCTTTTTTTATCTTTTTGGAATCCAGTACCATCCCACTTGCTCCACACCTGAATCCAATTTTTAGAGCATATCTGTAGATGATACTAGTCTGCTTCAGATGTGTCTGCTTCTGTGCTCACAGAAGTGTCTCGTAAAAGTGTCAAGATTTGAAATAGACCAGAAATTGACTGGGATAGACTGGAAGGTAATCAGATAGAGGGCCACTGAAAACAATGTGTATAACTCTTTTCGCTACCAATTTTTACCATGTCTTTTATTTCATTGTTTGTTTTCCTATGTGCTCTCGCCACCCACTTTCACCACCCTATCCACCCCCTCCATCACCACTCATTCACATCAGCCTCTCTCTCCTTCCCTACCCTATATACAGCTCCCATGTTATCTACAGTATACTGAAAAATCTCAGTCCATCATATTCCATAGTTTTCCATAATAAACCATGTCCTAAATCCAAAAACGATTTACTCTTTCTCTTCCTGCTGCTGCTTCTGTCAGGTGATATCTCTCCCAACCCAGGTCCGCCCTCTGCCAACTTCAATCCCTCCCCTATGTCACATAGGAACTCTACTAACTTTATTACCATTATGTGCACACCTTCACCTCCCTCTTTTAATTGTGCTCCCTGAAATCCACATTCTGTATGCAACAAGCTTCCCTTCATTCACAATTACTTTCTTATTAACTGCTTCCCTTGCTGCTATTTCTGTTAGCGGCTTACATTTCTCCTATTCCCGAGACCTGGGAACAGACATGTTGGTGATTTACTCGGTGGCTTACTCCTGTCCCCACAATGTACTTCCCAGGTCATCCCTCCAGCCCCATCACTCTTATTCCCCTCTTTTGAGGTTTACACCATTAGGCTATTCCATCCCGTCCCCCTCAGCATAGCAGTTGTATACCGCCCCTCAGGTTCACCCACCCACTTCCTCGATCATTTCTCCGCGTGGCTGCCACACTTCATGTCCTCAGAATTACCAATCCTCATTCTGGGAGACTTTAACATCCCCATAAACAGCCCCATCTCCCCATCTGCATCCCAGCTCCTATCTTTAACCACGTCTCTTGGCCTCTCACAGCTCTCAACCTCTGAGACACACAAAGACGGTAACATCCTTTACCTGATCTTTGTCCTGCTCTGCTCAATCTCCTCCTTAGATAACTCACTTCTTCCTCTCTTTGATCACAACAATCTCTCCTTCACACTCACAAATCCTTGCTCACCCCAGCACCCTTACCTATCGCGCATCCAGAAATCTACAGTCCATTAACCCTCATACACTCACAAACTCTCTACACTCATCACTGTCCCCAATCTCCTCTTTTTCCTGTCCTGATTAGACTGTGAATCACTACAATGACACTCTCAGAAGCACCCTGGACCAAGTAGCACCTCTTACCCTCAGAGCCTCCAAACAGAATAAAACAGCCTTAGCTCACATCGCAAACTTGATTCCTCCAGCAATGCTATAGGAGTGCTGAACACCTATGGAGGAAAACTCGCTCACGAGAAAACTACATTTCATGACAGATAACTCGAGAAGTATATGTTAACAAAGAGCCATGGTTATGCTATATATTTGCAGATTATTGAACAACCTCAGCATTTGACCATTGCTGTTCTAACATCCACCTGTCACCCATACCTTAGAAGGTGTAAGATCCTGTGAATTTCCACCACTACCTTAATCCTAAACAGGAGTCTATATATACAATATTATATTTTATCACTTCCAGATTGAAATCCTGACACCACAACCCATTATCAAATATAGGCAACCAAGTAGTATTTGCCTTAAGTAAGCACCAGGTGAAACACATATTCCTTACAGACTCAGTTCATATCCATCTGTATAATCATATACAGAAAATTTAAATACACATTTTACATCACTTATACTCCATGTGAAATACATCTCTAGGACGGATCACGCGAAGCTCTGCAAGATTCCACACTCAGAGGCATATATGCAGAGCTGTTCCACATATGTAAGAGCATACGCAAATCAACCATAAAAAAATACACATCTTCATGCACACACCCTCATTGATGTTATATGTTCATAGGTATCACCTGGACCAAATCCTTCCTGGGAATCAATCTACAAGGATTAATTGGCAGTTTTCTCTCACATCATAGAAGACCGCAGAGTCACTGCATTTAAAGAGTTTTTAAACACCTTTAGAACTTTTATTTTTATTTTCATTATTATCATTTTTCACTTTTAATTACATTTTTAATCATATGAATTACATTGTACATTAAACTGCCCCAAATAGTTAACAGTTCAGCTGAATTTCAGAAAATGCTACAGGACCTATGTGATGTCACAACAATTATTTAGCATTGCAAAGTGCAGCCGACTCTTTGTCTGCTGTAGTATATGTCATGCTCAGACTTGCATTTTTGGAAGTGTTGTCAGGTTTCTTATTTATTTGTCTTTCAATGGCCAGCCTATCCCCCCCCCAGAATTCTGTGCAGTAAGGTCCTGTAAGAATATGTGCTCGCAATTTGGAGGCACTACTTCTTGGACACGGTGCCTCTAGATCTGTAGGAACCCGCAGGTACACACAGGAAGACCACAGCCGCCCTGTACTCACCATCTGCGTTGGGTGCAGGGCGGCTTTCCCTGCGTACAGCTAATGGTGACTGATTCCGACTCCACAGCATGAAATTAACATGCTGCAGAAGTCCGGAAACCCGCACCGCAACTGAAATAATGCTGTGGTCGGGTGAAGCATAGTGGGCATGGGATTTCTACAAATCCCATCCACACTGCTGGTACTGTACAATGCAGTACTTTGGACGCAGCTGCAAGACGCTGCATCCAAAACGCTGCTTTTACTGATCATGAGAGCTGGATTATCGATCTGCGCATGCACCACCCCACTGCGATGAACACAGATATGTTTTCTGTGATACACGCAATTAGAATTTAAAGGGCTTTTCTACTGTTAAGATAGGTCATCAATATCACATCAGTGGGGACAAACACCCTGAATTCCACTAATTAGCGGTCACCTCCTCCAAACTAGCCGGATATAAACAGTGTACAGAGTGGAACAGCACAGCTCCATTACAATGTTTAGTGGCAGCTGCCAGGTTCTGCAGATTAGCTCCTATTCAGGAACAAACTAATTTAGATGTATTAATGTTTTTTACTAGTACTGTATGAATGCATTAGCAAAATTTGAGAATGGCGAAAACTTACAACCTTGCAGTAAATGAAAGAACAAACATAGATTTTTATTTACTGACTAAATAACATTAAGCTACCTAATAAGACAAGACATTCCAAAAAGGTAACAAAACATTTTTTCACTAACTGCTGGATTACTTATTTTTTAAGGAAGTTTCTTGTGTTCAACCATTTGCTGTGGAGCTTCAAAGTGAAATTGCTCAGCCAGGCTTTGATTCAAGCTGCCCATAGTTCAGGCAGCATTTAGCGACAGATTCCTTTTAATTAATTGCGCTTGATTAATACCGCATAGCAGGCTGCTTCAGCCTTTATCTACTTTATAAAGATCATTCAGATGGCATATGATCCTCCCGCAAGCACACAATGGCCACATTTATAGTGTAAAGGGAAAGGTGTGTGGAGCATTTAAGATAATGTAATAACCCTGTGGCAATATGTTTATTCTGGAAGTTACTGCTCTCTTTAGAATATGATGATTCATTAGATGATTGTAAGGAGAGTGTTGTTTATATAGCGTGTATCTAACAAGCATGGTTCACAGGAGTGAGTACTCGTTTCTCCAGGCTGAGACCGTACAAATTGTCAATCCGAATACATCTTCTGCATGATGTGTCTCTTGCTGACTGGTAGAATTTAGAGAAGCCAACTAGTTATGTCACAACATGGCTTTAGGAAATCTCAATGCACAGCTCTGTGGCTGAATAATATAGTAATTGTGATTTTGAACATCAAGGTTTAAATAAAAAAAT
This sequence comes from Allobates femoralis, assembly GCA_033576535.1. NCBI lineage: Eukaryota > Metazoa > Chordata > Amphibia > Anura > Aromobatidae > Allobates > Allobates femoralis. The sequence continues at coordinate 341,585,559 of JARQOC010000004.1, read as the reverse complement.
GTACAAAGAAGTAGACAATCTAAGAGCCATAAGTATCGTAATATCATTATCAACTATTAAACCATTCCAACAGATCATAATGATGGATTGCAAAGTATTTAGTTACACACCTAAATTGACTAAATTACACTGCTTAAAAAAATAAAGGGAACTCTTAAACTACGCAGTGTATCTCCAAGTCAATCATACTTCTGTGAGATCAACCTATCCAGTTATGAAGCAACATTGATTGTCAATTTCTCCTGCTGTTGTGCAAATTGAACAGACAACAGGTGTAAATGGTAGTAGGCAATTAGCAAGACACTCACTATAAAGAAGTGGTTCTGCAAGTGGTGACCACAGACCATTTCTCTGTTCTCATCCTTTCCAGCTGTTGTAGTGGTTAGAAGATTTCCCTTTTCAGAGCTTCAGGAGAATAAGGAGGGTTAGATATAAGATATTTTTGCCAATATCAAATTTATTAGGACACTTTACTAAGAACAAACAACGCGTTTCTGCCAACAATGGTCTTCATCAGGTGAAATATGTACTTCCGTTCTTTTGGTCTCTTTTGCATTTTGTCATTGCTCTCACCCCTAGAGGTAGCATAAGGCGGTGTTTACAACTTACAGAAGTTGCTCAGGTAGTGCAGCACATCCAAAATGGCTTATCAATGCAAGCGGTGTCAAGTAGGGTAGCTGTGTCTGTCAGGGCAATGTCCAGAGAATAGAGCAGATACCAGTAGACAGGCCAGTAGGATGGGCAAAAACCTAGCAGCAGCATCCCTACCTCATCCTTTGTGCAAGGAGAAGCAGAGGAGCATTGCCCAGAAGTAACCCAGGGCCCACTGCACCTGCATAAGTTCTCACTATGGATCTGAGGATCTCATGTCAGTACCTAATAGCAGTCAGTCAGGGTAATACCCTCATGTAATTTGTCTGTGACAGTTTGAGCAGACGATTGCATGTTAGTGGCCTGCTGGATGTAATTTTGCAGGGCTCTGGCACTGTTCCTCCTTACTGCTAGGTTGTTGCCCTCCTACGGCCCTCTCAATGCCTCCTGACATACCGGCCTCTCTTCTGGTGTCTGCTACACACAAAAAGGAATCATTGATCTTTGCCAAAGAGTACCTTTACAAACCACAATCCTTCTGGGGAAATGTTTTGTGGACAGATGAAACAAAAATAGTCCTTTTTGGCAAAGCAAAACAACAGTTTGTATACAAATGGCACAATGAAGCTTATAAATAAAAGAACACCATACCAATAGTTAGGCATGGTGGAGGATCCATAATGCTCTGGGGTTGCTTTTGCTAGATCTGGCACTGGAGGCTTTTACTGTGTCACAGGAGTCATGAAATGACAGAAGATTTAAAAGATTTTAGAGTGAAATGTCCTACCCAGTAAAAGAAAAACCTGCTTTGAGTTGAAGTTCATGGGTCCTCCAACAAGACTATGTCCTAAAGCACACATCCAGTACACAGGAATGGTTGAAAAAGTAAAACTGGACAGCTTTAAAATGGTCAGTAATGAGTCCCAACTTCAATCCCATTTACATTCTTTGGGGTGAGCTGAAATCTGCCATCAGGAAAAAGAACCCTGCAAACATTCAAGAGCTTGAAGAAACTGCTAAAGAAGAGTGGGAGAAAATAGCAGCTACGAAGTGCAAGAAGGTTATAAATGGCTACAAGAAACATTTCGAGGCTGTCATCAATGTCAAAGGGTGTGCAACCAAGTATTAATTAGGGACCTTTATTGCTGCGCATACTGATTATTCTGTTTCTTCTGAAATTGCAACATGTAAGTTGATAAACAATGTTTTATTGCTGTATTGCTTTGGACCACTAATGAAAATAGGATATAACTTTGGTACATTTCCATTTATTTCTGAAGATATTGTACATTCTATTAAAAAAATGAAGGCGTGCCAATAATGGTGAGCAGTACTGTATACACTCGCCTACTGATTTGCTCTGAACTCCTCTGATACTGTTGTCCATGACCCTCACTGGTATTATTTCTGAAACCAGTGATTAGCTAAAGTTGTCATATGCCCACACAGCTGAAGAAGGATCCCTGAGCCTGGTTAGTGGTAGCAGAGGTGTGGTGGAGGATTGATGTATAAATATATGCTATTTGTTATTTTTCCACAATGGTGGGCTCTTTTTTTAAGGCTCAAAATACGGTAGCTCAGTCCTTGAGGAGTTAAATTGAGACCTTCAAATTTTACATTGTTCTGGCGCATTGCATCGAATTTATGGCATACAAGTTATTAAATCAATCTAAAATAATATTGCTGAGCCTGAGTATTAGCAAACTAAAAAAGAAAGAAATGTTTCATCTGTGTTTTGAATTTATACCAACCTTTTTGGTAGGTTCTGCACATTCGCCCCTCCGGCCCCATATAGTGGTGCTTTCCCGGGTTTATAATGACATATATTAGCTTAATGTCAGAATTGAACATGAACATTGCACATATGTCAAATGTAATATCTAATGGATTCTACTACAGTACAGAGCAGAGCATTTCCCAACCGTTCCTTTTAATATTCAGAAAATAATTCACTCATACGCGTAATGCCAAGTATCTGGAAAAATTGATTCAAGTGAAGGTATCAGCAGAGATGACATTTTATTCCTTCATGTTTTATACATTACCTTTGATAGCATTTTAATGAATACACCATACTGGATATTAAAACATCAGTATCATCTAATAAATGACTCACTTTCATCCATATTATTTTTCGTTTGTGCATGTTGAGCTTTTTCAGTAGATTATTTTTAATGGTACTTGGACATCTCATTATACGCTTTGTCTCTGCTTTATTCTTGTAGAAAGTGGTGCATTATTATTATGGAGCGGCCTTTTAGCTACAGAGCACAGAAGCTCTTGTAAAGAAATGCTTCAGAAATAAAACTCCATGGCCCTCATTCATCACAGCAGTTTTGTCAGGATTCTGACATAAATTGCTTTGATAGGTTGGAAAATTTTGGCACAATTTGGAGTTACGCAAAAATGTAGCAACTTTTGGTGTCTTCACACCAGTTTCTTCGAGCTATGCTAAAAACGGCTGGATCTGAGGCATGATGGGACATTACACCATGGGGGAGTGATACCATGGCTTGTCAAATTCTTTATGAGCTGTGATATTACTTAGAGCTCTTTTACCAGGTAGGGACAGGTGTATGATTTCTGGTGTGGCTCATAGAGGCATATACCATTGGTCAATACTCTCCTGAAACATGAAAATGTCCACCCAATCAAAATCTCCTTTATTAACCAGAACATATATGACTATAAATTGAAATGTATTTCATGTAGTGTTTCAGGTTCAGATGAGTAGATCAGGCAAAATTCAAATTTGCTTGTTTCTAAATTTCCCAGGAAACTAGATTCATAGAGAAGTTATGGTATTCTACACAAATGTAATGTCCCTTATTATGCTCTAGAGTCTCTCTTACCATTCACCTCTCCAGCTTTTTTGCTCCTTACCATCAGCTGTCATCACATCTCATCACCGTGGAGAGAGCTGAATCTGTGGAAGTGCGCTTAAGGTCTTGATGTCACGACATACACTTTGACCTTGTGGGCACATTCACACAAACATCTTGGGCCTTATCCTGGGCACCACCAAGAGTCCCAGTCTTGTGGGAGAGACCTAGTGATTCAGCACTCATGGTAGTGATCAGAAGATGTGACGAGGACCAGAGGGACTGGAGAGGTGAGCAGTAAGGAGAGTGTAAGTTTTTTGTTTGTTTTTTAACCTTGTGATAGTCCCTTAAGGTTTGCACAAGGATCAAATAAAAAAATCTTTCCTTTAATGAATAAGGATTGTCTACTGTTTAAAAGGAATTCAATTCTTAAATATATTCACTCATCTCTACTATAGGGAAACTTTATAGGCAGATATCACAACCTATTACCAGAGGTTGAGTAAGGCAAAAGATTGTTTTTGTGTAAATACGTTTCCAAAAAAATTATCCAAACATTGCAATTATACAGTCCAAAATAAACACAATATTTTATTTTAACTTTATTTAAAATTGCATGCATTTAGTTGAAACATCTTTGAGGAGTGGATTCTTTAAGATGTATGTTATGAGAAGCGGGCTTATGCAGTGATGGTGGATACTCTAGTCTAGACCCTCTCGTCTGGGTGGACACGTAGGTACTAGTGCAGCAGCTTAGTGCAGCATGTAGAACACGGACAGAAACAATGCAAAAATAACATTTGAATAAAGTCCAGGGATTAATAAATACTCTGCATGGGCAGGGTTACAGAACATACTGGGCAAACATAACCTGAACAGCATGGGCAGATGGCAACGTAAACAAAGACCTATGACAGTAGGCAAAGTCACAGGAGACCGCAGAAGCATTGCAGGAAAACAGACGACTGTAAACAGGAAAGAGGGTTGCTGGAGGTCACTGGCATACAGGTAGCAGAGTTACCACTGTACACAGGTAACAGAATTACTGGAGACTGCTGGTATACATGAAGCAGGATGATTGGACACATCAGGTAGCAGAGTTACTAAAGAGTCAAGATAGGTAACAGGATCCTGGAGACCACTGGCAGACAGGTAGTAGAGTTACCACTGTACTCATGTAACAGGATTACTGGAGACTGCTGGTAGACATGTAGCAGGATGACTGGACACATCAGGTAGCAGAGTTACTAAAGAGTCAAGATGAGTAACAGGATCCTGAAGACCACTGTCAGACAGGTAGTAGAGTTACTGACGAGTGGAGACAGGTAACAAAATGACTAGAGACCACAGGCAGACATGCAGCAGGGATACTGATGAGTCAAAACAGGTAACAGGATGAATGAAACAGTTGCCAGGCAGGTAGCAGGTAGAAAGGCAGAAGACTACCAAGAGTAACACAGAAATCTGACAACCTCAGAAGCTGCACCAAAACCATGGCGGACACGAGACAGAAGGTCCAAAGACCCAGGGCAGGTCGCAGACAGGACTCTGCAGTTCAACAGAAGCCAAGATGCAGCATAACAAACTAGCAACAGCTAAGTCCCTCGGAACTCACTCAGACAGCGTTAACCTCCATCAACACCAGGACCAAGGGATGAATTCCAAAAACCCTTAAACAGGCTAAGCTGCTTGCAAAGCCAGACATGGAGCATAGCCCAAACTAGGGACAGGAGCATAACAATGTATTCCCAGCAGTCTTTAATACAACATCTGTGTAGAAAACCCTTGAGGGGAAAAACATCCTGGCTTGTTATTCTAGATGAACAAATTAAAATAAAACTTAACAGTGCTAGTGGACCAATTTCACCCATGATTAATCCTATCACACCAGTCCACAAAAATGATAGCACTGTCATTGTCAGCTAGATGTTCTGTATTTGTCTGGAGCTGCTGAGCTTCAGCTTCATCAGTCATGCAGAGGGGTTTATGAAGGACTTCAGCAATTATACAATTCTCGTATGAAGTTGTATGAAGCAAAGATAATTCCTTATTAGTATAGGGGGGAAAAGACATGTGAAACCATATTATCTTCATTACTAGTTGTGGAATTCTTTCTGCTGTCATCTATCACTAATCTACAGTGACAAGCTACTATATCATCATTGAGCATATCGAACTTGCACGATTTTGACCTTTGTTTCTTTTCTATCCACAGAATGGCCATATGTGTTGCTCTGTAGATCCACAGTGCCTTCAGGAGCTGTGAGGATGACCAACTTCTCCTACCGAAGGTTCATGGATTAAGAATGTTTTCACTTAAAAGACCTGACACCAAATAAAAATGTCATAATTGGAACTGATGTATTATAGTGTGCAGACAAATCTCCTGGTTCAAGAAGAATTACAAGTGTTAACAGCCAGTATATGGAAGGTTTTACCTATGATTTTGTTATACTTGAGGCCAAATATAGAACAGTTGCCACTGACCTTTTTGTGCTGGATATCCTTTGGGAATCTAGTACATGACCATGTTTTTTAAATGACAGGATCAACCAAACATTTAATGTATTAAACCAATGGAACTGTTCATGTATAAAGATGAATCTAAGCACCTTTTCATGAGATTTTATGCCAGCTATTGCTTGAAAACCATGGATTACTGGGAAAATAGTATTATACACATCAATTCTCATGTTTCTAAAAATAAAAAAGTAGAGTGCGCCACCAATCTGAGCACCAAGTCCTTGAACATGAACTTTAATGGCATATCTAATTGATCTTTGAAACTTTCATCACTCTTCATCAACTGCACATGATTTTCTCACTGAAATATTTTATTACATATTGTAGAAAGTGTTTTTGCAAATGATAAAAAACATTTACGATATATCGTGTTATGGGCACCTCATACTCCTCGGTAAACAGATATTTATGTACTGGCATGGTAAACAAATGTGTTTTGAAGGGAAATTTACCATCCATGTTTTCTTTTTTTTTTTGCACTTCTTATTTCTTGATTGGATTGGTTTAGTATAATCGTGTTCTTGTGAAGATTGAAATAAACGTTTCTCTTACATACGATTTCAGATTTTAACGTTTTATGTTTTTGTTTTATTTCATACTTAACTATGTTCAATCAAGAGCAGAATAATATCTTTGTACAAGAACTATGTCTTGTCATATAGTTGCTTAGGTTAAAAAAAGACACATATATCTAATTCATACTTTGAGACATTGATGTTTGACTTTGAGGAAGTATAAACTTAAATCTTTTGACAGAATTTTCCAACTTGGATGACAATCCTTTATGAATAATGCAAAATTAATTGAAAAATGAATACCAACCCTTAAAAGGGACATGTCAACAGGACATTCGATCATTGCCCAAGTCTGTTACAATGCATACTGAGTGATGTTGGGAGCAGATACATTGATTAAGCATCATCAAGAGCTCACTGCCCAGGTGCTGCCCCTTTTAATCAACCTGGACAATGAAGGTGTCTACGCAGGGAAGACAGGTCATTGAGATGAGTGCCCTGTCAATCAGCATTGGGTGGCAAAGTACAGCAGAGCTGGCGCGTAAAGTGCCCACCCTGATATACTTAAGAATAAAACTTCAAAAATAGATTTCTCAAAAAAGCCCCAACATAATTCAACTAGAAACGTATAAATGTAATAACCATTAAAGGGACATAACACTGAAAGCTTTGATTAAGGATTGAATATCTTGCTGACATGTCCTCTTTAATACTATTTGTTATTAGATAGCCTTTTTTGAATCTTGTTATTGCTTCTTCTATTACTCCCTCTTGGTGTATGTCATGACATTGTTCTACTCTAAGGCTGCTTTCACACTGGCAAATTTTCAAATCCATGTGGTTGCATAAAATTCATTTATAGTCATTAACAGGCACAGATCTGTGCAAAAGGATGCCAGTGGATGTCCACGGAACATTTTTTTAATGAATCCATCATCAGTCACCAGAGAGAGGGGTAGGAGGAGCTGTACCTTGCTTCTGAGCATTCTCAGTACAGCAAAACAGATCTGTTTCACAGATCCATTTTTTTCATGGATCCGTACAGATGCATGCTCCATAGAGCTCCATTATAATCATAATAATAATATTATTTACAGTATATATCGCCAACATATTACGCAGCACTTTTACAATTCAGAGGGGACATGTACAAACAATATGAGACAATATAGAGTAACACAAAATTCAAAAACATGAGGAGTGAGGTCCCTGTTCGCAAGCTTCCAATCTATGAGGAAAAAGGGGAGGCACAAAAGGTAAATGGTAAAAAAAGTGCCATCATATATGGTCCAGCCATCAATATAATTAATGGGGATTCACGTAACACTGCATGAACCACTCACCGATCAGGATCTGTACAGTACAGATAAAGTGCTATATTATGAATGGGGGTGCAGACAGATGACACAAGAGGCCAGATTTGGGAAAGAGAAGATAGATAGACAATTGAGGTGAGGTGATATGCCAGTCTAAAGAGATGCGTTTTTAAGGCTCGCTTAAAACTAGTGGTATTGGAAATTGATTGAATTGTTTTTGGTAATCCATTCCAGAGAATTGGTGCAGCTCATGAGAAGTCTTGGAGACGGGAGTGGGTCGGAATGTAGCTGATGTCAGTCTTAGGTCATTTGCGGAAAGGAGGGCACGTGTAGGGTGATAGAAGTGAGGGAGGAGATGTAGGGCGGTGCAGAGCTGTGGAGGGCTTTGTGAATGAGAGTGATAATTTTATAATGTACTCTATAGTGGATTGGCAACCAGTGCAATGACTAGCACAGGATAGAGGCATAGGTGAAGCGGTTGGAGAGGAATTTGATCCTGTCTGCTGCATTGAGGATCAATTGTAGAGGCGAGAGTTTAGTAAGAGGGAAACCGGTTTGTAGAGAATTGCAGTAATTTAGGCAAGAATGAATAAGGGCAACAGTTAGCGTTTTGCAGAATCAACAATAAGAAATGGTTGAACTCTAGAGATGTTTTTGAGGTGTAGGTGACATGAGTGAGTGAGTGAGTGACCTGATATGGGGAGAGGAGATATCTGAGTCAAATATAACCCCAATACAGCGAGCGTGCCGTTGAAGAGTAATGGTAGAACCACATATAGAAATGGCAATATTAGGTTTCAGAAGATTAAGAGAGGGAGAAAACATGAGATTTTCAGTTTTTGACAGATTCAGTTTAAGGTAGAGAGAAGACATGATGTTAGAAACAGCAGACATACAATCACTGGTATTTTGTAGTAATGTGGAGGTGATGTCAGGAGAAGATGTGTATAATTGGATGTCATCAGCATAGAGATGGTACTGAAAACCAAATCTACTAATGGTTTGTCCAATAGGGGCAGTGTATAGAGAGAAGAGAAGGGGACCTAGGACTAACCCTGAGGAACCCCAAAGATGAGGGGAAGAGGAGCCGGCGAAAGATACAGTGAATTAGCAGTCAGAGAAGTAGGAGGAGAACCAGAAGAGAGCGGTGTCCTTGAGCCCAATAGAGAGGAGGAGCTGGTGATCCATGAATTGCAGCATAGAGATCCAGGAGGATCAACAGGGAGTAGTGACAATTAGATTTAGCTGTTAGTAGATCATTAGATACTTTAGTGAGGGCAGTTTCAGTAGAATGTAAAGAGAAGAAGCCGGATTGTAGAGGGTCAAGAAGAGAATTATCTGAGAGATAGCGGATCAGATGGGAGTGGACCAAGCATTCCAGGAATTTAAAGATGAAGGGGAGATTAGAGACAGGTCTGTAGTTAGCAGCACATTTCTGGTCAAGGGATGGTTATAATTTCAAACAACACCAACGGATCCCTGTCTGTCTGTTGGTGTCCACTATTTTTGAGGAGGCCCAGAAACTGAATAGTTTCTGTTTCTGGGTACATGAAAAATGCAGATGTGGCGCCCCATTGGTCAGGATGCCACAAATGGATACTGCACCCTTAAAAGAGAATGTGGTACTCCTGTGACTAGGGGTTTTAAATGTCACATAAGCGACCCTCAATTTACCCATCCACACACCTTAATGGGGACGTAGGTGAACCCATTGCCAGGGAGACCCAGTCTCAGTGGTTGGAGCTAGGTGGGTTGGTGGAAGAGCAGGAAGACAGTTAGAGAGAGTCTGAGGAGAGTTGCTGTGGAGAGCAAGGAGTACAGGACGGCAGAGAAGCCTTCAGGGAGCGAAGAGACCCTAGGGGCACCAGGTGTTGTGGTGCGCCCGAATCCAGACCCGGTACAACCACCGGCTGGAGGGGTTCAGTCCCGGAACGGAAGACCGGCTCCGAGAGTGGTGCGGGTGTTCATCCCCGAGCCGCCAAACTGGAGGCACGAGCTTCTGTAGGAATTTGTGGCCGACACCCAGCATAATCCCCAAGAGGCCCCTTATAAGTTATGGAGGAGCAGGAAAGGAACTCTCCAGAGAGGATCCGTGGGAGCTGGCTGAGGGCTCTGCAGTAGGAGGGAGCGCGGTGAGGGACAAGAGAAAGGAAACGGCAGGCACACCACCTAGGGTTCCAAATAGGACGTCCCAGGCCCCTGGTGACTACCCAGGCCAACTGAACCTGTGAGAACTGTAACATCTGTAAACTGCCTAAAGTGTTACCAGTAAAATCTTTACAGAGCTAGACTGTTTGACGTATTTTATTTGCCTACACCTGAGGAGCCACACACTTGTTCCTGTGTTAAGACTGTGACAGGTCCGCTGAATGAACTGCTTCTCAGTGTAAATCCCTATTCACTACAACTGCCCCGGGGACCCCGCTCCACCTACTAGCGTTACCAACTAGCTGCCTCATCATCACCCTGGAGGTCTGCAAGCAGCGCCGGTATTATTTTTCCCCTTTTTCAGCGACCACCAGGGCCACAGGAGTGGGCAACAGGCCCCAGTGACATTTCCCCATGAACTACAGCCCGGGACTGGGTACCCCACAGCCCTGGGGTGGTTCAGCAACACCAATGGATCCGTGACAAAATGAAGACATGTGGATGGCCACTTTAGGACCAATCTATGCCCATAGGATAACATGGGAGGGCATAACAGTTCCATGGCCATCAGTTACAAAACAGATGGACACAGATTTGAAAATTTGCCAGTGTGAAAGCAGCCTTACTGTAAGAAACAATTTCCTATTATGTTTAAGTTACTCTACCTCTATATGTATAGAAGGTGGTTGAATACAAATTGTGCTTTTCCTAGATAAATAATAAATAGTATATAATGGCTTATGCAATGGATTGTCTAGTGATAGTAAAAGGCTACTTACTTTTCAGGCACAAAATCACTCTTGAATCATGAGCTGTGTTTGGAATTGTAGCTCATTCTCTGGAAAGTCATTGGGGCTAAATTATGATGCTCATGATTAGCATGGTTTCTCAAAAGATTTGTATTCCTAGAAAATCCCTAAGTAAGAGATGAAGAAAAAGAAGAGAAGTAGGCATATACAATGATTCACTCATTAAAGGTACAGTAGAATGAGTTGTATGAGTCATGCCTTTTTCACATGACATGTTAGGCTGGCTTCACACCATGGCACAGTCCGATCCGGGGCTGTCCGGTGTAAACCAGATAGCCCCGGACCGGTTTTTGGCCCCATAGTAGCCTATGGGGCCGGATGGAGCCAGATGGCGGCTCTCTGCCATCAGGTTTCCATCTCTCCGGATGAATCCAGGAGAATTTGGATTATTCTCACCGGACGCAAAAACATTGCTTGCAACATTTTTGTGTCCGGGGAGAAAAATCTCCCCAAAAAACCTGTATCCCGGATTCGCCCGGATTCGCCTGGATTCGCCTGGATCCTCCCGGACAAGGAGCAATTCGGCGCTCCCTAACATGGGGCCAGATTTCCCCGGTCCGGGACGATCCAGGAACCGGACACCGGCGGCTGCACGCTGCTGTGATTTCAGGAACGCAGCTAGCTCCCTGCGAACCGCGGTCCAGAATCATTAGCAGCTGCAGCTGCGTCCGGCTGCACACAGGACTGGAGGGCACATTTGGCCCTCCGGTTCTGTGTGCTGATCCGGTTCGGGCTGTCTGGTTTACACCGGACAGCCCCGGACCAGACTGTGCCGTGGTGTGAAGCCAACCTAACAGTCCAGAATTTGGTTGATCTCATCCTCCATGTCAGAATTAAAAGCTAGAGTAGGGACAATCTTCTTGACCATGTAAAAACCTATTGAAGACCACAGGACATAGAAGAGAGATACTAAAAGGCAATAGGGGTTCTCAGAGTGGAAGGCGTTTTAAGATGAAAGGTAACAGAGTTTACTTACCCAATGATTTAGAATGGGCAAATTAATGCTGTAGCCAATTTTTGCAATGAATCCATGTATTTTGTGGAAAGCAATTCCTTGTTTCTAGGAAGGATATTGGGTACAAGTTGGTGGTGTCTATCAGCACTCTTCTTAGCTCTTGTGGCTGCAGTCAAAGTAGCGAGAGAAATGAAATAGTCAAGTGAAGAAGACAAATCCATATCTGCAAGTTTATCTTTGACATAGCTGGACAGGTCGATGTAGGAGACAGCCAGGAGAGTGTCACTCATCCTGGACAATTCAGCAGACAGGGTGTAGAACTATATGGCATAATGACCCACAGTGGTAGTCCCTTGTCTTAGCTAATGATTCCATACTGTAGCTGAGTGAACATGACCAGGTTTATCACTCAGCCGGATGCAGTCAGAAAGGTGGGTATAAAATGCATTAGAGGGTCATCCAGGTCCCACAGTGGTGCAGTTCACAGGATAATATCTTCAGACAATGAAAAAAGTATGCCCTTTACATCAGCCTCAAGAAAAGGACTTAGGGCACAATTCAAAGTGTATGATGAATTGATTGACAAAACCCCAGCAGGCTTTAGGATTGCCATTAAAATGTACAGGCGTAGGAAAATGTGGTGCTGTTTTCCAAGGAGAGTGTTTTAGTTTAGGGTATAGCAGATGTTGAGGAGCTAGTGGAGAAACTACAGGAATCTGAGGCAGTGCATCCATACAAGTTGAGATATTTTTCACAGCCTCGACAAGCTCACATTGCTAGCAGGCAGTGGTACCAGAAGTCCAGGTACCCATTTCCCATTGCAGTGCAGTGTTGTTGTTGGTGCACCTTTGGGATCCATGGTCTTAGTACTATTTTAGGCTTACCTGGTGTAATGCAGCCTTCAAGCCCAAGGTGGGCATATGTGCCATGGACAGCTGTGCAGCAAACAGGTGAGGCACCTGGGAAACATATGACAGAGATACTGGAAGCCGTGGGCAGACAGCAGATGTCCTGGAGACAGCAGATAGGTAGTGTTACTGGAAACCACAGGCAGACAGGAGACATCTTAGAGACCACACATAGGTAAGCAGAGGTCCTGCAAGACTGTAACAGGTAGCAGTTGTATTAGAAGCTGCAGGCAGACAGGAAACATTCTGAAGACCACAGACAGGTAGCAGAAGTTCTGGAAAACTGGAACACGAAGAATAGGTACTGGAACCTGCATGCAGACAAGAGATACCCTGGAGAACACACAAAGGTTGCAGAGTTATAGAAGCCGCAGATGGGCAGGAGATGTCCTGCAGACCGCAGAAATGTAGCTGAGTTGCTATAAGCCACAGGCAGAAAGTAGATGTCCTAGATACCACAGACACGTAGCAGTGGAAGTGGAAGCTGACACTTAGCAGTAGTACTGGAGGCTGCAGATGGACAGGAGATTAGTAGCAGAGGAACTGGAAGCTGTAGGCAGACAGGACTCGGGAAGACTAAAGTCTTAATAAGAAGACATAGGTGTGTGTCTTAGTGAGCCTTATATAGGCTTATGAAAATGAGCATGTCAGACGATCTGCAAAGCCCGACATGATGCACAACAGAGTTTAGAAGATCAGGTGAGGGAAGCAAATCCCCGATCCAGGCACAGGTCCGTACCATATGGACATTTAGATTATAAAATCCAGACACTACAGCAACAAAACGGGGCAACGTACACCAATAAAAGTTCATATCCTGGAAGGGCTACTCAAGCCCTATTTCAGGATACTATTAGTATAATGATCTGCAACTAGGGCTTATTTTTGAAGTAGGGCTTATATTCGGGGAAACATGGTATGTAGATTATGTGTAATATGCAATCACCAATATTACCTCTCAAGATTTCCAAGATTGTAGTGGCTGCTTTGTTGGTAAAAATATTATAAGAAATCAATGACAATATTGATATTACAAATGCTACTTTTTATTATAATTTCAAGCTAACGATTTTAAAGGGTGAAGCCACGTCTTTTTCTCTAATCCCACTTTTAGCTGCATTTAAGATTCAGCTTGTTCCCATTCTTACTGCTTGGTGCCATTGGAAACAGGCTGAGGTTTATACGCATTCAGCTGTCATTCATGTAATCTAGAAGCTTTGATCTAACTATATAACAGCTCAGGCACCTGGCAGTGCCCTGAGAATATATCCTACGCGCTTCCTATAAAATCAAGCTGTAGAGCCACTGACACACATATAGAGTTCAATGGGGCGTGCCTCAATTGTCATCTCCACTCTAACAATTCTCTGTGCTCCTGCGCCAGATATCCAGCGGCATCCTGAATTTAACTTTGCATTCAAATAGAGGTCACATAATGTGATTCAAAGTAATACAAAGTAGGTAAAATAACCTATTGAAAAACTATAAAATATATAGATATAAACTGTGAAATGTTATATTATTTTTTTTAAGTTAATTATTGTCCACAGAATGACAAAAGAACACAAACATATGGCTTTTATAGAACAGACTTTCTATTACCCTGCTGTCTACATAATGCATTTAACTAGATATGCATTATACCATGGCTCATTTCCTTCCCTATTGCCCTCATTCCATTGTTATGACAGAAGAATACGTTCTATAATGAATACACATCACCAAAGACAATTTCATCATCTTTACAATAGTCTTTGTAGAAGTTAATAGCATTCTTTGGTGTGCCAAAAACCAGCATTAGTATATTTAACAAATGCCGTCTTGTATAAAGGAGACATAATTCCTAACTAGTGCTGTAAATTGTGAACTAGGCTTAAAAATGACAATATCCAGGCACAGCACTATGATGTTCCATATTATTCTGGTTATCTACTATTGACAATGTATTATATTCTTCTAAAAGATTTATAAACCTATGCCTGCTGTGTTGGGGCACATGTAATCCTAATGTTTAAACTCAACCCCAGAGATTTAATGATTTATAGATAGGGAAATGAGATTCTCAAACGACAGCTCACCCCTCCATCCAGACCTCCCCCAAAGGCCTTGTAATCCTGCAAGATCTAATTATTGCAATTATATTTCCTACAATGCCACAGACACTTCATAATAGGATTTTTCCGTTGTGTGCCTCTATAATAGATGCTTATGCATGAAATACGCTTTTATTGAAAAATTCATTTGCTGCAGCTGCTTTAGCTATTTTACAGAAAGACATTCTTCACCAATGATTTGTGCTGCACTATGGACTAATAGTGTTTTCAATAAGAGTCGTTTAGACTTAAAGGGAATCTGTCAGCTGGTTTTTGCTACCTCATCTGAGAGCAGCATGTTGTAGGCAATGGGACTTTGAATCTAAGGATGCTTACTTAGGCTGGCTTCACATCACATTTTTTTCGGGCCCGGGGCTGTCCGGTGTGAATCTGACATCTCCGGACCCGATTTTGCATGGCTATGGTGCTGGATGGCAATGATTTGCCATCCGGTTTTGTCCCTGTCAGGCAGCATGTCCGGGTACAACAGTGTCAACCCGTACTATCCGTCGGTGTCTGAATGAAAAGGGACTGTACGGTAGGATACCCAGGAAGACCATACGTCTTACTCAGAGACATAAAAAAGCCAGGCTGGTGTTTGCCAAAACTTACCTGAGAAAGCCTACAATGTTTTGGAAGAATGTTCTCTGGTCAGATGAGACAAAAGTAGAGCTTTTTGGGCAAAGGCATCAACATAGAGTTTACTGGAGAAAAAAAGAGGCGTTCAAAGAAAAGAACCCGGTCCCTACAGTCAAACATGACGGAGGTTCCCTGATGTTTTGGGGTTGCTTTGCTGCCTCTGGCACTGGACTGCTTGACCGTGTGCATGGTATTATGAAGTCTGAAGACTACCAACAAATTTTGCAGCATATTGTAGGGCCCACTGTGAGAAAGCTGGGTCTCCATCAGATGTCATGGGTCTTCCAGCAGGACAATGACCCAAAACACACTTCAAAAAGTACTAGAAAATGGTTTGAGAGAAAGCACTGGAGACTTCTAAGGTGTCCAGCAATGAGTCCAGACCTAAATCCCATAGAACACCTGTGGAGAGATCTAAAACTGGCAGTTTGGAGAAGGCACCCTTCTAATATCAGGGACCTGGAGCAGTTTGCCAAAGAAGAATGGTCTAAAATTCCAGCAGAGCATTGTAAGAAACTCATTGATGGTTACCGGAAGCGGTTGATCGCAGTTATTTTGGCTAAAGGTTGTTCAACCAAATATTAGGCTGAGGGTGCCAATACTTTTGTCTGGCCCATTTTTGGAGGTTTGTGTGAAATGATCAATGTTTTGCTTTTTGCTTCCTTCTCCTTTGTGTTTTTTCATTGAAGACAAATTAAATGAAGATAATAATACCAAAGAATTTGTGATTGCAATCATTTTCAGGAAGAAACTGAGTATTATCTGACAGAAGTGCAGGGGTGTCAATACTTTTGGCCACAACTGTATATGAGGGCTTGCTTTTTGTGGGACAAGTTGTAGCTTTTAGTGAAAACAGTTATTTTACTATACGATGGAAAGTGAATAAAACAATTCCAAGTGTAATGAAAAGGAAGTTAAAAAAATACAAAAAATTATTTTGTCAAAGGTTTTTTGTTTTGTTTTTATATTGATCATTATGTAGTAAAAATGACTAGGCAACATGATTTCCCACTATGATTTCAATAATACCAAGCATGCACTGGGATTTTTTTTCTTTAATAGTGAAATGAAAATTGTAATTGGTAAAGAAAAAAAATAAAAAGTGGTTTATGTCGCCATTTTCTGAGCCCGGGAACTTTATTTTTCATCAATGGACATGTGATAGGGTTTGTTTTATTGAGTGAAAAGCTTACATTTTTATTGATATGATCTTGAAGTATATAAGTTTTGATCGCTTTTAATTGCAATTTTTAGGAGTGTGATGATCCCAAAAAAGTTTGTCATTTTGTTTTCCTATTTAATAGGTCAGACTATTCAATTATTATTAAATGAAAAAAGAGTTGGGTGTTTCGATTTTCCTCAATCTTTATAAACTTTTTTCAATTTTGTTTTTGTATTTTTACTTTAGTCTCATTTTAGTCACTTGAACCTGCGATCATTTAATTATTTAATCTATTTACTCCCACAGGATGAGCTTCACTAAGATGGCAGTCATTGTGGTCTTCAGTAAACCATAGCTTTCATAACAAGCCATTAGTACGCAGCGATTGTGTCACAAGAGTCAATGGGAGCCGGTGTACATGCCCATTGGCAGTCACACTATTTAAATCTGCTGTCACTAATTAACAACATAGTAGTAACTTGTAAAACACCACTGTAGTAGGTTGTTTTTTTAATTTCACCACTGGAGTGGAGTTTTAAATGTAAGCCCTCTGCCCCCAGTCTAATACTCAGCTGCTGCCATCTTTATCTGTTTCCAGCTGCGCTCCGATCAGTCTTCAGTGATTTATGGATTGCACCAGAGGTCACAATTCAATGCAAGTCTATAAGGGCCTCGTTCCAGCCTCATTTTTTGTCTCATTGAGTTGCTTTGAGTGCTTGTCACTTCACTTCTGACCTCCGGCCGTCAGAAGTTGCGGGCACAAGATGGTGTTGGGCTGGAGCCTCACTGAAAATGGATGAAGCCACCAGAGGGTGAGAATAAGGGCAGGAACATGGGGACTTAGATTTAAAGCACCAGTCCAGTTTTTCATTACAAAAAAGCTGGAGTGGTGCTTTACATGGCATCACTGCTGTTATAGGAAGATGCTGGCTATGTATCACAGCCAGCATCTCTCATGTATGATAAGGCCAGTCCCATACACCACCATCTTAGGTATTCTACTACTTCACTCATCAGTAAAGAATTAAAGGGTTTGTCCAAGTTGTCTTTCTACGTGTTTGCCCCTGTTAACATGAAAACACTTAGGCCTCGTTCACACATCCATATAAAACATGTATGTGACAACATGGTACTGTGTCAGTATGTGTTATGTCAATGTGTTATCATTGTGTACGTTTTTACCATCTGTTTGTTTCATGGATTTCAATTAAATAAATTACAAAGCTTCATTTATACTTTTTATGTTAAACACACAGAGCACGCGGATGCCATCTGTGTGCTGTACATGTCTTTCACAGACCCATAAACTTGCATTCACCTTTGTCATCTGTTCTGCTGGAAAAAAAATAGACATGTCTCTGTGTGTTTTTCAGGAACACATGGTCCATCTAAAAACACAACATATGAAGGAGTCTTTATGCTCACCTCATTCCAGCAGTGTCAGCAATTGTTCTCCAAGGACCCAAGTGACCCTGTTGCATCATGCAAGCCCTGCACCAATTGAACCCCAGCCTCAGTGTCCCTTGCTTTGGATGTAGTAAACATGAATAAAAACTGAGAGAAGAGCCAAATTTCTGACTTCCTCTTGATGTTCGATTTGTCTTTAGGCTGGGACACTGAGGCCGGTTCTGATTGGGCCCAAAGTTTTTGTGATGTAATAGGGTTACCAGCGGTAAGTACAAGTGTTTTTATATTAACAGGGGCAAACACTCAGATTGAGAAAGGGTTGTCCAGGTAGTGGATAACCTCTTTAAACTGATATATTTGAATAGAGTTACAAGCAAACATGGCTCAATAGTAGAGATCTGTAGACCGGTGGATGTTGAGGTTTGCTGCGTTCGGACAGACTTTAAAAAAAGTCTGGTTTGGGACCTGGACTTGACCCGAACTTGACCCCGAACCCCACATAAGTCAATGGGGTTCCAAAGTTATGTGTATTAAAATGGTGCTACTAAGGGGTAGAGGGCTGCAAAAGGAAGCACAATGGGGACTAAAACATTACAATTATACGTACCATATTTTTTGCTTTATGAGATGCACCTGATTATGAGATCCACCCCCAAATTTGGTGAAGGAAAAGAGAAAAAAAAAATGTATGTTAAAAGGGGATGTCTTATAATGCCAGTGTCTGTCTTACAATCATATATGTCCGCTATCCTGGTATACATTGAGCTGCCACATATAGCTCCCCTGTGCTGGCACATATCCCCCCCCTGTGCTGGAACATATAGCTCCCTTGTGCTGGCACACATATGCTCCCATGTGCTGGCACACATATGCCCCCATGTGCTTGCACACATATTTACCCCCCGTGCTGGCACACACATGCCCCCGTGTACTGGCACCCACATGCACCCATGTGCTGGCACTCATAGCCCCCCTCCCATCCTGGATATGGCCCTCCCGGTCACTTTTAAGCCACCCAGCTGGCGCACATAGTATAATAAAAAAAATCTCTTATAACTCACCTTCCATCGCTGGCTCCGTGCTCCTAGCTCCTCGGTCTCCTCTTGTATGTGCCGGCATGCGATCACGTCATCGGGTGCATAGTGATGACATCACTAACCAAGATTGCCACCAAACCAAGGTAATCGGGAAAAGCCGGGTAAATCAATAGATTTGGGGCATCTCATATAATCCACAATTTCTGGCTGTGGATGGATATTCTTTGACGTCTACTTTATCTGCTCTGGCTATCAAAAATGGGAGAAACACAAAGTCGTTTTTTACAATAATTTATTTAAGATGTAGGGTCTCCTCTATTTTGATACCCAGTGCAGATAAAGAAGACAGCAGCAAGCTGATAATATCAGGGTGGGAGGAGTCATGGATATTGACCACTTGCCAACTTCTCAGCCTGATATCAGCCCCCAGTTAACGGCTTTACCTTAGCTGCTTATCGAATATGAGGGAACCCATGCCATTTTTTTTAAATAGTTTATATTTACACTACACTAAGCCAGTGTGATGAGCAAGAAAGAGCAGACTGACTTCAACCAATAACAGACAGTCTCACAGAGGGTAGGCGGGGTAAGATGGGAATGTTCATAAGGTTTAATGAGTGGACCCAGAAGCAGTCTGACAGTGGTTTTATCGTCTGAGGAAACAAGATATGTATAGTTGTCCTGTTTTAATCCCCATTTTGCTTCCTTTTGCCACCCCAAGCCCTGCTGTCTTAGATTCCAGAAAATACAGAAGACAGACAGCTTTTCAACAAGTTTTATTTGGGTGCTGAATCTGATTAGTAACACAGAGGTACAGTTAGAAGTCCGTGTTTAGGGTACGCTCACTTTACAGTTACGGCTAGCTCATCCATACTCAATAGCAAAATTTGGAATGGATTCTGTCTCAAAGACCAAAGGACTTGAAAAGCTTATATATCTTTTGGTTTTCTGTCTGTGACATGTATGTCTTAATGTACAGGAATAATGCAAACAGTAATGCATTATGTATGGGCATAAGGTACACAGGACTGCCTCAACATTGAGATAATGCATACTGTGATTTCACAGTGCAGCATAATTTACTCTCAAGAGCTAGAGCTAATAAATCATGCACATAGCAATGTTATCAGAGTAGGATAATGTACAAAGTGAATAATCGACACATAGGAAGGGCTCATGATATTAGAACAAACAATAATGCACACAATGGTATCAAAGCACAGGGATAGTGCACATAATTATGTGCAGCAAAGAAAAGATAGCCAGGTCACCTGAAATGGTGTTCCACATAAGGAGCCCGTAAAATATCCTGTGTGGTTTGCAAGACAACTTTAGACGGAAAAAATCCAGCTCCAGAAGTCAATATAATTTCAAGGCTTTAATTTACGAAAACAAATCAAATCCTAGATACACAAATATAGTGAAAAAAGGGGTAATGCTTTTCCATAGAGGTAGCGATGACTACGCATTTTGTCCTTTCTCAAAGCTCATAATTATTTCACATGCCAGAGATACGTGTGCATAATGACATCACAGCATAGAATTAATTAAAAATGCGATGAAACAGCATGTGACAGTATATCAAAAGATGACATCACAGTGCAGTAATATTAGAAAAAATAATTATCAGGTCACCATTGATGTTCTGCTCCGAGAATCCCCTTTATAGCACGAGTCGCGGCTTGGCAACTGCCGATTATGGAAACCATAAGTCAGAGATTGACCCAGCAATGGGGAAAACTGGCAGCACGTAGAGGAAAAATATGTAAAACTTCATTTTATTGCAAATCCATGAAAAAATATAAAAATAATGCACAGTGTGCGGCAGTCAGATCAGTCCGTAGGAAGGTTAAGAGTGATGCGTTTTGGCTAAAACAGCAGCCTTAAGGTAGCGTCACACGCTGCATTCTCGGCTGGCGATATGTGGCGATCTAATGTGCACGCTCACGTTTTTTGTGGTCGCCTCAGATCGCCGATGGCGGCATCACACGCCGCAATTTTGCCCTGAAGCTAAGGCGATGTGTTGCCTCACCTACAGTGGAACCAATCTTGCCTAATTCCATTGCCGCAATCTCAAAGGCAATGTGGGCGTACATGTTCAGTGCGGCAAGGAGATAGGCGTGCCACAGTGGTGTACACCGCGCCCCATACATGCTCATTGGACAATTGGACAACGCAACAGCTCTTCAAATATAGCGCGGTGTCAACTGACAGCCAATGGGAACACAGTAGCCCACACCAATCATCTCAGACAGGGAGAGGACTACAGCACGCTGAGGCACGACTACAGGAAATTATAGACAACGCTCTTTCCATCACTATCGCCCTGTCAGATGCCACAACACGGAAATATCGCCTTAACGATTGTGCCTGATTCCTGAGCACTGTTCAGGAATCAGGCGACGGCCGAAGGATGATTTACGAAAACGCCCAATCACACGCCGCAATCGTGAGGCAATTTCACGGTGATTGCTCTGGGGCGACATATTGCCTTTCAGATTCCCAGGCGAGATTGCGGCATGTGACGGTACCTTTAATCATGTTCTTGCATTCTATTTTAGACTTCCCCTGCCCTTTAAACAATGTCATTACTAATGGCAATTAATTTCAGCCTACATGATTTCCATATCAGCAGCTACTATGCCTACTAAGCTGGATGCTTAGCCTAAACTAAGTAATAAGGTTGGGTTCATATAGTGTTTTATTCCTATGGTCAGTGGCTCCATCAGGGCTTAGGTCCAAACCCCATGCAAAATTTGGAGAAATGCACTGATGGTGCCATTGACTATAATGATGGAGGTTAAGTCACTGTGAGCTCTGTTGTGCATCATTTTTGGCCTTACAGAACCCCTGGAAAAAATTATGGAATCACCTGGCTTGGAGGATGTCCATTCAGTTGTTTAATGTTGTTGAAAAAAAGCAGATCACAGACATGGCACAAAACTAAAGTCATTTCAAATGACAACTCTCTGCCTTGAAGAAATACTAAAATAAATCAAGATAAAAAAATGCGGTAGTCCGTAAGGGTAATTTTTTTTCAGACCAAGCAGAGGGAAAAAATGATGGAATCACTCAATTCTGAGGAAAAAATTATGGAAATTATGAAAATGAAAAACAAACACACAAAAGAACACCCCAATACATCAGAGAAACATTATTCATCATCAATCTGGATCCAACTTTCTCTGATTGCTGTTGGCAGATCAGCTTTGCAGGTTAGAGCCTTGTCATTGACGATTTTCTTCAACTTCCACCAAAGACTATTAATTGGATTGAGATCCGTACTATTTGCAGGCCATGACATTGACCTTGTGTGTCTTCTTTCAAGGATGTTTTCACGGTTTTTGCTCTATGGCAGGATGCATTGTCATCTTGAAAAATGATTTCATCATCCCCAAACACCCTTTCAATTGATGGGATAAGAAAACTGTCCAAAATATCAATGTTAACTTGGACATTTTTTGAAGATGTAATGACAGCCATCTCCCCAGTGCCTTTACCTGACATGCAGCCTCATATCATCAATGACTGTGGAAATTTGCATGTTCTTTTCATGCAGTCATCTTTATAAATCTCATTGGAATGGCACCAAACAAAAGTTCCAGCATCATCACCTTGCCCAATGCAGATTCGCGATTCATCACTGAATATGACTTTCATCCAGTCATCCACAGTCCACGATTGCTTTTCCTCAGCCCATTGTAGCCTTGCTTTTTTGTTTAGGTGTTAAAGATGGCTTATGTTTAGCTTTTCTGTATGTAAATCCCATTTCCTTACAGTTCGGTCACAGACATTGACTCCAGTTTCCTCCCATTCGTTCCTCATTTGTTTTGTTGTGCATTTCCTGTTTTGGAGACATATTGCTTTAAGTTTCCGGTTTTGATGCTTTGATGTCTTCCTTGGTCTACTAGTATGTTTCCCTTTAACAACCCTCCCATGTTGTTTGTATTTGGTCCAGATTTTAGACACAGCTGACTGTGAACAACCAACATCTTTTGCAACATTCCGTGATGATTTACCCTCTTTTTAGACTTTGATAATCCTCTCCTTTGTTTCAATTGACATCTCTCGTGTTGGAGCCATGATTAGTGTCAGTCCACTTGATGCAACAGCTCTCAAAGGTGTGATCACTCCTTTTTAGATGCCAACTAACAAGCAGATCTTATTTGATGCAGGTGTTAGTTTTGGGAATGAAAATTTACTGGGTGATTCCATAATTTTTTCCTCAGAATTGAGTGATTCCACAATTTTTTCCCTCTGCTTGGTCTGAAAAAAAGGTGCCCTTATTGACTAATGCATTTTTTATCTTGATTTCTTTTTATTGTTTCTTAAAGCTATAAAGTTGCCATAAGAAATTACTTTAGTTTTGTGCCATGTCCGTGATCTGTTTTTTTTCTACAACATTAAACAACTGAATGAACATCCTCCGAGCCTGGTGATTCCATAATTGTTGTCAGGGGTTGTACACCTATTGGAGGTGGGCAGCAAGATCTAGTTGACTGTCTGCCTCAACTATGCACATGCAGCCAAAAATGATGCGTGGCAAAGCACACTGTGACTTCACCTGCATCATTATAGTTAATGGCCCTATTAGTGCATATGGCCCCAACCTTGTTCTGCAAGAGGTTTGGACATAAGTCCCGACAGAGCTACGGAGATTAGGAGAAAATGCTATGTGAACCCAGCCTAAACATATTCTGCTGTTGTAAAAATAGTAAGCAGTAGTACCTTAATCCAATGTCATGTGTGACTCAAAATAGCCTTTGTGGTAAGGTACCCCTCCAGCATTTATGCTGTAAAAGGGTCTTCTATGTGAATAAAAGCATCTAAGGCTGGCTTCACACCATGGTTTTGGAACTGTCAGGCTGTGTCAGGTGTTTTGCAGGAAGCACCGGACACAGCCTGACAGCTCCGGACAAACAGAACCAGAGGGCAAATATGCCCTCCGGTACAGTTTTCTGCCTGATTCAGGACTGAGCAGCTGATGCCGCTGTCCAGGTCCTAAAATTTCAAAATCACGGCTAGCGGGGAGCTAGCCACGGTTCTGAAATTTCTGCCAGCAGCTCTCCAGGTCCTGAAGTTCATCACTGCACGCCACTGAACTTCAGCACCCGGCGTCTGGCAGCCGTATCTGATTTTCTGTCAGGTCCGGTGCCCATAGACTCCCATGTTAATGGGCGCCGGACGGCGCCGGATCAAGGAGGATTCGGTTTGGATTAACTTTTTGCCTTGAGACACAAAAATGCTGCAAGCTCCGATTTTGTGTCTGGGGCAAAAATTGAATGCAGCTTGATGCTGCCGGACAGGGACAAAACCGGATAGCAAATCACTGTCATCCGGCCCTATCCGGCACCGTAGGGCTACATTATGTCCAAAATCGGGTCCAGGGCTGTCAGGTTCACACTGCACAGTCACGGACCTGATAAAACCGTGATGTGAAGCCAGCCTAAGGAAGAACAGGGAGTTCTGTGAAGTTCTTGTCTACATGACAAGTTATTTGTATAATTAACCACAAACCTTCTCTAATGCTACGTCCACACATTGCACATTTTTGAGCGCTTTTTTGCGCTCACTTTCCAAAAATGCATAATGTGCCTCTGCATCTGCCGGCAAAGTGAATGTGAAATTCACTTTGCCATACAGACACTGCATAATTATATGCAGTGCTTTTATGGGAGAAAGCGCAGGCGTAAAAAGAATTGACATGCCAATTCTTTATGCAGTAGCGCCGGTGCTTTCACCCAGAGGAGCCTATTATGCCCGCTGGAATTATGCATCGCCATTCAGATGATGCATAATTCCAGTGGGAATACGCCGGCGCTGATGTCTCACAAGGGAGGAACAATCCTGTTCCTCCTCCCCTGTGTGACATCTGTCACAGCCCATTTGGGTTTCGCAGTGTATTAATATACACTGCAAAACCAAAATTAAACTAGGGCAAATGTGTGAAAAATAATAAAGTATTAATACTTACCTCTCCGCTGGGTGTTCCGGTTACCGGGAGCCGAGAGAGGTACACAGGTACTGTCCTTCCAGGATCTGTCATGGCTGATTGGCCGTTCGCAGTGATGTGATATGCGCGTCATAGTGCATCACATATCACATGACCACAAGCGGCCAATCAGCGTTCTTGCCAGGTGCTGGAAGGTCGATACCTGTGGATCTCCCTGCTCCCGGAGGGTAAGTATACAATTTTTATATTATTTTTAACACATTTGCCTTTGTTTAATTTGGGTATATTAATACACTACGAAACCCAAAAAGGGCTGGCACACATGTCACATAGGGGAAGATTGTTCCTCCCCTGTGTGACATCACTTCTCCCCTGCGCTATTGGGGGAGAAGTGCGCATGTAAAAAAAACTTTGTGTGAATGTACTGCATTTTTTACGGGGCTTTTTTGTGCGGGTACAAAATGCTGAGTAAAGCGCCATGTGTGAACATGGCCTTAAAAAGGCTTTAATACTATTGTCATTTTGAAGTTTGCTCCCTTTGCTTGCGAGTTCTCATAATTTTTATATTTTGGGTTTCTCTATATTTTTGTTATTATTATATATATAAAACAGCATATATACCGTACTACTTGAATATGGGATACGTGAGTTCTGATTATAAAGAAAATATCTCCTTCCCCTTTCCCTAAAAACTTTCTCTATGTTCCTTGCTCCTACCCTATATAACCTACCCAACAAAACTGATACACCTTTCCCCTTCGTCCACAGCAGAACAATATGGTGTTACCATGCCCCTGTGTGCCAGCAGGACAAAGCAGAACTTTTAATAAGTTTTGCAGGTCCCTCCCTCGTGCCTCACACCGGCATAAAGGGGGGAGCCTCCCTGAGATCACCAATTTTTACTTTATTCCTTGCCAATGTGGGATTTTTTTTCCCTCCTCCCACCCCCCTTACCTGGTGAGGTGTCATCCTTGGCTGCTTTGCAGCTTTTACTGACAACTTGCTATGAGCTGTTTTTTCGACTTGGGACGGCGCTGTGTGTGCGGCTCTATAGTTCCATTGCGACATGCTAACTTCCTGTCGGTGCCATGTGCGCGCCATTGTTTTGATGAAATCGGGCAGCTGCCAGTACCCTCAGAACCACCTCTCACCCGTTGAGGAGAGTGTTGCAGGTCTGCAGTAGTTTGGCCACTCTAAACCAAAACATCCAGTGCACAATTGGGTGTTATCCAGGTCATGTGTAGCATCTAGGCCTGGAATGGGGGGTGAGTGTATCCTCTTCACCTTCTGTGTGGAGCATTCAGCTCCTGAGTGTGCAGCACCTGTAATCTGGCTGTTTAATCAGTTGAGATGTGCTGCCTGGGAGCTCTGATGGTGGGTTTACACGTCCCAACGTCGGTCCGATATTGTATCCAACGACACGGGAGCGCGCTTTTTCTGGGCAGAATTCCAACATCGCATAGGAGATGTTACACAGCGCGATATCGGCATACAACGTCTCTACCATGTCTATGCCCCCCTTGTACGGCCGACCCAGGAGCGACTATTTAACATGGAGAGAATAGGGGACGTTGTACTGCACATCGTAGTTGGTCGTTTACACAGCACGATCCGGCTCCAACCTCCATCCAATATCGTCCCATTGAATAGCACGCTCATTCGATCCCCGATATCATTTTGGCATCGTTCGTGCATCGTATTGGATGTTTACACCATACAACGCACGAACGATATCGGGTCCAACGCATGAACCACGTGACTTTTGGTCGGAGTTGGACGCCGATATCGGGACGTGTAACACACCATGAAGTTAGAAGCAATGTGCTGTTTCACAAAGCATTGCTGGAAAGAAAAAAAAAGTGTCAGTTTGCAAGTGTTTCAGCTTGCAAACTTATTCTATGTGGAATAGAGGGCATACAGGCCCTTCACCTGTTGGAGCTTCCTTCTAGCCAAGGTTGTAGGGAGATCATGGGCAGTACGGTGGCTCAAGTGGCTAGCACTGCAGCCTTTGCAGCACTGGGGTCTTGAAGTCCTGGGTTCAATTCCCACGAAGGACAACATCTGCAAGGAGTTTGTATGTTCTCCCCGTGTTTGCGTGGGTTTCCTCCCACATTGTAAAGACATACTGATAGGATGTTTAGATTGTGAGCTCCAAGAGAGACAGCATTACTCATGTATGTAAAGTGCTATGGAATTAATAGCGCTATATAAATGAATAAATTATTATTATTACTAGTAAAAAGGCCCGATGCAATTGCATCGGGAGCAGGGTGAAATGAATTGTGTGTATACAGGCGGGCCAGTGGGTAGCAGAGTATACAGGGGGCTCTGTGGGTAGCAGAGTATACAGGCGGGTCTGTGGGTAGCAGAGTATACAGACGGCTCTGAGGGTAGGAGATTATACAGGTGACTCTGTGGGTAGTAAAGTATACAGGCGGCTCTGTGGGTAGAAGAGTATACAGGTGGGTCTGTGGGTAGTGGAGTATACAGGCGTGTGTGGTGGTGGTGGCAGAGTATACAGGTGTGTGTGGTGGTGGTGGCAGAGTATACAGGCGTGTGTGGTGGTGGCAGAGTATACAGGCGTCTGTGCTGGTGGCGGCAGAGTATACAGGCGTGTGTGGTGGTGGTAGAGTGTACAGGCGTGTGTGGTGGTGGCAGAGTGTACAGGTGTGTGTGGTGGTGGCAGAGTGTACAGGCGTGTGTGGTGGTGGGAGAGTATACCGGCGTGTGTGGTGGTGGCGGCAGAGTGTACAGGCGTCTGTGCTGGTGGCGGCAGAGTATACAGGCATGTGTGGTGGTGGCAGAGTATACAGGCGTCTGTGCTGGTGGCGGCAGAGTATACAGGCGTGTGTGGTGGTGGCAGAGTGTACAGGCGTGTGTGGTGGTGGCAGAGTGTACAGGTGTGTGTGGTGGTGGCAGAGTGTACAGGCGTGTGTGGTGGTGGGAGAGTATACAGGCGTGTGTGGTGGTGGGAGAGTATACCGGCGTGTGTGGTGGTGGCGGCAGAGTGTACAGGCGTCTGTGCTGGTGGCGGCAGAGTATACAGGCATGTGTGGTGGTGGCAGAGTATACAGGCGTCTGTGCTGGTGGTGGCAGAGTATACAGGTGTCTGTACTGGTGGCGGCAGAGTATACAGGCGTCTGTGCTGGTGGCGGCAGAGTATACAGGCGTCTGTGCTGGTGGCGGCAGAGTATACAGGCAGGTGTGGTGGTGGCGGCAGAGTATACAGGCGTCTGTGGTGGTGGCAGAGTGTACAGGTGTGTGTGGTGGTGGCAGAGTGTACAGGCGTGTGTGGTGGTGGCAGAGTGTACAGGCGTGTGTGGTGGTGGCAGAGTGTACAGGCGTGTGTGGTGGCGGCAGAGTGTACAGGCGTGTGTGGTGGCGGCAGAGTGTACAGGCGTGTGTGTGGTGGCGGCAGAGTGTACAGGCGTGTGTGGTGGTGGCGGCAGAGTGTACAGGCGTGTGTGGTGGTGGCGGCAGAGTGTACAGGCGTGTGTGGTGGTGGCGGCAGAGTGTACAGGTGTGTGTGGTGGTGGCAGAGTGTACAGGTGTGTGTGGTGGTGGCAGAGTGTACAGGCGTGTGTGGTGGTGGCAGAGTGTACAGGCGTGTGTGGTGGTGGGAGAGTATACCGGCGTGTGTGGTGGTGGCGGCAGAGTGTACAGGCGTCTGTGCTGGTGGCGGCAGAGTATACAGGCATGTGTGGTGGTGGCAGAGTATACAGGCGTCTGTGCTGGTGGTGGCAGAGTATACAGGCGTCTGTACTGGTGGCGGCAGAGTATACAGGCGTCTGTGCTGGTGGCGGCAGAGTATACAGGCGTCTGTGCTGGTGGCGGCAGAGTATACAGGCAGGTGTGGTGGTGGCGGCAGAGTATACAGGCGTCTGTGGTGGTGGCAGAGTGTACAGGTGTGTGTGGTGGTGGCAGAGTGTACAGGTGTGTGTGGTGGTGGCAGAGTGTACAGGCGTGTGTGGTGGTGGCAGAGTGTACAGGCGTGTGTGGTGGTGGCAGAGTGTACAGGCGTGTGTGGTGGCGGCAGAGTGTACAGGCGTGTGTGGTGGTGGCGGCAGAGTGTACAGGCGTGTGTGGTGGTGGCGGCAGAGTGTACAGGCGTGTGTGGTGGTGGCGGCAGAGTGTACAGGGTGTGTGTGGTGGTGGCGGCAGAGTGTACAGGCGTGTGTGGTGGCAGAGTGTACAGGCGTGTGTGGTGGCAGAGTATACAGGCGTGTGTGGTGGTGGAGTATACAGGCGTCTGTGGTGGTGGCAGAGTGTACAGGCGTGTGTGGTGGTGGAGTATAGAGGTGTCTGTGGTGCGCTCGTGCAAGGCAGGGGTTAAAAAAAATAAAAAAAGATTATGCTCACCTCACCCCGAGCCCCCGCCGTCTTCTGCCGTGTTCCGCCGTCTTCTGCCGTGTTCCGCTAGGCTCCCGGTGGCTGTGCAGGCTCCCGGTGCCTGCAGTGATCTTCTATCTACTGAGAGTGAAGGACCTGTGGTGATGTCAGAGTCACGTGACCCGCGATTTGCCTGGAGTAAGCTGGTGTCACGTGACTCTGACATCACCACAGGTCCTTCACTCTCAGTAGATAGAAGATCACTGCAGGCACCGGGAGCCTGCACAGCCACCGGGAGCCTAGCGGAACACGGCAGAAGACGGCGGGAGACGGCGGGAGACAGCGCGGGCTCGGGTAGAGGTGAGGATTTTTTTTTTTTTTAGAGTAGTGCGGGTCTGCGGCTCGTGATGACGCTGCGCGTCATCACTCGCAGTCCCGCGCAAAGCATGTTGGGATTCGGCTACAACGCCCGAAATCCCAACTGCGGATTATATAAGTAGATTATTTATATCTGCTCTGGAAGCATTTTTGTCTCTGACATCTCTGTTAAATCTGTCTCCACATGGTATAAAATCTGATCTCCGCTGGCCGTTTCTAAAGGGGGTCCCAGCTCATGCTCAGTTTGAGGCCTGGCAAATTGCCATCAGGACCAGGGCTTTAAGCACCTGTCTAGTCCCCACACAATGGTGCACTACATGTATCTGTCTGATTCTGAGAGAAACACTGGGAGTGCCTTATATTCCCTATAATTAAATCAGTTCCAATGATTGTGGCCAAAGTGTCCTTTGGACTTTCAAATTTTCTAAAATATCTTCATAATTCTTTGGTCAAGTGCATTTATACAGAGTTCCCTACTCCACTGAGATATCTGTGGCACCCCTGCAGGGATTGCCACAGGACCCACTGCTGCAGGGAAGGATGTACACCTTGGCACACACAGCATACAACACCTTTCACCTCAGGCCTGAAGGGGGAACCCTACTTGCTGCCTTAGGGAATATCCCCTATAAAGATCCAGGTCTGGGGGAGGAGTCAGGGTCAGTCAGAGAGGTCAGACAGTTGACAGGTACAGAAGAAGGTACCAGAAGGAGCTGGTTGCTGGGTCTAAGCAGGCCCAGAACCAGGAAGGGCTGACCTGAGCTGTGCAATGCCCTAGGGAGAGGGACGGAGGCCAGTGGAGAGTTAGGAAGAAGAAGATGAAGAAGGGAACATAGCTAGTTACCCTTAAAGTCAACCTGGACACCGGAGTCCGTACCTGCTATATCTCCAGTTGTAGCAGAGAAATCCCGGACAAACCAGGAGAAAGCAAAGGCTCGAGCTAGACAGCAAGAATGATCAGGGCCCTAGAGAAAACAGGGATCCCAAGAAAAGGTCCTTCATTTCAGCTTTTGGAGCAGACTCCTGAGGAGAAAGAGCGGTAGATCAAGCTTCAGGCAGATCTCACCCCAACCATCGCACACACTGGCAGAGGAGGCCTCACAACTCTCTAAGGTGGACGTCCCAAACTGCACCTGACACCTGGTTACCCTCCTGGACCGGACCTGCTACTGGACATCAGTAAAAAGGTACTAAAACAGAGTCTATTGTGTGTGTGCCTGATTCACTGCCGCCGCCTGCAGCACTTACACAGAGCTGAAAATTACTACTCCTAACATCTACCCCGCCACGCTGAGGAAAAGCTCCGCCTGTGGGGAGCTGTACTACCTCTGCTGCACCACATCACCACCTCAGCACCCGCCTGCAGCGCTGGTAACCATATTACCAGGTACCACAGGTGTCATCACTTATCATTCCTCAATCATCACCCCATCAGCCAATGAGTGCCCGGGGCACGGAACCGGGACCCGACCAGCCGTGATCCTCACCGAAGCCACCGACCTGGTATTTGAGTAACCCCTTCCTTCCCAGCCTGACTCATATCCCTTAAGCTTATTCAAGCCATAAAAGGTGAACTGTGGCTGACCTGCATACCGGTTCAGTGTATTGTGGTGTTGCAGTACAGAGCTGTAGTTAAATCAAATCCCATGGTGAGCACCTAGGTGGCTCAGTGGTTAGCACTGCTGCTAACAATGTTGCAGTGGTGTCCTAGGAGTTCCTTGTTTACCTTTTACGTATCTCACTGATGGTGAAAATGCATGTATGCATAGCTCATTCCATTGCTGCGTTGTTTGCAAAAGAGAGAGATGAAGTCTGTAAGTGCTCAAATGCTCAGCTACCTTTACTTCTAAAGTGCCCAGGGCCTTTACTGTGGAGGACAAGGTCATCAA
This sequence comes from Allobates femoralis, assembly GCA_033576535.1. Taxonomy (NCBI): domain Eukaryota; kingdom Metazoa; phylum Chordata; class Amphibia; order Anura; family Aromobatidae; genus Allobates; species Allobates femoralis. The sequence goes on along the minus strand of JARQOC010000004.1, from coordinate 341,554,085 downwards.
CCTTATGAAACAGCAAGATGGATCAATCCTGAAATCAAGGTGATCTGTGCATGGCATAGATTTGGATGGAAAATGTTGACACAGTTGTGCTGTGCTGTTTGATTGACATTTGCTGTCCCCATGGAAGGCATGAAAGTTAAGGACTTTCTTTTCCAGGCAAAAAATTATATAAAGGTACCTTCACACGCGGCAATATTGCTAGGCAATTTCACTGGCAACTCACTGGTTGCAGTGAAATCATGGACACATTGTTCCATTTGTACACAGCAACAAAATAGAACAATGTGCCCATGATTTCACTGCAACCAGCAAATTGCCAGTGAAATTGCCTAGCAATATCGCCGCGTGTGAAGGTGCCTTAAGGGGCTATACAGAAGCTAATTCTTCTGCCCGATCTGGAACCTGTCCCAGTGTCCCAGTTAGGAAGATACACACTCCTGTATTTGTGGCTGAGCCATCAGGCAAGTGCAATGATAATTAACCGGGATGGTATTGGCAATAGGGTCCAGACTTTTTCTTTGGGAAATACGTGTTGTTGACGCTGGGCAATTACCGACATGGGAGACTGGCTAGGAATCCCCAGTTCTGTTGTCATAAAAACCTTCCTGGGGTGTATGATCAACTCTTTGAGATTAAACTATATATGTCTACACCCAAAGGAAGATGCAGTTAAGGTTCATACTAATAACATTCCCTATGTTCCCTATGTTCATTTCATAAACAAATAAAATGAGATGAAACCTCATGTCAGAGTTTCTTTCAGTGGGCAGAGTCAACGGTAACGTTATCGACAGGGTGTTTGGTCACTGAATCCAGAAGTGTTCAGATGGATTGGGAGTGTTGGGACTCTCCAAGATCCAAAGATCGACCTGATGGCAACCAGAGAGAATGCCAGAACAGTGAACTCTTTCTCCCCATAGACAGCTGACCCTATGACGAGAGTGTCCATGTCCATTTCATGCAACTTGATATATTTATCTGCCAACATATTTATCAGCATATATTTATCTGATATCAAGGGTATAGATAAAGACTAGGCAGGATTAGGTGTTGATCATAGATATCCTTCTATCCTGGGTCAAGAGCAAAGAATGTGCTGTCCTCCAAATGAGCCTCAGTGTAGGACTGGGCGTTGCCTCCTGAGCTAGATGTGGCAAAGAGGACCATAGCTGAGCAGTCAGGGGTGTCTGCCTCGCAGCAAAAGGTCACCGGCTCTAAAGGTCCTGTCACACGCGTCAATGTCGTCAGCGATCTGATCGCTGACGACATTGACGGCTGATTGCTGGTGAGCTGTCACACAGACAGACTCACCAGCGATCAATTGACCAGTGACATCATGGAAACGATTTAAATATCGTTTCCACGATGTCCTGCTCCCGCTGCCAGCCTGCTGGAAGCGGGAGCAGGCTGGTCTCCAAGGTACACTGCGGGTAACTAGGCAGCGCGCGCTGCCTAGATACCCGACGTGTACCTTAGTTACCAGCCTCCTCCGCTCACCCGGTGAGCGGAGGAGGCTGGTAACTAAGGTACACAGTCGGGTATCTAGGCAGCGCGCGCTGCCTAGTTACCCGACGTGTACCTTAGTTACCAGCCTCCTCCGCTCACCCGGTGAGCGGAGGAGGCTGGTAACTAAGGTACACAGTCGGGTATCTAGGCAGCGCGCGCTGCCTAGTTACCCGACGTGTACCTTAGTTACCAGCCTCCTCCGCTCACCCGGTGAGCGGAGGAGGCTGGTAACTAAGGTACACAGTCGGGTATCTAGGCAGCGCGCGCTGCCTAGTTACCCGACGTGTACCTTAGTTACCAGCCTCCTCCGCTCACCCGGTGAGCGGAGGAGGCTGGTAACTAAGGTACACAGTCGGGTATCTAGGCAGCGCGCGCTGCCTAGTTACCCGACGTGTACCTTAGTTACCAGCCTCCTCCGCTCACCGGGTGAGCGGAGGAGGCTGGTAACTAAGGTACACGTCGGGTATCTAGGCAGCGCGCGCTGCCTAGTTACCCGCAGTGTACCTTGGATACCAGCTCCCAGCGCTTCTGAGAGGCGCTGGGAGCTGGAATATCGCTAGTCCCGGTGTCACACGCAGCGATGCTGCGTGTCCACCGGGCGACAATCGCCAGGTTTTAGGACTGATTCTAAAACCTGGCGATCATCAACCAGCGATTTATCGCTGGTTGATTCACTATGTCACACGCGTCAATATCGCTGCAACGTCACGTGCAGCCGATATCGTGCAGGCGATATTGACGCGTGTGACAGGCCCTTAAGAGTGTATGAGCCTGGGTCAGTTTCTAGAAAGTTAACCTCCAGCGGAACCCAACCCTAGGACAGTTTTGGTGTCAGCGCCCTTATGGATGAGGTAAACACACTCTCCCATGAATAAGTCTTAAGGCCCATTTACACACACAGATAATTGTGCAGAGATTGTTCGCAGATCTCTGGTTGCAGTGAAATCATGGACACATTGTTCCATTTTGTGGCCATGTACAAATGGAACAATGTGTCCATGATATCACTGCAACCAGAGATCTGCGAACAATCTCTGCACAATTATCTGTGTATGTAACTGGGCCTTTAGTCTAGGACTGAGCATTAAACTCCTGAAGTTTATGTGCAAAAAGTTCAAATGTCTGAGCTACCACCACCTCTAAAGTGCCCAGGGCTTTTACTGTGGAGAACAATGTCATTGACCTTATAAATCTGTGAAAGAAAGAATGCGCATATAGGGTCTTATCTCAATTAAAAACTCTCACTTGTCGATGTGGAATTGCTCACCTTAGTCAGTTGTGAAACCCACAACTGGTAGAATAGCGTACAGGCAGCTGCTGCAGGGACCGCACTCTCAACGGTGACCGTGGTCGTAATACAGAATCCTGGACAAAGTGCTTCGGTGTCCGCGCTGCTGCTCCAAAGCCAAAGAAACACAGACACGGGAATGTCTGATACAGCTACAGCCTTTATTTTCCTCCTACGCGTTTCGGAGCCTCCTCCCCTTCCCTGAGGAAGGAGCTCGGGAGGAGGCTCCGAAACGCGTAGGAGGAAAATAAAGGCTGTAGCTGTACCAGACATTCCCGTGTCTGTGTTTCTTTGGCTTTGGAGCAGCAGCGCGGACACCGAAGCACTTTGTCCAGGATTCTATATTGACCTTATAAAGGCTCTGAGGCCATTCTTTCTGAGAACCAAGGGTTTTTTCAATCAAGGTGTTGGTTACGCAAGCTCACTCTGGGAGTGAAGCAACCAACAGGTCCTATGCCCATATAAGGAAGATCAGTGTCAGAGCCTGAGAACTCAGTCTGATGGTTTGGATGATGACCACAATTGCTGAGAACCAAGGGTTTTTCCAAACAAGGTGTTAGTTATGCAAGCCAACTCTTTGAGTGTAGAAACCAATATGTCCTACGCACATACAAGAAGGGACCACCCTTACTAAGAACCAGTGTTTTTTCGAACAGGGTGAAGGTTAAACTAGCTCACTTGAGGAGTGAATTACCCAACAGGTCCTACAAATATATATAGAGGATCCACGTCAGAGTTTGGGAACTCAGTCTGACGTTAACTGCCCTTACAGAAAACAAAGGTTTTTTTCAAACAGGGTGTTGGTTAAGCTAGCTTAATCGAGGAGTGAAGCAATCAACAGGACCTATGCAATTACAAAGATAATCTTTCTTACTTGGTGCATTGAGATCTGTCAACACTGAAGATCCCATAAATCTTGGGAGTTCTTAAATAGTGTTGAGCCTCCACCCTTGTGTTCTAGTTCAATTCGATTCGTCGAATTGACGGTGTGTTTGTGGAATGTTCGTCAAATGTTTGTCAAACACCCTCGAACAGACTAAAACACTAGTGTGGTGGTCAATTTCAGTTCCGCAATGTATATACATAAATTGCGGAACTGAAATGAAGTATGCTATTAGGCTTAGGTCCTCTGTCAAAATTATCATTTAAGAATAGAGATGAGCGGTGTTCGAATCGAATTGTTCGCCAATCTCAAATCCAAGCTGTTTTTGGCGATGTTCGAGTCGTTTGTCGAATTAGAACAATTTGCTCCAAATTCGGCAGTTCGAGGTCATGTTTGATTTCAGTTCCTACAGGTCCTCACTAGTAGTGAATAGTAGTGAGGACCTACAGTCACATGACGAGTTATAACTCATCATGTGACCGGAAACCGCTGCCGGGATTATGACGTCAACGCAGGTCCTACAGATCCTCACTACAATTCACTACTAGTGAGGGCCTGTAGGACCTGTTGTGACGTCATAATCTCGGCAGCGGTTTCCAGTCACATGACGAGTTATCGCGAGAACTCATCATTTCACCGGGAAACGCTGCCGGGATCACATCTCCGACAGGTAGACAGTGTTGGAAGCGTCGCTGGATGGATTAGAGAGGTGAGTATCAATTTTTTTTATTTTTAACTTTTGATTTTACTTCATTTCAGTTCCGCAATGTATGTATATACTGAAATAGAACATGACCTCAAACTGCCGAATTTGGAGCAAATATATGCCTAATAGTATCAGAGTTACAGAGTCGCAGGAGTTAAGGATTATCTGAAGTTTATTGCTGTGTTCAAATCTTGAATCTCTAACAACGGTTAGCCGGAGGGTTTTGGCTTAGTACTGCGATGGCTGGAGGCCTTTTGAACCCCAGAACTCTGGAGTGGAGGTTCCTCACCCTTAAGATTACACTCTTGCTAGCTGTTACATCTTTATGAAGGATGAGCAAGCTACAGGTCTTTGTTCTGTAAAGAACCCTAAACCATATTTACACAGAATAGGGTCAATCTAAGGCTTCTTTCCCCTTTAGACCAAAATACCCATCATCAGGAAATCTGGATTAGATGATCTCTCTTCAGACTTATGTCCCTGAATCATCATCGTCTCAGGAAGAGGATCTTTCCATCCTTGACATCTTAAAAAGGGATGAAAACCTACTAGTACTTCATGTGAGGAAGTTCCAATGGAAGAAAGCCTAAAACCTCCTTTGCCAATGTGGATTTATGATTGAATTAAACTATCAGAATTCCAACATTCCATCGTTCCAATTCACTTCTGCTAGGGCAGTTTTCAACAACTTGGGCAGTAGGAGATTATGTGTCTGTGGACCACAGATGTCACTTAGCTCCATGGTCCATGCTGATAAATTTTTTTAAATACTACAGTCAAAGCATTCTCTGCTTCTTCTACTACTTTTACCAGATGTTTATGGATTTCTCAAACCCTCCCAAATAAATACATGCTAGATCCCATTTTGTGCTGCTGTGGACGAAGGGGAAGATTGGATTATTCTGTAAGGCCCCATTCACACACTGCTTTTTTTTCTGCATATTTTTAAGCACAAGCTTATCACAAACCAGGCGTGGGCGATTAAACATATAAGTGGAGCACTTGTTTCTATTAGACCTTTCCTCTGAGTGTGCCACTCCCGGTTTTGATTGTCCACTCCTGGCTTTTTTTGAGCTTGTGCGTAAAAATATGCAGCAAAAAAAGCAGTGGGGCCTTAATCTGTTTTCACCTAATCCACCAGCAGCACAACGCTCCCACCCTGAAATGCTATGTGTTCTGTTATTATTAAACTGGTGATCTCAGGGAGGCTCCCCCCTTTATGCCGGGGTGATGCACGGTGAAGGGACCTGCTTTCTCCCACTGGCGCACAGGGTCATGGTAACAGAGTATCATAATAATCCAATCTTCCTAACAGTTCATACCCCTTCCCCTTCCCTCCTTACCTCCTAGCTTTTAATTAAGCAACTTATTGCTACCTAACATTATGCAGGTTTATTAGTGTATTAGGATGTTAGCTTGTTAGTGTGTTTAATTTACAAAAATACAGTACAATTTTTTGGACTGCAAGTTAACTCTATACATCTTGACCTTAGATGTTACTTTTTGTTTGCCAATTTCCATATTTCGAAGAGTTGCTTTTCAATCAACTGGAGGATAAGATGTTGACACAATTGAGAGGCAATAAATGCTTTAAAATATATCTTTAGGAAATATTTCATCTTACTTGTGTGTTGAATCTTGACCTTCTTTTCGATCAAAAATGACGTATGGGTGAGTAAATCTCCCAAATGTGATGGTGTAAGGAACCTTAACCATGCAATTAAAGAGCATCTTCTGTTTTTTTCTAATATAAGCTATTCAATCATGTTTCCTTTAGCACAGGGTAATCTGTATGTTGGCCCTACTCACATTAAGTAATCAACTGCAAGGTGACTACCACCATAGTGGTGACAATAGTCATCTGGGATATGTTTAAGGGGTAACAATTAGCTGTTACATGTTAGTCAAGAAGTATTCTGGCTAGTCTAGGCCCAATAAAACCCAAATACACTCTGCTTGGAATATATTTTAGAATCATCCCAGTTGTGTTAAACCTTTAGTTTTAGTCACACTTTAGAATGATCATTCTTTTTCCTTGTTTAACATTTGATATTCTAAAGAAGAAGGATTAAGTTGGGAATGTCAATGTGCTGCGCTGAATATATTGCTATTTCTAACTAAATGCAGAAAGAAAATGAGCAGCTTAATGAAAACAAGCACAGATAATAGAGAGAGGGTATAGCTGACAAAAAATCTATTGCTGGCTCTATTGGCAATTGGCTTACTTACAGAAGTTAATTATCCATAGCGTTATTGGCAATTGGCTTACTTACTGTATTCTGAGCCTTATTGGCCATTGGATTTCAGACATTTACAATATGATGTTAGGAGAGAGCAATGTAAACTCATGAAATAAAAAAGTGATCTCAGGAAAGGGAATTAGAAATTGCATTCTAGAATCCATGAACGCTGATAAGGAGTTGGACTTCAGCTCATTATATTTTAATAGGATTGTGGAACCTAAAACACATTTCATTTTATTTTAGTAAAACACTTATATAATACTCGCTTGTAAAAACCATCTATAATGCACATGTCTATGCAGACATTGCCCCGTGAATTCTTAATTTTGACAGCTGCTGATGGCATTTCAACTGGTAAATACAGATTTGGTGAAGAACCTGAGATTACACTATTTAGGACATGAATCATACTGACAAGAAGTGCTGAAATAAGAGCGAGCACTTCATACAGAATGGGTTACGAAGAACAAAATCCAGTTCCTTCCTGAAGGAGATAATTCTCCTAAGCATAGAATTGCTGGGAGATGTCCGTGTACATCTGTGTTCACATTGTCATCAAGGACTATTGAACCAACAATCTATGTACCGTTAGCTGCTCACTAAATGCTGATGAGAATTTTCTGTTCACCAGTATGTAATGTTTAGCAAACTAACAAATCTGGTTGAATGGAACAGTGATTTATTTAACATTATATGTTGCAACAGGTCCAAATGGCCAGCTAAAATAATTTCCAGTAGCAATTCTCTTGTTGTGCTCCTGCGGTCCAGACACCACTGAGGTACTGCATCCCTGTTAGGGTGTAGTATCCCACTCACTGGTAAGGAGAGTACAGACCGGTACAGGGACACCCAGACCACACTAGGAACGATTGTAGTGGGGTTGGGTGGTGAAGGGAGTTAGTTAGAGGGAGCACTTTGGGGGAAGTGAGGTTAGAAAGAACACACGTAGATGACGTGGGACACCTGACAAAGGGGTATAAATAGAGCGAGAAACATCTAGAACGTAGGAGATGACGGTGAGAAGAAAGACAGCTAACAGAGAGAGTGATAGCTGAAGAGAGGTGGTAGAACAGCTGAGGAGAGACCATTGAACACCATGTTCGAGCTGGAGGGCAGCTAGAGAATATATGCCTGAGAAGTGTCCAGAGGACTGGAGCTAGTGGGAGCTCGTCCTAAGGCCGAACCCTAGAGCAGAACACCACTCAAGTGGCTCTGGGAGAAAGAGGCGGTCCCAGAGGCACAGGAAGCAATCCACCCATGGGACTCGCTTCCATTGTCAAGCGCAGGCAAGTGGAAGGACTAGGCTGCAGGGGACACTGGGATTCCAAAAGACTAGTGGAGAAGACCAGGCTCAGCTAGCAACCCAGAGGCTGTGCACTTCCAAGTGGACATAGTCAACAACCGCACACATCTGCTGAAAAGGTGGCAATGATAGGGCTAAGGGGAGACACTGCAGGGGAACCCCTAGGAAAAGCCCACAGTCACTGGCTCAAAGCTCTGTGAGACGACCTGGAAAGGACAGAGAAGGGGTGTCGGTTAAGTACAATCCAATTACCAGTGAGAAGCTAGATCCCTATCTCCGAGAACCCAGTGCTCAGCAGGATGCTGCACAAAGACTGTGAGTAAAAGAATTAAGACTGCAGCCCACTGTGTCTGTGAACTTTCTTACGCATCAAAAGCATCAGAAACACAGCTATTAACTCACTCAGGTACCTTCAGATACCATAGGGGTCAGCTCTACCCCTAGAGGGCTTAAGAACCTTGCTGCCTCCCAACAATCGGCCCCTAGGAAGACTGTCAAGCAGCGGCGGCCATTTATAGCCGCAACCTGTGGGTGGCGTCATGTGTAAATTAACTAGTATCCCCAAGTCCAGTCATCCCTGTCCAGAATGAACCCTCCACACCAAGTCCCTATCCCTAAGAGAGTGAGCCACCCACACCGACCTTTTAATGACACCACCAGGATCATGGGCTGGGTTTCGATCCCTGTGATACCTGTGATGATGAAGCCTCAAGAAAGTCCATTTCCGAGTATCCTAAGGCCCAGGAGGGCCGTGTCAATCTGTTTTCATCTGCTTATGCTCCTTTTGCACAATGGACAGTCAACATGACTTAAAGCAGGGCTGGCTTCAGGTCTATAGGGGCTCTTTGGCAACAGTTTCTCAGTGACCCCTTTTCACTTTAGAATTTTGCTTTTCATTTGCAAAGACCTCCAGCTTTTTTATTTATGGTCGATAGTTATATGAGGGCATGTGCAATACACTGTAAAATTACCATTTGCCTGTGTACAAACATGGTACACAGGAGGACCATCAGTAATCCTATGGAGATAGCCCATGTGAAGGGATTTCAGTACAGCTTCACATATTGTGTCTACTGGAATTATTTTCACATAAAACCCTCTCTTATATGTCTTCAGCAGGAACATGTGCTTATCCATCTTTTTATTCATCCTAATACTACTGCACTAATGTACACTGCTTCTAGTTGGAATAGATAAGTTCACCAACACAACAGTCCTGTATTTCTGTGAATGCACCTGTGTGTACATAGTCCTTCACTATCACAAATCCTTGTTGCATCAAATGGGACAAGTTGGACACACTCATACAACACTGTGACCCTTCACAAATCTACCAGTCAACTAGCAGAGAAGGATAGGATTGGAGTCTTTCACACCTAACACTGCTATGGTAGAATGAAAGCTGAACTCTGGTATGGGCATACTGAGAGATAGACTAAATAAATGAGACCTTACTGCTCGCTCTACTCTCCAGGTCCTTTTTGTCACTTGTCCAGCCCTTACCACATCTTTAGATTGCCCCCACCCCTCACGTTGAAATCTGAGTAATGTGCATTAAAACAAAAGTTAATGATCTAAGGCCCCTTTCACATCAGCGTTTTTTTCAAATCGCGGCAGATGCGGTTTTTTCGCGGCCGCTTCTGCCGCAAGTGCCAAAACCGCACTTGCCGCACCTGCCGCAAGCCCACCTATAGATTGTATGGGGCTTGAAGCAACCGCGCCGCAACCATGCCACAAGTGCAGCCGGTATGCGGTAATCGCGGCAGATGCGATTTTTTCACCGCATCTGCCGCGATTTGAAAAAAATGCTGATGTGAAAGGGGCCTTAGAATGAGTGGCGGCAATCTAAAGATGCAGCAAAGACCAGATTTTTATTTTATTATTTAGATACTATGCTTATTATGCTCTGGAGTTTAGAGAGGCCACACAACAAAATAAGGAATAATAAATTCATGGAGAAATAACTTCTCCACAAATTAAATTTTCTTTGAAAATCAACACAAACAGGAAAATTAAAATTTTGCCCGATCTGCTCATCAGTGGTACAAGGACTTATGGAGCAATCAAAGGGAAAAGTGTGCCCCAAAGTCGTGTTCTGTTGAGAACGTGTTGAAGTGTTATGCTCACAGAATTGATGTGTTTAAGGTGCTGTGTGAAATGTTTAGGCTGGAATCACACTGTCTGTGTGATATGCGAGGCAGTCGGACGAGTCTTGGATCAGTCACCTGGAACGGCCTCTCCCAGCGTCAGTTGCTTGTATTTCTATGCAGCTCCACACTCCCCGTCCAGGAGAGGGAGGCTATTCAGGTTAATGATCCAACACTCGTCTGAGAGACTCGCATGTCACATGGACAGTGTGATTCCACCCTTAGTAAAAGACTGTTTGAAAAGAACCCTGAGCTTGTGTCAGTGACTCCCCGACTTAGAGAGCCTAAATACAAGTATGGCTTGCACCCATAAAGACCACACACTCAGCCAGGACCACCACAACCAAAACCTCCCTTGTGGGGATAACCGGGTACGGTCTACAGAAGGGAGCCCATTTCCTGTAGCTATCGTCCTGAGTCACCTTCACATACTGTATCCCACAGAGAGCCATTATCATCCACCATAGAGATCTCCCACACACAACTCATGCTTTTAGCAAAAAGTAGCTGTGTGTCTCACATATTTACTACTTTACTCATTTTTAACGATACACACAATATGTAAAATATACCATGATGGAGAAAAAAATCAAGATGCAGAAAACAGTATTGGAGACTTAACAGCACAAAACAATGAACATATCAAGTTAGTTGTCAAGGTACAATTCTGATATCTTACTGGATCTCGGTAAAAGTGTCTTGTAAAGAAATGTTATAGCTGTAAACAGCTTTTCTCATTTTGTCCATTTGGCATATACAGAAATAGCAGGAGTTGAAAATGACACAAAAAACGTTTTGGTTATAGAGGTCTTTGAATGCTGGCAAATGACGACATACTACTGTATACTTCGCTCTGCTGCATTAGGGGCGGACACACCTTTGGTGCAACCTGTGCAGTTGAACAGGGGCTCAAGAAGTAAGAAGGACCACTTCAATTGCTAAAGCAACAAGCAGCTTCTGACCCATATACTTTATTGGACTGCAAAAGGCCCATATACTGTTCTAGAACTGGGGCCTTCTTCTGTCTGTGTCCAATCCTGAAATACATTATATTAAATACAAATAAAATGTACATTATTCCTATCACATTCATAAACACAGATGTTTATAACAACACATAATGTGTTCTAAAATTAAAAAAGTTACCCCAAGATAAGATATGCTCCCAGAGTATTGCTTTGGCCATTGGTTTTCTGAAATGCTAATTTATGTTACTGCACTACACAATTTTATAGCTACTCACTGTATCTGGGCCATAAAACAATGTAATGAGATAAACCACTAGTACCAGTGTGATGTTCCACTGAACTTTAGGGGAACTGTATAGTGCAAGTTACCTAGCTTTATAATAACCCTACAGCACTGAGGGGAACTGCATAGAAGAGTCTTTAAGTTACCTAGTTGTATAAAAACACATCAATGAAGAATACGTTAAAATCTAGTTGTGCATCTGCTTGCATAGAATTCTATAGGGACTGAAGTGAAGGGATCATGTTAACAACATTGACAGCCTAAGGTAGTGAAAGGGTTAATGTCTATATCCTTTTTTTTTAAATTGAATTGTAACGTACTGCGGAATAAGTTGGAGCTATAGAAATAATATATATTATAAATATTATTATGAAAGGATGCGGTGACTAGTGATGGACGAGTATGCTTGCCGATACTCGGTGTTCGCTCGAGCATCTCTGTGCTCGCGATGCGTGGAGATCGCCGAGTGCCAGCGAGATGCTTGGGCAGATGCTCGGCTCCTGCCTCCCTGCATGCTGGTGCTCTTTACAAAGCCAGCCTACATGCAGGGATTGGTTGCCAGTGCCTGCCACATTACAGTTACAGTATTTGTTGGCCACACAGCGCCATCAGGTCTATATAAGACCTGACGGTGCTGTGCACATCACTGTGACCCCGAGACAGCTAGTGTAAGGAGAGGTGTTGCTGAGCTAGGGAAAGATTTGTGTGTGTTTTAAGTAGTGTAGGGTACACAATTCATCTAATCAAACAGTCCTTTTCAGTACTAATCCAGGCAAGCAGGCAGGGTATATAGCAGAGAGCAGTGTGTGTAACAGGAAGGCTCCATTCCAGTCACGTCTGGAGCTGGTGTAGCCTGTTACACATACTATCCATCTGGAAAAAAAACTGTCCTTTTCAGGACCAATCCAGCTGTATATGGGCAGGAAGGGTATATAGCAGAGTGCAGTGTGTGTAACAGGAGGCTCCATTCCAGTCCCATCTGGGGCTGGCGTAGCCTGTTACACATACTATCCATCAATAAAAAATCCAGCTGTATGCAAGCAGGGTATATTGTCCTCTGTTTAAAATGCACAAGGCAGGGGGCAAGGGATGAGGAACTGGATGTGATGGTGCAGGCCGAGGCCGTGAGCAAGCTAGAATTGTGCCACAACAAACACCCACATCTTCTCGCTAGACCTTCCTTTCCCAATTCCTAGGGGACCGCAGCATGCCACTATTAAACCCAGAGCAGTGTGAAAAGGTTGTTGGTTGGATAGCGAATAATGCTTCCAGTCAATCTGCCACCACCACAACCACCCTGTCTTCCCAATGGTCGAGTCTCAGTAGCCGTGAGTCTGGACCACATATTCCTCACCCTGATCCTGCTTCCTCCCACCATGCCAAGTGGGATCCCACACTTGGTCACTGTGAAGAGCTGTTCACTTTTCCATTTATACATTCGGGACTCTCGCCCGCTCCACTTGAAAAGGGGGAAAGAGATTGCATGTAGCAATGCCCAAATATTTGGGCAGCCACGGTCACACGAAGGTGATGGTGGGAAAGTGTCACAAGAGGTGGACGATGATGAGACAAAATTGCCAGAAAGTCAGGAGGAGGACCAGGGTGGGGAAATGGAAGACAACGTGGTGCATGATATAGTAACTGACCCAACCTGGCAGGAGGACATGCAGAACGAGACAGCAGTGCACAGGGGGAGGTAGGAGGTAGGGGTAGCAGCCCAACAGCAGGGAGAAGCAGTGTGGTGGTCGCAGACAGAAGGCAGGAAACCATTTCCCGTAATACCAACACTATGGAAGTTGCCAGTACAACTGTTAGGTCTTCCCGAGTCTAGCTGTTTTTTAAGGACTCTGCTGATAATTCCAAAAAGGCCATATGCACCACCTGCTATGCCAGCATCAGCAGGGGTAACAAAACTACCAGCCTATCCACCAGCAGCATGATCAGGCACATGGTAGCAAAGCACCCGACTTTATGCGCCAAACCCCAGGGTCCAAGTACAGTGTCTGTGGGTGACACCACTGGTTCTTCCACTGCTGTGTGTGCAAGGCAATCAGATATCCAAAGTGCATGCAAAGATGCCTCTTGTCCTGCACCTGGTGTTGCACAATGCGAAATAGCACCATCAGAAAACACGTCCACGTCCTTGCCCCAGCGCAGCGTTCAGTTGTCCATACCCCAGTCCTTGGAACGCAAGAGCAAATAAGCAGCCAAGGCTCCACATGCCACACTACTCAATTTGCACATTTTGCAACTGCTTGCACTTGAAATGTTGCCTTTCAGGCTAGTGGAGACGGAAGCATTCCACAACCTGATGGCAGCATCTGTCACTCGTTACTCGGTCCCCAGCCACCACTATTTCTGCCGATGTGCCATACCCGTATTGCAGAAAACATTAGCCGTGCCCTCAACAACGCAGTTAGCTGGAAAATCCACCTAGCCACGGACACGTGGACAAGTGCTTGTGGGCAGGGACGGTACATCTCACTGATGACACACTGGGTTAACATAGTGACCATAGGACGGAACACGTCCTCCCGACATCAAGGATTGTGGGCCCTAACTCAATCAGGGTTGCCCCCAAAGTCTACAGGTTATGTTCGATAACGGTTCGTTCACCAAAAGCATAACTGACTTTTCACAGTAATACTGTTATTGAATGTTAATATCCAGTTTCAATGTATAGTGTGCAGGGGGGGGCGGGGATTAGATCAGTGCTGCTGATCTCCATTTTTTTTCCTCCTAACTGCATATACAGTGTGGTGGTGCAGGCTGTCAGCCAATCACACACACACACAGCAAAGTGCATTTTTTGCACACAAGCAAGGGCATGTGTCATTGGCTGTGTATGTCACGTGTCCTTGTCCTATAAGACCCAGCCATTTTTCCCATTGCCACCACTTCCTCAGTGCTGCAGTGGTGTGTCAGTCAGGCAGCGCTACTGTTGCTGTGGGCGTTATAAAGTGTGACTTAGGGCCCTTTCACATCAGCGTTTTTTAAAATTTGCGGCAGATGCGGTGAAAAAACCGCATCTGCCGCAATTACCGCATACCGGCTGCACTTGCGGCGCGGTTGCGGTAAACGCCATGCAAAGTATAGGCGTACTTGCGGCAGGTGCGGCAAGTGCGGTTTTGCACTTGCGGCAGGTGCGGCCACGAAAAAAAACGCGGCTGACCGCAAAACCGCACTTGCCGCAAGTACGCCTATACTTTGCATGGCGTTTACCACAACCGCGCCGCAAGTGCAGCCGGTATGCGGTAATTGGGCAGATGCGGTTTTTTCACCGCATCTGCTGCAAATTTCAAAAAACGCTGATGTGAAAGGGCCCTTAGATAGGGAGCGAATATCAAATTAGATAGATAGGTTTAGGGAGTAGGGACTAGTTTGAATATCAGCCCTTTTGAGGGCTTCTTCAGACAAGTAGGGAGTAGGGACTAGTGATGAGCGAGCATGTTCGCCGCTACTCGGTACTCGCACGAGTATCCCGCTACTCAGGATGCTCGGCGAGCAATGAGAACCGCTCAGATGCTCGAACTCATCACTAATCATTATCGATGTGACACAAGTATACAGCTCCTTTCAATGCAGAAAGTAAACTGGCACCTCACAGAGAGCAGATTGATTGTTAGGGTCCCTGTGGGGGGCAAAGCAAGGTGTTGTATGCTGTGTATTCTGTGACAATTTGAAAAAGCCCACCCTCCCGCCCTTTCCCAGAAACACTCGGATTATAGCCGGATTTCTGTGGGCGGAGCCTATCACTCATTGACTTGCATTGGGCTCGGTGCTCGTTCGAGCACCCGAGCATCTCGAGATGCTCGACCCAAGCATCGGGCACCCGAGCATGTTAGTGCTCGCTCATCACTAGTAGGGACTAGTTGGACTTGGAATATCAGCCCTTTTGAGTAGGGATGGGCGAATCTACTCGCTAGGACTCGTTACTCGGCGAGTAGTAAGGGACTTGCAGGACTCGGTACTCTGCGAGTTTCCCAGCGTTTACTTGCACGAGTCCAATGCAAATCAATGGCAAACGCTGACAAAACTAGGATTGCCATTGTATTGCATTAGACTCGGCTACTGTGCCAGTGATAGCAGGGAAACTCGCAAAGTAACTGCTGTTACATTGCGAGCTGAGTCCAGCTGTCTGCTCTGTGCAGCTCCAGGGTCCTAGAGCCCGCCTGCTCACAGACATGATGTAGCAGAGCTGAGATTGTTCTCAGTCTGCTCATTCCCTGTGCATAGACATCTATATCTATGCACAGGGGATGTAGCAGAAAGGACATCGCGTTTTGTACTACGTCGGACAGAAGAGGATTTTTTTAATTAAAGATGGAGTCCCTAATCGCTTTTTTTTTTATTTCAAATAAAAAATTTTCTCTGTGTTGTGTTTTTTTAACCCTTTATTGGAGATTCTTAGTGGCTGGGTCAAACGTGGCCTGACATTAAGAATCTCGGGCTTAATACCAGCTTGTATAACAAAACTGGTATTAACCCCTTTATTACCCAGCGTGCCACCACCACCAGGGCCGCTGGAAGAGCGGGGTTCAGCACCAGAGGATGGCGCTTCAATGAACCATTCTTCGCCATCTTCTGGGGCGGCTGCGGGCTGCAATTTGCAATTTGACTCTGAGACTCTGACTCTGACTCTGAGACTCTGACTCTGAGACTCTGACTCTGAAATTCATGAAATAATTTAAAAAAAATGCGTGGGGCTCCGCGCAATTTCTATGTCTAGCCAGGTACAGCTAAGCAGCTGGGGGCTGGAATCCGCAGCGCAGGGATGCCCAAGCTTTCTGGGCACCCCCCGCTGCAAATTGCAGCCCGCAGCCGCCCCAGAAGATGGCGCGTTCATTGAAGCGCCATCCTCTGGCGCTGAACCCCGCTCTTCCAGCGGCCCTGGTGGCGGTGACACGCTGGGTAATAAAGAGGTTAGGGCCAGCTTTGTATTATCAGCTGGCCCTAAGCCCGAAATTTATGGCGGTCACGCCAATATTAGACATGACCGCCATGAATTTCTATTAAATTGTTTTAAAAAAAACACAACACAGAGAAAATTTTTTATTAGAAATAAAAAAAAAAAGCCATTAGGGACTCCATCTTTAATTTAAAAAAATCCTCTTCCGTCCGACGCAGTCCAAAACGCGATGTCCTCTCTGCTACATCCCCTGTGCATAGATATAGATGTCTATGCACAGGGAATGAGCAGACTGAGAACAATCTCAGCTCTGCTACATCAGGCAGCAGGCGGGCTCTAGGACCCTGGAGCTGCGGCAGCCAGCACACAGACCAGACAGGACTCTTATCTGTGCGAATTTCCCAGCGATTACTTGCAAAGTAAACTAGTCCAATGCAAATCAATGGCAAAACTAGGATTGCTTCAGGCTGAAGCTTCCGAGACACATCTGTGATTTGTAAATCGCACACTACTCGCTATTACTCGCTTCCCCAGTCATTAACATTGGACTTGCTAGACTCGCAACGAGTAGCGAGTCCCGGGCTCGGACTCGCTAGAGTCAAACGATTCCGAGTAATTTAGGATTTGCCCATCACTACTTTTGAGGGCTACTTCATAGAAGTAGGGACTAGTTGTAATTTCAGCCATTTTGAGGGCTAGATTAGAGCAGTTCCTATTAGTTTTTGCCAGGCAGGTGTGTGCCAGTGCTGTGCAAGTGTTTTTCACAGTATCTGGCCAAATCTAGCTCAGGCAATCCTTTTGGGAACATAGTGTAGCACTGCTGTGAAGAAAGCTACACCACCTGTCTTCAGTAACCAATTTTTTACTGCTGCTAGCCCAGTCAATCCTTTTGGGCTGGTAGCAGTGTCTGGTAGTCAGCGGTGTAGCCCAGCTGTAAAGTAAGTTACACTGCCTGTCTATCCAGTAGCCAATTTTTTACTACAGCTAGCCCAGTCAATCCTTTTGGGCTAGTACCAGTGGCTGGTAGTCAATGGAGTAGCCCACCTGTGGACCAAGCTACACCGCCTGTCTATTTCATACTAATTTTTAACTGCATCTAGCCCAGGTAATAGTTTGGGCCTAATAGCAGTGTCTATTAGTCAGTGGTGCAGCTCACTTGTGAACCAAGCTACACTGCCTGTCTATTTCATGCTAATTTTTAACTGCATCTAGCCTAGGTAATAGTTTGGGCCTAGTAGCACTGGCCACCCAGCTCTGCTCGATTTCCATCCGAATTTTTTTTGCCAACAACTGCCAAGTTGCATATTTGTTCACATGCAAAATAAGTGGCAAAAGGCCTGCTGCAGGTGGAAAGGGGAATAGGCGTGGTGGAAAGGGACAAAAGTTTGAGTCCGTGGGGTAGGTGGTAAAGCAACAGTAACATCTGCTGAAGAAAGACCATCTTCCAGCTAAAGTAAGATGTCTACTTCTTTCCATGGACAATCTGATATGATCCCTTTCTTACAGACACGAGTCACACGATGATCGCTACCAACTGTAGATAAGGCACAAAAAGAGCAGGCGCTTGAATGGATATCAAGCGCTTCATCAAGTGGGCTCTCCTCCACCTCAACTTCAACATGACAAATACACCAATTCTCCCAAGTCTCCAGCCGCCCGTCTGAGTAATGGGGTAAGACAGATAGTTGAGTATGCAGAGATGTTCACTTATTCCAGTGATGGTGAACCTTTCTGAGACCCGAGTGCCCAAACTGCAACCTAAAACAAAATTATTTATGGTGAAGTGCCAACACGATAATATAACCTAAACTACAGCAGGAGTGGTAATCACAAGCGCTGCACAGGGGGGGAGCCAGCAGATGCTAACTCTCTTCACTGTGCAGTGCTTGTAGTCCTGAAACATTGATGATCAATTCAATTATTTTAACAATTGATTTTAAACTTACCTTTGCAGTGTTCTCTTCGGCAGTGGTCAGACAGCTCATGTGTACTGCACATTGAAGCTGAGCCGCTCCCACTGCCCTTTCCAGAAACAGCAGGTGGACTGATCTGTATGGAAAAAATGCTGAATATTAGACAGATAGGAGATATATTTTATCATGGAATGCAAGCAGATTTCATACTGAGATCCGGGTCCTCATCTTGTAGTAATATCTCCATCATGACCCTCTCCTTGCAGTAATGTGTCCCATCCTGACCCTCTCCTTGTAGCTATGTGCTCCATCCTGACCCTCTCCTTGTAGTAATGTTTCCCATCCTGACCTTCCCCTTGTAGTTATCTGCTCCATCTTGTCCTTCCCCTTCTAGCTATGTGCTCCATCCTGACCCTTTCCTTCTAGTTAAGGGCTCCATCCTGATCCTCTCCTTGTAGTACTGTGCTCCATTCTGATCGTCGCCTTCTAGTAATGTGTCCTATCCTGACCCTCTCATTCTAGTAATGTGTCACATCCTGACCCACTCATTGTAGTTACGTGGTCCATCCTGACCCTCTCCTTGTAGTTATGCGCTCCATCCTGATCCTCTCCTTCTAGCTTTTTTCTCCATTCTGATCCTCTCCTAGCTATATGATCCATCCTGACCCTCTCCTTACAGTTGTGCTCCATCCTGACCCTCCCTGGCAGTAATGTTCCTATCCTGACCCCCTTTTTGTAGTAATGTCTTCATCCTTATCCCCTTGTAGTATGCCCCATCCTTGTCCCCTTCGGTAATGTCCCATCCTTGTCCCCTTGTAGTAATGTCCCTATCCTGCCCCCATCATGTAGTAATGCCCCATCCTGTTGTAATGCCCTATCCTTGTCCTCTTGCAGGAATATGCCATCCTGCCCCATCACATAACAATATGCCCCATCCTGCCCCCTGTTAGTATTGTCCCATCCTGCCCCATCACATAACAATATGCCCCATCCTGCCCCCATCACATAACTATATGCCCCATCCTGCCCCCTGTTAGTATTGCCCCATCCATCCATCCTCCTCTTAGTATTGCCCCATCCATCCATCATCCTCTTAGTATTGCCCTATTCATCCATCCTCCTCTTAGTATTGCCCATGCATCAATCCTCCTTTTAGTATTGCCCCATCAATCCACCCTCCTCCTAGTATTGCCCCATCCATCCATCCTCCTCCTTTTATTGCCCCATCATCCATCCTCCTCCTAGTATTGCCCCATCATCCATCCTCTCCTCTTGTATTGCCCCATCATCCATCCATCCTCCTCCTAGTATTGCCCCATCATCCATCCTCCTCCTTGTATTGCCCATCGTCCTGCCTCCTCCTAGTATTGCCCAATCATACATCCTCCTCCTTGTATTGCCCTATCATCCATCCTCCTCCTTGTATTGCCCCCTCATCCATCCTCCTCCTTGTATTGCCCCATCATCCATCCTCCTCCTTGTATTGCCCCATCATCCATCCTCCTCCTTGTATTGCCCCATCATCCATCCTCCTCCTTGTATTGCCCCATCATCCTGCCTCCTCCTTGTATTGTCCCATCAACCTGCGTCCTCCTTGTATTGACCCATCATCCTGCCTTCTCCTAGTATTGCCCCATCAACCTGCCTCCTCCTTGTATTGCCCCATCATCCTGCCTCGTCCTTGTATTGCCCCATCATCCTGCCTCCTCCTAGTATTGCCCCATTATCCTGCCTCCTCCTTGTGTTGCCCCATCATCCATCCTCCTCCTTGTATTGCCCCATCATTCTGCCTCCTCATTGTATTGCCCCATCATCCATCCTCCTCCTTGTATTGCCCCATCATCCTGCCTCCTCCTTGTATTGCCCCATCATTCTGCCTCCTCCTTGTATTGACCCATCATCCTGCGTCCTCCTTGTATTGCCCCATCATCCTGCTTCCTCCTAGTATTGCCCCATCATCCATCCTCCTCCTAGTATTGCCCCATCATCCTGCCTCCTCCTTGTATTGCCCCATCATCCTGCCTCCTCCTAGTATTGCCCCATTATCCTGCCTCCTCCTTGTTTTGCCCCATCATCCATCCTCCTCCTTGTATTGCCCCATCATCCTGCCTCCTCCTTGTATTGCCCCATCATCCATCCTCCTCCTTGTATTGCCCCATCATCCTGCCTCCTCCTTGTATTGCCCCATCATTCTGCCCCTCCTTGTATTGTCCCATCATCCTGCGTCCTCCTTGTATTGCCCCATCATCCTGCCTCCTCCTAGTATTGCCCCATCATCCATCTTCCTCCTAGTATTGCCCCATCATCCTGCCTCCTCCTTGTATTGCCCCATCATCCTGCCTCCTCTTAGTATTGCCCCATTATCCTGCCTCCTCCTTGTATTGCCCCATCATCCATCCTCCTCCTTGTATTGCCCCATCATCCATCCTCCTCCTTGTATTGCCTCATCATCCTGCCTCCTCCTTCTATTGTCCCATCATCCTGCGTCCTCCTTGTATTGCCCAAAAATCTGCCTCCTCCTAGTATTGCCCCATCATCCTGCCTCCTCCTTGTATTGCCCATCATCCTGCCTCCTCCTTGTATTGCCCCATCATCCTGCCTCCTCCTGGTATTGCCCTATTATCCTGCCTCCTCCTTGTATTGCCCCATCATCCATCTTCCTGCTTGTATTGCCCCATCATCCTGCCTCCTCCTTGTATTGCCCCATCATCCATCCTCCTCCTTGTATTGCCCCATCATCCTGCCTCCTCCTTGTATTGCATCATCATTCTGCCTCCTCCTTGTATTGTCCCATCATCCTGCGTCCTCCTTGTATTGCCCCATCATCCTGCCTCCTCCCTTGTATTGCCCCATCATTCTGCCTCCTCCTTGTATTGTCCCATCATCCTGCGTCCTCCTTGTTTTGCCCATCATCCTGCCTCCTCCTTGTATTGCCCCATCATCCATCCTCCTCCTTGTATTGCCCCATCATCCTGCCTCCTCCTAGTGTTGCCCCATCATCCTGCTCCTCCTAGTATTGCCCCATCATCCTGCCTCCTTGTATTGCCCCATCATCCTGTCTCCTCCTAGTATTGCCCCATCATCCTGCCTCATCCTTGTATTGCCCCATCATCCTGCCTCCTCCTTGTATTGCACCATCATCCTGCCTCCTCCTTGTATTGCCCCATCATCCTACCTCCTCCTTGTATTGCCCCATCATCCTGCCTCCTCCTTGTATTGCCCCATCATCCTGCCTCCTCCTTGTATTGTCCCATCAACCTGCGTCCTCCTTGTATTGCCCCATCATCCTGCCTCCTCCTTGTATTGCCCCATCATCCTGCCTCCTCCTTGTATTGCCCCAGCATTCTGCCTCCTCCTTGTATTGTCCCATCATCCTGCGTCCTCCTTGTTTTGCCCCATCATCCTGCCTCCTCCTTGTATTGCCCCATCATCCATCCTCCTCCTTGTATTGCCCCATCATCCTGCCTCCTCCTAGTGTTGCCCCATCATCCTGCCTCCTCCTAGTATTGCCCCATCATCCTGCCTCCTCCTTGTATTGCCCCATCATCCTGTCTCCTCCTAGTATTGCCCCATCATCCTGCCTCATCCTTGTATTGCCCCATCATCCTGCCTCCTCCTTGTATTGCCCCATCATCCTGCCTCCTCCTTGTATTGCCCCATCATCCTGCCTCCTCCTTGTATTGCCCCATCATCCTGCCTCCTCCTTATATTGTCCCATCAACCTGCGTCCTCCTTGTATTGCCCCATCATCCTGCCTTCTCCTAGTATTGCCCCATCAACCTGCCTCCTCCTTGTATTGCCCCATCATCCTGCCTCGTCCTTGTATTGCCCCATCATCCTGCCTCCTCCTAGTATTGCCCCATTATCCTGCCTCCTCCTTGTATTGCCTGATCATCCATCCTCCTCCTTGTATTGCCCCATCATTCTGCCTCCTCCTTGTATTGCCCCATCATCCATCCTCCTCTTTGTATTGCCCAATCATCCTGCCTCCTCCTTGTATTGCCCCATCATTCTGCCTCCTCCTTGTATTGTCCCATCATCCTGCATCCTCCTTGTATTGCCCCATCATCCTGCTTCCTCCTAGTATTGCCCCATCATCCATCCTCCTCCTAGTATTGCCCCATCATCCTGCCTCCTCCTTGTATTGCCCCATCATCCTGCCTCCTCCTAGTATTGCCCCATTATCCTGCCTCCTCCTTGTACTGCCCCATCATCCATCCTCCTCCTTGTATTGCCCCATCATCCTGCCTCCTCCTTGTATTGCCCATCATCCATCCTCCTCCTTGTATTGCCCCATCATCCTGCCTCCTCCTTGTATTGCCCCATCATTCTGCCTCCTCCTTGTATTGTCCCATCATCCTGCGTCCTCCTTGTATTGCCCCATAATCCTGCCTCCTCCTAGTATTGCCCCATTATCCTGCCTCCTCCTTGTATTGCCCCATCATCCATCCTCCTCCTTGTAATGCCCCATCATCCATCCTCCTCCTTGTATTGCCTCATCATCCTGCCTCCTCCTTCTATTGTCCCATCATCCTGCGTCCTCCTTGTATTGCCCCAAAAATCTGCCTCCTCATAGTATTGCCCCATCATCCTGCCTCCTCCTTGTATTGCCCCATCATCCTGCCTCCTCCTTGTATTGCCCCATCATCCTGCCTCCTCCTAGTATTGCCCCATTATCCTGCCTCCTCCTTGTATTGCCCCATCATCCATCTTCCTCCTTGTATTGCCCCATCATCCTGCCTCCTCCTTGTATTGCCCCATCATCCATCCTCCTCCTTGTATTGCCCCATCATCCTGCCTCCTCCTTGTATTGCCCCATCATTCTGCCTCCTCCTTGTATTGTCCCATCATCCTGCGTCCTCCTTGTTTTGCCCCATCATCCTGCCTCCTCCTTGTATTGCCCCATCATCCCATCCTCCTCCTTGTATTGCCCCATCATCCTGCCTCCTCCTAGTGTTGCCCCATCATCCTGCCTTCTCCTAGTATTGCCCCATCATCCTGCGTCCTCCTAGTATTGCCCCATCATCCTGCCTCCTTGTATTGCCCCATCATCCTGTCTCCTCCTAGTATTGCCCCACCATCCTGCCTCATCCTTGTATTGCCCCATCATCCTGCCTCCTCCTAGTATTGCCCCATTCTAGCTGCTGGTAAGAAAAAAAAAAAAGTGTCATACTCACCTTTCTGCCTTCACCGCTGCTGCAGGTTTCATCTTGTGTTGTCTCCCGCGCTGAGGGCGGTCACGTGATGCCGGGCGCGTCACGTTATTGCTGTCACATGACGCTGGCCGGGAGGGCGGGTCTAGAACTGTCGGAGAGAGGAGAAATGTCACCTCTGCTCAGACACAGATTTGAACTGCCGGCGGCGCGGCGCACACCAACAGATCAAAGCGGCAGTGTAGTGGCGAGGCCGCGTGCCAGCGGAGACGGCTCTGCGTGCCCTCCCTGGCACGCGTGCCATAGGTTCGCCATCACTGGCTTATACTATAGCCTTGGAATCAGAGGTCTGCTCCAAAGCTTCTGTGAGTCCAGATGAGGAAATGATCTGCACTGATGCCCAGAAGCTTTGCGAGTCGGATCCAGGCCCAGATGAAGAAGGTTCTGAGCAAGCATAATGTAGACCCTCATTCCCAAACTATAAATCCTGTTGGTGGAGACAATGAGAAAGATGCTGATGAGATTAAGATACCTGATTGGAACGACAACTTGACTTTTTGGTCAGGGCAGGAAGAGGTTGACTCTGAGGATAAGTGTGTCACAGTCACAAAATGGAGCAATGTGTCCATGATTTCACTGCAACCAGCAAGTTGGTCAGAAGTTGGACAGATAAGTTGGTGTGTGTAAAGTGGCCCTTACTGTGAACCCACAGTCAGCCAGTCGATGAGAGTCAGCAGAGGAGGTGGAGGAGTATGCTAGTGATGACGAGGTTAGGTTGCGCCTTCCTGGACAGAGACGGAGTACTGGAAGCATGTCAACAACTGCATCCTCAAACACAACTCTGCCTCTGAGCAGAAGTCGTGGTGGTTCTTCTTCAGGTCAACTGGGCTCTTAGCCTTGCCTAGCCTGGGCCTTTTTTGAGATCGCAAAGGATGACCCAACTCAGGATGACTCAAGGGTAGAAAATTCCTTGTGGATGTATGACTTGTTCATCTTGATGAAAGTTAGTCTGTCTACATTAATATAAAAAGGGAACAAGAGGCGCAATAGTGCCCTATCACTCAGACACTAAAAGATGAGAGGTGTAAAGTCAAAACCACTCACCTATTCCAGTTGTGATGACCCACAACTGGCTTGAAGGCATACAATCAATACCGGCTGCTGCAGGACCTCCACCAACCACTCGCACGTGGGAAGACTCTCAGGAAGCTGGGAAAAGGTGTGTGACAGTCCGCGCCACCGGGTACCAAAGAAATCACCTGGGATGCAGGAAGTTATTTCAAGCTTAATCTTTATTCTCCAACATGTTTCAGCGCTCCACCTGGCGCCTTCCTCAGGGATCCCTGAGGAAGGCACCAGGTGGAGCGCTGAAACATGTTGGAGAATAAAGATTAAGCTTTAAATAACTTCCTGCATCCCAGGTGATTCCTTGGTACCCGGTGGCGCGGACTGTCATACACCTTTTCCCAGCTTCCTGAGAGTCTGTCTACATTGTCACTGGACACAGCCGCATATGCTTATCTGTCAGTACACCACCAGCAGCGCTGAAGACACGTTCAGAGAGAACACTGCCTGCGGGGCACGACATGATCTCCAAGGCGTGAGTTGCAAGCTCAGGCCATTTTTCCAGATTGGAAGCCCAAAATGAGCAAGGGTCCAGTTCCACAGTCATGGCATCGATGTTCACATGGAGATACTCCTGTGAGATTCACTATGTGCACCACTGGTGTTTTGTGGAAAAGCAGATCTAAGATTCTGTAACAGCTTCTGCTGATACTCCTGCATGCGTGAATCCCTTTCTATGACAGGGATTATTTCACCAAATTTACTCTTGTACCGGGGATCTAAGAGTGTGGAAACCCAGTAGTTGGCATTACTTCAAATACTGACAATCCAAGGGTCATGTTGCAGGTAGTGCAGCAAAAAGGCACTCATGTGTCTTGCGCATCCAGGAGGCCCAAGTCCTTGTTGTGTTGGTGGCAGCGAGTTAAGAATCATGCTTCCTTCCTCTGCCCTCTCCCCCCAACCTTGAACAACAGAAATGTGATCAAGGTCTCCCTCATCTGATAAGTCTTCCATGCCCATCTCCAGTTCGTCCCCCATTTGTTCCTTGGCTCCAGCACCTTCCTCAACAGTTTGGCTGCTACCATGTGCCCTCGTTAATCCCTCTCCCCTACCCTCCCATGCCTGCCGCGTTGGTGCTACCGACCGTCTGGACCTTGGAGATCTTAAAATACAACAAATTGTTGGGTATTGGTTTGTCTTTTGGCCCAAAACACTTAAGCTTGTGAGCCACTACACGGCTCCCCACATCTCACAAGTCCTATCCACTAAATTCTTATCTAAAGTGAGCAAAGGACACAGATAGAAAATAAATTTTCTTACCATAGCAGATTTAGGTCAGGAGACCATTACACTCAGTGCTGTGTGCAGCTTTGCCCAGGTTATAAGTGAAGGCATCATGAATGCAGGACACCAGCCCCAATCACTAGCAACCTCCTTTCTCACAGAGGGAGTGACCACTGGTTGTCCTGCAAACAGAATGGGACTCATATAGGGCGTTGTTCATACAGGTTTGCACAGTGTATGCCCAGCCTCTTACATTAACCCCTATCTCAGAAGGTAGGCTGTTATGGCATTCAACACTATTACCCGCTGGAACAACTTCACCCATATGGCCCAGCCACACACAGCAACAAAAAGAGTGCAAAAAAACAAAAAAAAAAACACAATGACAGGTGCTGAAATTGTGGAAATTTAGTTTTTAACATATAACAAATTGTAGGGTATTGGTTTGTCTTTTGGTCCAAAACACTTAAGCTTGTGAGCCACTACATTTTTCTATTTGTGTCCTTTGCTCACTTCAGATAAGAATTTAGTGGATAGGACTTGTGAGATGTGGGGAGCCGTGTATACAATTTGTTGTATGTTAAAAACTAAATTTCCACAATTTCAGCACCTGTCATTGTGTTTGTTTTTTTGCACTCTTTTTGTTGCTGTGTGTGGCTAGGCCATATGGGTGAAGTTGTTCCAGCAGGTAATAGTGTTGAATGCCATAACAGCCCACCTTCTGAGATAGGGGTTAATGTAAGAGGCTGGGCATACACTGTGCAAACCTGTATGAACAGCGCCCTATATGAGTCCCATTCTGTTTGCAGGGCAACCCGTGGTCACTCCCTCTGTGAGAAAGGAGGTTGCTAGTGATTGGGGCTGGTGTCCTGCATTCATGATGCCTTCATTTATAACCTGGGCAAAGCTGCACACAGCACTGAGTGTAATGGTCTGCTGACCTAAATCTACCTTGGAGATCTTGTTAACCCATCCGCATACGTCTCCTCCTGTACTTCCTCCCTTTCCTCTTGTTACACCACCTGACTCCAAATACTGTTTATAGCAGGGGTCTCAAACTCGGCTGGGTTGGTGGGCCGCACATAGAAAAATTTTTTTATCGGGGGCCGCATTGCTTGTAGGACTAAGGGTACCGTCACACTAGGTGACATCGCCGGCGACACACGGGAGCGCGCACATTTTTGGCACCCTGTCAGCATCGTGTGTTTGGACGCGGCGATACCTTCGGTGATGCTTTGGCGATGTTTCAGGCAATGTCGCTGTTGGGGTGTCTAGAAACCTCAGCAGGGATCCTGTAACATGGGAGCCTATGGCTCCCATCGCCTGTAACATCGCTATTCGCGATGTTACACAGGGTGATGCTTACACATCGCCTGAGAGTGGTTGCCTGGTTTCACAGCAGCGCTGTGCTGTGCTATGAAACCAGGCGACCACTCTCAGCCGATTTTTCGGTGCAAAATCGCCACTTTACACGGGGCGATGTCACCTGGTGTGACGGTACCCTGACATTTTTAGTAATACCAGATTTTTTGGTCAATGTAGTAATGTCCAAATCCTGATCCCCTTCTTGTAGTAATGTCCCCATCTTGGTCCCTTTCTTGTTGTAATGTCCCCATACTGGTCCCCATCCTGGTCGCCCTCTTGTACTAATATCCCCAACCTGATCCCCTTCTGTAGTAATGTCCCCCGTGCTGGTCCCCTTTTGTAGTGATGTCCCCATCCTGGCCCCCATAGTGTAGTGATGTCACCATCCTGGTCCCCTTTTGTAGTGATGTCCCCATCCTGGCCCCCATAGTGTAGTGATGTCCCCATCCTGGCCCCCATAGTGTAGTGATGTCACCATCCTGGCCCCCATGCTGGTCCCCTTTTGTAGTGATGTCCCCATCCTGGCCCCCATAGTGTAGTGATGTCCCCATCCTGGCCCCCATAGTGTAGTGATGTCACCATCCTGGCCCCCATGCTGGTCCCCTTTTGTAGTGATGTCCCCATCCTGGCCCCCATAGTGTAGTAATGTCCCCCATGCTGGACCTCTTTTTTAGTGATATCCCCAACCAGGTCTGCCTTCTTTTTACACACTCAGACATATTCACTCACAATCACACCCACTCACACATTAACTCACCCACACATTAACCCACACACACATTAACTCACACTCTCACACTCACGTGGAACAAAAGGGGGGGAGCACAACCCATGAGCGGTACCTGGTGGTCTAGTGGGGGCGTCAATAACAGATATGGGGGGTTCGCATCTCACCTTTGGAGGTTCTGCAACCCTGCACACCCTCGGCGTATCGCAGTGGAAGGCTCCGGACTCCAGCGGTCGGGGTTTCCTCCACGAGCAGCTCCTTCTTCCGGTCAGGTGACTCGAGCAGCCGATCACCTGCCCCTGTGACGTTCTCGGCTACGTCACCGCAGGTCCTTTGGATTCTGTTAGCGGTGACTCTGGTTCACAGCTGCTCCTGCTGCAAACCTAGGATGGGGATATGATATTTGTACAGAAGTGTGTGATTATAACAGAAGCGCTAGAGCACAGGAGGCCACGTTTAATTATCTTTAATATACCACAACGTGTTTCCACGGCGGCCCGCCGTCTTCATCAGGTAAATCCACCTGATGAAGAATGCGGACCGCCAAGGACTTTTGTTATAATCACACACTTCTGTACAAAATCGCGCACTCTGATACCCTCACGCATTCACACTCACAGGCACCCCACAGGCTCTCTGACACCCACAGGCTCTCTGACACCCACAGGCTCTCTGACACCCACAGGCACTCTGACACCCACAGGCACTCAAGAGGCACTCTCAAGACAGGCACACACAGGCACTCACACACACAGGCACTCACACACACAGGCACTCACGAACACAGACACTCATGCTCACAGACACTCATGCTCACAGACACTCACAGGCACTCACACTCACAGGCACAGGTACTCACACACACAGGCACTCACGCTCACGGGCACTCACGCTCACGGGCACTCACAGGCGCTCACAGGCACTCACACTCACAGGCACTCACAGGCACAGACACTCACAGGCACTCACACTCACAGGCACTCACACACACAGGCACTCACACACACAGGCACTCACACACACAGGCACTCACGAACACAGACACTCATGCTCACAGACACTCACAGGCGCTCACAGGCACAGGTACTCACACACACAGGCACTCACGCTCACGGGCACTCACGCTCACGGGCACTCATAGGCACTCACACTCACAGGCACTCACACACACAGGCACAGGTACTCACACACACAGGCACTCACGCTCACGGGCACTCACGCTCACGGCACTCACGCTCACTCACGCTCACAGGCACTCACAGGCACTCACACTCACAGGCACAGGTACTCACACACACAGGCACTCACAGGCACAGACACTCACAGGCACTCACACTCACAGGCACTCACACACACAGGCACTCACACACACAGGCACTCACACACACAGGCACTCACGAACACAGGCAGTCACGAACACAGACACTCAAAGGCGCTCACAGGCACAGGTACTCACACACACAGGCACTCACGCTCACGGGCACTCACGCTCACGGGCTCTCACAGGCGCTCACGGGCACTCACACTCACAGGCACTCACAGACACTCACGTTCACAGGCACTCACAGGCACAGACACTCACAGGCACTCACACTCACAGGCACTCACACTCACAGACACTCACAGGCACTCACACTTACAGGCACTCACACTTACAGGCACTCACACTTACAGGCACTCACACTCACAGGCACTCACACTCACAGGCACTCACAGGCACTCACGCTCACAGGCACTCACAGGCACAGACAGTCACAGGCACTCACACTCACAGGCACTCACAGGCACTCACAGACACTCACAGGCACTCACACTCACAGGCACTCACACTTACAGGCACTCACACTTAAAGGCACTCACACTCACAGGCACTCACACTTACAGGCACTCACACTCACAGGCACTCACACTCACAGGCACTCACACTCACAGGCACAGGCACTCACAGGCACTCACACTTACAGGCACTCACACTCACAGGCACAGGCACTCACAGGCACTCACAGGCACTGGCACTCACAGGCACTCACACTCACAGGCACTCACACGCACAGGCACTCACACTCACAGGCACTCACACTCACAGGCACTCACACTCACAGGCACTCACACGCACACTCACAGGCACTCACACTAGCACACACTTTTATCACTAACCATGCTGGTCCAGTGCATGGGGACCCTGGAGCTTCCCTGTGCGGCCCCCAGCACTTTGGACCAAGAACCATGCTGGCGGCGGTCCAGTGCATGGTGCCGCCGCTTTCCCCGCTATAACATTACTTGCGGCCGCTTCCCTGTCTCTGCCGCTCGCTCTGCAAGTTCAATGCGAGTCACCGTCAGCCAATGAGAGGCCCGCAGGTGACGTCAGCGGCCTCTCATTGGCTGAGGGGCTTGTATTGAGCTGGCAGAGCGGCAGAGCGGGCGGCAGAGACAGGGAAGTGGCCGCAAGTAATGTTATAGCGGGGAAAGCAGAGGCACCATGCACTGGACCGCCGCCAGCATGGTTCTTGGTCCAAAGTGCTGGGGGGCCGCACAGGGAAGCTCCAGGGGCCGCATGCGGCCCGCGGGCCGCGAGTTTGAGACCCCTGGTTTATAGTGTGCTCCAGCATGTAAATGACTGAAATAGTCATGCTGATAATGGCATCGTCAGCACTAAACATCTTCGTCGCCATTGCAAAACTGTGCAGAAGGGTGCATAGGTCCTTGATCTGAGACCACTCCAGCAGCATGATTTGCCCCACCCCTGGATCTCGTTGGCCCAGGTTATACGTCATAACGTATTGCACCAGGGCTCGTCGGTGCTGCCACACTTGCTGCAACACGTGCAGAGTTGAATTCCATCGTGTTGGCACATCGCATTTCAGCCGGTGAACTGACAGGCCGAACAACTTCTGTAGAGATGCAAGTCGTTGAGCTGCGGGATGCGAACGGCGGAAGTGAGCACACAGCGACTGTGCCCTCTGCAGAAGCCCATCTAGGCCGGGATAGTGGGCTAAAAATTGCTGGACAACCAGGTTCAACACGTGAGCCATACAAGGCACGTGTGTCACATTGTCCCGGCGAAGGGCCGCTCCCAGCATTGCAGCATTGTCGCACATGGCCTTCCCTGGCTGCAGGTTCAGTGGAGAAAACCATTAATTAAACTCGGTCTCCACAGCTGACCACAACTCCTCAGCTGTGTGACTCACATTTCCCAGACATTTCAAGGTAAACACTGCCTGATGCCGTTGAGCCCTGCTGCCAGCATAGTAAGGAGGTGTGCAGGATTCCTTCTGCGCAGTTAGAACGCGGGTGGCATTACCAGACAGGCTTTGAGTGCAGGTGGAGGACTGAGACGAGGTTGAGGAGGCAAAGCAGTGGAGGAACGTCTACATACAGAGGATTGACGCACAACTCATGGGGATGGCAAGAGCTGGAGAGCAGCCCCTTCTCCTGCTGTCACCATAGTCACCCAGTGCCCAGTCAGCGACATGTAACACCCTTGTCCATGCTTACTGGTCCAAGTGTCTGTGGTGAAATGCACCCTGTCACACACAGAGTTTCTCAAGGAAGTGGTGATGTTGTGTGCGGCATGCTGTTGTAGGGCAGACACAGCTTTCTTTGAGAAGTAGTGGCGACTGGGCATCTGGTACTGGGGCACTGCGACGGACATAAGGTCTCGAAAATCTTCTGTGTCCACCAGGCGGAAAGGCAGCATTTCTGTAGCCAACAGCTTGCAGATGGTGAAATTCAACCTCTTAGCTTCCTCATGGCTAGGAGGAAATGGTCTTTTACTTGTCCACATCTGAGGGACCGAGGGCTGGCTGCTGTGCTGAGACGAGGTTGAGTAGGGTGTCCCCGGAAACTACTGGTCTGTGAGGAAGGTGCAGGTGGAGATATTATGTTGCCTTCATCCAAAGGTGGTGCTCTCGATGTCTGACAGCGCTCAACACCAGCTGGTGTTTCCACTTCCAAAAGAATTGACGACCTGCCAATCACACTGGCTGTTGCTGGTAAAGAGGTGGAAGGTCTGCATCCAAAAGCATGTGTGACTGCAGTCCCCACAGTCACAGAGGATGAAGAGGCCGCGGATGCACTTGATGGGGCAGACGGTGGTTGACCCGACCCGCTAGGCCACATTGTAGCACAGTGAGCTTCCCACTGCGACTTTTGCTTCATATCCATGTGACGGTTCATGCATGAAGTACTCAAACTATTGATTTTTCGGCCTCTACTTAGATTTTAGTGACAAATATTACAGATAACATGGGAAGACTAAAGGCTTGTGGATTTTTGAAGGTGCTGCATGAAGGTCACCTTACCAACCATTTTAAGCTTTCAACTGTGGGGCAATTGATGCCACTGGAGAGGCTGTGTCAAAGGAGGTGACCCAAGCTTCAGTGATGCCAAGTAAGGAGAGTTTGTTAGCCATAAAGAGGTCAAGGATGTATGAAGGTTTGTTGCAGACAGAGTGTGCACTCTACAGTGCTCCAGGTAAGGGAACTGGGGGAGTGGGGGCTCGCTTAACAGGTATAAGGTTTTGGGGGCTTGCGAAAGCTAGTAAAGAATCATGGCAGGGTGTTAGAAATGAGTATGGGGATGTGGTAAACATAGGAGCTTGCGGTGCTGTAGTCACATTGCGGTCCGCAAATGTGAAGGTAGCCTTACAATCAATTTCGGGTTAAATTCTGGTGTAATTCAAACTATTGCACTTAGAAAACTGCAGTTTGAAAAATGCATTTGGAAAGATGCATGGATCAGAATAATCTCTTTATTAGACCTATGGATCTGAATATATCTCCATCTAAAGGCAATCAGGTGTGAATGAGGGGGAGGGTATGGACAGACCAGATACAAAGCTGAAAGTTAAACACAGGTCATAAAGGAGAGCGAGGGGGTGGAGTGACCAGTCAAAGACATGCCACAATAAAAAAAGCAAGAGAAATTAAACAGATCATGGAAATGATAGGTAAGAAAATAGTCATACCAGAGAGAGATTATATGCACTTCATAGTGACAGTGAGATGCCAGGGAAAGCTGAGTACATGGAAAGTGTATCTGTGAGAAGAGGAAACAACTCGATTAGATGATACAGATGGTGGTGATGATGATGATAACACATCAGTGATGATGGTAATGGATGGCTAAATGTATCAAAGACTTCTGGCCTAATTCAAAGTATCGCACTTAGAAAACTGCACTTTGAAAAATGTATTTGGAAAGATGCATGGATCAGACATTACATAATTCTCTTACAGTTAGTATGACTTGTATCATGCATAAATACATGGCATCTTTCTACAATCCTGGACTGATATGCTCTTCATTCGCAAGATGAGGTGGTTCCTAGCACAACAGGTAGTGTCCTTACAAGAGTTCATATTGTAGCTGGCCTCAAGGATGCTTCCAACAGTATAATTACTGTTGGAGCATCCAGAAGGCCTGGTGCATCTATGAACCCTGTTTCAGACACAATTGTTAAACACACTATTTGGCATTGTTACTGAGGAGAACAGAGTTGGACCGATTGGGTTTTAGATCTTCATCCTCATTTGCATATCATTTCAAATGTTTATTTATCAGGAATGGAGGAATGGACTCGCCATGTAAAGGTATTACTGGACTTATCTTTGAAAGAACTAATTGTGCATATATATAGTTTGGGGTGTAAAATTCTCCTGACTGTTCAATTTTATCCACAAAACAGGATTCCGACAAAGATTCCAAAGGAGCTATCATAAGGAAGATGGAGTCAGTTTGGACATTGCCTGGGCTCTGTCCTAGCAGTATTTCTCTTTTTCAGATGCACACATAAACATGTAATTCTAAAACAGTTTTTCACCAATGAATGAAAAAAAAACCCCTCTAAATATCAAATATTAGAACCAAGTACCGTATTCAATTTTCCTAGGTAGAAACAAATATAAATACTAAACCCTCAGAAGAAGAAGAGAAGAAAAACAACACAGGGGCAACAAAAACTATAACTATGATGTATAAAGTTTATAATAATGAATTAAAATAATTAGAAAATATACAGAAATGTACAAAGCTGGTAGTGCGAGGTAAAACGAAAGATAAATAGGGAATAGGATAGAATCAGATCCACAATGTGGATCAGATAATTGAGTATAGCTGTCCTCCAAATAGGCAATGAAAGCCAAATTAAATATCACAATATACAGTGGGTGAAACGAGTATTGAATATGTCACAAATTTTATTAGTCAATATATTTCTATAGGTGCTTTTAACATGAATTTATTACCATGCGTCGGTAACAGCCCATCCAATCCACACAGGGAAAGAAATCAAATAAATTCATAAATTTAATGATGTGTAATATTGAAAAATGATACAGAGAAAAAGTATTGAACATACGAAGAAAGAAAATTGCAAAAAACAATGGAAAGTCATGAAACCAACTGAAATCTATCACTTATTACCATGTTTCCCCGAAAATAAGACCGTGTCTTATATTTTTTTGGGTGCCAAAAGTGGCAACCTGTCTTATTTTCGGGGGGTGGGGGAGGTCTTATATTGGCAGCCCTAGCCTCCCATCCACACTGCAGCCTCCCTTCTCACACACCCATCCACAAACACACAAACACACATACACACACACACATACACACATACACAAATTGCTTCCTACCTTTGTCCCCCACTGTCCAGTGCCGTCCTGTGTGGTGTCCCCGGTGCTCCTCCGGCCTCCTCTGTGATGCCCCGGTCTGCAGTGTGGTGCGGTTCGGTCCGGTTCCCTGTTGATCGGTGCTCCCCAGGCCACTTTCTGCTTTACCCGGAATATCCGCCCAGGTCAGGCCCTGCGCCAATGAGAGAGCAGGACCCGTGATGTCACATGGGCGTCGCTGGGCTGTGATTGGCTCAGGAACGTCCATGTGACATCACGGGTCTTGCGCTCTCATTGGCGCAGGGCCTGACCTGGGCGGGGATTCTGGGTAAAGCAGGAAGTGGCCCGGGGCAGCACCGATCAACAGGGAACCGGACCACACCACACCGCAGACCGGGGCATCACAGAGGAGGCCGGAGGAGCACCGTGTGACACACCACACAGGACGACACCAGACAGCGGGGGGCAAAGGTAAGGCCTTATATTGGCAGGCCCTCCCCCCAGGCAGACTTATATTTTGGAGGGGACTTATATTAGCCGGCCCTCCCCTCCCCCCTAGGCGGACTTATAATCGGGGGGGACTTATAATCGGGGAAACACGGTAATTGACAATCCTGCCACATAGTGAATAGTAATATCAGTTGGTTCAACTGATGGCCTATAAAAGTGTCTCATTACCAAAGTGCCACACAAGAAACATCTCAAAAACCAGTAAGTATTCTAAAGACCGTCACAACCTTATTTCAACAACATACTGATGGCATTGGTTACAGAAGAATTTTTAAACTACTGAAGGCACCAGTGAGCACTGTTGGGGCCATAATCCAAAAGGGGAAACAACATAATTTCCCAAGTTCCCAACCGGCCTTGACCAGGTGCTTCCGCAACAGTTCAGACAGGGGAATGAAAGAAATTATCAGAAGAATTGTCCAAAAGCCAAGGAACACCTGTGGAGAGCTACAGAAAGACCTGGAATCAGCAGATACATCTGTTTCAAAGAAAACAAAAAGAAATGCACTCAACCTCCATGGCGTGTTCACACGATCACCATGCAAGACTCTATTGCTGAAAAAAAAGCACATTCAAGTGCTTTTAAAGATTGCTCAACAACATTTAGACCAGCCTGTGAAATACTGGGAGAATATAGTATGGTCAGATTAGACCAAAGTTGATCTCTAGATGCCATAACATCCAGCATGTTTGGAGGCCAAAGGGCACTGCATATCACACCAAAAAACTTTACAAACAATGAAGTTTGGAAGTGGGAACTGTGATGACACAGCCTATCTTTTAATGTATATAATGGGTTAATATTGTTAATTAGGCCAGACATATTGTTCTTTTGTTTATTAACTCATAAGAAGTATGTCATTGTTTCTTATGAGACTGCTCAGAGCCTTCAGTGTCTGAGTTTGTGTATTGCTAACTAAGTGTAAATTACCTCACCCCCTCTGTCTACATCATTCAGAGGAAAATTATACAGTCGGATTGAATTGCCAACCAAAAAGAGAGCAGTGTTATCGAAACTGATCCTGTGAGACAAAGTGCCCTGAGGTGAAGGCTTGGGGTATATAAAAGGACTTTCTTCAGTCACTAGTTGTTCATATGCTATGTGGCCTCAGCCTAGGAGCTTCGGTTCCGGCTTCCAGTATCACATTGTGTCTTCATATTCTACATGACTTCAACCTAAGAGCTTCGGTTCCGGCTGGAAGATCATAACACTGGATCAATTCCTACAGTACAACCCAGAATCCTAGGATTTGGTTGGAAGATAATATTTCAGTCAACTGGCTACATAATTTGCTGTGCTCAGTTAGCTTCTTAAGATTGTTGCTATTCCTTCTCAGGTCGTGTCTGCCCAAAGCGGGGTGCTGCTGGACTGGGTTTTTTGGCTATGGAAGCCCTGAAGGCACGAATATTCTAATCCCTGATGAGCCAGTGGAAGGGTGAGGCACTGTTACCTGTTACATTGTGTGTTCTTGCCGGGTATGTGTTATATTCCTTTGACTGTTGGGGATCTAATAAAGTCTACCTAATGTGTGGCTCCCTCACCATGTGTTGTTTTAGTAGTGTGCTGCCCACGATTTAGGAGTTCGGGTGTTTAGTTGGATGAGCACTGGTCCATGCTGTCTTTCTAAAGGGAGCCAGGCCTGTGAATGAGAGCACCCACTGATCCCCGTGTCTCTACATGAACATCATGGTGTTTTTTTCAACATACGTCACTGACAAATGTCATGTAAATGAAGGGAGGATGAAGGGACAAATATACTGAAACCTTCTTGATGAAAAACACTGCTGCATTCTACCAGGAGGATGAAGATGAAATGAGGGTGGTCATTTCAGAAAGACAATAAAAATAATCTTGGTGAAATGGTGGATGAGGATGAGAAAAAATCAAATATGTTGAATGACTCTTTTTCAACAGTATATACACAAGAAAATGCCATGACAGACAACATAATCAGTGATAACAAAAACTCTCCATTACATGTCACATGCTTAACCCACCAGGATGTACGGCACAGTCTAAAAATCAGTAAAATTGACAAATCCCCGGGCTCAGATGGGATACAACTGCAGTACTGCAGTAATAAAGTACTGTCACAGATAGACCAATATTTTTAATATTTAAAGATTCCATAATAACAGGTTCTCTACCACAGGACTGGTGTATAGCAAATGTGGTGCCAATATTCAAAAAGGGGACAAAAACTGAACTTGGAAATTATAGGCCAGTAAATTTGACCTCTACTTTGTGTAAAATCCTAAAGAATTTTCTAAGGGCCCTTTCACATCAGCGTTTTTTCAAATCGCGGCAGATGCGGTGAAAAAAACGCATCTGCCGCGATTACCGCATACTGGCTGCACTTGCGGCACGGTTGCGGTAAACGCCATACAAGGTATAGGCGGACATGCGGCAGGTGCAGCAAGTGCGGTTTCGGCACTTGCGGCAGGTGCGGCCGTGAAAAAAAATGCTGTCAGCCGCGGTTTTTTTCGCGGCCGCACCTGCCGCAAGTGCCAAAACCGCACTTGCCGCACCTGCCGCAAGTCCGCCTATACCTTGTATGGCGTTTACCGCAACCGCGCCGCAACCGTGCCGCAAGTGCAGCCGGAATGCGGTAATCGCGGCAGATGCGTTTTTTTCACCGTATCTGCCGCGATTTGAATAAAACGCTGATGTGAAAAGGCCCTAAGAGATGCTATAATGGAGTATCTGAGAAAAATAACCTCATGTCCCAATATCAACATGGGTTTACGAGAGACCGTTCCTGTCAAACTAATCAGATAAGCTTCTATGAAGAGGTAAATTCTGAACTGGACCAAAGAAATGCAGTGGACATGGTGTATATGGACTTTTCAAAAGCTTTTAATACTGTGCCACACAAAAGGTTGATACATAAAATGAGAGCAATTGGGATGGAGGAAAACATGTGTAAGTGGGTTAAGAACTGGCTAAGTGATAGGAAATAAAAGGTGGTTATTAATAGAACACACTCAGAATGGGTCACAGTTAACAGTGTGGTGCCACAGGGGTCAGTATTGGGCCCGCTTCTTTTTAACATATTTATTAATGACCTTGTAGGGGGCATACAGAGTACAATTTCAATATTTGCAGATGACACTAAACTCTGCAGGGTAATTAAAACAGAGGAGGACGATTTTATATTACAGGAGGATTTATGTAAACTAGAAGCTTGGGCTGATAAGTGGCAAATGAGCTTTAATGGGATAAATGTAAGGTCATGTACTTGCGCAGAGGAAATAAAAGGTATAATTATGTGCTTGATTGTAAAACACTGGGCAAAACTGTCACTGAAAAAGACCTGGGTGTATGGGTAGATGACAAACTCACATTTAGTGGCCAGTGTCAGGCAACTGCTGCAAAGGCAAATAAAATAATGGGATGCATTAAAAGAGGCATAGATACTCATGAGGAGAACATAATTTTACCTCTATACAAGTCACTAGTGCGACCACACTTAGAATACTGTGTACAATACTGGTCTCCGGTGTATAAGAAAGAGATAGCTGAACTAGAGCGGGTCCAGAGAAGAGCGACCAAGGTTATTAGAGGACTGAGGGGTCTGCAATACCAAAACAGGTTATTAAACTTGGGGTTATTTAGTTTGGAGAAACGAAGGCTTAGGGGTGATCTTATAATAATGTATAACTATATGAAGGGACAGTACAGAGATCTTTTTAATCATCTTTTTACTCTTAGGCCTGAGACAGGGACAAGGGGGCATCCTCTACGTCTGGAGGAAAAAAGGTTTAATCATAATCACAGACATAGATTCTTTACTGTAAGAGCAGTGAGACTATGAAACTCTCTGCCACATGATGTTGTAATGAGTGACTCACTACTAACATTTAAGAAGGGCCTGGATGCCTTTCTTGAAATCTATAATATTACCAGTTATATATACTAGATTCTTTGATAGGGCGTTGATCTAGGGAATTAGTCTGATTGCCATATCTGGAGGAAGGAAGGAATTTTTTCCCCCAATGTGGAGCTTAGTGTTGCCACATGGTTTTTTTTTGCCTTCCTTTGGATCAACATGTTAGGCTATGGGTTGAACTAGATGGACTTAAAGTCTTCCTCCAACCTTAAAAACTATGTTACTATGTTACAATGATCCAAAATACACAATCAATAACACAGAATGACCAAGCCAATCACCTGACCTGAATCCAATAGAAAATTTATAGAAGGAAATAAAGCTAAGAATTCATAGATAGAGCCCACGGAGCCTTTAAAATTTGAAAGTTTCTTGAAGAAAATTGAGCTGAAATCACACCTGAGCAATACATGTTACTAGTTTTCTCCATACAGGAGACATCTTGAAGCAGTCATCACCAACAAAGGCTTCTGTATGAAATATTAAATACATTTCAATAAACATGTTCAATACTTTTTTACTATGTAATTTTTCATTATTACACATTACTAAATTTATGGTTTGTTTTTTGCCTGCGTTGATTGGATAGGGTTAATAAACAAAATTCAGTCCAGATTATTATTTATTATATATAGGGAGTGGTATCCTAGCTGAGCACCCATTTTATTACTATATCATAGTGACGTATATGATTGATACTTTTATTGGATGGGTTGTTACTGACATCTGGTACGAAATACATGTAAATATCAGTTTTACAAAATATATGTGTTTATAAATTTGGTGAAGTTTTGAAGTTTTCAATATTTATTTCACCTGGTGTGTGTGTGTTTGTACTCAGCCATTTCAGCCGAATGTGATAATGTAACAGTACACTTTGGCTGATGACTGATGCCCTGGAATTTACATTCATCACTCAAGGTTAATTGTTTCATCTACATGATTGTGTTCTCTTTAGTATTCTAGGTGCATGGTACAAGCTTTTAGTTAAGACCTACACAGTCAATATGGTATATATAGAATTTACATAAAATACAGTTCTGCCTAATTATACAATGCTCTTGTTTTTTTGCAGTACTAAAATGTCAGACTTTGCATAATTAAGTTTGTCACTGCAGCTTAGCACCTGTAGTCTAATAAGAACATTATGTTCCATAAATAGATCATAAGACAGTAGAAAATAATTGCTGATCCTCTATACATTTTGCATTGACAGCTTTTCTTAATATCCAACTTGAGTTCTTTGTGGTGTTAAAGGAAATCTGTCGCCAAATTTGACCTATATATAACCTATTAATATGTGCAGGTTATAATATGCTGAAAAAAGTCCTACCTGTGTGTGTCATTTCAGATGTTTTGTTGTGGACACATCATGAGATCCTTCAGTCTATAGGGCAGACATTGCCTGGAAGATAACTCCGCCTCTGCACTTCATTAACCTAGCTATCGCCTCCCAGCAGTGTCACAGTATCCCTGTGACATCTGGTTCTTGTCCAGAAATCCCGTGCCTGCGCTCTGCAATTGCCGTCGTCCTACTTTATTGTTCCGCCCTTCTATGAACATTGGTTTCATGTGGCTATTGCACAGATGCCAGAGAGTCACTGCTACTTCTACTCCGATGCACGCAAAAAAGGTGCTTTTTACAATGCCCTAGTGTAATTAAATAGTACCAGTCACAACTAATGAATTTTTGCATGCATGCATTTTTATATATAAACAGTCATGGTCAAAAGTGTTGGCACTAGTGATGAGCGAGAGTAATAGTTCCTATTCGCTACTCGCACGGATAGTATGGTATTCGCGATACTCGTTACTCGGTGAGTATCACTGGTGCTCGTGAGTGATGTGGCCATTGTTATTGATCTGACACAAATTGACAGCTCCCTTCAGTACACAAAGTGAGCTGGCACCCCAGGGAGAACAGATTGAATGTTAGGGTCTCTCTGGGTGGCAAAGAGTTTTAGATATTGAAATTATAAAAAAAAAACACCCTCCTGCCATGTCCCAGAAACACTCGTTTTATAGCCGGAAGTGTGTGGGGGA
Organism: Allobates femoralis; assembly: GCA_033576535.1. NCBI lineage: Eukaryota > Metazoa > Chordata > Amphibia > Anura > Aromobatidae > Allobates > Allobates femoralis. The sequence goes on along the minus strand of JARQOC010000004.1, from coordinate 341,513,291 downwards.
AGTCTATCACTAATTGACTAACATTGAAAATGCTATTTGGATGAATATGCGATTATTAAAAACTACTTGTTATGAGTGTAGCGAGTGCAAATATTTCACTACTCGCTCATCACTAGTTGGCACCCTTGAAATTGTTCTAAAAAAATAAAAGTATTTCTTACAGAAAATGATTGCAATCACACATGTTTTGTTATACACGTTTATTTCCTTTGTGTGTATTGGAACAAAACAATAATAAAAGAGAGAAAACAAGGCAAACCTCCAAAATTGGGCAGGGCAAAATTGTTGGCATCCTTCCAAAAATCGTGGGTAAACAACTCTGTTTTAAGCATGTGATGCTGGATCAAACTCGCATATCTGCTATAATCATATATAATATCAAAATTCCTTTCCGCCAAACCAAAAGGAGTATCAGAACGGTTAAACATTAGGGGTTGCTGCAAATGTGCAGGAGCCAGGTGTAGTGTGTGCCCATTTGCACTTAATAAAAAACATTCATTTTTTTCCTCCCATATGGTGTGGAATGCAAGTTTGATTATTTTATCAATTGTGATACGCACCATGTGGTATATTGTATTGCTTGCTCCCTGTGTAATGTAATATATGTAGGCTGTACGATGAGAAAATTAGAGAGGGGGAACTCTGAGCATCTTACTAATATTAGCAATAATAATACCACGTACTCTGATGCAGTACAGCAATTGTCAGAAACAGTTAACTCTGAAGGAAGCCTTTTGGATATTAACTTCAAATTTTAAATACTCCAAAGGTTTGAACTTTAAAAATGATTTGTTCTATATTGTTTCAGATTTTTATTATATCATGCTTTCTTTATTGCTATGTATTTATGCGTATGCATTATATAAATTTTTTTCAATGTAATATATGCAGGTGTTATTAATTATGTGATCTATTTTTTCCTTTTAAATTTCTTCATATATTTTTCCATAACACCACTGAACTTCCTGGACTGAAAGTGCCTCACCTGTCTTCTTCTCTATGTTGCATACTGGCAGGACATCACCAGTAACATCGCCACCTGCCCAGGATTACACGGCATACAAACCAATTTGTTAGGGTAGTGAGCACCATTCATTTTATTTCTCTATTTAGTATATGATTAGCTATGCAGATTCTTGTCATTTCACTGCATTGTATGGTCTGCATACTACAAATTACAACCAGTTCTCCCATTCCCTAATAACTCAGTGTATTATTAGGTTGATTCCCAAATGAAAGGTCATTGGTAAGAATCGAGAAGCAGCTATGAAGATTTCTCAAGAAAAGAGAAACAGTGTTCATCCAGTCCATAAATAGATGTCTCCTGGCCAAGAAAATTGACAAGCTGCATCATGAGAACGCCATGACAGTTGGAAGAATATGAAATGAAGTCCATCCAAACATTCAAAAGCTAAGAGGTGAGGGGGGCGTGTCCGGATGCTGGCCTGAGAGGACACACTTGGAAGGTGGCGCACCCTGGGGATAGAGCCTTCTCCTTTTTTTTTTCTCACCCTCATCAGACCCACACCAGGATTGATTACTTTTTTGTGAATTCTCTCCTGCTGCGGAGTTTGGGGGATGTGGAAATAGGCCCCATTACCTGGTCAGACCACGCTCCCTTGACCATGGATGTTGGGAGCATGTCTGTACGCTCTCGTGCCAGTCACTGCCGCTTAAATTAATCTTTGCTCAAGGTTCCAGCGATCAGAGCCTCTTTGCAAACACAACTTGAGGAGTACTTCAGGTTTAACGAGGGGTCTGTTTCTTCGGAGGGGGTTTTGTGGGAGACCCATAAGGCGGTGATGAAGGGCTTAAGAATTAGAGAAGGAGATAGGGCCAAGAAATCTGTAGAGTCCCAGAGAGCCTCTTTGACGACTCTAAAACCACAAGAGAAAAAGCTTCTGACACATCCAACATTGTCTACTTTGAGGGAGGTGGTTGGACTGAGGGAGAAGTTGAAAGACCTAGCAATCCAGGGTGCAAAGAAGATGCTAATTTTCTCAAAACAAAAATTTTACGAGTGTGGTAATAAGGCACATACCCTCCTCGCACGTCAATTGAAAGAACGCACTGCAGCCTGATGCCCTCAGGCACTACGTGACTCTGAGGGAATCACGCATTACCACCCAGAGGCCATGGCTGGCATTTTCTATGGCTTCTATAATAAACTGTATAATTTACGCGACCAGCTGGGTGGTGGTTCGCAGAGTCCAGAGACTATTGACGCTTTTCTTTCCCTTCTGGAGCTCCCCTCTTTGCCTCAGGAGGTGATAGATACCCTCAACAGTGCAATATCTATGGACGAGGTGGAGGAGGTTTTGGGCTCTTTGCCGCAGGGAAAGTCGCCTGGCCCAGACGGCCTAACTTACTTCTATTATAAAACTTTTATTAAAACTCTGCTTCCCCACATGAGTTCTTTATTCAACTCCTTCTTACAGGGAGCCCCAATTCCACCCACCATACTTCACTCCCATTTGATTCTCCTCCCGAAGCCACCCAGGGATCCCCTTGCTTGCACAAATTATCGGCCAATAGCTCTTCTGAACTCCAATTTGAAGATATTCACCAAGCTCCCGGCTGCCAGACTTAATAGATGGTTGCCACTATTAATACATAAAGACCAGGTAGGTTTCATTCACCAAACAATAATGAGTAGTCCAACACTGATGAATGCGATTAATAACCGCATTCATCCACCACCAGAAAATCTGCAAAAAATCAGTGCAAAAAATCCGCACAGGAATCACACAAAAAGCTCTCTGTTTATAATAAATATTTTTTCCAGTTTGTAGCAAGTGCTATCAAAAAAGTATCAACAACAGGGCTATTGGTCTATACGTTTTTTGCAAAAAATATACGTAAGCTGCCTCACCTCGTCACGGTTGCCCTAACGAGGCAGTCCCTAGCTGATGTGTGCATTTAAAACCTGAGTGTGTGAACATACCTCCATCCAGGCTCCAGCCAGGACTCCACTCTGTGGGCTTTTTACCTGTGAAACAGCTTGTGTGTGGACTACTCATAGGGGAAGGGTGGGTCACTTCCCTTTCCTGCTAACAGGAGAAATACATTCACCAAACAATAATGAGTAGTCCAACACTGATGAATGCGATTAATAACTGCATTCATCCACCACCAGAAAATCTGCAAAAAATCAGTGCAAAAAAATCCGCACAGGAATCACACAAAAAGCTCTCTGTTTATAATAAATATTTTTTCCAGTTTGTAGCAAGTGCTATCAAAAAAGTATCAAAAACAGGGCTATTGGTCTGCACGTTTTTTGCAAAAAATATACGTAAGCTGCCTCACCTCGTCACGGTTGCCCTGACCGAGGCAGTCCCTGGCTGATGTATGCATTTAAAACCTGAGTGTGTGAACATACCTTCATCCAGGCTCCAGCCAGGACTCCACTCTGTGGGCTTTTTACCTGTGAAACAGCTTGTGTGTGGACTACTCTTAGGGGAAGGGTGGGTCACTTCCCTTTCCTGCGAACAGGAGAAATACATTCACCAAACAATAATGAGTAGTCCAACACTGATGAATGCGATTAATAACCGCATTCATCCACCACCAGAAAATCTGCAAAAAATCAGTGCAAAAAATCCGCACAGGAATCACACAAAAAGCTCTCTGTTTATAATAAATATTTTTTCCAGTTTGTAGCAAGTGCTATCAAAAAAGTATCAAAAACAGGGCTACTGGTCTGGTGGTGGATGAATGCGGTTATTAATCGCATTCATCAGTGTTGGACTACTCATTATTGTTTGGTGAATGTATTTCTCCTGTTCGCAGGAAAGGGAAGTGACCCACCCTTCCCCTAAGAGTAGTCCACACACAAGCTGTTTCACAGGTAAAAAGCCCACAGAGTGGAGTCCTGGCTGGAGCCTGGATGGAGGTATGTTCACACACTCAGGTTTTAAATGCACACATCAGCTAGGGACTGCCTCGTTAGGGCAACCGTGACGAGGTGAGGCAGCTTACGTATATTTTTTGCAAAAAACGTACAGACCAATTGCCCTGTTTTTGATACTTTTTTGATAGCACTTGCTACAAACTGGAAAAAATATTTATTATAAACAGAGAGCTTTTTGTGTGATTCCTGTGCGGATTTTTTGCACTGATTTTTTGCAGATTTTCTGGTGGTGGATGAATGCGGTTATTAATCGCATTCATCAGTGTTGGACTACTCATTATTGTTTGGTGAATGTATTTCTCCTGTTAGCAGGAAAGGGAAGTGACCCACCCTTCCCCTATGAGTAGTCCACACACAAGCTGTTTCACAGGTAAAAAGCCCACAGAGTGGAGTCCTGGCTGGAGCCTGGATGGAGGTATGTTCACACACTCAGGTTTTAAATGCACACATCAGCTAGGGACTGCCTCGTTAGGGCAACTGTGACGAGGTGAGGCAGCTTACGTATATTTTTTGCAAAAAACGCATAGACCAATAGCCCTGTTGTTGATACTTTTTTGATAGCACTTGCTACAAACTGGAAAAAATATTTATTATAAACAGAGAGCTTTTTGTGTGATTCCTGTGCGGACTTTTTGCACTGATTTTTTGCAGATTTTCTGGTGGTGGATGAATGCGGTTATTAATCGCATTCATCAGTGTTGGACTACTCATTATTGTTTGGTGAATGTATTTCTCCTGTTCGCAGGAAAGGGAAGTGACCCACCCTTCCCCTATGAGTAGTCCACACACAAGCTGTTTCACAGGTAAAAAGCCCACAGAGTGGAGTCCTGGCTGGAGCCTGGATGGAGGTATGTTCACACACTCAGGTTTTAAATGCACACATCAGCTAGGGACTGCCTCGTTAGGGCAACCGTGACGAGGTGAGGCAGCTTACGTATATTTTTTGCAAAAAAAACGTACAGACCAATAGCCCTGTTGTTGATACTTTTTTGATAGCACTTGCTACAAACTGGAAAAAATATTTATTATAAACAGAGAGCTTTTTGTGTGATTCCTGTGCGGATTTTTTCACTGATTTTTTGCAGGTAGGTTTCATTCCCTGTTGTCAGGAAGGAGACAACACTAGGAGAGTGATTGACTTGATGGATGTCTCGAATCGGAGGAAACAGCAGACGCTAGTTGTGAGTCTTGATGCAGAGAAGGCTTTTGACCGCCTCTCCTGGCCTTTCCTATTCAGAACAGTGCGGGCCTTTGGCATCTCTGGTGGCTTCCTGGCTGCCCTCCAGGCGCTATATAGACACCCTACAGCGTCAGTTAAATTGCCCCTCTATACATCTAAATCCTTCACTATCTCCAATGGCACCAGGCAGGGATGTCCCCTGTCTCCCCTTTTATTTGCTCTTTGTATCGAGCCTTTAGCAGCGGCCATCAAGAAGGATCCCAATATCTCGGGGGTGACCCTCAGGAGTAAGTCGTTCAAGATTGCATTGTTTGCGGACGACGTACTCTTGATTCTTATTAATCTGCATATTTCTCTCCCAAATCTTTTAAAAGCTCTAAAGGCATATGGAGCACTTTCTGGCTATAAAGTTAACTCTAGCAAAATGGAAGCTATTCCTTTGAATATTCTCTCCAAGGCTTGGGACCACTTACGTCTGAATTTTAAATTTAGATGGAAGATGGACGCTGTTAAGTATTTGGGAGTATAGGTTACATCGTATGACACGCTTTACAAACATAATTTCCCCCCCATTCTGCGATCTGAGGGCAAGCCTGACAAAGTGGCTAACGCTCAATATGTTGTGGATGGGCCGTATGGCAGCGGTAAAGATGACCCTGCTCCCCAAGCTTATTTATGCTTTCAAAACCCTGACAGTCAGGGTCCCCCTCTCGGAGGTGAAAGCCCTGCAGGCCGCTATTATTAGATTCATCTGGCATCACATGGGGCACTGAGTGGCGAGGGAGGACTTGCTGACCCATAGGTCTAGAGGCGGGTTATCGGTACCTGATGTACTTAAATATTACTGGTCGGCACATTTGAGGAAGATTCCTTGCTGGACTTCCCTATGGGCGTACAGCAGATGGAATGAGGTGGAGAAATTCTCTCTTGTGGTCTCCTGCTCAATTAAATCCTACATCCCCGCTGTTGGGTCCCATGCAGTTTATGCGTGAGTTATGGATTGACTGCACTAAAAGATTTGCCCTCATGTCACCATGCTCCCCTATGGTGTCCTTTCTCTATCAGCCACTGCTCCCGAGTAGTTTGGAGTCTTCCATGGTGCATCCCTGGTTGAAAGCTGGACTATTTAAATTTGCTGATATAATCGATGGGAGAACCTTGGAGATACACTCTTTTGATTACCTCAAAAAGCACTTCTCCCTCTCTAACAGGGAATTTTTCCAGTATTTACAAGTCAGGGATCTGGCTAATTCCCTGTTTGGTAAGGTGGGGGTTTCTACTCCTACGGAGTTTGAGCGGCTGTGCAGGGGGAGTTCGGACACCAGGGGCCTGATATCGGCAATATATAGACTAATTTCTGACCCACAGGAGGGACAGGACAAACCATTCCTATATATGACAAGATGGGTTTCTGCCCTGGGTAGGGAGATTTCAAATAGAGAATGGGTTATTATTTGGAGAAATGCTGCCAAATCTTCGGTTTGTACCTTGTAGAAAGAAAATATCTATAAAATTATGATGTCGTGGTACCACACTCCCGACCTCCTTCATGGGATAGACCCTTCCATACCTTCGACCTGCTGGAGGTGTGAGAAGGACTTGGGGACCATGTTGCATATATTTTGGTCTTGCCCAAAGATCATCCCCTTCTGGGTACAAGTCAAATCTGTAATAGACAAAGTCTTGTAAGCTGATGTGGAATTAGATCCCTTGGTGTTTCTCCTGGGCTCTGGGACTCCGGGTATTGGCAAGTTGTCCTACAGACTAATGATTCATATCCTCACAGCAGCCAGGTGTCTGATAATGCAAGGATGGAGACAGCCAAGGGCTCCTTCGCTTCAAAGCCTCAGGTGTAGAATACTTGACGTTAGGTGTATGCAACATCTCACGGCTTTGCTTAACGACTCAGTGGAAAGATTCTTGGCAATCTGGCCTCCTTGGGACTATTATGCCGCTAATATTGGTCTATGAACCCTCTTAATCAAAATACTCTGGTCAAAAATACTCCCCACGTCTTTTTGCCCTACATATCTATCCCTCCTGTCTTGTTTTGTCTTTAGTCCTTAAGTGTTTTAAATGTTGTTACGACAGACTTTAGTTTATTACTGCTTTTGTAAATGGGTTGGCTACTCTAACCATTTTATTTGTCCATAGAATTGGCTCTGCCATCCTATATTTCCTCTTGTGCAGGCTTCGCCCGCTTCGCGAGGAGTCAAAGCCATAATGAGCAGGAGAAAACCTTGTTTTTGTTAGACCGTGAAGATGACATGGTGGAATCTTGCTGTACTAACAGGTCTTATTTTATGTGGATATTTCTGGAAAACTTCTTTTGTTCAATAAAAATGTATGGTTTCAAAAAAAAGCTAAGAGGGGGATCCAGGCAAAATATCAGAGTCAACGAATCAGCTCATCACAAGATCTATCAGTTCTGCTGCGGTAAACACAACAGTGGAGGTGGCTCATATGCTTCGTAATAGTGAGATCACAGATGTCCATGTAACTACCATGTGCCGCATGTTACACAAGTCTGGAATGGTGGTCCGAAAAAAAGGAGAAGAGGCCTCAACTTCAATATCATTATAAGAACCATTGGTTTGGGTTTACAAAATAGTAGAAAAAGTGGACAGTGTAAGATTGGAGCAAAAAGACGAATGTCAATAGACTAGGCTCTAATGACCTCAAGTGCGTCTAGAAGAAACAAGGCAAAAAGGTGATTACGTATTGAGAAATTGAAGGAACTGTCAAGTTCAGTGTAGGAAGTCTGATGATACTAATTTGATCACAGCCAAAGTCTTTGGATACTTGACCAGTATTGATGGTGGTCCCAATGCTGAGCTACATGTCAGTATCCTACAAGATGAGTTACTTTGTACACTCGAGTACAAATAGGTATAAAAATGACATAGTGTTCCAGCAAAGCAATGATCCAAAGCATACATTGAGATTGGCAAAGAAATAGTTAAATGAAATAAAGTAGATGTGCTGCATTGGCCCCCACAATCCCCAGTCCTCAACCCGAACAACCACTTGGATAGAGCTGAAGAAAAAGCTTTATACATACTCAAGTGAGTCAATCAGCATGCTTGAATCTGATTAGAGAGCGTGCTCAAAAGGATTCAGGTAGTTGAAAGCCAAAGTATATAATACTATTTTTCTGCTAGAAATGTATTTTATATACTTATTTACTGTTATATATGTATATATATATATATATATATATATATATATATATATATATTACTGTCACCCACTATATCCTCAACCAACCCCTGGCAGGGTCTCTTCACCTGTACTGGTCTGTACCTTGTGTTGTTCATGAATATTGTACAGGGTGGGCCATCTACAGTGCCTTGTGAAAGTATTTGGCCCCCTTGAACTTTTCAACCTTTTGCCACATTTCAGACTTCAAACATAAAGATATAAATTCTAATTTTTTTGTGTAGAATCAACAAGTGGGACACGATCGTGAAGTGGAACAAAATTTATTGCATATTTCAAACTTTTTTAACGAATAAAAAACTGAAAAGTGGGGCGTGCAATATTATTTGGCCCTCTTGAGTTAATACTTTGTAGCGCCACCTTTTGCTGCGATTACAGCTGCAAGTCGCTTGGGGTCTCTATCAGTTTTGCTCATTGAGAGACTGAAATTCTTGCCCATTCTGCCTTGCAAAACAGCTCGAGCTCAGTGAGGTTGGATGGAGAGCGTTTGTGAACAGCAGTTTTCAGCTCTTTCCACAGATTCTCAATTGGATTCAGGTCTGGACTTTGACTTGGCCATTCTAACACCTGGATACATTTAGTTTTGAACCATTCCATTGTAGATTTTGTTTTATGTTTGGGATCATTGTCTTGTTGGAAGATAAATCTCTGTCCCAGTCTCAGGTCTTTTGCAGACTCCAACAGATTTTCTTACAGAATGGTCCTGAATTTGGCTCCATCCATCTTCCCATCAATTTTAACCATCTTCCCTGTCCCTGCTGAAGAAAAGCAGGCCCAAACCAAGATGCTGTCACCATCATGTTTGACAGTGGGGATGGTGTTTTTAGGGTGATGAGCTGTGTTGCTTTTACGCCAAACATATCGTTTTGCACTGTGGCCAAAAAGTTTGGTTTTGGTTTCATCTGACCAGAGCACCTTATTTCACATTTTTGGTGTGTTTCCCAGGTGGCTAGAGGCAAACTTCAAATGAGACTTTTTAGGATATCTTTGAGAAATGGCTTTCTTCCTGCCACTCTTCCATAAAGGCCAGATTTGTGCAGTGTACGACTGATTGTTGTCCTCTCCTGCCTCAGCTGTAGATCTCTGCAGTTCATCCAGAGTGATCATGGGCCTTTTGGCTGCATCTCTGATCAGTCTTCTCCTTGTTCGAGATGAAAGTTTAGAGGGACGATCTTGGTAGATTTGCTGTGGTCTGATGCTCCTTCCATCTCAAAATGATTGCTTGCACAGTGCGCCTAATCCTGCTTTAAACTTCACCACAACAGTATCTCGGATGTGCATGGTGTGTTCCTTGGTCTTCATGATGCTCTCTGCACTTGAAACAGAACCCTGTGACTATCACAGAGCAGGTGCATTTATACAGAGACTTGATTACACATAGGTGGATTCTATTTATCATTTCCAGTCATTTAGGACAACATTGGATCATTCAGAGATCCTCACTGAACTTCTGGAGTGAGTTTGCTGCACTGAAAGTAAAGATGCCGAATAATATTGCACGCCCCACTTTTCAGTTTTTTATTTGTTAAAAAAGTTTAAAATATGCAATAAATTTTGTTCCACTTCACGAATGTGTCCTACTTGTGTTGATTCTTCACAAAAAGTTAGAATTTATATCTTTATGTTGGAAGTCTGAAATGTGGCAAAAAGTTGAAAAGTTCAAGGGGGCCAAATACTTTCACAACGCACTGTATATGGATACATCTAAATAAAATGGGAATGGTTGGTGATATCAACTTCTTGTTTGTGGTACATTAGTATATCGGAGGGGGAAAACTTTTCCAGATGGGTGGTAACCATGGCAGCCATTTTTAAGTCAGCCATTTTGGATCCAACTTCATTTTTTTCAATAGGAAGAGGGTCATGTGACACATCAAACATTGAGAATTTCATGAGACAAACAATGGTGTGCTTGGTTTTAACATACCATTATTCTTTCATGAGTTATTTCAAGTTGATATCATTCATTCCCATTTTATTTAGGTGTATCCATATAAATGGCCCAATTGCCTGGGTGGGGCAATTCACCACAAATTTTGTGGTACATATTATCCTGTTGGCCTAGTGGGTTCCATTGTGGAGGAATTCCACTGTTTAGGTACATCAAGGGCTAACCAAATTTGACATAACATTCACAGACCATTCCAACAAACTCTGCATTTTAAAACATTGGTTATTCCCTTCGGATCCCTGCTGTGTGCCAAAACAGTAGGTTTCTACTACTTATAGGGTATCATCATCCCCAAACTTTGAGGTACATTTTTTCTTGTTGACCTTGTGATAATGAAAAAAAAAACGGGGCTAAAATAAAATATTCTTGTGGACAAAAAGGCCGTTTTCATTATTACGGCTCAACATTAGAAAATTCTATTAAGCACCTAGGAATTCAATGTGCTCACTATACAGCTAAGTAAGTTCCTTGGGGGGGTCTAGTTTCCAAATTGGGGTCACTTGTGAGGGGTTTACACTGTTTAGGCAGATATGGGGCTCTTCAAATACAACATGGAGTCCGCTAACGATTCTAGACAATTTTCAGTTCAATACCTCAAATGGTGTTCCTCACCTTCCGTCCCCTGTTGTGTGCACAGACACATGATTTTCCGCCACATATGGGGTCTCAGCATAATAATTTTTGACAAATTGCCCAACAAATTTTAAGGTCCATTTTATCCTGTTGCCCCTATGAAAATGAAAAAAATAAGGCTAAAAGAAAAGTATTGTTTCATTTTCACAGATCAACGTTAGAAAAATCTGTGAATGCTCAACACATAACTAGAAGAATTTCTTGGGGTTCTATTTCCAAAATTAGGTCACTTGTGGGGGTTTTCACTGTTTAGGCACACAGGGGCTCTCCAAACGCAACATGATGTAAGCTAATGATTCCAGCTAATTTTCCATTCAAAAGGTCAAATGGCGCTCTTTCCCTTCCGAGCCTTACCATGCGCCTAAACAGTGGTTTTCAACCACCTATGGTATCAGCGTACTCGGGAGAAATTGCACAACATATTTTAGGGTCGAGTTACTTCTGTTACCCTTGTGAAAATGGAATATTAGAGGATAAATTCACATTTTTGTTGGAAAAAGTTAAATGTTAATTTTCTCCTTCCACACTGCTTCAGTCCCTGTGAAGCACTTTAATGTTAACAAATGCCTTGAATGTGGTTTTGATTAATTTGAGGGGTGCAGTTTTTAAAAGTCACTTCAAATGTGATTTGTCTTTAAAAAGTGGCTTTGTAAATTTTGTTTTGAAAAATTGCTGATGAACTTTGAATCTTTCTAATTTCCTAACGAAAAAAAAAAATTTGTTTCCAAAATTGTGCTGATGCAAAGTTCACATGTGGGAAATGTGATTTATTAACTACCGTAGTTTGTGTGACATTACTCCTTGCTTTAACAGTATAAAAATTCAAAGCTTGAAAACTTCTCTAAATTTTCATTTTTTTTTCAAAAATAAATGCAAAAATTACTGTCCTAAATTTACCATACCATGAAGTCCAATGTGTCACAAAAAAACTCTCAGAATCACTGAGATCCATTGAAGTATTCCATAGTTATGACCTCATAAAGTGACACTAGTCAGAATTGCAAAAAATGGTCTGGTCATTAGGGTCAAAACAGGCTGGTTGGTGAAGGGGTTCAATCTCAAGGCCATGAACAAATGACTCACTGTTCACCCATAGTTTTCAACTGTATTTATTCTTACTTCCCTTAGAGGCAGGCCACTGATGACAATCCTTGCACTTCTGATGGGGGCGTTTCTTGCACAGATAGGTTGGTGTCCTTCTCTTGAAACAAGTACCATGACTGCAGTTCATGACTGAAACTTTTTTGCCCCTTAGCATCACTGTCTAAGTTCTAGACTGTTGCATCTTAGTAACAGGTATTGTCCACTGATTGCACCTAACTAGGGCTAGTCTTCTCTTAGGGTACCGTCACACTTGGTGACGCTCCAGTGATCCAATACCTGATAGGGATCTCTGGTGCGTCGCTACATGGTCACTGGTGAGATGTCAGTCAGATCTCACTAGCGAAGCAGCAACGATACGACGATCATCGGTAACCTGTCACTCTCGGGCATAGTGTTCAGATCGTTGGTCATTGTCCCTGTCAAACACAGCGATGCATGCTGCCCAGCGGGAGCACGACAAGCAAAAAATGGTCCAGAACGGTTTGTAATGATCAGCGATCTCACTTCAGGGGCCTGGTTGCTGCTACGAGTCAAACGTAGTGAGATCGCTGCTGAGGTCATTGTTGCGTCACAAAACTTGTGACTCAGCAGTGATCTCGCTAGCAATCTCGCTTAGTGTGACGGGGGCTTTAGAATGATCTCTTCCTGTGCTTGTCTGTTTGTCTGACCTCTATTGTAAATGGGAAAGTTGTCTCCTTTTACTTTCAAAATAGATTGCTTAATAAAGGGGATCAACATCTATCTGGAGATGGGAGCCCCACTGAGCACTAAAGCGAATAAAGATGTGGTCGCGAATGTGCAGCTTTCAGTTCATATCTATTAGAGCTCTGAAAATTCCAAGGCACACACACACACTGCAGTTTTAGAAGCTCCTACAGAAATTGATTGACAGAACTATCCATGTATGGCCACTTTTCCATTTATTATAGTGTATAATGTGTTCCAGTTACTTTACATGTAATAGATACTTGTACTTCCACCAAGACCCATAGAAAAACCCTAAGGTTATTCAGGTTTTTACATTCAACTCTACTTTGTTCTTAAAGGTAAAATAATGGCAAAGAGCTCTCTAGTCCACTCAGTTTTAAAATTTTATTAGGGCACTTACACTTTTTCTTAACATTTTTACATACTGCATTATTAGCCAGTATAAATGTGAATTCTTACCTTTGCTGTGCTATTGAAAATATGTTCTTAAACACCTTACGCAAAGCATACATTTCCTGTAAATCCAGCTAGACTTCAATTTAAGTATCATTACCTTAAACGTTGTAACATTGAACACAGTGATCACATAACATCATACATCTATTATGCACATAAATGCAGAGAGGTACAATCTTTCCATAAAATGATTTTAACTACAGTATTTCTGAGATAATGGTGCTTCAGATCTAAAAGACCACTGAGAGTACCATGCAGGAAACAATGTATATTGCATAGTGGATGTCATTACTTTTCCACATGTGTTTCACTTTACCAAACTATAGAAGGTTTATAAATCTGCTTCAAACTGAGCCACAATTCTATTAGAATACATTACTATTGTGCCAAAGTAGTAAGCAAATCATGAGAAAAAAATAAATACAACATAAAAAGATCTTAAAAATATATTTTCAAATGAGCTATAAAAATATTTTACAATCAAGGCACACATCTAGAAAAATCCAAAAGTTAACTATTTTGTATACGGTGTAGGACGTTCACTTATTAATTCAATTCAAGCAGACCATATAACGTGACCTATTGCAGCTAATATGATATTACGGTAGTTTGCATTTCTTCTACTATTTACTGATGCCTACATTTTCATCCATATATAATAAGTTTAGACATCATGAGTCCATATAACCACTCTACTCCTGGTAAGACTACTACTAACCCAACCAACTAAGATAGAGAGCTTGGTGCCTGTTTGACACCTGCATTGACCTCCGTGATTCCTGGGCCAAGTCCCCATATCCTTGTTTGTAGGAGCTCTGGAGAGGGGCCTGTATTGGCTACATGTTTCCAAGGTATGAATACCCTAGAACTTAATCTCTGATGTAGGGGATATCTCTTCTTTTGATAGTCTTTTTAATGGGTAAAATTGCAAAGAGCTTATTAAAAATAAACAAATTTGCAATTTACCTGTTATTAAAAATCCTCTCCATCCTCAAGAACAGAGGGACTTTTAATTGTATAGTTTACTGCTCATTGCCTAGGTTACTGGTTACCTCTGTAGCCCCTTATTGGTGGCCATTTTTGAAGTTAAAGAGTACGCTTACAAGATCTTTGCTTTATAACTTGAAAATGCTACTCGGAAGATAGCTAGATTGTCTCCATGCTCCTTAGATGTTACAGAGGCAAAGTTGACTTTACTAACAGTATCTGGGGGTGCACAGTTTGCATCAATGCCCAAGTCATTCTGCTGGTCTAAACTATAAATCAACAGTAGTTCGGCACATCGCAAGAAGGCTACAAAGTAATGCGCTCCTGAACAACATGAAATAACCATTAAGTACATGTGTTTTCTTTTTCAAAACCAATTCCACTATAATAGGTTCATACATGGTTGAAATGACTATATATGTATATATACCCATTGTGTAATAAAAGGAAAGAGAACAAAACACCCTGTGGTGGTAAGTGATATCTATGGCACCCTCCCATAGCAATATATGGGGTCTTCAGATGTTGTCACTTTTTAACAAAGAATATGAAAAATGGCTAGAATAGCTATTACAGTTAAAAGCAGAAACCCATCAAAGAAAAGTAGATCTAGATGAAGTGAACTAAATTTTGCTTAAAGCCTTAAAGAAAATGAATAATAAATAGTTGCATTTGGTCTGTTCCCTCAGTATGAACATATTGCTGTATATTCAGTGTAATAAATAGGGTGTATTTCTGTGTAAGTCTAACGATGCCTGCTGCTTAAAATAGATGTCATTACAGACACGTGATATGGAGGTATGGAAATGTGCTGATACTGTAGCACCCCGGAGGTCCTCGCCGCCCACCGTTCGATAGCACAACCCCCCCCCTGCTCCTCACCAACGTCTGCTGCTGCACCAGGGCCCCCGGGATGCAAGGTCTGCCACTGCAAGAGGGCACTGTTAACAGGCTTCTTTGGTGGCTTGATTTTATGGAAGCAGTAAGAATCTAGCTACTTTTGACTTGGTGACAGGTCCTCTTCAAGTGCTTTTTATATCTTGGAGATTTACAAAAGATACTTCCTGAAAATAAAGAATTAAAGGGTTGTTTGTGTTAAAGGGGTTTGTCTGAGATTAGAAAAATATGAGTGCCTTCTTTTAAAAACACCGCTATTATTGCCCAAGAGCTGTCATTCATAATGGAAAATAATCATATAAGGCGACTGTGGCCCTGCTACAAGGTCAGTCACAGCCCATAATTGTGAGTAGTACTCTTTTAGAAGAAAGGAGCCATGATTTTCTAATCGCATAAAGCCAGAGTATAATATCGTTACGCTGATGTGTAGTATTAAAATATATATATATGTATAGGAACCAGTGCCAGCAAAGTCAGTGATTGTGGCTTCAGTATTATAATATACCCTTCAACATTAGGAATCGGCCTAACCTGACATACTTCTTTTAAGGAATGTCAAATATAGGCACATATAGCAAAATACAAAAATGTGCGGGTTGTAACTTTTTGAGCACCAGAATAATCTTTAACCTATGAGCATTTTGTAAACACTATATACAGAATTACAAAAGGTAAGAGAACACATCTATATATACTGTATGTAAACTGTATATATATATATATATTATATTATACCATGGATAAATATATCAATACAGTATATATAGATTATATAGCGCATCTTATTGCAACATTTTCTTTTAACATTTCTAACTAATTGGATCATCATAGGGAACAATGTCTGCAGGCGCCTCTGCCTGTGTTATAGAGGGTAGATTGTCTGATTCTGTTGCTGGAGGGTAACACAGTGTTTCACTTTCTTTTGTCCTTGTAGCTAAGAGCGTTGGATCATGTAGGCATAACGGTTCCTCTACAACTGCCTGGAGGTTTTCTATGGTCATTCCCATTTCCTTGCTGTGTTCGGATGGAGATTTCCTGTTGATGCGTTTGTAAGATTTATCCTTGTTTTCCATTCCTTGTTCACTTTTCTGAAATCGCCCAAACAATGAAATGAAAAATCCAAATAACACAAATGCCATAAGACTTGGAATGAAAGCCAAGCATTTCACATTTAGACTTGCTCCAATGAATCTGCTGTGCAAAAACATATCTCCATCGACATAACTTCGATTGGTATAGGGGTCAGTATGGTTTGATCGCCATTCCCATGATAAAGTTGACTGATTAAGATTCCGTAAGCTTTCGGCATCTTCAACTGTGTATATCTTCTGGCCAGGGCCTATGTATTGACCATATGCAGGGGGCTTGTAAAAGATTTGATTCTTCCACATATTGAGATCAAGGATTAAGACAAGAAATATAATGCCATAGTTAAACCATTTACCTACATGGAAGAAAAGAAGGAAATTAATATTTTAAACATCCACAAAAATACTAAACACAATACTCTATAACAAAGATGAGCTGGACAAGGGTAATTACGGTATTACTAAAGAATAGTTCTATACTTGTCACTGCTGTGTTGATCAGTTATGCTTACAATATGAGGAGCTGAATGTGCGTATTTGTGGTAGAGATACAGAATGCATTGTGATTGATAGCTCTGCTGTCAAGTCCTTTTATGCCATAGTGCTAGGCAGGAAGATAACGACACACGTTTTAAGGCAAAGGAAAACATAATCAACACACACAATAAACAATATTTATGGACTATGTGCTTAGTAGCACAATAAAAAAAGACACCTATAGGTCTCTTTGTCCAAGAGCAGGCATGGACTATACATGTATTATATGGTGAAAGACCAAACAATGCTTTATTTCCTTTGGTTTTCCTGAAGTAGCCTTATAATAAAGAGTTGGTTCCAGGACAAAATACATGAGTAAGTTGTTTCTATTTTAAATGTCCATCAAGGTTTATTTACAAGAACCCATGTAAGTACTGTAAAGGAAACATGGTAGTGCTTATCCCATTAATCAGACATCTACTGGTGTACAGTGCAGAGGTTATTGTTTCTAAACATGTCCTGTGTAATTTTCTTGCAGTATCTTAAATATGATAATTTGTGGCATGTTGCATACTAATGACAGATGAATAGTCATGGAGGTGATCCTTTTGCTGCCTCTTTTTCCAGCTTGATCAAACTCCGTCTGGCCACAAGAGATTATGACAAGCCAGCTTTGGTAATCCTGCCCTCACAACTTTACTGGCTGCCACTATAAGGGAAACTGAGGGCATCTTTAGGAACAAATGACGTTGAGTGGGGGTGCCACTACACATCTTAA
The DNA here is from genome assembly GCA_033576535.1 of Allobates femoralis. NCBI lineage: Eukaryota > Metazoa > Chordata > Amphibia > Anura > Aromobatidae > Allobates > Allobates femoralis. Next base: position 341,495,903 of record JARQOC010000004.1, on the reverse strand, counting down.
GGTGCCAGCCTCTGCTGCCAGGTAGGGCACAGGAGGGAGGATATACTCTCTTTTTCTTCCCCCTGTTACCTGTGCACTATTGTCTGCACACATTTTTATAGTTTGTCTGTGGTCTTTTTAAATTTATTATAATAAATATTTCTAGTTTTAAAAGGGTATGTATGTTGTTATTATTATTATTACTCCAGGTTTATGACTCTTACTTAATTGGAAGTAATTGATTGCATTTGTTACAAGCAATAGTGTGTCAGTTTTCTTCTAGAAACTTACTTAGGACTGATTCTTAATAACACCTATAGAGATTTAAACAAGTTTAATCAAAGTTGTTGCAAGTGTAAGAAAGGTGTACCTTTATACAGCCTCAAACATGAAATGTTTAACAGGAGACAGAAACTAAAATATCAAAATTGCACTTTTGGCTAGAATACATCCAATTGTACTTCACAGACAGTAACAACCACTGATAAGTAATGGGCGAACCTGAACTGCAAAGTTCGGGCCTGTCCTGAACACCTAGTGTTCAGGCACGTACACCGAACATGGAATTATCTGAGAAGTCCATGTTACTGTTCGGGTTCAGCTGTAAAAATAAACAAAGCAGTGATTAAACAGTAGCATTATACTTTCCAAGAACCACATTCTTATACTTTCAGGTCGCTCATTAACTTCTTGATTATTCTGCACTGCACTGGCTCCAACAGATAATCACAGACTTCTTCTCTCTGTGGCAGTGTCTGTGATTGGCTGTTGCACCCCTCCACCCATTGTGCCGGCGTTTGTGATTGGTTGACATTGGCAATGAACCTACAGTCATAGGGGGAGAAATATTAAATAATTTAAAAAAAAAAATTAAGTAGGGCTTTGCCATATTTTTGGTTCTCGGAGCACACAAAACAGCCAGCTACAAGCTACCACCCCCAGATGCTTGGTTTTACCTTGGCTGGCAATCAAAAATACAGGGGAGCCCATTATATTTTTTTAAATTACGGTAGTTAAATAAATAATGTAAAAACAAGTGTGGGCTTTGCCCTATTTTTGATTGCCTGTCAAGATAAAACCAGGAAGCTGGCCTTCTCAGTGTGGTAAGGCCCATAGTTATTGCAACCCCCAGGCTACAGAATAGCAGCTCACAGTAACCCCAGAAATTGGCGCATTCATTAGAATCGTCAATTCCTGGTGCTTTAACTGGCTCCTCCAATGCCCTGGTGTGGTGGCATCACGGTGATAGAAGGAGTTAATGATGGCTGAGAATATTGACAGCTGTCATTAAGTTCAAATTGACAATTTTCACGCAATCCGGCAGTCACCCGTGTTCTCTGACTGCTGTAAGGAGCCCTCAGTGACTCAGTGAGTGATGTCACCACTCCCACAGCAGTCAGTGTGATCCTAGAGACTGCAACAATAGGACGCTTGTTCCATCATTGCAGTCTCTGGATGCAAAAGTGCCAGGATCATGTTCATCGCTGGATATCACTGTGGATTAACGTCAGAGGGTATGTTTGTGGTTAATAAATGGGAAAATGATGGTTGTCTGTGTGTTTTATTTCAAATAAAGGATTTCCCTCTGTGTTTGTGCTTTTTTAACTATTTACTCACAGGATTGATAATGGGTGTGTCCCATAGAAGCCTGAACATTATCAATCTGGGTCTGGGCTTAATGACAGCTGTCAATATTCTCAGCTGTCATTAACCCCCTCTATAACTTTGATGACACTGCACCAGGGCATCGGAAAGAGCCTAGTAAAGTGCGAGGAATTGGTGCTTCTAATGAATGCTCCAATTTCTGAGGCAGTTGTAGGCTGCTATTTTGTAGCATAGGCAGCCAATAATCATGGGCCTCACCACGCTGAGAATACCAGTTACCAACTGCCTGGGTTTACTTTGACTGGAAATCAAATATAGGGAGAAGCCCACACATTTTTAATTTATTTATTTAAATGATTTTACAAAAAAAATGGTCTCACCTGTATTTTTGATTGCCAACCAAGAAAAAAGCCTTGCAGCTCAGGTTGGTAGCCTGTAGTTGTTCGCTTTATCTGCGCTGAGAATCAAAAATACAGCAAAGCCCTACAAAAAAATTTTTTAACTATTTTTTTCACCCCTATTACAGCAGATTTGTTGCCAAGGACATGCAATCACAGATGCTGTTACAATGGGGGAGGTGTGCAACAGCCAATAACAAATGCTGTCACAGAGAGTGGGTGTATAGTAAATAATGAATATATATATAAATGAATAAATATTATTATTATTATTATTATTATTATTATTATTATTATTATCAGAAGGTTAATGGGTGGACCGGAAGTACAAGCACATGGTACTCAGTAAGTATAACCCTGCTGTTTAATCACTATTTTGCTTATTTTTACAGCCCCGCTAACCACCATTTTCTAACTTTGTAATCCATATTCAGGGTTCAGGTTCAAGGTCGGGTCAAGTCTGATTCCAAACCAGGACTTTAAAAAAAAGTCTGTCTGGATCCGCCGAACCTGAACACCGGCGGGTTCTCCCATCTCTACCACTAATCAAATGATTAATTGGCCAATAGCTATCGCTTAACAGTGATAAGATATTTAGGTAATGGTAAGCTAACCTGACAATTTCGGCAAAATCAATAGACATCAGGAAAGTAAGATTAGACATACTGAAATTTGACATGCCTAATTCCTATAAATCAGACATGCTTTAATAAGGGGGAATTAGGAAATGTTGATTACTGTATGTGCACATGGTGTCTTTTGGACCACAGTATACCTGACAAGTTTTGCCAGAGGAAGATGCTTTCAGGATAAAGCTAGTGATGTTTTTCCAGAAGCATCTTTTTTGGACTAATTTGGATTCTCTTTTTTTATTGTCACCATTTTTTAAAAAATATGTACGCAATAGTGAGCTGCTTTTAAGCAGAATTTACCTAAAGAATGATCAGGTCCACTTCTTTTAAAGCGGTTTTCCACTATTTCTTATAGCCCATTAAAATAAAAAAAAACATATGCTCAAATATACAGTGCCAGCCCTCGCATTTCTGAGGCTCACGTGAGCTTGTAACGTCACGTGAGCTTTATGCCCAATTGCTGCCAGCTTCCCTCTCTCTGCCATCATACATATAAGTGCAGCGCTGCATGCGGGGGCCATCCTGTGAGGGGGGCGCCATACTGTGAGGGGGCCTGTATACTGATATGACTCGCGTATAAGCCGAGGGGGGAACTTTTCAGCCCAATTTTTGGACTGAAAAACTAGGCTTATACGCGAGTATATAAGGTAATCAAAAGGAGGTGAGAACTGGCCAATCACTTTCTGTTGATGTGGTGAGAGGCAAGCTGGCAGTGACTGGACATGAGGCACATGTGACATTACAACTTCGCGTGAGTCCAAGGAACACAAGGTCTGGCACAGCTTGAACTTCTCTAGCAGTGAAGCAAGTGTTAGGGGTACTTCACACTAAGCAAGATCGCTAGCAAGATCCCTGATACATCACAGTTTTGTGACGCAACAGCAACTCACCAGTGATCTGGCTATGTGTGACAAGCAGCAGCGAACAGGCCTCTGCTGTGAGATCGCTGATCGTGCTGGAATGTCCTGGACAATTTTTTGATAGTCTTGCTCCCGCTGGGCAGCATGCCACAGTGTGTTTGACGGGGACAACGAACTCCATACTACAGGTCTGAGTGACAGGGTCCCAATGACCGCTGTATCGCTGCTGCGTCGCTAGTGAGATCTAGAGGGTTGAGAATGGGCACATAGGGTCTTATCCTTTATAGACAGGTAAATTTGTGAAAAAAATCAGATTTGCTCACCTGGTCCGGTTGTGTAGCACACAACCAGCGTAATCGCTCAAACAATGCAGCTGCTGCAGGAACTGTACTTCCACGAGGTGCGGTGCTGTGATCAGGTTTTTCGGATGAAGTACCTTATTGTCCGCGCTGCTGCCAGAGAGGTAAATACACCAACGACACTGGACGTCTGAGTACTGGTGATAAAGGTTGATTTCCAACGAGTTTCAGAGCCACGTACTGAGCTCCTTCCTCAGGGAACAAAACGTGTTGGAAATAAACCTTTATCACCAGTACTCAGAGGTCCAGTGTCGTTGGTGTATTTACCTCTCTGGCAGCAGCGCGGACAATAAGGTATTTCGTCCAAAAACCTGATCACAGCTAGTGAGATCTGACTGTTTGACATCTCACCAGCAACCACGTACAGACGCTCCAGCGATCCTTACCAGGTTGTATCATTGTCGGGATCGCTGGTGCGTCGCTAAGTGTAACAGAGCCTTAAGCTTTTTAATTTTAATGGGGCCAAACTGTCTAATGAGAAGGGATTATTCAAGTAATGCTTTTTGGTTTTTGGAACCTGAAGCAGTTAAACGAAGCTCAAAATGACTGAATATATGCACGGCAAAGTCTTTTGCCATTCCAGTGCGTATGTACATTCTTCTTAGACTTTTTAAGCGCTTTTTCAGGTGGGATTTATAGTAGACCAGCTAGAAAAAGGAAGTTTTTCAGTCTGCCAGATGACAGCATACACACTTAGTTTTCGAAGTGGAAGACAATTCAGGAAAAAAGTGGTAGTGTTTCTCTTCATCATCTCTGTCGCATTCTTGATTCTTTTTTGCAGCTGCTTTGACACTGGCATCTTTTTTTTAACTGTATATACTTTATAAACTATTAAGTGGGAGTAACCTGTACAATGGTCTGATCACTTCTTTTAGCCACTTCACTTTCAAAGGCTGAAGTTTTGAAAAAACTTGCACAAAAAGACTGAACATAAGCACAGCAATGCATTTTGACTTAGGCCCCTTTCATATCAGCGTTTTTTTTAAATCGCGGCAGATGCGTGAAAAAAACGCATCTGCCGCGATTAAACGCATAACCGTGACACTTGCGGCACAGTTGCGCCAAGCCCCATGCAATGTCTATGGGGCTTGCGGTAAGGGTGCGGCAGGTGCGGCAAGTGCGGTTTCGGCACTTGCGGCAGGTGCGGCCGCGAAAAAAAACGCTGACGACTGGGTTTTTTTTGCGGCCGCACCTGCCGCAAGTGCTGATACCGCACCTGCCGCACCCTTACCGCAAGCCCCATAACATTGCATGGGGCTTGCCGCAACTGTGCCGCAAGTGTCGTAGTTATGCATTAATCGCGGCAGATGCGTTTTTTTCACCGCATCTGCCACGATTAAAAAAAAACGCTGATGTGAAAGGGGCCTAACTAGTGCATATTTTAATTCTATTAAACACTTTGTAAGCCTTTTATCAGGTGGATTTCAGGTGGGACCCACCTGACAAAAAGGTGTTTTGTGCACAAATCCAACAAAGATCCCTGATCTTAAAATTACTGACTGAAGATGGAGTCACATTGTTTACTTGCATATATACATAAATACATGCAGAGGATATAAAAAGTCTATATATCACTGTGAAAATGTCATATTTAAAATGATACCAAAAATAATAATTTCAGAACTTTTCTACCTTTAAGTCACCCATGCTCTGTACAAATCCATTCAGAAACAATTGGAAATTGTATAAGTGTGAACATCCTCTTAAAGGGAATCTGTCTGTCAATAAGATCAACCCTCCTAAGCTGTCTATATGGGCATATAGGTCATAGAAGGATGAATAAAATGATACATTGATATCTGTGATCCAGTGACTTATTTCAGGGAAATCCATATTTTTCTTATATGTAAATGAGGTGTTAAGATCTATGGGCCGGAGACTGGTCTCCCTGAAAATCTGCCATAACCTTATTCTAAATGTAAGGGGGTGCTACAAGTGTAAGACATGAATGGGTAACGCTTTGCTCTCACAGTATAGGAGAGTTCCGTTTTTTATATTCACGCATGTTTTCAGTAATAAAATTTGTTTGTGGACAAGAAGTTCTTAAAATCATTACAACCACGGGGAGCGCGGCCACCATAGAATTGGATTACTTCCTATTGAAATAGTATGGCAGAGGTGAAAGAGTACAACAAAAGTGAAGCAAAAATATTTCCAGCTGAATTTCCTCTAAGGGTGCGTGCACACGATCAGCGTCCAAAATGCTGCATTGTGCAGTAGAAGCATAGTGGATGGGAGGTCAAGAAATCCCATCCCCACTATGCTGTTCTCGACCACAGCGTTTTGACAGCTGCTAAGCGGGTGTTCACTCCTCCGCAGAATGTTCATTTCATGCTGTGGAATCGGAAGCAGCTCCCATCGGGTGACTGCAAGGAGGAGCCACCATGTACCAATCGCACACGGTGAATACAGGGTGGCTGTGGTCTCCCTGCGGTCACCCGCAGGTTCCCTCAGGTCAGGAGGAGCTGCATCCAGCTCCTCCGGACCGTGAGCACAGAACCTCATAGTGTTTCAGTTTCCATCTAATAGAGAGACAGTGTGAGGGAAGGACAATACAGCAAAGCTGGCAGCACTGTGGGAAGACAACTGCAAATGTTCTTAAGTTTATAATGAGACAAGGTTCAATTCTGCTGTACTGTGTTAATTATAAACTGACATAGCTTTTCTACAGAGATGACAGCACCATCATTCTTCGTATGTTTTTTTTTTACATGACAAAAGCCTGGCATTTTAACAGGGGTGTGTAGCCTTTTTATATCCATTATACATGCAATCAACCATATACAAGGAATATAGTGCATCCACATAATGACAAAAGCCCAGTTCACATCTAAGGTGGGTTGCGTTTGGTTGCATTTTGCGTTTCTATGCGCTTTTGCAGTGAAAAAAACACATAAAAAACGCTTCCAAGAACGCACCCATTGATTTAAATGCAAGACGCATTGAAAATGCAATGCAAAACGCATGTGTTTTTGCAAATGCAGCCCAAAATGTTGCATGCAACATTTTGGGCTGCATTTGCAAAAACACATGCGTTTTGCATTTTCTGAAAATGACACGCGTTTTGCATTGCGTTTTCAATGCGTTTTGCATTGAAATCAATGGGTGCGTTTTTGGATGCATTTCCACTGCGTTTTGCGGTAAAAACGCAATGGAAATGCAAACGCAGGGCAAACGCAGATGTGAAAAGGCCTAAATTGTATTCTGTTTTTCAAAAAGAACATATATCTGTTACCACTTACAAGGAACAAGATCAAAATTAAGCAACCATCACAGACTGGAATTCATTTTCTATTGTGACATGTCTTTACAAAGTTTGCTCATGATACTTATTTTTTTACATATAAATTGCATATAAGTGGTTATAACTGCTAAAATATTAACAGTGACAAGCAGAGTTTTTTGGGTGCTTTTGCTTAAAAAAACAAACAAAACACAAATAAACCATTTCAGACTACTAAAGAAAATTTGACGATTAGCAAAATCAATGAATTGTAAAAATTAAGATAAAGATATCCCTAAACCAACAACATACCTGTTATATGTATATGGTATTCTTCTTTTAATATCCTTTGACAGTATGGCACTCTGAATTGCATATGAGAAGTAGGTAGACCAGGGAGATTAACATCTACATCACCCATAAAATGAGGAAATTCCCAATCCTGAAAGAATAATTTCAGTTTATCCAAATCCACGTGTGATAACAAACTACCAATGGATTATAACACACCGTAAAACAAACTTTTCACATTATATCTTAAAGTAATCTGATTTAGAGTTGAAACCAGAAGTTTACATACACATATATAAAAAGACACACATGCTGCGGCTGCCCGCAGTGTTTTCTTGGACTGGTCTACGTGAGATCATGGATTGCTTCGTGACATATGCATGTTTTTCTCACTATATGACATGAAATCAGAATAAACTTTTCTTATTTTAGGTCAAATAGGATTACCATCATTATTAATATTTGCCAAATACCAGAAGAATGAGAGAGAGAATGTTTTAAAGTTTTTGTATTACTTTCTGCAAAATCATGAGTTTACATACACTAAAATTGCTATGCCTTTAGACAATGTGGGACAGCCCATATGATGATGTCATGTGCTTGTAAGCTTTTAATAGTTTTATTGGCAACATCTAAGTTATTTAGAGACACACCTGTTGATGTATTTTAATGCACAACTGAAACACACTGCTTCTTTGTGTAGCATCATGGGAAAGACTAAAGAAATCAGCCAAGAATTTTGGATTTGCACAGTCTGGTTCAACTTTGGGTCCAATTTCCAGATACCTGAAGGTGTTTTGTTTTTCTGTACAAACAATTATAAGTAAGTACAAACATGATGGTATTGTCCAGTCGTCATACCACTCAGGAAGGAGACAGGTCCTGTGTCGCAGAGATGAATGTGCTTTGGTCTGACATGAGTATATTACCCCAAGAATAAAAGCAAGATGAAGAAGATGGTGGAAGCTGGCAAGATTGTGTTATTATCCACAGTGAAGCGAGTACTGCATCAAAACTGTCTGAAAGGCCACTCTGCCAGGAAGAAGTCATTACTCCAAAATAAACAAGTGTTACAATTGGAGGAAAAAGGGAGAAGCTTGGAAACCTAAGAACACCATCCCAACTGTGAAACTTGGGAGTGGCAATATCATGTTGTGTGGTTGTTTTGCTGCAGGAGGGACTGGTGACCTTCCCATAATAGATGGCATCATGAGGAAAGAGGTTTATGTAGCAATACTGAAGTAACATCTCAAGATATCAGCCAGGAAGTTAAGCTTGGGCAGAAATGGGTCTTCCAAATGGACAATTACTTGAAGCATATTGCCAAACTGATTAGAAAGTGGCTTTAGGATAACAAAGTCAATGTTTTGGAGTGATTATCACATGGTTCAGTTACACCAAAGGAATGGGCTCAAATTCCACCAACTATTGTGAGAAGCTCGTGGAAAGATATCCAAAATGTTTGATCCAAGTCATACAGTTTAGAGGGAACCTATCCACCTAGTTTATGCCCCCAAACCTATCACTACCAGTCCCTGCAGCTTCCTAGTACATACCTGTCTAACCTAAACAGGAGGTAAAAATGTGAAAAAAAGCAATTGACAACTTACATTTTTCCTCTGTTCTGAGGGTGTTCCTAGACGTGTGAGCAAGCTGTGGGCGATGGGTTGGAGATCTCTCCAGGTCCATTCTTCCTCTTCACTGCATGGTATCATGCCCCGATGGGTGTAATAATTCATTTAGCAGTGCGCTCTTAAGAGTTTCAAATTAGGTAGGCAGTCGCTTCCAGGTATGATGTGCCACGGCATGGAATTTCCAGTCCTGTGCAGTGTGGGGGTGTATTAGTTACTCTGGCTGGCCCCGGAGCATGCGCAGTGTACATTCCGAAGGTGGCCGGTACACCCGATAATCCCCCACAATGCACCAGGCTGGAAATGACACGCAATGACGCATCATACCTGGAAGGAACCTCCCACCTAATTTGAAACTCTGGGAGCGAACTTCTAAATGAATTATCACACCCATCGGGGTGTGATACCATGCAGCGAGGGGGGAGAATAAACCCAGAGAGACCGTTTACCTATCATTCACGCATCTAGGAATGCCCTCAGAATGGTTATCAATTGCTTTTTTCCACATTTATACCTCACATTTAGGTCAGACAGGGATGATTAGGGATGTAGTAGGAAGCTGCAGGGACAGGTAGTGATAGGTTTGGGGGCATTAACTAGGTGACAGGTTCCCTTTTAGGGCAACGGTACCAGATACCAATGAAATGTATGTAAACTTGTGACTGCAGAAAGTAACAATGCCTTAACACATTCTCTGTCTCATTATTCTGGCATTTGACAAATAATAATGATGGTAATCCTAATTAACCTAAAACAGGAAAAGTTTTTTTCTGATTTCATGTCAGATAGTGAGAAAAACATGTATATGTGTCTTTTTAAATAGTGTATGGAAACTTCTGGTTTTAACTGTAAATAGCACAAACATATACTGCAGAACTTTACAATTGAAGAGGACATGTACAGACAATGAAGACATTACGCAGAACACATTATTCAACATATACACGAGTAGTGAGGGTCCCGCTCACAAGCTTACAATCTACAGTATAAAATGGTGGGGGAACACAATATGTAGAAAGTGCTTCTTAGGTATGTTCCAGACATCATTATTACAACCAGGGGTTTTGATATAGCTGCGTGAGCCAGTCATCAGCCAGTATATATATATGTACAATTGCCAAGTGCAATTGGATGCAAGTAGAATGTGGCAACAAATAACCAGATACTAAGGAACATAAAAAAGGGAATAAGGGAGAGCTATATTAGTGAAATGAGGTGACTGGCCAGTCGAAGGAGATGTGTTTTTGAAGTATGCGTAAAAATGTTGGGACTAGGAATTAACTGAATTTTCTGGGGTAGAGCATTCCATAAATCTTGCACAGCATGAAAGATGTCTTGGAAACGGAAGTGGGAGGTTTGGAATATGGAGGATGTTAGTCTTATATGAGTTGCAGAAAAGAGAACACGGGTAGGTGTGATAGAGATGAGGGAGGAGATGCATGCTATTGATAATTATTTATAATATTACTTTTATGTTATTTTTAAATCAGCACATAATACATTTCCATAGAAAAAAAAATATTTCAATTCAGGTTCAAATTGAAATCTCTTAAAATAGGTCTTTGAGTACTTTCGCTGTGTGAAAACATCTTTCCATGGGATCTGCTTTGGTAGCCAGCCTAACCCTTTTTCTGTTATTTATTGCCTAATAATGATAAATAGGGAGGGATAGAGACAGGGGTATGATATAAAAGCATCAATACCATTTAGGTTTTGGCCACATTGTCATACAATTCGCCTGCAGCCCCAACACCATAAAAGTGTAACATCTTTTCTTTTTTCTTTTTATCTGCTATTAAAATTGTGTTGCTAAGACTAGGGCTACAATAGCTCAGGTTGATAGACTCGGAATTAGGCTGGGATTTGTGGGCAAAGCACGAATACTAAAATGTGTCTGAGTGAGGCCCAAATCTAGAGTTAGCTCTGTGAGATCAGCAGTTTCTCAAATAGTCATATCCCTTAATTTAGCACAAAAATTAATTTGGTAATCAAGATATTGCCCCTGATTAATTTATTTTGCCCCTTTTGAAATTAAAAATTATTTTTGTTGTACATGTATTCTAGTTTTTCTCTCTTTAATTTGGGGTTTTCTTGACAGTTTTATCAACAGTTAGATATTTTTGGCTATTTCATAATTTGCGACATTTCATAATATTGCAGTTGTTTTGTGTAATGGTACTCCAGTACCAAGGATTTTGTAGTGGAGTATAAAATCAGTATACATTTTTCTTCTGAGCATCTGAAGACTGAAGACTACCAAACCAACTTTGAAAACATATGGTAGATAAATGTAAGGTCATACACTTGGGCAGGAAAAATAAAATGTATAATTATGTACTAAATGGTAAAAGATTAGGTAAAACTGTCACTGAAAAAGACTTGGGTATATTGGTGGACAGCAAACTCAACTTTAATGACCAGTGTTAAGCAGATTCTGCAAAAGCTAATAAAATAACAGGATGTATTAATCCCTTCATTACATATGACATACAGTTACTTCATCGGTGGTGTTTCTGACTTTGATGAGACTTACACCCCGAGCCGCCATCTCTTCCGGCAGATGATAGTTGAATTATTGAGTGATCTTCTGCCTCAAATATGCACGGGTGTATCACAGCTGAAGATCACCATTCTTGTCAAAATTAGGGATAGACAAACTGCTCTGTTTTCCCCAGGGTAGTGACTGGGGTTGCTCTGTTAATGCAAGTAAACAGTTATTAAACATACTGATTATACTTACCGGGTCCGCGTTATCCCTTTCAGCTGTGCTGCGGTGCTATGTGACTTCCGGGCTTCCAGGGAGAATAGTCACGTGACTGGCTACAATAGCTAATCACATACACCAAGAAGATAAGGGGCGGCCCAGAAGTCACACAGCGACGCATCACACTACGAAGAGAGAACACCTAGCCAGTAAGTATATTAAGAGTATTAATTATTGGGTTACTTTAATGGAGCAACCCCGGTCATGAACCCGAATATTTCACCCATCCCTAGTCAAGATGTTTCTTCTGTGAAAGCCGCATTTAGCCAGTGTTCACAGTGCTGATGCAGTACTATGCATAGTACAAGTGATTGGATGATCACAGGTTCAATTCCCCTTAAGGAGACTGTTAAAAATGTTTTTAAAAATATGAAAAACAAATAAAAAAAATAAAAGTTCAAATCATCAACTCTTTGGCTCCATAAGAATAAAGAAATTGAAAAAAAAAAAATTGTAAATCTTAGTTTGTAAAAGTCTGATCTATTAAAATATAAAAGGAATTAATTCAATCGATAAATGGTGTAATGAGAAAAATAATCGAAATCCCAGAATTAATTTTTTGGGGGGTTGGCGTAACATTACAATAAAATGTAGTAAGAAGTAATAAAAACCTTGTATCTACCCCAAGTTAGTATCAGGAAAAATTTCAGCTTAGTGCTCAAAACAACAAGCTCTCACATAGCCCCATATCCTGAAAATTGAAAGCATTACAGGCATTTTAGAATTATTTTTTCCAGCTCTAAAATAAAACTGCATGTTTGGTATCTGTGCAATCATTCTGACCAGGAGAATCATACTGCCCAGTCAGTTTTTACAGTATGGTGAATATGGAATCAATGGTGCTCTATAAATGAATAATAATAATATAATAAGTAAAAATCTCAAAAAACAATTCCAGAATTCCACTTTTTTAAAATGTTAACGCACTTGGAATTTTTTTCTTGCTTTCCAGGGCATCACATGGCAAAATAAATGGTGTCATTCAAAAGTTCAACTTGTCCAAAAAAACAAACAAAAAAGAGCCCAGTCATGAAGGGGTTAAAAGAGGCATAGATGCTCATGAGGAGAACATAATTTTACCTCTATACAAGTCACTAGTGCGACCACACTTAGAATACTGTGTACAATTCTGGTCTCCGGTGTATAAGAAAGACATAGCTGAACTAGAGCGGGTCCAGAGAAGAGCGACAAAAGTCATTAGAGGACTAATGGGTCTGCAATACCAAGACAGGTTATTAAACTTGGGGTTATTTAGCTTGGAAAAACGAAGGCTTAGGGGTGATCTTATAATAATGTATAAATATATGAGGGGACAGTACAGAGACCTTTCTAATGATCTCTTTACTCTTAGGCCTGAGATGGGGACAAGGGGACATCCACAACGTCTGGAGGAAAGAAGGTTTAATCATAATCACAGACGCGGATTCTTTACTGTAAGAGCAGTGAGACTATGGAACTCTCTGCCACATGATGTTGTAATGGTTGAAATCAACAGAAGAATGGATGCTTTTCTTGAAAAATATAATATTACAGGTTATGGGCAGCGAATTCTGTGATTGCTGTTGATCAAAGGGAACTAGTCTGATTGTCGTATGTGTAGTCGGGAAGGAATTATTTTTCCTGATATGAAATTTAGTGTTGACCCAATGGGGTTTTGCCCTCCCTATAGATCAACATAGTCTATTGGTTGAATTTGATAGACTTATGTCTACCTTCAGGCTTCAAAACAATGAGACTATGAAAGCGTTCAACTAAATTTCACTCTAAAAAGAAGCAAAAAAGCAGAACAGCAAAACGTTTTTGTTTTACCATTTTTTTGCACCAAATTCATCAAACATTATGCACCATTTTAATGATTTTGGCAAAACGTTTGCACCAAAAAAAGAAAAACAAAAATTACTTTATGAATAGGAGGCCAATATTTCTTTCATATTTTGTCTTTTTACTATTGAAGCTACTGGTACATAATTGGTTGATTAGGTGTTGTGGTAATCAGCTTCTGTATAGCTGAGTAAAGTGTCATGATTTTTTATGCATCATTAAGTATATTTCCAAAATTTGTAATTTTAGCAAACATATTTCACCATTTCAAAAAGAAAACATGAGACAGTAAAAAGACTTAAAATGCAATTGATCAACAAGGGCCAATGAGTCTTTCACATTCTGTTTTGGCTATGTTTTTATGCTACCTTCACATCATGATTTTGTGGCTGTCCGTGGGGATCCGTGTTTTGGCAGGATCCCTGCAATCGGATGGCAAATAGCCATCCGTATCCGTGTTATGCAGGATCAGTGTGGATCCTGTGGTCCTTGTCTCTCCCTGCATCTTCCTGTTCTCCCTGTCTCTCCCTCCTCTATCTCCTCTCCCCCGCTCGTTTATCCTGTTCCCTATCCTATTCCCTATCATGTCCCCTATCCTATTCCCTATTCTGTCCCCTGTCCTGTCCCCTCCGGTATGTTAAAAATAATAAAAGTCCTCCCAGAGGATACTTTACCTTTCCGGCAGCTCCGGGAATGTGACAGGGTTCATCTGGCTGCAAGGACCTCTCGTGATGTCACAGAGCCGATCAGGTGACTTGATATCATGAGAGGTCCTGTACCCGGCAGGTGGAGACTGTCACATCATCCTTGGAGGTGCCAGAAAGGTGATGTATCCTCTGGGAGGACTTTTATTATTTTTAACATACCGGAGGGGAGAGGATAAGGGGAGGACAGGAGGGAGATGATAGAGGACAGGGGAAGCAGAGATTGAGGAGGGAGAAACAGGGACAGACAGGGACAGGCAGGGTTATGTACTGAGCACTGCCTCTGGGCATGCTCAGTACATAAACACGGAGGCGACATCGGATCCGATGTCCATAGGCTACCATTGTGTAGACCTACGGACCATCACGGATCCGACATGGATCCGTGGTGTCCGACTTTAGTCATGGACACCAAAATCGCAGCAGGCTGCAATTTTGGCTCCGTGACTAAATCAGAAGGCTACGGATTGTGCTTAAATCGGATGGCAAAAAGGACACATCCGAGCATATCCGAGCCCCATCGGAATACATGGGAGGTAAAATTGCATCCGAATGTATCCAATTTGACATGAATACACTTGGATGCCAAAAATCGTGATATGAAGGCAGCCTTACTTGTTGGTTCCTACAAGATTGATTGATTGATTGATTGGATGATGTAGTAATGGAAACTTGCACAATCTCATCAATGCTTCTGTTTCTTTAGGAACCATGATGGAAATTTTGCTTCAGCTGTGAGGCATTTGAGGGATCTGATATTATTGTGTTACAATCATGTTTCTAAACTGACCATGCTTCTATGAGAGCAGAAATAAGTTCAAAGAAATAAATCTTACATTCTGTATTGATTCAGTTTGTACAAAACTGTAAAAAGGTTTAGATGACTCAATTCTCTCATATTTATCCTCAAGACCAAAGGGGAATGGAAACCCATATGTTTCTGGTCCTATTGTCTATAACACTACAGGAAAATATATCTAGCGTGAACCTAGATCACAATTTATTCAGGAGATAGGTTGGGTATTTGACCTTTGCTCATTGCGGGTGTCCATCTCTGAGCAAATGCACTAACATGACATATCTACAAGCAGCATACAATTTCATTTACAATAAGCTGAGAAAACAATCCTCAATTTGTGAGATAATACAGAACAGATAAATTGACACTGAAACAGTCTAAGTCGAATCTGTGGAGTCATTGGATCCATAAAATAAGATGAGAGAATGTGTTTTCAGCATTATTGCCTGGATTTCGTAATGGTACACATCAAGAGTGTTTCATGTTAAACAAATGCAGTTTCAGATTGCTTGGATTTGCAGAAATATTATTTTAGAAAATGTTCTATGTAAAAAAAAAAAAGCTTTTTGAAAGTATCTACTGATTTAATGTAGTTTCTGTCTCAAAGAGTTTATACCAAGAGTATCCAGAAGAATATAGTTAGTAATAATAATAATAATAGGGTCTTCTTGTCCTTGTGTGTTCTTCTCACACATGAGGTTGTCCATTTCCTCAATATTTTATTTATAATCGTATGAACATATCTATTTAAGTATCTTTAAGACTCATTAGGGAAAACGGTTTCCCCTAACCGGCATTTAATAAATATGCCAGCAAAAATAAAAGAACAGTGTTGCATGACAGTGTAAAACAGTTCATCCCCTCTGGAGCTATCAGACAGCTGAGAAGACATGCAAATGTAATACTCAGTCTTCCAAATCTTCTTCGCTCTTCAGTCTCGAATACTCCCATGTGATACTGTTCTCACTTACAGTATTTAACCCAGTGTGCACTCTATCCATGCCTCAAACTCTCCATCAGCCTTGCCTCAAGCACCAGGACTATGAGGCATAACTATACAACATAAACTGTAAGCATTGCTTCAGGATAATACAAGATTCCTGCTTAAAATGACATCTGGCTTCATTTCATAAACCATAAATAGAGTCCACATTCAATAGCCTCAATATTATATTATATCTACCAACATAGGAAAGTGGGAAACATACTGCAGTGCTCTACTCAGCAATTTTAATTTTACAGTAAGCCAGTACCCTAACCTCACCTAGTCATGGCAACCACAGTTGTAGTCTCACACACAGTATGATGTTCCCACTACACATAAGATGGCACATATAGAGAAACCTCATACAGTATGATACCCCCCAGTAGATTCCTCACCACACACAATATGATGCCCTTACAGTACATTCCACCACACAATATAATGCCCCCACTGTACATTCCAAATATAATCATGCCCTCATAGCCCATAACCCCCCACACAGTATGATGCCCAAATAGCCAGAACCTACTGTACATTATGAAGTCAACACAGACATCCACACAAAGTATTATGCCCCAACAGTCCACCCACCACACCAACATGTATGGTTTATCTAAGGCCACCCACACACAGTATGTTGCCCCTGACATCATCACCTCCACACAGTAAAATGCTTGAAGTGTCAACCTCACAGTATAATGTCCCTTCATAATGTATTCCTCCCACAAAGTATTATGCTCGCAAAGCCTCCATGTATTAAAACTCCACAGCCCTTCACAGAGTATAACACCATCACAGCATAACCACACAGTATCATGTCATTCACATAGTATGACCCCCAATATACCACCTTATTCTGCTGTCTAAAGCCCCTGTCACACATAACGTGATCGTTAGCAAGATCGTTGTTAAGTCCCAGATTTTGTGATGTAACAGTGATCTCGCTAATGATCTTGTTATGTGTGACACTTGCTGTGAGATCGCTGATCGTTACAAAGTGCTCTGGGTCATTTTTAGGTCATTGGTTTCCCGCTGGGAACGCTGCATCGCTGTGTTTGAAAGGGACAACAACTAACGATCTCATTACTATACCCGAGAGTGACAATTCCCAATGACCTCCTATCATTTCGGATCGTTGCTGAGTCGCTGGTGAGATCTGACAGTTTGACATCTCACCAGCGATCCCAATGTGACGCAACATCGATCCCTAAGGATCGTTATCGTTGTCGGGATCGCTGTTAGGTCGTTGTGTGTGACGGGAGCTTAACCTGTCTTTCTTATCTAATATGGGAGATACCAAGGGTGCTGAGATAATAAAAGCCTGCTGAAGTTGCTGTCCAGCCTGCCTTTCTGATTTAATACTGGAAATACCATGAGTACTGAAATAACAAAAGGCTGCTCACATTGCTGTCCATTGTCTTTCTTATGTAATACTAGAGATACCAGGGGTGCTGATGTACAGTGGGGAAAATAAGAATTTGATTCACTGCCGATTTTGCAAGTTTCCCTTCCTACAAACAATGGATAGGTCTGAAATTTTTATCATAGGTACACTTCAACTGTGAGGATCAAAATCTAAAAATAAAATCCAAAAAAAGACATTGTATGATTTTTGCCTAATTATTTATAATTTTATTGAATGAAATAAGTATTTGATACAATAGAAAAACTAAAAGGTATTATTTGGTATAGAAATGTTTGCATGCAGTTACACAGGTCAGACATTTCCTGTAGCTCTTGACCTAGTTTGCACACTCTACATCAGAGATTTTGACCCACTTCTCCATACAGAACTTCTCCAGATCTTTCAGGTTTCGGGGCTGTCACTCGGCAACATTGAGTTTTAGCTCCCTCCAAAGATTTTCTATTGGGTTTAAATCTGGTGAGTGCCTAACCCCGTCCAGGACCTTGAAACTCTTCTTTCACAGCCACTGCTTCTCTGCCCTGGATCTGTGTTTCAGGTAATTGTCATGCTAGAAGACCCAGCCATGACCCATCTTCAATGCTCCAACTGAGTAAAAGAGGTTGTTGGTCAAAATCTCGCAAAACATGACCCCATCCATCATTCCTTCAATACGGTGTAGTCGACCTATAACCTTTGCAGAAAGTTGATACAAAAAAAAAAGTTTTATTTTTGGTCTCATCTGACCACATAAACTTCTCTCACGTCTCCTCAGGATCATCCAGATGGTCATTGGTGAACTTCAAACAGACCTGGGTATGTACTGGAGTGAGCATGGGGAACTTTCTTGCCCTGCAGGATTTTACACCATGAAAGTGTAGTGTGTTGCTAACGGTAATCTTTGAGACAGTGGTGCCAGCTCTCTTCAGGTCATTGACTAGGTCCTCCTGTGTAGTTCTGGTTGAATCCTGACCTTTCTCAGAACCATCCTTATCCTACAAGGTGAGATCTTGCATGAAGCCCCAAACCAAGAAAGATTGACAGTCATCTTGTGTTTCTTCCATTTTCTAATAATTGTGCCAACAGTTGTTGCCTTCTCACCAAGCTATTTGCATATTGTCCTGCAGCCCATCATAGCTTTATGCAGGTCTACAATTTTGTCCCTGATGTCCTTAGACATCTCTTTGGTATTGGCCTTGGAGGAGAGGTTGAGTATGATTGCTTGAGTGTGTGGACAGGTGTCTTTTATACAGGTAACGAGTTCAAGCAGCTTAATTAATACAAGTAATGAGTGCAGAGTAGGAGAGCTTCTTAAAGAAAAACTAACAGGCTACAATTCTTGCTGGCTGGTAGGTGATCAAATATGTTTTTCATGCCATAAATTGCAATTTAATCATTTAAAAATCATATAATGTGATTTTCAAGATTTTTTTTTACATTCTGTCTATCAATTTTGAAGTATACCTTCAATAACAATTACAGACCCCTTCGATTATTTGATCTAATAATGTACTATAGATATAAAGGTTACTGAGGTAAGAAGAAGCTGCTCACATTGCTGTCCACACTGTCTTTCTGATCTAGTACTGAAAATATCAAGGGTGCTGAGGTTAGAAGATCCTGTTCACACTGATTTCTATTACGTCTTTATGAGCTAATAATGAAGATACCAGAGGAGCAGAAGTAAGACGTCGTCGCTCATACTACTGTCCACAATGTCTATCTAAATGGTGAACCTGAAGATATGCTGCTTTAACCTGAAGATAACCTATACCACATTCTGCCAAGCTATTTTCAGATTGCAGGAGTAGAATTTTGTACTACACCTAAGTGTCACCATTTAAATTAACATTCATGTTAACATGACAGGTTTTTGTCAGTGTGACAAGACAACAGCTATTTTAAAGGTTTTACTGTGATTATCTCCTTAGGTAAAATAAGTGTAATTTACTAATTTAAGGCATTTAGCATCACTGGCTGCGCAGGCACACATTGCTTTTTCCTAATGTGGGCATGAACATTGATGTCCTTTGCTCAGCCCGCAGTAAGGCAGAGCAAAATGTACCTGCGTGGCCGGGAACGCTACTGTGCAGTTGCAAGACTTTGTTCAGTCTGTTTGTTCATCAATCAGAGCCGGAGGGCGACATTTATGCGCAAAGAGGAGAAATAGACTCAGGTTCTCTTTAACCCTTGTTTTTAGGTGTTGCCCTAATGGTAGCTCTGCTAAAGTGATACAGATGATTATGTATTAGTATACAGAAATATGCTGAGACATTATTTATTCAAAAATATTAAAATATGAGAGTCCTCAGTGGTTGATACCTTCTAATGGCTAACTGAAAGATGGTAACAAATAGCAAGCTTTCGAGACTCTAAGGGTACCGTCACACCTGGCGACGTTGCCGGAGATATCAGCGGCAACGCACGGGAGCGCGCACGTTTTTGGCGCCCCGCCAGCGTCGCTGTCACAAGTTTACATGTGGCGACACCTCCAGCGACGCATCGGCGATCTTACAGGCGCCATCGCTGCTGGGGTGTCCAAAAACCCCAGCGGCGATTCTGTAACATGGGAGCCTATGGCTCCTATCGCCTGTGAGATCGCCATCCCCCATGGGGCGCCAGTCATCTAGTGGTGCAGAGGTATTGTACTGTGCGGTCCATTTGGTCAGGCAGCAGAACAGGTGGGTAGCTTTCAGACATTCTGCATCATATGTATCAGTGTGAATGGTGTCCTATGCAAGCCCATTATGTGCATGGCAAGTTGCCTCCCACACCTTGTTGTAGGTTGAGGTGTTTTATTAGCCTGCACCTGGGCTTGCTTTACATAGTGGGGTCTGACTGCATCCTGCAAATGCAGTGCTGGTTTTTGTTTTTGGCATCAATGGTAAGATGTCGCCGGAGATATCAGCGGCGACGCACGGGAGCGCGCACGTTTTTGGCGCCCCGCCAGCGTTGCATGTTTACATGCGCCGACACCTCTGGTGATGCACCGGCGATCTTACAGGCGCCATCGACACTGGGGTGTCCAAAAACCCCAGCGGCGATTCTGTAACATGGGAGCCTATGGCTCCTATCGTCTGTGAGACGATGTGTACACATCGCCCTAGAGTGCTCGCCTGGTTTCAGAGCACTGCTGAGAACCCAGGCGACCACTCAAATGTGTCGCCCTCGCCTATTTACATTAGGCACTACATTACACCAGCGATGTCGGCGGCGATAGGCCACGCCCCTGTGTCGCCTATAAAATCGTCGCCGAAATCTCCAGGTGTGACGGTACCCTCAGGCTTCTTCATCAGGCTAATATTGACACACACATTTATACACAACTGGATGATACGATATTCGCAGTGCATAAGGCCGACTTCACACTGGTAATTTGTACATCCATGTGGTTCCTTGAATGTCAAGGACCACAAGAACAAGCACTGATCTATGTCAACAGATGCCAGCTGATGTCCATGGTTGGCCTATGGAGACGGATTTGTCATCAGTTAGCAGAGATAGGGGTGGAAGGAGCTGTACCTTGCTTCTGAGCATGCTCAGTACAGCAAATCGGATCCATTTTACAGATCCGTTTTTTTTCACGGATCCGTATGGATCCGTCTCCATAGACCCCTATGTTATTTGACATGGGCATCTACAGATCCGTGTCTGTCCGTTTTTTTCAAGGCAGCCCAAAATCGCAACAGTCTTCGATTCTGGGTGCATGAAATAAACTGACACAAACAAATCCGTGACAAAATTAAGGCTGCCTTCACACTCCGTGGTTTGGGATCCATGTCTATCCATTTTAAAACTGACAACCACGGATCTGTTTTGGCCTCTCATGTATCCCTATGGGTACAGATTGGTCCTATATAGCCATCTGTGTGTTACTTTTGTCACAGATCCATTTGTGTCAGTTTTTTTTCATGCACCCAGAATTAGAGACTGTTGCGATTTTGGACTGCCTTGAAAAAAAGCGGACACAAACAGAAAGACACGGATCCGTAGCTGTCCATGTCAAATAACATGGGGGTCTATGGAGACGGATCCGTACGGATCAGTGAAAAAAATGGATATTTAAAATGGAAAAACGGATCCGGTTTGCTGTACTGAGCATGCTCAGAAGCAAGGTACGGCTCCTCCCACCCCTCTCTCAGTTGATGATGGATCCGTTAAAAAATGATCCATGGACATCAGTTGACATCTGTAGGCACAGATACGTGCCTGTTCGTGTGGTCCTTGAAATTCAAGGATCCACATGGATGTACAAATTACACAGTGTGAAGGCAGCCTTAAAGCCCAGTAAAGGCAACGTCACACATAGTAACATAGTAACATAGTAACATAGTTTTTTAAGGTTGAAGGAAGACTTTAAGTCCATCTAGTTCAACCCATAGCCTAACATGTTGATCCAGAGGAAGGCAAAAAAAAACCCCATGTGGCAACACTAATCTCCACATTGGGGGAAAAAATTCCTTCCTGACTCCAGATACGGCAATCAGACTAATTCCCTGGATCAACGCCCTATCAAAGAATCTAGTATGTATAACTGGTAATATTATAGTTTTCAAGAAAGGCATCCAGGCCCCTCTTAAATGTTAGTAGTGACTCACTCATTACAACATCATGTGGCAGAGAGTTCCATAGTCTCACTGCTCTTACAGTAAAGAATCCGCGTCTGTGATTATGATTAAACCTTCTTCCCTCCAGACGTAGAGGATGCCCCCTTGTCCCAGTCTCAGGCCTAAGAGTAAAGAGATCATTAGAAAGGTCTCTGTACTGCCCCCTCATATATTTGTACATTATTATAAGATCACCCCTAAGCCTTCGTTTTTCCAAGCTAAATAACCCCAAGTTTAATAACCTGTCTTGGTATTGCAGACCCCTTAGTCCTCTAATAACTTTTGTCGCTCTTCTCTGGACCCGCTCTAGTTCAGCTATGTCTTTCTTATACACCGGAGACCAGAATTGTACACAGTATTCTAAGTGTGGTCGCACTAGTGACTTGTATAGAGGTAAAATTATGTTCTCCTCATGAGCATCTATGCCTCTTTTAATACATCCCATTATTTTATTTGCCTTTGCAGCAGCTGCCTGACACTGGCCACTAAATGTGAGTTTGTCATCTACCCATACACCCAGGTCTTTTCAGTGATAGTTTTGCCCAGTGTTTTATAATGAAGCACATAATTATACCCTTTGTTTCCTCTGCCCAAGTGCATGACTTTACATTTATCCATTAAGCGCAATTTGCCCATTTACAGGCCCAAGCTTCTAGTTTCCATAAATCCAGCCCTGTAATATGAATTGTCCTTCTCTGTATTGATTACCCTGCAGAGTTTAGTGTTCATCGCAAATCATTGAGAATTCAACTCTGTATGTCCCCCTCACATAGTTCATTAATAAAATATTAATTAGAAGCGGCGGCGGCAAGCACGACCCCTGTGGTACCACCATGTAAACGTGACCCTTCTGAGGTGTTTCATTAATAACACACCTTTGTTACACAACTAAGTCCAGTGCTAACCACTTACACAATTTTCCTACCCACCATTGCCCTTAATTATATGTATCAACCTTTTGTGTGCCAACCGTATCTAAACATTTTGAAAAGCCATATAAACAGACCTACCTGCATTTCCTTGGTCCAGTCCAGAATCTTCTTCTTCAAGAATCTTTTTAGTTAGTTTGACATGGATACGGGTCCCATGACACCATGTTGATTAATGGGTCATTGAGGTTTTTTTTGTTCAGATACCCAAAATGCATCTCTTAGAAAACCTCAAGGATTTTACCACAATTAAGGTTAGCCTTACTGCTTATTTCCAAGTTCAGTTTTTCCTTTTAAATATTGGCACCACATTTGCTAACCCAGTTCCTGTGGTACAGATCCTATATATGGCATCTTTAATATTAAACAATAATGTCTATTCTATGACAGAATTAATTTCGCAGACTCTTGGGGTGTATCCCACTGGCCGGGATTTGTCCATTTAATAGGTGATCTATGAGACGGATGCCGTACTCACTTGGTTAAAGATAGATGACTTTAAATTAAAAGATTTTTGTTATACATGCTCATAATTGCTCGGTCCTCGGACTTTTCGTTGTGTAATCTGTTGAAAAAAAGTCATTTAGCATATTTGCTGTTTTTCCTCATCCTCAATCCACTGATCCACACATTCTAACCCAGACGCACAGCTTCAATCTCCATCACGATATCGCCTGAAAAGTCACGTGATCGAGATCGCTAGAACAATTTATTGATATCGTTTGTGCGGTGTCACAAGCATAGATCTCTTAACGATGTGAAATATGGCAAGCGCGCCAGCGATCGTGTCGCACTACTCAGCGATCGACACCATCTAGCGTCAGGAATAGGCGAAGTCAAAGAATGAGATCGTTTGAGAGGTGTCACACAGCACGATGCAGCAGGTTGAGTGCAGGTAATTGAACAATGAACGACGGATTTGAGGTCAGGATCACAAATCTTCAACCAAACAATCAAGCGATTTTTCACTGAAAGATCGCCCGGTTACACGCAATGACCACAAACGATATCGCTCAAGCGATCAAAATTCCGAATCGCTTAAGTGATATCGTTCACTATATTGAAGCGCGTGATGTGGCCTTTACACACACAGATAATTGTGCACAATTTGTTCGCAGATCTCTGGTTGCATGAAATCATGGACACATTGTTCCATTTTGTGGCCGTGTACAAATGTAACAATGAATTTCACTGCAACCAGAGATCTGTGAACAATCTCTGCACAATTATCTGTGTGTGTAACTGGGCCTTAACACACATGATGGCCATATAGGAACAATCCATGCCCATAGGGATACATGGGAGGCCAAAACATTTTAAAACAAATAGACAAGGATCCCGAATCACGCAGTGTGAAGGCAGCCTAATGGGACTAGTTGCATACATAAATATTTAGTGACACGCAGTTTGTTACATTAACATACAATTTCACTGATGTTCTTACATTAGAGGCGCACTATTCCTGTTACCTAAATTTGAGTATTCTTCTGAGTAAAATGTATTCAGAAGCAACTAAAATAGTTATATGTGTACATAAATCATCCTGCCTATACTAGACCTAATTATGGCTGTCGAGGTAAGCTAGGTAACATAATCAAGGCTGACTAGGTCCGATTACCCATGAGCGCACAGGTTAAGGGGTAATTGGAGGTGCTACATTGCAAACGTTAAAGGAACATTTCTTGCATTTTACCGCATTCGATTCCGCTATGCGTTAACCAATCCGGCATACACATTTCTGTTACAAAAAATGTTTTGAAAACCGCAAACTGCGTAACGCGGATTTTGGCTGTTTGTAATCCTAGCCATCGTAACTTGCATAGTTGGATCCAGGTTTTGCCTGGGAGTCTAAGCATAACTAGCGTTTAAAGATTAACATTGATATAAAGTTACTTTTGAGGTCTGTAGGGGGCTTAAGGACCCACCTACGGAGTGTCACCTGCGCCAGCGCCACTTCATGTGGGTCTAATGACTTACCCCCGCACGGCACGGCCGCTTCGACCTGGCAAGTGTCCAAATACGCCCTTGATCCCCCGGAATCGTTCACGTTATCCTGGTATGCCTGCACCTCTAGTATATCTTATCATTGTATGGTCGGTGGGAGAACATGAATGAATACAGTCCTGGTTAAGTACATATTAACTGTATCTTCAGGCTGCCAGATTTAGTGATTTAATCATGGGTCCGTGCTAGTTGCGCTACGCATCGCCCCCTACTTTCTCATGCGCCTGCTCGCACCGCTCTGGCCTCAGCATTGTATACTCTGACGCTCATGAAAATCGTGTTGTTGCGAACGTTCCAAACAATCCATGGTTGGCATCCGCCCCATTCATGAACGTCCAGGCGTCACATCAATGGCTGTGTGCATCAGAATCGGCTACGTCATAGAAATGAGTTTGCGAGGCTGCGTTGAAAGCTTTGATCCCCATCCATGGATTTTCACATATTGAGCAGGATACACGAAATACGTACTGTTTACATGACTTTAATATATGTTCGCCCCACATCACCAGGAATACGTATGACCAAAGGGTGTTGCAATGTACCATCCTTATAGTAATTGGGTTCGAAACTTTAGTGTTGTAGAACTGCCACGGGTCGAGATCCCGTTTGCCAGCGCGGATTTTTTGAACTTAGACTTAGCCACCGACATGGTTTCGAGCCGTTCTGTAGGGGCACTAAGCCCACCCTACGACCTGTAACAGTACTTAGTAATCAATCTAACTATTACAGGTTTGCGATCACCGGCAATAGCGGTAACCGCTAACCTCATGGGTTCTAGTTAACCGGATGCTAGGATTACACATCCTGAGCCATCCGGTTACCGCAGTGCGTCCCAAAACGCTGCGAAAACTGCTGCCTGCATGATTTAAAACGCAGGCAGCAGTGCCGGATCCGGCCACCGGATGGCTTGTGAAGCCATCCGGTGTTTTGCATAAGCTTCTATCAGGAGCGTTTCCTGGTCCGGTTTGGAGCTTTTTGAAAGCTCCAAACCGGATCAGGATTTAAAAAAAAAAAACGCGGATGTGACCCTAGCCTAACGCTGCTAGCAGCGTTTCCCTGTCCGCTTGGCTTAAGTGGACACTAGTCA
This sequence comes from Allobates femoralis, assembly GCA_033576535.1. Lineage (NCBI taxonomy): Eukaryota > Metazoa > Chordata > Amphibia > Anura > Aromobatidae > Allobates > Allobates femoralis. The sequence continues at coordinate 341,469,823 of JARQOC010000004.1, read as the reverse complement.
GCCTTGTGTGTGACCCGGTTACCACGATCACCATCAGGTAACCAGGGGCTGCGTCTGCAGAAAGCGGCGGTGCTCACGCATCTGCGCTTCACTGGAAAATGCTAAGTATTTAGTGGTGACCCGCTAAATACTAGCAGAACAGATGTGTGAACATGGCCATAGTTATATAGTGTAAGAATACTCATAAACAGCTGCGAATAGCTCAGACCCCTAAAATCCTGCTGTGACTAAGGCTAGGGTAACATTAGCATCAGGCCTTAGAACCGTTAGAGTCTGGAAGCCTGAGCGCATAGCGTTAAGGCTAGGGTCACATTTGGGAGGGTGCATACTTTGCAAGGATGCGTTAAAGGAAGCAGTTTTTTCCATTGCCATTTTTATGACATTTGTTCCCCTTTTTAGCGTTAACATTTCCCATAGACTCCCATGTTAAAAAACGCATGCGTTTTTGCAAACACCGCTAAAAACGCTGCTTACTACGTTTTTTGGTGCTTTTGCAAAAACACCTAGCATCAAACGTGTTGCATTTTGACCATTTGTTTTTTGCATGGGAGTCTGTGGAAGCATTAATGCTAGCGTTTTTCAAAATTTTCAACATGAATAATACATTAGCTTTTAGCGCTTCCATGGCTCTAATGTGACCCTAGCCTAACGGAGTGTCACGCTGCGCTCAGGCTGCCTATTCATTGCTAATGCTTACCCCTCGCACAGCGCAGCTGGCCGCTTCACTGACAAGGGCCAAATATGCGCTTTTGATCAACGCACGGGAGATGCGGTCTGCAGCGTTTTCCTGTGTGCTGATCAAAAGCGCATATCCGGCCCTTGTCATTGAAGTGGCTGGCTGCGCTGTGCCGGAGGTAAGCATTAGCAATGAATAGGCAGCCTGAGCACAGCGTGACACTCCGTTAACGCTATGCATTCAGGCTGCCAGATTCTAAGTTTTTAACATGTCCGTCAGCCTAAGGCCTAACGCTAATGCGACCCTAGCCTAAGGCTAGGTTCACATCATGACTAGCTCTGCGTTCAGCAATCCGCTTGGAGGCCTGCGCTTGTCATCATCATTAACGCAATGAAACATCAGTGTTTGATTGCGTTAACGTTGCCATAACAATCCATGGGTGAGCAGATCCAAAGCGCATTCAAACGCAGGCACATTCAAACGTGTTTAGCTGTGTGCTTGCAAATACGCATACGTTCAAGCACAAGCACTTTTGTGCCTGCGTTTGAATGAGCTTTGGATCCGCTCATCCATGCATTTCTATGGCAACGTTAACACAATCAAACGCTGATGTTTCATTGTGTTAATGATGATGTTGCGCAGACCTCTTAGCGGATTGCCGAACGCAGAGCCAATCGTGATGTGGACCTAGCCTAAGGGTTGTTGGGTCAAATTTAGTACCAGTCCTATGTGAATTGTTAGGTTTTCAGCAAACTTTATATTTCATTAGATACAGGCCAGGGTCACATCTCCGTTTTGACCCTAGCCTGCCGGATTCCGGTTTTAACTTAGAACTTTTTCTAGCACCGCATAGCGTTTGCAGACAGCGTTTCCTGTGCGGCACTGTAAAGCGCACTCCGAGCCGCTGCCTGTGTGACAGGTTGTTAAGGTACACATCGGGTAACTAAGGGCAGCGTTTTCCAGCACCGCATAGCGGTAACGCTATGCGGTGCTGGAAAAAGTTCTAAGTTAAAACCGGAATCCGGCAGGCTAGGGTCAAAACGGAGACCCTGGCCACAATCTATTTTCTCAGTTAAACTCATATTAACCTCAGCTTGCACCAGGATAAAACACTGTGTAATGGGATGTAAGCTAAGTTGGCATGTTGACTATTTACATGCATTACGTACACTGTCCAAAATCTGATAAGGAACTACTTAATTAAATCTTTCAGTCAAGCTTTATTTACTTACACTGCTGCCAGCGTGTGTCATGTTTGGAGATTTCACAATGTTTCCTGTATTATAAATGTTCCTCCCAGGCATGTTGTCCTCATACACTAAGAATTATTAAACATTATTAAAAAAGAAGCACACAAGACTCAATGGAGCTATTCATGTAATCCAGAAATGCAGATACTTAAGAAGAAGCTCACATGTATCAATAAGCTAATACCTGTGTCCTGAGTGCAGTGTCCTTGCTCCTGTGGGGAAGCCAGTGATCTCCGCAGGAGAACGCAGCCACCCATGCCCATGGCCAATGTTCTAGGCGTTGCGGCTGACACTGACCTGCTAAGATTGCAGCTGACTCCACAGCAATAAACTGACATGCTGCAGCTCTGGAAGCTTCCCCGCATCTCAGTTAACACTACAGAGACAACAATCACAGTGGGCATGAGATTTCTCTAAATCCCATCAACGGCGCTCATACTGTACAAAGCAGCAGTTTGGACGAGGCGATAACATGTTGCGTCTAAACCGTTGCAAACACTGATAGTGGGCATGAGGCCTAACAATTATTTTGAGAGATAAGAAGTTTTCCTCCAACAAGGCAAAATTTTATCATAATAATATCGATTAACTACTTATGTCCCATAAAAATTAGAAAAGTATTACAATATCGTATTATAAGATAAATGCAAAGAGTTATACTAAAATTTAAAACAGAATTACACCACGTGCACATTATGGGTGCTTGGTGAGGTTTTTACCTTAGTTTTGCCCAGGATTGGATGATAAATACAGATGTGGTGACGTGTTTCTATACTCCCTCTGATTGTTCCACTCCTGGGTTTGACTTACAAATACTGAGGTAAAAAAAAGCTCACCAAATACTCAACGTGTGCACATGGTCTTACAGTTCGTGCAAAGTTGGTTGGATATATAGAAATCTCCCACCCACTGTGCTTTTCTTACCCAAAGTAACCTGACCTGTGGTGTGTGTTTGAAACCTGCAACAAGTCAATTTGTCTTCTGGATATGCTTTTATTTGCTGATTTTCCCTATAGAACTGCATTAGATGTGGAAATTTTGCAGTTAAAATACATCTGTAACCCGCGCATATGTATATCAATAAAGTTTTGTCAAAGCCAAATACCAAGAAGTGTTGAAAACAAATCAGCTTTATTTAAAGCATAACACACCAAAAGGACACAAATCATGCAATGTCAAAAAATGTACCAAAAAACGCAAAGAAACAACATTAGTCTAAGGCTACGTTCCAATTATGAGGTGTTTCGTGAGTTTTTAATGTTGCAGGATTTTTGCAGCACTTCTGCATCTATTATGTATGGTAAGTTACCGCAGGTTACCTGTGTCTTTGCATGCATTTTTTAGAGTGTTTTTTGTCTCTTGTATGTTATGTTTTAAATAAAGCTTGTTTGTTTATGATACTGCTTGGTATATGGCTTTGAAACCATTTGTCGATATTTTCTGCATCTGATGCACTTCTATAGGTAAAATCTGCACATAACACTCAGTGTATCTGAAAAAGCCAGCAAAATAATCAGTAGCTCTGTATTAGGACTCATTCACATATTAGTTTGTCTTGTACGATTGTTCATGGATATTTGATAAGATCATACATCTCCCTTTCCCCTTGAAATTCCAGGCAGGCACCCCTTTCTATTGGTGCACAAATCCAAGGGTGGCAGCCAATAACAAATATAGAAAAAATATGGGCACTCAATTCATCATCTTCTTATTCTTTCTTTCTTCTTGTCATTTTGCAGCAAATACAGTGATCAAGACATGTTTTGGCTTTATACTCAAGCCTTTCTCAATTCATGAATACATGAACTGAGAAAGGCACGAGTAGGAAGCCGAAATGTGTCTTAATCACTGTATTTGATTCTAAACGAAAAGAATAAGGAAAGAATAAGAAGATGATGAATTAAGCCCCGATGTTTTTTTCTACATTTCTCCTTGAAAAGAGACACTACAGTGTCATACTGTGGGTTCCTAGCATCAGGTACAAGGTAAGTATTTTGTATCCACTATCCCATGGGCCGCTAACACACCTTGAGTTCCACTAGACCTTATTTTAACTCCTTATTCCTCAAGCATATGTGGCGCCCCGCAACGAGTGCGTCACAAGGGAGTATTGCAGCCGCAATATTCTCTAGACAAAGCAGTGCAATGGTTAACTCAGAGATCCAACCCAACATACAACACCTAGAACAGGGGACCAATCATAGGTCCTGGTGGGTGGAGTGTTAGGGTAGTGAAGAGAACACACAATAATCTAGAACAGTAAGAGTCTGGAATCTAGAACCTAGAACACAGAACTTGGAGAGGAGCGGGGGCTCCGCACTCCGTGCGGGCCCCTGGGCCGTCACCGGTCGGGTGTCAGCACCTGAGGCCTTAACCACCGGGAATGGGCATATCTACACGGGTTCCCAAAAGACTCCCGTGCCCACAACTTACAGCCGGTTCACTGGTACCGAAGCTGGCAGCAGTTCACCTCTGCCACGCGAACCAGCCCCGTGGAGGAGCAGCTTTATAGGAGCACCCCACCACCAGCCAGTTTCCAGTCGTCTAACCAGCGGTGTACCCACCGAGGGACCCAAGGCTCCCCAAAGAATCCAGAACGTACATCATGGATAGGGCATTGAAGCAGCCTCCCCGTACCCGACCTGGTATTCCTGGGCGACGCTGGCAAGAGAAGCTAAGGAGGTAGAAAGGAGGTACACTGCGGATCTCTGAGGAGCACTATCACTGCTGAGTCCACCCGGTCTTCTACTCAACCACTGTAAGCCATGTACTGCCTGCTGGTTACAGTAAAGAACCGTTGCAGAGACTAACTGTGTCCGTGTCTCCTTATGAACTGTCCGTCATGAACTAAAGGTAACCGCAGCTGCCGCACAACATCTTGAGCAGCTCCAGCCCCCGGGGATCACCGCTCAGCCTGTGGGGAGCGTAACATCTTGCTGCTGTCCATCACCCCGGGAGGTTCCGCAGCGTCGGTAGCCCTTACCGAATCTACTCATAGGTGGCGTCACGAAGAAAACAAATTAAACCCCCTTTAATCTGTTCCCGTAAGACGTCCTCATTTTTGATCTGCACGACACCGGGCCCCACTACCGGCAGGCGCGGTCCACCCGTGACAAGGAAGGAGAAGAATCGCCTGTATAAACCGGGAGTAACCCTGGCCCCTGGTGTGCGTCAGAAAATGGCGTCACGAACAGGATACGAGCAGGCCCGTTACCCAACGGGTATATTGTGCTTAAACTGGACTTTATTGTCTACAATTGGACTTTGTTCGTCCCTAAAAGAACTCTCCCGCCTTTACACCATTGGGTCAAGATGGCGCCCAAGATGGCGTTCCCGCCACAAGAAGCCGCCACGTGAAGCCCAGGAGTGAGTCAACCCCCCCCCTCACTGTGGGAGGGCTAAAGACAAAAGGCGCCAAACTCTTCGTCCGCCCTGATTGCTCGAATCAACCATGGGGGCGGACCCCAAAGACTTTTCCCACGATTGGACTACAAAAGCCCAGAGGAGATGGGAGTGTCATACATAGACACACAGACGGAATTCCTGACCAGCTCAACCAGAACGTCTTACCGGTTGATCGGGTGTGGTTTCCCTCCAAAGAAGAATGGCCAGCATGAGACTCCAAGACCTGATGCGGGAGGTCGAGGCGGAGGCCAGAGTAGCCATCAGCCAACCGGGTCCGGATCCTGCCCTTACCATAGACGGCAGTCCCGACTTCTGGCTAGAGGCTCTACAAGACCTCCGGGTGCGGTTACTAGAGACAGTGGAATGGACGATCCGTAGCTGGAGCGCGACCCTAGGCAGACGACTACACCATACGATGCAGCAGAGCCGACCGGGTGCAGCTACTCCAAGCCCAGACGACGTCACCAGCTTCTCGACCGCCTCACCCTCGCCTACCACCTGTCCTGCTCCGTCACCTGAGCCAATAGACTGTGTCATTCCGGTGGAGGCCGCAACTCGACCCGTTCCAGCGACCAACATCGCAACCGATTCCGTTCTTGAGCCGGAGCTCATAACACGCTCCATGGAAGAACTCGATCTCTACCAGGTTCCCACTGAGGAACCCGCGACATGTTTCACCACTACAGAGACAGTCGCCTGTTTTGTCCCCGTACCGGAGGCTTCCCTTGCCATTGCCGAGGCCTACCGGGTAACCGGGATTGAAACACCTTTACCTGCGGAAACAGATGAAGAGGCAGGCAGCCTGGAAGCCCTGCAGGACGTCCCTACGGAAGGATCCGCAGCACCACCGCCCCGTTGTACAACGGAACAAGCTTTAACGTCTTTCATCATCGAGCAGCCTGATGTGGTCATCGAGGAAGAGGTCGGAGAGGATGACGACGAGACCCACAGCACCGCTGAGGATTTCGACACCGGGTTCGCTTGGGGAGACAGCAAGGAACTTCCTTCCGGGCACACAGCTCGGGTACACTGGTCGGGTGCAATGCCGACACCTTCCCCTGTGCCGTTCCACCGGGTTCCGATACAGACAGCCCGCCAAGTTCAAGCTTCCCGCCAAACCACCAGCTCCGTTACTCATCTTTACACCCCGAGCCGTAACGACGGAGATGTACGCCAGAGACGACGAGAGGAGTGGCAAGCCCGAGAACGTGCCAACATGGAGGCCCGTGCCGAGGCTCGCCGCCAGCCGCCGCTGTCTGATGAACTCCGCCGTGAAGGTAGAATTTCCACCTTTAACTTACATACCGGGTGGGGGTTTGCTTGGGAGGTGGGTTTGAATGAGGAGGTGTTTGTGGGGCGCCGGGACGTTGAGTCCAACTTGCCAAGAGGACATCCCGATCGCGACCTATACCGAGGCGATATAATCACCTATGAGCGCTATGCTTGTGCAGATGGGTGGTTCGCTATCCGGGTGCGCCATCACCCTCAGAGCCAGTGACTTTAAAACTTGAACTTCATCAATGACTCTGTTACCGTTAATCACTGACCGTGTGATCTTGCGGCTACAGCCTGGACTCTAGTTAAAGTACAGCCGACCGCCCGCCGGGTCCGCACAAAGTGATTACCTGTTTCTTTGCTTATATCACCAAAGCATATCTTTACCTGTTTTTCTATTGTAATAAAAGTGTGTCATATATATGTATAAAAATGTAAAAACCTCTGTAATGTGAGTAGTTTGACGCTTGGGGACAAGCTGATTTAACCAAGGGGGAGTGTGGCGCCCCGCAACGAGTGCGTCACAAGGGAGTATTGCAGCCGCAATATTCTCTAGACAAAGCAGTGCAATGGTTAACTCAGAGATCCAACCCAACATACAACACCTAGAACAGGGGACCAATCATAGGTCCTCATGGGTGGAGTGTTAGGGTAGTGAAGAGAACACACAATAATCTAGAACAGTAAGAGTCTGGAATCTAGAACCTAGAACACAGAACTTGGAGAGGAGCGGGGGCTCCGCACTCCGTGCGGGCCCCTGGGCCGTCACCGGTCGGGTGTCAGCACCTGAGGCCTTAACCACCGGGAATGGGCATATCTACACGGGTTCCCAAAAGACTCCCGTGCCCACAACTTACAGCCGGTTCACTGGTACCGAAGCTGGCAGCAGTTCACCTCTGCCACGCGAACCAGCCCCGTGGAGGAGCAGCTTTATAGGAGCACCCCACCACCAGCCAGTTTCCAGTCGTCTAACCAGCGGTGTACCCACCGAGGGACCCAAGGCTCCCCAAAGAATCCAGAACGTACATCATGGATAGGGCATTGAAGCAGCCTCCCCGTACCCGACCTGGTATTCCTGGGCGACGCTGGCAAGAGAATCTAAGGAGGTAGAAAGGAGGTACACTGCGGATCTCTGAGGAGCACTATCACTGCTGAGTCCACCCGGTCTTCTACTCAACCACTGTAAGCCATGTACTGCCTGCTGGTTACAGTAAAGAACCGTTGCAGAGACTAACTGTGTCCGTGTCTCCTTATGAACTGTCCGTCATGAACTAAAGGTAACCGCAGCTGCCGCACAACATCTTGAGCAGCTCCAGCCCCCGGGGATCACCGCTCAGCCTGTGGGGAGCGTAACATCTTGCTGCTGTCCATCACCCCGGGAGGTTCCGCAGCGTCGGTAGCCCTTACCGAATCTACTCATAGGTGGCGTCACGAAGAAAACAAATTAAACCCCCTTTAATCTGTTCCCGTAAGACGTCCTCATTTTTGATCTGCACGACACCGGGCCCCACTACCGGCAGGCGCGGTCCACCCGTGACAAGGAAGGAGAAGAATCGCCTGTATAAACCGGGAGTAACCCTGGCCCCTGGTGTGCGTCACATAGTTGTTGTATTTTAAGAAAATACTAACATAAATAAAGTAAGGTTATATTCAGAATTCCCTACATTCAGTTTATCTGTTCAATTTGGCAGGACAAACGAAAGTATCCATTTGTATCAGTTAGGCTGGCTTCACTCCACGGTTTTTGCTAACCTATACTGTTTGTTTTTAAAAGAACAGAACAGGATCGTTGTTAGACTCCCATGTATCCCTATGGTGCCGGATTGGTCATAAATGGCCAACTATTTTTGTGAATTCAGTCTTAGATTCGTTTCTGTTCTGTTTTTTCCGGGACCCAGAATTGAAGACTTCTCTGATTTTGGGCTCTGGTGAAAAAATTGGACCAAACCAGACAAAAACTAATCCAGGGAGATCCGTTGCCTTTAACATGGGAGTCTATGGGTGCTGGATCTGGTTAAAAATCGGATCATTTCCCGGATCCGATTTTTACACAGCGCATGCTCTGAAATCCTGCCGTCCACAGTTCAGCACCAAGGACAGCAGTATTTCATGCACAGTCTGTGATTTCAGCAGACTTCAGGACCATGGACAGCGGCAGAAAACGAATCAGACAAAAAACAGGATTCCACGCCTTTTAGCATATAAAGCGCCATGGAATATAATGGCGCTATATAAATAAATAATAATAATACTAATAATAATAATAAAAAAGGCAACTGTCCCCATGGCTTCCCCATGCTGCTCTTTGGATTGATGGTATACCATAGTGAGAGAAGCTTTTTAGGTGCTTCTGTCAATAAACTTCCCTTTCATATCACATTGCAGTATATACAGTTCTGATTTTAAACACAATACATAAAGCTTTTCTATTCACAATACCATGAAAGGTCTCGTTGCTTACACAAGAACACTGGAATGATCATACCAGCATTTCATTATTCTAGCGAATAATAGGAGGAAGGTTCCCATAATTATCCCCGAAATGACAGGTTCATTAAACCTAACTGTGTGCAATCTCCTGGCCTTAATGAATACTGAGATCACCAGAAGTTACATTTATTAAAAGTGTACCCATTCAGAAGCTAATAACTGTGCAAAAATTACTCTAACCCTTATAAAATAAAATAAAAATTATGTACAATTTCGCACTATAAATTATTTTGCAAAGATGTTCTTAAAGTAACATTTCTTATCAACAAAATACAAGCATGAAATATAAACACAATGTACCGTAATTATTTCCATAAATCAGGACGTTGCATTGTACATGCTACAGTATATCGAGGGGTGACTGGCTCTAAATGTTCTTAGTTCGAGATACTTTGTCTATTTGATGACTGCTTTGAGTGTAGACGGCTACTAGAACATTTTGTATGGTTTGTTCACATGTTTGTATTTAGCTCAATCTAGCATTAACCCCTTAGTGACTGAGTCAATTTTGGGCTTTGGTCGGTTTCACACCACGGCAAGATCAGGTCCGGGGCTGTCCAGTGTGAACCGGACAGCCCCGGACCCGACTTTGAAAAAGAACCAGAGGGCAAATTTGCAGCCGGATTCAGAAGAGCGCAGCTTTCAGGAGCTGTCCCCTGCTGAAATATCAGGATCGCGGCTTGAAGGAGCTGGCCGCGGTCCTGGAAGCTCAGCAGGGGTCAGCTTCAGGTGCTAAAGTTTAGCAGCGCTCGCCGCTAATCTCCAGCACCCAGCGTTTGGCTCCTGGATCCGATTATATGTTGGATCCGGCGCGATCTGGTGCCATAGACCCCAATGCTAAGGGGCGCTAGATGGCACCAGATTGGGGAGGATCCGATTTGTGCAGATTTTTGTACCAGACACAAAAACGCTGCAAGCGGCGTTTTTGTGTCCGGGACAAAAATCGTATGCAGCCTGATGCTGCTGGACAGGGACAAAACCGCTATCCAGCCTTATCCGGAACCTTAGGGCTGCATTATGTCAAAATTGGGTCCGGGGCTCTCCGGTTGACACCAGACCTGATCTTGCCATGGTGTGAAAACAGCCTTTGTGATTAAGCCCCAATATTGAGTTCTGAAATATGTCAAGTTATGTGGTAAGAACTTTCGAATGTATCAATATATCTCACTGATTTGACAGGGTTTTTTATGATTAATTGTAGTTTATGTTAGTGGTAAATGCAGATCAATTTGTTTTGCATTTATTTAAGAAAGATTAAATGATTATTTATAAAAATATCTGAAATTAGACCAAAATGTATAAAAAATATACATTTTCTTTATTTTTACGTCCATAGTCATACAGAAAAAAAATATGAACACATAACCATTTCTGTAACATTTCTATATGTCTACTTTATATCATCATAATTTTTCAAACATCCTTTTACTTTGCTAGGATGTTAGAAGAATTAGAATTGTATCAGCAATTTTGCATTTCTAAATTTACCAACATATTTTTTACAGACCTATTCAGTTTTGTTGGGCTTATGTACTAGAAAACCTCCATAAGTTATATCATTTAAAAAATCTTTCACTTTAATTCCTTTACAACCAAGGACGTATAGGTATATCCTTTGTCGTGTCCTTCCCTTTAAAGAGAGCTCATGCACTGAGCTCGCATCATTCTCTGCACATGCCAGCTGATCTGATCATTCGACACAAGCAGCTAACATATGCGCTGGTAATCCCATAGGTCGTGCTATCAAACAATAAAAACCATAGAAGTTCAAATCACCTCCCTTTTGTCCCATTGAAAATAGAACTATAAAAAAATACACATTGTTGGTATTGCCATATTTAGAATTACCTAATCAATCAAAACATAAAAACAATTACCGTATATACTCGTGTATAAGCCGACCCGTGTATAAGCCGACCCCCCTACTTTTGCCCCCAAAACCTGGGAAAATCTATTGACTCGTGTATAAGCCGAGGGTGGACCCCAGCACAGGTATACAGGCCCCCCAGTGGTAGTATACAGCAGCCTCCCCAGTGGCATATACAGGCCCCAGTAGTATATACAGCAGCCCCAGTGGTATACAGCAGCCTTCCCAGTGGCATATACAGGCCCCAGTAGTATATACAGCAGCCCCAGTGGTATACAGGCCCCAGTAGTATATACAGCAGCCCCAGGGGTGTACAGCAGCCTCCGGGGGCATACAGCAGCCCCAGCAGTACACAGCAGCCCCAGCGGTACACAGCCACCCCCAGGGGTACACAGCCGCCCCCAGGGGTACACAGCAGCCCCCAGCGGTACACAGCCACCCCCAGGGGTACACAGCCGCCCCCAGGGGTACACAGCAGCCCCCAGGGGTACACAGCCGCCCCCAGGGGTACACAGCAGCCCCCAGGGTTACACAGCAGCCCCCAGGGGTACACAGCAGCCCCCAGGGGTACACAGCAGCCCCCAGGGGTATATAGCCGCCCCCAGGGGTATATAGCAGCCCCAGGGGTACACAGCCATCCCCAGGGGTATATAGCAGCCCCCAGGGGTACACAGCCATCCCCAGGGGTATATAGCCGCCCCCAGGGGTATATAGCTGCCCCCAGGGGTACACAGCCGCCCCCAGGGGTATATAGCAGCCCCCAGGGGTATATAGCCGCCCCCAGGGGTATATAGCCGCCCCCAGGGGTATATAGCAGCCCCCAGGGGTACACAGCTGCCCCCAGGGGTACACAGCTGCCCCCAGGGGTATACAGCTGCCCCCAGGGGTACACAGCTGCCCCCAGGGGTATATAGCAGCCCCCAGGGGTACACAGCCGCCCCCAGGGGTATATAGCAGCCCCCAGGGGTATATAGCAGCCCCAGGGGTACACAGCCATCCCCAGGGGTATATAGCAGCCCCCAGGGGTACACAGCCATCCCCAGGGGTATATAGCAGCCCCCAGGGGTACACAGCCGTCCCCAGGGGTATACAGCTGCCCCCAGGGGTACACAGCTGCCCCCAGGGGTACACAGCTGCCCCCAGGGGTATGTAGCCGCCCCCAGGGGTATATAGCAGCCCCCAGGGGTACACAGCCGTCCCCAGGGGTATACAGCTGCCCCCAGGGGTACACAGCTGCCCCCAGGGGTATATAGCAGCCCCCAGGGGTACACAGCCGCCCCCAGGGGTATACAGCTGCCCCCAGGGGTACACAGCTGCCCCCAGGGGTACACAGCTGCCCCCAGGGGTATGTAGCCGCCCCCAGGGGTATATAGCAGCCCCCAGGGGTACACAGCCGTCCCCAGGGGTTATACAGCTGCCCCCAGGGGTACACAGCAGCCCCCAGGGGTATATAGCAGCCCCCAGGGGTACACAGCCGCCCCCAGGGGTATACAGCTGCCCCCAGGGGTACACAGCTGCCCCCAGGGGTATATAGCAGCCCCCAGGGGTACACAGCCGCCCCCAGGGGTACATAGCCGCCCCCAGGGGTATATAGCCGCCCCCAGGGGTACACTGCTGCCCCCAAATGCTGGCACTCGCCCCCCTGCTGCTTAACTTACCATCCGGTATTCTGATCAGTGCTGCTCCTCGCTGGTCCCGTCTCCTCTCCGTCCTCGCGGCTTCCGGGATCCCGGCCGTCGCAGGTATGACGTCATACCTGCGACGGCCGGGGATCCCGGAAGCCGCGAGGACGGAGAGGAGACGGGACCAGCGAGGAGCAGCGCTGATCAGAATACCGGATGGTAAGATAAGCAGCGGGGGGGCCCTGACACAGAGGGGGGGCCGAGTGTCAGCGTTTGGGGGCCATATGCACTGCATCCCCCTGCCGCTGATTGACAGGGGGATGCAGTGCATATTTAATGAGCGGCCCCACGTGACGGGGCCGCTCATACAGCAGCCTCCCCCGCCTCCTGCAGCCTCCACAGCCCCCACCACATCGGTGCTTGACCGCAAGTACCGTATATGACCCGTGTATAAGCCGAGGGGTAGACTTTTCAGCCCAATTTTTGGGCTGAAAAACTCGGCTTATACACGAGTATATACGGTAATCTGATCAGTAAACTGCGTAATGAAATAATGGCAAAATGCCAAAATTATAGGTGTTTTTGTTGCTGCAATGCAATAACGGTCAACCAAAACATCTCATCTACCCAAAAATACTATGATTAAAAATGTCAGCTCAAGATGCAAAAAATAAGCTGTCACACGGCCCCAAATTCAAAAATATGAGAACGGTACGGGTCACGAAAAATGGTGCCAAAAGTGCAATTCTCTTTTTTTTTTTTGTTTTACAAACTTCTGAATATTTTTTCACCACCTATGTAAAAGTACCAGCATACATGTTTGGTATCTACAAACTCGGAACGACCTGAGGCATCATATTGACATGTGCTGCAGTAGTTATTGGTAAATAGTGGGTGGCAGAAAGGATTCTGGGCTCTGCTGCACACGGAGACCCAAATCAGAGGAGGGAGAGAAGAGTGATTCTTCTACTCCTCTACAGGGATGGATATTGATTGGTGGAGGGAACTGTTGCAGAGTTGCCTCCACCAATCAGATATGTATCCCTGCACAATGTATACTGAAGCATTTGTTTACACACTAGTCCAAGATCTTTGGGAGAGGTGAGCACACATTAAAGGGAAACACAACCCCCATCATCCTCCAGAATATATTGTACAATGGGTGTATTCTGATTGATGAAGGTGGTTATAGCCATATTTGGTGTAAATAAGGAGGTATTGTAATGTGGCCAAAGTGTTTATATGAACTGTGACTACCACCTACCTAATCTTTCAGAATAACCCGATGTATACAGTACATGAGTGTATTCCTAAGGAAGAGGGGGATGGTAGTCACAATATATGGTACTCCAGGCACTGTACTGTAGTTCACAGATCCCCCATAACAGTGTGTCACCACATCCACCATAACAGAGCGTTACCACAGTTCCTCCATAACAGAGCGTCATCCACAGATTCCCCCATAAAAGTGCATCACCACAGATCTCCCATAAGTGTGTCATCTGCAGATCTACATAACAGTGCATCACCACAGATCCCTCCAATAAGTGTGCTCCATGCAGATCCCCCATAAGTGTGTCATCCGCAGATCCTCCCATAACAGTGCATCACCACAGATCCTTCCAATAAGTGTGCTCCATGCAGATCCCCCATAAGTGTGTCATCCGCAGATCCTCCCATAACAGTGCATCACCACAGATCCCAAATAATAGAGCATCTCCACAGATCCCCCATAATAGAGCATCACCACAGATCCTCCATAACAGAGCATCATCCACAGATCCCCCATAGGTGTGTCATCCGCAGATCCTCCCATAACAGTGTGTCATTGAGGATTAAAGTTTATCCTTACTTGTTATCCAGAACATGGTTCTTTTTGTTACTTACGGTACATGTGACTGTTCTTTTACATGTTACCCACAATGCTGCTGTCGACTCCTGTTGAGTATACTATGTTAATATAATATTTTGTTATTTACTTAAAGGTTTTTGCACACTATTTGGCTGAAAATATTTTTTTTCTTATTTTCCTCCTCTAAAACCTAGGTGCGTCTTATAATCAGGTGCTATCTAAAAAATGAGAATGCGCATAGGGTCTTATCCTTAATAGAAATCAAATCCCATACAGTGTGAAAACTGCTCACCTGATACGGTTGTGAAGCCCACAACCAGCTTGATCGCTCAAACACAGCAGCCGGGACCGCACTTTCACAATCGTGGGGGTGAAACTCTATCAGGGACCAAGTGTCTTTCAGTCCGCGCCGCTGCTCCAATAAGTATCAGAAACACTGGAGTGTTTTAAATAAAAGATCTTCAGTTTTATTTTCCGACGCGTTTCGGAGCTAAACACCCAGCTCCTTCCTCAGGTCATTCCCTGACAGAGTTATAATCAGGTGCGTCTTATAAAGCAAAAAATACGGCAATTAAATTGCATTTTATTTAGTGAAAAAAGTATTTGATCACCTACCAACCAGCAAGAAATATGGCTCTCACAGATCTGTTTGTTTTTGTTGATAAGCCCTCCTATTCTGCAGTTATTAACTGTACTTATTGTACCTGTTTGAACTTGTTACCTATATAAAAGGCACCTGTCCAAACACTCAATCAATCAATCACACTCCAACCTCTCCACCATGGCCAAGACCAAAAAGCTGTATAAGGACACAAGATACAAAACTGTAGACCTGAAAAAACCTGGGATTGGCTAAAGAAAAATAGGCTAGCAGCTTGGTGAGAAGGCAACAGCTGTTGGTGCAATTATTAGAAAATGTAAGAAACACAAGATGACAGTCCATCTTATTCCGGTCTCGGGTTCCATGCAAGATCTCACCTCATGGGATAAGGATGATTCTGAGAAAGGTCAGGAATCAGCCCAGAACTACATGGGAGGACCTGGTCAATGACCTGAAGTTAGCTTGGACCACAGTCTCAAAGATTACTGTTACTAACACACTAAGATGTCATGGATTAAAACCCTGCAGGGCACGCAAGGTTGACCTGCTCACACCAGCACATATCCAGAACCGTTTGAAGTTCACCAATGACCATGTGGATGAACCAAAAGAGGCATGGGTGAAGGTCATGAGGTCAGATGAGCTCAAATTAGAATTTTTAGTATCAACTTCACTCAGTGTTTGGAGGAAGAAGAATGAGCACAACATCCCAATTGTGAAGCGTGGGAATGAAAATATTACACATTGGAGGTACTTTTCTGGAAAGGGGACAGACAAATGTGCTGTATTAAAGGAAGGGTGGGTGGGTTATATATCACAAAATTTTGGCCAACAAATTCCTTTACTCAGAGTATTGAAGTCTGGTCATGATTGGGCCTTCCAGCATGACAATGACCCAAAACACACAGCAAGGAAAACTAAGAAGTGGCTTCGTAAAAACAAAAGGAGCTGAAACTCAATCTTGCCCAGCGACAGCCCCGAAATCTAAAAGATTTGGAGAAGACCTGAATGGAGAAGTGGGCTGTAGTGTGTGCAAATTTGGTAAAGAACTGCAGGAAACATCTGACCTCATTAATAGAAAACAAAGGTTTCTATACCAAATATTAAGTTCTGTTTTTCTATTGTATCAAATACTTATTTAATTCAATAAAATGCAAAATAATTAAGTAAAAATCATGCAATGTGATTTTTTGAGATTCTGTCTCTTAGAGTTAAAGTGTACCTCTACAGTAAATATTACACACCTCTCCATTCTTTGTAGGTGGGAGAACTTGCAAAATCGGCAGTGTATCAAATACTTATTTTCCCTATTGCAGTGAAAAAATTCTGTTTGGCCACATGGTAGAGCTTGGAAGGGTAGGAGAACTACTTGACTTTTGGAATGCAATTGTAGCTGGAATAGATTGAAGAAACTATATTGCATTATGCATTTTATGCATTATTATATTGCATAAATCTGTGCTGTTAGCCACAAAGTCTTCCTTTTCACAAGCGTAACAGAAAAAATTGACCTCACAATTTGTTATGCAATTTTGTCACACACAGACTAGTGTGTGTCCAAAAATACAATGTCACACTGGCACGTGGAGCAACAGTTGTCCAGAGCACAACACAACAAACAAGGAAACACAGTATTAACGGTGGGCCCTGTCGGTAGGAAATGGGGGAAGGGACACCTCCTGCGCTCAACTGCAGATGTATCCTGATCTCCCTGATGTCCTTATATGGGTTCTTTGACCCTGTCACTGAGCAGAATACCTAGTCCCTCGATAGCCCTGTTCTTATCCCTGACTAGGGAGCTGGCCGGCGAGAGCACTAGTCCCACCACTGAACTAATACAACATGAAGGGAATAGAAGACAGACAGGGGAAAACACCAAAGGATAAAGCAACTTCACAACTGCAGCCAAACTCCTAGCCAGCAGACAGCTTAGCACCAGTAAGTTCACTGACAGCTCCTTCCACCAGGGCAGCCTGCAATGGATGGTTCAATCTCCACCACTGAGTGATGGTTCATGTGACTATTTGAAGAAGATGGGAGTGGTCACCCCTGAACCAAACATAGGGCTTGCAAGCAAAACTGACATTAATCCATAGTGTGTCAAAAGAAATAAATGTTTAATCCAGAGTTTTTCAAGTCAAAGAGACTTTGGGCCCAAATTTGTCACAAGCCACAGGATACAAACATGACACATTTCTTACAAATGTGGAAATACACCATATGTAGTAATTATCTTCTGTTTGGACATGCAGCCGGGCTCAGAATAGAATGGGTTGCTATTTGATTTTTGGAGTGCATTTTTGGCTGTAATAGGATTGCAAATGCAATGATGCATTTGCGGAATTTCTGAGATGCTAAAATAGTAAATAATTTTGAAAACTAAACCCTTCAACTAAACCCCATCATCTACTTACATAATTGCCTTGAAACTGAATGTGTCCGAATGTCCTCGATATTTGCCACCTCATTCGCCAGCTGTGGTCAGCTGACTGGCACCAGAAAGACAAAAAAAGTGTCTGCCATACTGGCACTTCCAAGTGAAGGATGTGCCAATATGCCAGCTGCATGCTGCTGCTGTCCTCTGGGTCCTTCTAGTCTGCTGCCACATTCTTCTCCTCAGTCACCTCCGTTGTTTCTACCGCCACGCCACCCAGGGCATGCGGCATGTTGGGAAAAGAGACTGCACAGGGG
The DNA here is from genome assembly GCA_033576535.1 of Allobates femoralis. Taxonomy (NCBI): domain Eukaryota; kingdom Metazoa; phylum Chordata; class Amphibia; order Anura; family Aromobatidae; genus Allobates; species Allobates femoralis. The sequence goes on along the minus strand of JARQOC010000004.1, from coordinate 341,452,094 downwards.
GAAGAGCGAGCATACAGAGGGAGGGATGAGCACACAGGGGGGAGAGAGCTCAAGGAAGAGAGCACACGAAGGGAGAAGACAGCACAAGAGGGGAGAGACCGCACATAGGGGGAGAGCGCACAAGTGGAAGACAGCGAACAGTGGGCAGAGACAGTGCACTGGGCAGAGACAGCACAAGGGAAGAAAAGAGCACACAGGGGGCAGAGACAGCACACAGTTGGGCAGAGACAGTACACGGGGGAAGAGATAGCATAAAGGGGACAGAGACAGAGCACTGGGGTGCAGAGACATCGGACGGTGGGGAGGCAGCACAGGGGGAGAGAGGGTGCTCAGGGTAATGGGTGAGCACACAGGGGAAGGGGCGAGCACACAGGAGGGAGACATCTTAAAGGAGACAGCACACAAGGAGAGAATATTGCACAGCAGGTGAGAAACCACACATAGGGAAGACCACATAGGGGAAAGACAGCTTAAAGTAGGGTGCTCTTGAGGGAAGAACACAGCACACGGGGAGGAGAGTGCATGGGGAAGAAAAACAGCTCACAGAGGGAAAAGTGCACAGGGGGAAGAGATGACTGCTACCCCAGTACCACAGAGCCCATCCCCATTGTGATGATACCGCCCTCCCGATGCGATAGCCATGCGGAAAGAGGGACTGTGGTAAAATTATACTGTGTGTATGTGGAGAATATCACTATAGGGATATCATACTGTATATTTAGGGGTGTACTTTGGGACCACAGTGCAACATTGTATTCAAGTGCTATGTATGTACCAGTCTTGGAGAGAGAGAATTATTTATTAGGTAGTTTGAAGGATTGACTAGTAGGATACTTCATTTATTCACAACATAATCTATACAAAGAAACAATCATTTTTAAAAACAAACTATTTTTCCATTTTTTAAGTAAAACTGTAATTATTGTGGGGCAGCGCCTGGATTGCAAGTCACGAAACACGTGGAGCCCGGTATTGGTTCAAACAGGACCCAGTGTTTATTGCTGATACACACACAGCGGTGGCACAGTCTGCCGGAATCCGGGTCGCAGCCGGGTACACAAGACACAGTTCATATAACGTACCCGGGTCCTTTCAGGCCAAAGGCCTCCGTTATGGGTCACCCCGAGTTCCTCCAGCCCTCCTGGGCTAGGCCGTGTTAGTCTAGCACACGGTCTCCTGGAACTCTAGACCTCTCCTTTCTGTATATCTGCTGCTGCTGCAGCCAAGGCACAAATCTGTGTACAGGGAACCCCGCCCTGCCTCCTGACCAGGCTTTTAACTCCGTGTCTACTTCCGGGACCTTGCAAGACCCGGAGCGGAGGGAGCGGACCGTCCCTTTCTCTCACACCCTATACCGGGCTCAATACATGACAGTGCGCATTCTGGGGGAGACATAGCGCCCCTCGCATATGATCCCCCGCACTGTCTCACACACCCCCCCCTCGGTTCAAACTTGTGGGGTTGAACCCCAGCCATCAAACAGGGTGCCCGGGACAGGGCATCCGCATTACCCTGCAACTTGCCAGCCCGATGCTCCACCGTAAAATTGAAGTTTTGGAGGGACAGGAACCACCGGGTGACCCGAGCGTTCCGTTCCTTGGCATTTCGCATCCAGACCAGGGGAGCGTGATCTGTAATTAACCGGAACTGTCGCCCAAGCAAATAATAACGTAGGGACTCCAAAGCCCATTTAACAGCCAAGCACTCCTTCTCCACTACGCTATAATTCTTTTCTGCCGGTGACAATTTCCGGCTTAAGTAAGTGACCGGATGTTCTTCTCCGTCCACTTCCTGCGACAGCACAGCCCCCAGCCCCACCTCCGAGGCGTCTGTTTGTACAACGAAGGCGCGTTTGAAGTTAGGACTGATGAGGACGGGCTGTCCGCACAAGGCCAACTTCATGGACTGAAAGGCTGCCTCTGCTTGGGGATTCCAACGCACCAACGCAGTTTTCTTCCCTTTCAACAGGTCAGACAGGGCCGCCGTTCGTCCAGCAAAGTTGGGTATGAAACGTCGGTAATACCCAACAATGCCGAGAAACGCCCTCACCTGTTTGGTAGACACTGGTCGGGGCCAATTTTGAATGGCCTCGATTTTGTTTATTTGGGGTTTGATAACCCCTCGCCCAATCACATACCCCAGGTACCGGGCCTCCTCGAGCCCCATGGCACATTTTTTTGGATTCGCCGTCAGGCCGGCGGCCCTGAGCGAATCTACCACGGCCTGTACCTGGGATAAGTGGGTATGCCAATCAGGACTAAAGATGATGATATCATCCAGGTAAGCGGACGCGTACTTCCGATGGGGTTCTAACACTATGTCCATGAGCCGCTGGAATGTGGCCGGGGCTCCATGCAACCCAAAAGGCAACACGACATAGTGATAGAGGCCCTCCGGAGTAACAAAGGCGGTTTTTTCCTTAGCCGACTTTGTCAGCGGCACTTGCCAGTAGCCTTTTGTCAGATCGAGCGTCGTGAAGTACTGGGCTTGCCCCAGTCTTTCGATCAGCTCGTCCACCCGGGGCATGGGTTATAAATCAAACTTAGATACTTCATTCAGCTTCCGGAAATCGTTGCAAAACCGCAGCGATCCGTCCGGTTTTGGAATGAGCACGATGGGACTAGCCCACTCGCTCCGGGATTCTTCTATCACCCTAACTTAAGCATGTGTTTCACTTCGGCCGCGATGGCTTGCCGTCGGGCCTCGGGTACCCGGTACGGTTTCACCCGCACTTTTACCCGGGGCTCAGTGACAATGTCATGTTGAATGACCGAAGTACGCCTGGCAGGTCAGAAAACACATCGGGATTCTGCTGTACCAATTTGTGAGCTTCCCGTCGTTGGGCCTTAGTGAGGGTGTCACTTATTCGTACGCCTTCGGTATCCCTGGGGGCCGAAGGGGAAGGGACCCGGGTGCATCGGATGCCTCCATGATCATGCACTCCCGGTCTTTCCACGCCTTAAGCAGGTTAACGTGGTATAGCTGCACGGGTTTCCTTTTCCCGGGCTGGTATACCTTGTAATTCACCTCCCCTACTTTTTCCCGGATTTCATATGGCCCTTGCCATTTGGCCAATAACTTGCTTTCCGTAGTGGGCACTAAGACCAATACCCGGTCCCCCACCTCAAAGGTCCTAACGGTGGCCCGTGTATTATACGTGCGGCTTTGAGCTCCTTGGGCATCCATCAGGTGCTCTGTCACAATAGGCCGGACCGCCGTGATCCGGTCCTGCATTTTCGCCACGTGGTCTATGACGCTCCTATAGGGAGTGGGTTCCTGTTCCCACGTCTCCTTGGCGACATCCAAGAGCCCTCTAGGATGTCGGCCGTACAACAGTTCAAAGGGGGAAAACCCCGTAGACGACTGTGGTACCTCCCGGATGGCGAACATTAGATATGGTAATAGCATATCCCAATCCTTTCCATCCTTGGCCACCACCTTTTTCAGCATGGACTTCAGGGTTTTGTTAAACCGCTCGACTAACCCGTCGGTCTGGGGATGGTACACCGAGGTGCGCAGCTGTTTGATGTTGAGCAATTTACACAGTTCCCGGGTCACTTTGGACATAAAAGGAGTCCCCTGATCTGTGAGGATTTCCTTAGGTAGTCCTAGGCGACAGAACATGGCAAACAGCTCCCGGGCAATTATTTTCGCCGTGGGGTGGCGTAACGGGATCGCCTCCGGGTACCGGGTGGCGTAGTCGACAACCACGAGTATGTGTTGGTGGCCTCGTGCTGATTTCACTATAGGCCCCACCAAATCCATTGCGATCCGTTCAAAAGGTTCCTCTATAACTGGTAGAGGTACCAATGGACTACGGAAGGTGGCAATGGGTGTGGTCAGCTGACATTCCGGGCAGGAGTCACAGTACCTCTGGACATCCGCATACACGCCCGGCCAAAAGAACCTTCGCAAGATGCGTTCTTGCGTTTTTTTAGCCCCAAGGTGGCCCCCTAGCAGGTGGGAGTGGGCCATCTCTAGGACCGCCCGGCGGTGTGGCTGCGGTACTACCAGTTGGTCCACAACCTCATCCCGGATTTTGTCCACCCTATAGAGTAACTCTTGGTTAAGCACCATGCGTGGAAATACGTTCTCTGCCCCCGGATGCTGAGCTACCCGTTTATTTCAGTTACCCTTTCTCGGGCCCGGGTCAGTGTGGGATCTTGTAGCTGGGCTGTCCCAAATGCTCCCCGGGATACTTCCAACTCTGGAAGCGGTGGGGTCTCCTCGACCTCCCCTGCCAATACGTCTAGCGGGAACCTATCGGGGTGACACTCTAGCCCTATGTTGGCGACCCCTACAGCAGGTGTCCCGGTCTCAGGGTCGTCGGGCTCAGCACCCGGGTTCCCTGGCTTCAGAGCAGCGTTACTCCTCCTTTCCCATAAGGACCAAAACAACGGTAAGTCTCTTCCCAGCACCGTCCCGTAGGGTAGAGACTTTACCACTCCGACCACTGTGAGTCACCTCTCCACAGGGAGTGGATAGAGTCCATTCCGTGGTCGGATACTCGCGTAGGTCCCCGTGAATACACCGGACCCCGACCAATCCCCCAGTGAGTTGCAACCCGGGGATTAAGGACGCACGAACCAGCGTCACCCAACTGCCAGAGTCCAAGAGAGCTTCTGCTCTGTGTCCATTAACGAGCACCGGACACAGATGTGGTGCCGTTAGGGGAACCACTACATCTGCGGTGAACACGGGGCTGGCATACATCGAGAGCCGGCGTGTGAACCCGCAGTCCATGGGGTCCGCTGTTAGTGGGCAATAGGTAGCCACATGTCCGGCCCTTTGCACCGCCAGCACCAGTAGCGTGCCAGCGCCGGGTCGGAAGCTCCTTCTTGGGGAGCCTGGTTTCTTGCCAGCCCCATTCTGGGGTATCCTCTCAGGGGTAAGTTTTTAGGAGAGTCCCCTGTAGATGAACGCATACCTCTACCCGGCTCCGGAGGCCGGCGTAACTGCCGCAGTGGGGCAGAGTCCCGTATGAACTCCTCGGTGGCTGTATATCGCTCTATCAAGCTAACCACACTGTCCAAGGTACCAGGGTCCCTTGCCCCAACCAACGCTGCATCGCAACCGGCAGAGTCCGAACCAGCGGTCGACCACACCCTTTCCTCATCTGTCCGGAGTAAGTCTAGGTGGAGCCCACGTTTCACCCCCACTGCAATAAGTTCTACGCCTGGGGAGCGGCTTGGACTCCACATAGGACCAGGAAAACACGTTGAGCTCGAACATATGTGTTTGACATTCCAGTTCGCAAGGATCTCACTTTGAGTTTGGCGTAGTCCTGTGATTCCTCCAAAACTGAGGTCGGTGTAGGCTTCGGTTCGTCGCGATCAAGGAATGGCGCGCGAGACTTCAGCCCACTGGCCGGCCCCGTTCGGCATTCTCGCTCTGCGGGCGCTCTGTAGTACGGTGAGGAAGGACTTCAAACGTCGTCCCTTCCTCAGGATCAGCTCCGCTGGGCCGACCGGGCCCGGTTCCCGGGCCTCTCGCCGTTCCGGGGAAGGCTCTGCTGGTGGTGTCTCGTAGGCACATGTGCTGCAGGAGAAGTTCTTCTTTTCTGTGGTGTAGAAAACTTGCTTCCTGTTGTCGCAACTGCTGCTGCTCCTGCTGTCGGAGCTGCTGCTTCTGTGTCGCTGCAGTGTTCTTGTTGCCGCTGCTGGGTAAGCACAGCTGCCTTAGGATTCCTCCTTTTCTGCGGCAGGCCTGAGACTGTAGGTGGCCGCTCTTACGTATGGACATGCAGTGCCGGGCCACCCCGCAATCTCCTTCTTCAATTACAGACAGCTGCTCCCTCTCACTTAGGGCCGCCGTCATTAGCTCATGAAACAGTCACTTTCACCGGGCCGCAGTTGCCGCATTCTCCACCCCCCATAATGTGGGAGCGCCTGGATTGCAAGTCACGAAACACGTGGAGCCCGGTATTGCTTCAAAAAGGACCCAGTGTTTATTGCTGATACAATACACAGCGGTGGCACAGTCTGCCGGAAATCCGGGTCGCAGCCGGGTCACACAAGGACACAGTTCATTTATCGTAACCGTGGTCCATTCAGGCCATAGGCCTCGTTATGGGTTGAACCGAGTTCCTCCAGCCTCTGGCGTTAGGCCGTGTTAGTCTAGCACACGGTCCCTGGAATTTAGACCTCTCCTTTCTGTATATTGCTGCTGCTGCAGCAAGGCACAAATCTGTGTACAGGGAACCCGCTGACTCTGACCAGGCTTTTAACTGTGTCTACTTCCGGGTGTAAAAGCACGCCTTCTTGTCTGGAGCGGACGTATTCTCCTCACCACCTTATTACTTGCTCACAACCCTTACTTTCAAATTTTTCTTACCACTTCCCATCCACATCACTACATGAACACAAAAAACCCCCTCATACACACCTCACCTCATCCCATCATCTCACAACCCTTCCCCAACCAAACAATATCCTTACCACATATCATAATATATACCCACCCACCTATCAAACGAAGCCCCCCCCCCACCCCATCCCCACACCCCACCGCCTTACCCCCCCCCCCCAACCCAACCCCACCCACCCACACACAAACCCACCACCCACCACACCCCACAACCACACACCAACAACCCCCCCCCACCCACCCCCAAACCCCCACCCCACCCCCACACCACCCACCCCCCCCATACCATACTTGCCATCAAAAACAATAGTGCGTAGTGTATAATCCCTTGTTTTTCCTGTACCTGGGATAAGTGGGTATGCCAATCAGGACTAAAGATGATGATATCATCCAGGTAAGCGGACGCGTACTTCCGATGGGGTTCTAACACTATGTCCATGAGCCGCTGGAATGTGGCCGGGGCTCCATGCAACCCAAAAGGCAACACGACATAGTGATAGAGGCCCTCCGGAGTAACAAAGGCGGTTTTTTCCTTAGCCGACTTTGTCAGCGGCACTTGCCAGTAGCCTTTTGTCAGATCGAGCGTCGTGAAGTACTGGGCTTGCCCCAGTCTTTCGATCAGCTCGTCCACCCGGGGCATGGGTTATAAATCAAACTTAGATACTTCATTCAGCTTCCGGAAATCGTTGCAAAACCGCAGCGATCCGTCCGGTTTTGGAATGAGCACGATGGGACTAGCCCACTCGCTCCGGGATTCTTCTATCACCCCTAACTTAAGCATGTGTTTCACTTCGGCCGCGATGGCTTGCCGTCGGGCCTCGGGTACCCGGTACGGTTTCACCCGCACTTTTACCCGGGGCTCAGTGACAATGTCATGTTGAATGACCGAAGTACGCCCTGGCAGGTCAGAAAACACATCGGGATTCTGCTGTACCAATTTGTGAGCTTCCCGTCGTTGGGCCTTAGTGAGGGTGTCACTTATTCGTACGCCTTCGGTATCCCTGGGGGCCGAAGGGGAAGGGACCCCGGGTGCATCGGATGCCTCCATGATCATGCACTCCCGGTCTTTCCACGCCTTAAGCAGGTTAACGTGGTATAGCTGCACGGGTTTCCTTTTCCCGGGCTGGTATACCTTGTAATTCACCTCCCCTACTTTTTCCCGGATTTCATATGGCCCTTGCCATTTGGCCAATAACTTGCTTTCCGTAGTGGGCACTAAGACCAATACCCGGTCCCCCACCTCAAAGGTCCTAACGGTGGCCCGTGTATTATACGTGCGGCTTTGAGCTCCTTGGGCATCCATCAGGTGCTCTGTCACAATAGGCCGGACCGCCGTGATCCGGTCCTGCATTTTCGCCACGTGGTCTATGACGCTCCTATAGGGAGTGGGTTCCTGTTCCCACGTCTCCTTGGCGACATCCAAGAGCCCTCTAGGATGTCGGCCGTACAACAGTTCAAAGGGGGAAAACCCCGTAGACGACTGTGGTACCTCCCGGATGGCGAACATTAGATATGGTAATAGCATATCCCAATCCTTTCCATCCTTGGCCACCACCTTTTTCAGCATGGACTTCAGGGTTTTGTTAAACCGCTCGACTAACCCGTCGGTCTGGGGATGGTACACCGAGGTGCGCAGCTGTTTGATGTTGAGCAATTTACACAGTTCCCGGGTCACTTTGGACATAAAAGGAGTCCCCTGATCTGTGAGGATTTCCTTAGGTAGTCCTAGGCGACAGAACATGGCAAACAGCTCCCGGGCAATTATTTTCGCCGTGGGGTGGCGTAACGGGATCGCCTCCGGGTACCGGGTGGCGTAGTCGACAACCACGAGTATGTGTTGGTGGCCTCGTGCTGATTTCACTATAGGCCCCACCAAATCCATTGCGATCCGTTCAAAAGGTTCCTCTATAACTGGTAGAGGTACCAATGGACTACGGAAGGTGGCAATGGGTGTGGTCAGCTGACATTCCGGGCAGGAGTCACAGTACCTCTGGACATCCGCATACACGCCCGGCCAAAAGAACCTTCGCAAGATGCGTTCTTGCGTTTTTTTAGCCCCAAGGTGGCCCCCTAGCAGGTGGGAGTGGGCCATCTCTAGGACCGCCCGGCGGTGTGGCTGCGGTACTACCAGTTGGTCCACAACCTCATCCCGGATTTTGTCCACCCTATAGAGTAACTCTTGGTTAAGCACCATGCGTGGAAATACGTTCTCTGCCCCCGGATGCTGAGCTACCCCGTTTATTTCAGTTACCCTTTCTCGGGCCCGGGTCAGTGTGGGATCTTGTAGCTGGGCTGTCCCAAATGCTCCCCGGGATACTTCCAACTCTGGAAGCGGTGGGGTCTCCTCGACCTCCCCTGCCAATACGTCTAGCGGGAACCTATCGGGGTGACACTCTAGCCCTATGTTGGCGACCCCTACAGCAGGTGTCCCGGTCTCAGGGTCGTCGGGCTCAGCACCCGGGTTCCCTGGCTTCAGAGCAGCGTTACTCCTCCTTTCCCATAAGGACCAAAACAACGGTAAGTCTCTTCCCAGCACCGTCCCGTAGGGTAGAGACTTTACCACTCCGACCACGTGAGTCACCTCTCCACAGGGAGTGGATAGAGTCACTTCCGTGGTCGGATACTCGCGTAGGTCCCCGTGAATACACCGGACCCCGACCAATCCCCAGTGAGTTGCAACCCGGGGATTAAGGACGCACGAACCAGCGTCACCCAACTGCCAGAGTCCAAGAGAGCTTCTGCTCTGTGTCCATTAACGAGCACCGGACACAGATGTGGTGCCGTTAGGGGAACCACTACATCTGCGGTGAACACGGGGCTGGCATACATCGAGAGCCGGCGTGTGAACCCGCAGTCCATGGGGTCCGCTGTTAGTGGGCAATAGGTAGCCACATGTCCCGGCCCTTTGCACCGCCAGCACCACGTAGCGGTGCCAGCGCCGGGTCGGAAGCTCCTTCTTGGGGAGCCTGGTTTCTTGCCAGCCCCATTCTGGGGTATCCTCTCAGCGGGTAAGTTTTTAGGAGAGTCCCCTGTAGATGAACGCATACCTCTACCCGGCTCCGGAGGCCGGCGTAACTGCCGCAGTGGGGCAGAGTCCCGTATGAACTCCTCGGTGGCTGTATATCGCTCTATCAAGCTAACCACCTGGTCCAAGGTACCCGGGTCCCCTTGCCCCAACCAACGCTGCATCGCAACCGGCAGAGTCCGAACCAGCCGGTCGACCACCACCCTTTCCACCATCTGTCCCGGAGTTAAGCTCTCAGGCTGGAGCCACCGTTTCACCAACTGCAATAAGTCATACGCCTGGGAGCGAGCCGGCTTGGACTCCACATAGGACCAGGAAAACACCCGTTGAGCTCGAACATAAGTGTTGACTCCCAGTCTCGCAAGGATCTCACCTTTGAGTTTGGCGTAGTCCTGTGCATCCTCCCAACTGAGGTCGGTGTAGGCCTTCTGGGCGTCGCCGATCAAGAATGGCGCGACGACTTCAGCCCACTGAGCCGGCGGGAGGCCTTCTCGCTCTGCAGTGCGCTCGTAGACGGTGAGGAAGGCTTCTACGTCGTCCTCCGGACTCAGCTTCCGCAGGGCCGACCGGGCCCGGTCCCGGGCCTCACGCCGTTCCGGGGAAGGCACTGCTGGTGGGTCTCGTAGGGCCACGATGTGCTGCAGGAGAAGTTCATTCGTTTTCTGCTGTTGTAGAAACTGCTCCTGTTGTCGCAACTGCTGCTGCTCCTGCTGTCGGAGCTGCTGCTCCTCGTGTCGCTGCTGCTGTTCTTGTTGCCGCTGCTGGGTAAGCACCAGCTGCCTTAGGATTTCCTCCATATCAGCGGCAGGCCTGAACTGTAGCGTGGCCGGCTTACGTATGGACATGCAGTGCCGGGCACCCCGCAAGAGACTGGCGGCTATACTGACTGCTGCTCCTCTCACTTAGGCGCCGCTCATTAGCCTCATGAAACAGTCACTTTCACCGGGCCGGCAGTTGCCCGCATTCTCCACCATATGTGGGGCAGCGCCTGGATTGCAAGTCACGAAACACGTGGAGCCCGGTATTGCTTCAAACAGGACCCAGTGTTTATTGCTGATACACACACAGCGGTGGCACAGTCTGCCGGAATCCGGGTCGCAGCCGGGTACACAAGACACAGTTCATATAACGTACCCGGGTCCTTTCAGGCCAAAGGCCTCCGTTATGGGTCACCCCGAGTTCCTCCAGCCCTCCTGGGCTAGGCCGTGTTAGTCTAGCACACGGTCTCCTGGAACTCTAGACCTCTCCTTTCTGTATATCTGCTGCTGCTGCAGCCAAGGCACAAATCTGTGTACAGGGAACCCCGCCCTGCCTCCTGACCAGGCTTTTAACTCCGTGTCTACTTCCGGGACCTTGCAAGACCCGGAGCGGAGGGAGCGGACCGTCCCTTTCTCTCACACCCTATACCGGGCTCAATACATGACAGTGCGCATTCTGGGGGAGACATAGCGCCCCTCGCATATGATCCCCCGCACTGTCTCACATTATCTATACACAGACTTTCCCACTAGACATACAGAAATGCCTCCTAATTGAGAGTCGCATTGTAAAGAAACACTTAATATTATCTGCTGAAGAGTATTATGTGCATTGCTTGTGGATACAATCACAATCTATGGTTATTTCACGAAGCCATTAAAAAATGAACAACATACCTGCATAACAATAAGAAGGTCAAACACCAAGATAAATGAAGCCAAAAAAGCTCTTGAGACCTCATCACTGGGCAAAAATCCACGATTCAGCTTGTCCCAGCTTATCCAGTCAGTGGTAATGACAAGAACAACCACCGAGGTCAGGCTGAACAAAACAGTCCTAGAAGAAAAAATATAATTATTTTCAAAGGGTATACCTTAGAAGAGTAAAGTCAGCCAGCAAAATATAAACTGATCATAAATCTCTGTCGGGAATAAAAACAATAGTGCGTAAGTGTATAATCCCTTGTTTTTTGTTTCTGCCATTATCTAAAGATTAATTTATGGCATGCAGTGTCTGATTAAACCATATAGCGGGCCAATAGAGGTCACATAGCTCCTCCTGTTGTCCCCTCTACTTCAATTATTTACTCTCACTTAATCGTCATCGGACAGAGCTCTTTAATGAAAATGCATTTACTATATGAGAGGCCCAATGGGGGATGGTGCTTATACAGAATATCTTGTTACAGATTTTTAGCTGATTATAACTGTCATCTGGAGCTCTGAATTTTTCATTTAGATGTCAGTGATTTTTTCCATACACAAAAAATTGTTCAAACTTATCACACATAATCCATATTTTCATCAGTATTTAGTCAAAGTTTATGTTTAAACCATTTTTTGCACACACATCACATATATGGGACCAGCACTATATACTATAATGGGTACGTGTTCTATCCTTGAAAAACATAGGTAGAACTCATATGTGTTTTATGAATGAGACCTTAGTATACTCATTTTGACCAAAACGCTGAATTTCTCTGGGGCTGTAACAGTTTCTTTTCCCAAGACCTCATTCAGACGACCGATTTTTGCATGTACGAAAAATATTAAACAATTTTTTGGATAAGTCTTCCATCAGAATTTTGTCCGAGAGTCATCAGATTTTACTGTGTATGTCTGAGTTAATTCGAGCACACTCAGATATCACTTGCATTGCTGAAGTTTTGATTAGACCCTCGTATTAAAATTGTATTGGACGTATCTTTGCAATTTACCGTGGTCCACAAAAAAGCATGGTTAAAGGTCACACGACTGTAACACTTAGAATTGCCATTTGTAAAAACCACGGATAGCATTCATACCCAAAATTCAGACGTGAATGAGCCCCATGTATAACAAGCCATGAAGCAAAAGGAGTATAAATACAGATCTCATATGCAGTTATGAAAGTGAAAAAAAAAAAAAAATGCAAAAAAGAAGTTATCGATCTCAACAAACAGAAAAACTATCATAGTTAAATCCAGAACACAAAATAGGAATAGAAAGAGACGACGCACTCAACCTATTACTGTTTTGCGTGTACACACCCAACAGAAACAGTCATAGGCTGAATGCGGTCAATCCTTTCTGCTTTTATTTGTGTCTTCTATGCTGTATTTATTTTTTGGGGAGTGTTGTAACTTCATTTTTGTATGTAGATTATGGTGGACTTCATTCGGCTATGAATCACCAGCTACTTGGTTCATCATGAATCATAGTCGAATTAAATGGTCCAAAAATGAGTGCATTGGTTGAGTGGTGTGAGCAGTTTGGCGGGGCTTTGTGAGTCAGCTCCACTTTATATATTCCTCCTCATACATCCTCATGGCTTGCCGATTTTTATTTATTTAACTTTCATGCTGCACTGCCATTGTTGCGGTTAGTGGTGCGTGTACATTGCCATTGTAATGTTGTCTTCATTAAAATGGCGCCGGAGTCAGTGCATGCATGTACTGCAATCTCTGGCACCATTTTAATGAAGACACTGTAGAGATGACTATGAGCGGCAGATGAAAAAAATAATTAAATCTGTGCATGCACCAATGCTGCTCATACGTGTCTCCAGCTGCGCAAAATTAAATAAAGAATGGGGACAAGCCAGGAGTACGCAGGAGGAGGAATATATATAGAGGATCTGACTCTCAAAGTCTGCCCTGCTGCTCACGCCACTCAACCAATGCACTCATTTCTGAGCCTCTAAGGCTGGTTTCACACCACGGTGTGATCAGGTCCACGGCTGTAAACCTGACAGCCTCGGACCCGATTTTGCACTAATGCATGCCTATGGTGTCGGACAGGGCTGGATGGCAGCTAGCAAATAGCTTCCATCTGGTTTTGTCCCTGTCCAGCAGCATCAGGCTGCATTCGGTTTTTGCCCCGGACACAAAAACGCAGCTTGCAGTGTTTTTGTGTCTGGGGCAAAATGTTTAGCAAAACCAGATCCTCCCTGATCCTGCACAATCCCGTGCCCCCTAACATCGGAGCCTATGGGGCGCTGGATTCTCTGCCAGGTTCCCAGACGGCAGGTGGTGAAGCTCAGTGCTGGACGCGCTGAAATTCAGCACCTGTAGCTGTCCGCTGCTGAGATTTCAGGACCGCGGCTTGCGATTTTTCAGAAGGGACAGCTCATGAACCCTGCAATCTTCCGATTCCAGGAGAAAACAGGACCGGAGGGTGGTTCTGTTCTATCCGGGACTATCAAGTTCTGTCCGGTGTTTCCTGCAAAACACCAGACAGAACCTGATACACCAGTGGTCCGGCCTAAGAACAATTTTTAGGGCAATCAAATATGCGATCTGGAAGCTGAAGGTATGATTCAATTCAACATACTAGCATCAATATGGCACTGCCTTTACTTTGGTAAAATTCTGCTGATTGATTCCCTTAAAAGTTAAAAAATTCTGAGTTCTATTGAAATTCTTTTCAGAATTTATTTAATGATATCAGGTCATTTCCTCATCCATTCTTTGGTACTTTATAAGATATGAAGATACAGTATGTCTTAAGCTGGAGGACACAGATGTCTTCCACAAGCCCATGTCTTTGTTCCAAAATACTTTGATGTATGATTGTAACATGAATTACACATTTTCTATGAACACGGCTTGGAATGAGATCATTTACATCTACATACTGATAAATTCCATGTGCTCTATAGCTTTTTCCTGGCACATTCTCTTGCACAGTATTGATGGGTGGGCATACCGACATGCTGCACTCCGAAGATATTTGTGCAGATCTAGAGCTACAGAACAGCAGGCTTGAAAGCTGTACAGAGGACAACAACTTGCATGTAATTTGTAAACCTTTATATGAAAACAATTCTATGCATGAATTTAACCCCGCAATGTTCAAACTCCAGAATTCCATTTGTTGCTAAGTTACATAAGCTTGCAATATGTTGAGGTGTGTTCAGAATGCAAAACATGCCCTAGTTTCTACCTAAAGAGCTCTTGCTGTTGTTACAATAAGATAATTTCATTTTCCTATAAATATATTCCCATACAATACTGTGATTAAATTATTTTTTGCTCGTTTTAATTTTGGCGTGTCTATAAGTAAATGAGTCTTATAAGAAATGAAATATGCTTTGCTATTTAAAAATGTATGTTTGCTACATGTAACTGTGCTGCCATTTAAGAGCAAGGTCACCCCGTAGACAAGAGTGCCACTGTGTGTAAAGCCATAAGCTACAGTTTATTATTAAGGGCCTGTGCTCACAGTGCATTTTCATCAAGCTTTCTGATGCGTTTTTGAGTTAATTTTTGTCACTCAAAATAATCCTAATTTCAGCAAAGTCAATGAGAATCCTGAAGTGTTGTGCACATGTTGCTTATTTTTCCCTTGCAGATTTGGTGCAGAAATAAATCTATAGCATGTCAATTCTAGCAGTGTTTTTGAACGCCAGAATGCATGAAAAACGCATGGAAAAATGCATGCAAAAAATACATTAAATGTGTGCCAAAAACACGTGTTTTTTTCTACCAGGAGATGCAAATTAGCAGAAATTGAATTACATTACCATGTACAGCCTTTTGACAAATGTGTTGCTGTTTCTGGAAAAACAGCAGAGCCTTTTTTCTAGCCCTGTTCACCTTATGAAACAGCTTTAGGGCCAATTTAGACAGAGCCATAATCATTAAACGATCACTCTTAAAGGCCACTTTACACACACAGATATCTGTGTCCAACTTCTGAACAGATCTCTGGTTGCAGTGAAATCATGGACACATTGCTCCATTTTGTGGCTGTGTACAAATGTAACAATGTGTCCATGATTTCACTGCAACCAGTAATCTGTTCAGAAGTTGGACACATATCTGTGTGTGTAAAGTGGCCTTAAGACTATCGGCCCATGTAAAGCGGCCGTCACACGCTAAGATCTCGCTAGCGATATTGTAAGCAATCACGTGCACGCGCGATCGCTTACAATATCGCTCACATCGCTGGTGAGATGTCACACAGACAGACTCACCAGCGATGTGGAGCCGCGATCTCGCTGGTAACTATGGTACACATCGGGTTACTAGGTCCCGCGCGTCGCTTAGTTACCCGACGTGTACCATAGTTACCATCTCCCAGCATAGGCTCTGCTGCTGGGAGATCGTTCATCGTGGTGTCATACACCACGATGAATCAGATCGTTAAATCGTTCATCGCAAGATCTGAGGTCCGGAGCTCAGATCTCGATCTTGCGATTTGAACACTTCTCGCTCGTCGTATCTTGCCGTCACACGCACAGACATCGTTTACGCGATGTTTAATCAAGCGCGTTCAAGCGATATCTTTCAAGATATCGTAGCGTGTGACGGCCGCTTTAGCAGGATGGCAAACACTTGACAAATAAGCATACTGTTCGTGTGGCAGGTGCAATGATTTTTAAATAGGATTATAAACCATTGATATCGGCAGTACATTGTCCTATGTAAATAGTCCATGTGCTAATAACACGATATTCTACGTGAACAATATTATCATACTAGCATAGTATACCAGCAGTGGTCTCATTGCAGAGATCAGGCAATGGAAATGGACCCTTAAAAGGGTTGTCCGGTCTAAAACTGATAATTCTGCAGTCACTCGTGTGACTGCAGATTTATCAATCCTCCCAGTGTCTGCACTGTGTGCTGCAAGGATTCGTGGGCACAGACTCGCTTAATACATGTGTATGGAGCAAGGCCATGCCCACTAGACGGCCACACCTACTAGTTGGACACACTCCCTCCATACACTTGTATTGAGTGAGGCAGGAACATGCATACCATATAAGTGCAGTCTGTTCCTGGCTTAGAAACTGCAAATCCTCAAAGAGTGCAGTGCGGGTGCTGAGATGCATGATAATTCAGCAGTCACAGCGAATGACTGCAAACAAACTGCAACAGTGGGCAGCAATTAACAGAATGTTTTTTAATGGAGAAACACAAAGTCCTATATCTGGACAAGAAAAATGAAAAAAGCATATACAGAAGGACAGAAATAGGGCTTTAACAGCACGTGTGAAAAAAACTTGGGTATACTAATAAGGCTGGAAACACACTGTCCATGTGATATACGAGTCACTTGGACGAGTGTCGGATCATTAACCCTGAACAACCTATCCCTGTCAAGACGGGAGTGTTGAGTTTCTGACAGGGAGAGGACGTTCAGAGTTAATGATCCGTCACTCGTCCGAGTGACTCGTATATCACACGGACAGTGTGTTTCCAGCCTAAACAAAGACTGAACATGAGTCAACTGTGTGATGCAGCAGCAAAAAACGCAAACATAATTCTGGGATGTATTAACACTAGATCTCAGGGGCGTAACTACCGGCATAGCAGACGTAGCGGTCGCTATGGGGCCCGGCGCTTGTGGGGGGCCCGGACCCAGCGCCGCTACGCTGCTATCCGGTCAGCTACAGGCCCCCAGTGGGTATATACAGGACCCCCCACTCCTCCTTTTCTGCTGCACACGTCACCTGTAAAGGAATACATCATACTTACTTATCCCTGCCGGCTGCCGCTGTCGCCGATCTGCACTGCGCTCCGTCTTCATCTGGCTTCTTCCTGGTTGTGACGTCATTGCCTGCACCCGCCGGTCACAACCAGGAAGAAGCCAGATGAAGACGGAGCGCGGTGCAGATCGGCGACAGCGGCAGCCGGCAGGGATAAGTAAGTATGATGTATTCCTTTACAGGTGACGTGTGCAGCAGAAAAGGAGGAGTGGGGGGGCCTGTATATACCCACTGGGGCCCTGTATATACACACTGGGGCCCTGTATATACACACTGGGGCCCTGTATGTACCCACTGGGGGCCCTGTAAGTACCCACTGGGGGCCTGTATATACCCACTGGGGGCCTGTATATACCCACTGGGGACCTGTATATACACACTGGGGCCCTGTATATACACACTGGGGCCCTGTATATACACACTGGGGCCCTGTATGTACCCACTGGGGGCCCTGTATGTACCCACTGGGGGCCTGTATATACCCACTGGGGCCCTGTATGTACCCACTGGGGGCCCTGTATGTACCCACTGGGGGCCTGTATATACCCACTGGGGGCCTGTATATACCCACGGGGGCCTGTATATACCCACCGGGGCCCTGTATATACCCACTGGGGAGCTGCTGTATACCACTGGGGCTGCTGTATATACTGCTGGGGCCTGTATATACCACTGGGGAGGCTGCTGTATACCACTGGGGATGCTGTATATACCACTGGCGAGGCTGCTGTATACCACTGGGGCTACTGTATATACTGCTGGGGCCTTTATATACCACTGGGGAGGCTGCTGTCTACCACTGGGGCTGCTGTATATACTGCTGGGGCCTGTATATACCATTGGGGAGGCTGCTGTATACCACTGGGGAGGCTGCTTAATACCACTGGGGCTACTGTATATACTGCTGGGGCCTGTATATACCACTGGGGAGGCTGCTGTATACTACCACTGGGGCTGCTGTATATACCACTGGGGAGGCCTGTATACCACACTGCTGAGGGCTGTATACCTATGCTGGGGTCCACCCTCGGCTTATACACGAGTCAATAGGTTTTCCCAGGTTTTGGGGGCAAAAGTAGGGGGGTCGGCTTATACACGAGTATATACGGTAAACTGGGTGCCGTCAGACGTTTAACACCGATTCGGTAAAGGGGTGTGTCTTGAAGGGGGCGTGTCATTAGGGGCGTGTCTTGGAGGGGCCCGTTCAAAAGTTTGCTATGGGGCCCTACCAGTTCTAGTTACGCCCCTGCTAGATCTAGATCATGTGAAGTAATTATCGCCCTCTAATTTGCTTTGGTCAGACCCTATCTGGAATAATGTGTCCAGCTCCATTTTAAAAAAATACATCGACAAACTGGAGCAAGTTCAGAGAAGAGTGACTAGAATGGTGACAGGTCTGAAAACCATGTACTATGAGTTACAGGATTTGGGAATGTTTCGCTTGCAAAAGAGAAGAATGAGAGGAGATGTAATAACTTTCTAAAAAATATCTCAAGTGCTGTCACACTGTACAGGGCTTTATTCTCATTTGCAAAATACTAGAAGCAATGGGATAAAACTGAATGGGAGGAGACATAGCTTAATATTAGAAAATAATTTTTGATAGTGAGGGTAATCAACAATTGGAACAGGCTGCCGGGAGATGTGGAGAGTTCCCCTTCAATTGACGTCTTCAAACAGAGGCTGGACAGACTGAGAAGATTTAGTGAATCCTGCTTTGAGCAGGGCGTTCTACGATTCTATGAAATTCTAAGTACTGAGGATTACAGAGTCACAGAACAATCAGTGACATAAAAATCAGCATAAACATTTATGAAATATGTTAGCCAAAGTATTGAGATTAATTTTTATTATTGACCAAATACTTATATTTCCCCCAAAATTTGAAAAAAAATTTCTTTCCAAATCAGAATGTGATTTTTAGGATTTGTTTTCTCATTTTGTCTTCCATAGTTGAGGTTTAACTATGATGTCAATTACAGGCTGTCCTCATCTTTCTAAGTGGGAGAACTTGCAACTGGTGGCTGACTAAATACTTTTTCCCCACTGTATATTAGTGAGGTAAGGTGATAGGTCAATTTAAAGGTATGTGTTATTAGAGAATGTTTAAAATTGTAGAGACTAGGAATTTATTGAACTGTCTGGGGTACCACGTTTCAGAGCACTGGTGTAACAAGAGAGAAGGCTTGGAGATAGGAGTGTGAAGTTTAAATGATAAAAGATTTTAGCTTTTGCTGTTTCCTTTAAAGTTAACCTGTCAACCCCTAATGCTTTTTAATCTAAAAGTGCCAAAGCACCTATGTTGCATTCTGTTATGGTGGCTATAATCCCTCTAACCCCTGTACACCTAAATAATGACTTTATAAAGTTTCCTGCCTTTTATGTACAGTAAATTCATAATTACAGGTCCTATGGGTTTTCTCACTCATCCGGACCCCACTGTCTCTTCGGTCTTCCTCTGCCTCTTCTTTCTACTGGGCGCCTCCTTTTCTCTGTTCCCAGTCTTATCTTCAGCGCCTGCGCAGATTACTATATGTTTGTGCAGGCGACCTGAGCTCTGCGTATCTGCGGACAGAGCGTCTGACTGTATAGCACCTGCGTTTACCGCGGGTGCACCAGATGCCACCCTGTTTTGTGTTCTGCTTTATGCAGACAGCAGGATTGGGAATCTGGCGCCTGCACCTTAGCTCTGCCTTAATGCGGACAGAGCAAACAGCATGACTGCGTAGTGCATTACTACTAGTGTGCAGGCGTCAGATTCCCAACCCTGCTGTCTGCATACAACAGAACACAAAACGGGAGGATCTGGAGCCTGCAGTACACGCAGGCGCAATACCGTCAGATGCTCTGCCCGCAGTAGGCACGAACATACAGGAATCTGCGCAGGCACCGAATACGAGACTGGGAACAGAGAAGAGGAGGCGCCCAAAATAAAGAAGAGGCGGAGGAAGACCGAAGAGGCAGTGAGGTCCAGACGAGAGAGAAGACTCATCTCACTTGTAAGTATGAATTTACATACATGGTGGCAAACTTTAAAAAGTCATTATTTAGGTGTAGAGGGATTATAGCCACCATCACAGAATGCAACATAGGCTGCTGAAGGTGGCAATTTTAGTTTTAAAAGCCCTAGTGGGGCGACAGGTTCACTTTAAAGCGTAAACGTCGTTTTAATTTTTATTTAATAAATGAATAGTACATGAAAATAAGCAACTATGTGATATATTATTATATTATATATTATCAGACAAACTTGGTCCTTTCTCAACCAGAATTGATCAGTCATCATCAAAATTCTCAATTCTGAGGTAAAATTTGTATTCAGTGAAGACAGACTCCGTTAATTAGATCTTTTTGAGGTAGAATGAAGAAATAGAGAGCAGTACAAGAATATTCCTTATTTTTATTTTTGCATGGTTCACCCTGCAGTATTAGTAATAGGACAGATTTATTCTTATGGTTGATCAACTTACAGCAATACCAGGTTTATATCGGGTTTTTAATGTTTTGCTACTATTACACCATAAAAATATTTTTTTATCATAAATAATTTTTTGTCACTATATTCTGAGAGTTGTAAAGGTACTGTCACACGGGCGATCTCTGCGGCGATTTTGCTGTCAACTTAGGGGCGTGGCTAAATTGCAGCAACATTGCTCATGAGTTGCCGCGTGTGACAGGCAATAATAAGGCGATACATTGCCTACGCAACATCGCCAGGTTTCCCAACATGTTGGGAAACCTGGCGATATTGCTCAGGCGATCTGCCTGCATCGCCCTGTGCGATGCCGCAACTGCGATGTTGCCGGCAACTTCCCCCATAGACTCCCATGTTATGGATCGCTGGCAGCAATAGTTGCTGACAAGATTGCAGATGAGTTGCCAGCTCCCGTGACTTGCCGGCAACATCGCCGCAGAGATCGCCCCGTGTGACGGTACCTTTACATTTAATTTTTTGACCAACAACCTGAATGAGGGCTTATTTTTTGTATGAGAAGCGTTTTGGGATAAACAACTTTTTTAATCACTTTTTATTAAGATTTTTCAGAGGCAGAGTGAATAAAAACAACAATTTACTTATTGTTTTGTTTTTTTTGCATAGGTAACTGCGGCAAAATTTATGAAACCAATTTGTTGTTTGGGTCAATATGGTTAAAGCGATACTGGACTTATCTAGCTTTTTCATGCTTTGCTACTTTTACACACTAATGGTACCTTTACACGCTGCCACAGAGGGTAGCAACAGGTAGGCACCGCACGTGAGCGTTTTTACCTGTTGCTAACGGTTGCCGATGCCACATATAGACGCCGCCACAAAGTGCACCACAGAAGGTATTTGCGTTCCCCGGAAGTGCCGACAGCTCCTGCGACTTACTGGCTGGCTAATACATGACGCCATTGCAATTGTGGACTGTGAATGGATAGCTCTTTGAATATGGCGCCCTGTGAAAGGGCAACCAAATATCCTTATACACAAAATGATGACCCCATAGTATGACCCTCCCCACAGGACCCCGATGCCGCATATAAACGCCAGCACAAAGTGCTCCACAGAAGGTATTTGCGTTCCCCAGAAGTGCCGACAGCTCCTGCGGCTTACTGCCTGTTGAATACCTTCCCTGGTTTACACGCCGCTACCACACAGGAATATGGGCGTATATATTTCGCGCCTCAAGTACATAGGCGTGACAGAGTTGTGTATTACGTGACTCTCGTACGGTGATTGGACAATGCAATAGCATCATGATTGGCCAGGCTGCGCAGGAAGGCTGGCTAATACATGACGCCATTGCAATTGTGGACTGTGAATGGATAGCTCTTTAAATATGGCGCCCTGTGAAGGGACAACCAATCGTAACGCAGGAGCCTCCACCAATGATCGCTGATGGGGCGTGGTATCCATGACGCTGTGGCACACCCCAGGGATTTTGTAGGCCAAGCAAATACCTTGCCTGTGCCCTGATTAAACGCCGCCACCATAGGGATTATGCCTTCCTGTTTTTGAGCACGGCTCAGACACAGGTATTTGAAGGAACTGCAAGACACATGAAGGAAATTCCTGAATTACATGCCGCCACTTCGTGGTGTTTTCATGGCAACAGGCACAATTGTGTCCGATGCCTGGCGGTTTCTACATTCCTGTGGTGGCGTGTAAAGTACCATAATAGCAATATTTTACAAAATGTATTTGTTTGTGCATCACCATATTCTGAGATGTATCTTTTTTTTCAAATTTTTTTCTTAATTAGCCATATTACAGCATGCTTTTTATGCACTTAATAAAGGGTTAAAAGAATGCGCAGTGCGGGTCTTGAAGCTAACAAAACGGCACGGGTGTACATATGTCACCCGATTCGTGTCATACAGCTGCACACTGCAGCACCCGCCCGGCAGAGGAGAGCGGGGAGGCGCGCATTTGAATGAGAGTTGAAGATCACGCCTATTGAGGCGTGATATTAGGAAGAGGGAGAGCCTGCCTGGGTGACTATGCATACAGTAGTCACTCAGTAACATTACTAATGAGTGAGTTTATTAACGTTTATCTTCATTTTCAATAGATGCATTTAGGAGCTAAAAGGAGTGTAGGATAAGTGTGAATATGCTCTAGGGCATCTTTTAATAGCTTAGGAGGTGTTTTGGGGGTGACAGGATCCCTTTTAAAGTATTTTTAACTTGCAAGGAAAATATAAATAAACAATATACAGTGCCTACAAGTAGTATTCAACCCCCTGCAGATTTAGGTGGTTTGATAAGATGCAAATAAGTTAGAGCCTTCAAACTGCAAACGAGAGTAGGATTTATTAACAGAAGCATAAATCTTACAAACCAAAAAGTTATGTTGCACAGTTGAATTTTAATAAATTTTAAACATAAAAGAGTGGGTCAATTATTATTCAACCCCTCAAACCACCAGCATTCTGTTTGGTCCCCCTAAAGTATTAAGAAGTAGTTCAGGCACAAAGAACAATGAGCTTCACATGTGTGGATTAATTATCTCTTTTGCCAGCCTTTTCTGACTATTTAAGACCCTCCCCAAACTTGTGAACAGTACTCATACATGGTCAACATGGGAAAGACAAAGGAGCATTCCAAGGCCTTCACAGACAAGATCGTGGAGGGTCACAAGGCTGGCAAGGGGTACAAAACCCTTTCCAAGGAGTTGGGCCTACCTGTCTCCACTGTTGGGAGCATCATCCGGAAGTGGAAGGCTTATAGAACTACTGTTAGCCTTCCACAGCATGGACAGCCTTTGAAAGTTTCCTCCCGTGCCGAGGCCAGGCTTGTCCGAAGAGTCAAGGCTAACCCAAGGACAACAAGGAAGGAGCTCCGGGAAGATCTCATGGCAGTGGGGACATTGGTTTCAGTCAATACCATAAGTAACGTACTCCACCGCAATGGTCTCCGTTCCAGACGAGCCCGTAAGGTACCTTTACTTTCAAAGCGTCATGTCAAGGCTCGTCTACAGTTTGCTCATGATCACTTGGAGGACTCTGAGACAGACTGGTTCAAGGTTCTATGGTCTGATGAGACCAAGATCGAGATCTTTGGTGCCAACCACACACGTGACGTTTGGAGACTGGATGGCACTGCATACGACCCCAAGAATACCATCCCTACAGTCAAGCATGGTGGTGGCAGCATCATGCTGTGGGGCTGTTTCTCAGCCAAGGAGCCTGGCCATCTGGTCCACATCCATGGGAAGATGGATAGCACGGCCTACCTGGAGATTTTGGCCAAGAACCTCCGCTCCTCTATCAAGGATCTTAAGATGGGTCGTAATTTCATCTTCCAACAAGACAACGACCCAATGCACACAGCCAAGAAAACCAAGGCCTGGTTCAAGAGGGAAAAAATCAAGGTGATGGAGTAGCCATGAAATATATAAGAAATTGGTATGACAAATATGTTTTTTAACACTATCATGTTTTTTACAAAGGATATATATATGTATATATGTGCAAGTAACAAGTCTTATTACAGATATCAGTGCAATTGTGCATCTCTGGCAGGTGAGTTGTGGAGGAAAAACTTGACGTGCTAGAAAAAAACTGACTACATTTTTGGAATCAGCATGCCAATTTTAGTATAAATCAGCTCAAAAACCTAACTCAACAGAAAATTTTTTTCAAATTGTTCCCCAGTGTTATTAGCTGTAATTGCAAACAAGGGTTATTCCACAAAATATTAAACCTAGGGGTTGAATAATAATTGACCCACACTTTTATGTTTAAAATTTATTAAAATTCAACTGAGCAACATAACTTTTTGGTTTGTAAGATTTATACTCTCGTTTGCAGTTTGAAGGCTCTAACTTATTTGCATCTTATCAAACCACCTAAATCTGCAGGGGGTTGAATACTACTTGTAGGCACTGTAAATGTATCTCATTAAAGCTACTGCATAATCTATGCCAAAAGGTCAACAACACAAAAATAATCTCTCAGATGTTAACTTCTTACAAACGCTTTTTGGTCAAAACAACCCCTGATAAAAGCCTTGTCAGGTATAGTTTTCAAAAATGGGGTCACATTTGGGGGGTTTCTTCTGTACTAACTCCCCAGGAGCTATGTGAATGCAATATGGAGACAAGAAATTATTAAAGCAAAATTTGAGTTCCAAATGGCACTCTCTTCCGAGCTCTGTCATGCACCCAATCAGTAATATAGAACCACCCATAAGGAATTTTCACGCTACGAAGAAATTATATAAAAATGTTGTTTGTTTTCTCTAATTACTGCTTTTGAAAATGAAACATTTGGGACTAAATCTACATTTTAATGGAAAAAAAATATAATTTATTCTTTCCATTTTGCATTATATAATTTAAAGGAATTGAAGCGTTAACACATTTCCTAAACACTTTTTTGTGTACTATAAGGGGTATATTTTTTAGAAGGGTACAATTTGTTTGGAATTTTAATATCTTGGCCCATCAAAATTACTTGAGAACTGAGATAAACTCTAAAAAAATTGGTTTCTGAAAGTTCCATGAAAATTGGAAAAATTGCTGCTTAACCAGTAGGCCACCTAATTTCCCCAAAAATAAATTAACTTCCCAAATATTATGCAAATTATGCAACGTAAAGTAGATATATGGGAAATATAAATTTTTAACTATTTTCAGTGGTATGACTACTTGTTTTAAGGGTATGCACATTTAATTTTAGAAAATGTCTATGTTTTACCAGAACTTTAAAAATGTTTGTACCATGTTAGCAAGTAGATAGAAAAATATTAGAATCTGAGAGTGCTCAGTGGTTGATACCTTTTAATGGCTAACTGAAAAGATAGTAAGAAAAAGCAAAGCAAGCCTTTTCAGCCATTGACTAGTGGTCCAAGATTTGAAATTTCCTTAATGTAAAAAAACATAAATCCATGTGAGACATTCTCTGGTATTTATTGCCCAGATGCTTTTACTCTATCCTTCCAATCACAGACTACTCTTCAAATCTTGGACCAACAATTAATCAAGGGACATGAATATGTCTGCTTTTTATCTATGGTCAATGCTCCCACAGATGCTGCCTTCCATCTCTGACCATTAACTGTCATGTTTCACAACATCTAACCTATTTTTCTTGCATATCCAGCCTCCTACTGGTGTGTTTATATATGTGGACATTCACAATTTGTGTCATTATAGCCTGATGAAGAGACCTTAGTGTCTCGAAAGCAAGTCATATTGCTCTTGTTATTCAGCCCTTATATCAAAATCAAACATTCTCCCACAGTATGATAGTTCCTTAGCTACCCCACACAGTATGCTGGAGCCTACAGGCCCCTCAATCTAGCACACAGCATGATGCATCCCCTCACAAGTTGATATTCCCACAGTCCCACATACAGTATGATCTCCCACAATTCTCAACACAGCCCCACATTCAGTATGATTTCCACAACCTCCAACACAGTATGATGACACGTGAGGCCCCTCACATTATATTAACCCCACAAGCCCCCAAAAAGTATGTTGCCTTACACAGTATGACGACTCCCACAGTATGATGGCCTTCATAGAACCCCAAAAACAGTGATACACACAGAATATGATGGGCTCACAACCCCCTATATACAATATATTGGCTCTCACTGTCCCCAACACAGTATGGTCTCCCACAAGCCCCTCATGCTATGTTCCCGATGTCCCACGCTCCTTATACACAAAATGATGACCCCCATAGTATGATCCTCCCCACAGGACCCCAAGACAGAATGATGGCTACCACAACCCCCAAACCATATTATGGCCCCAGAGCCATTTATACATAGTAGGATTGTCCTCACAGTATAATCTTCCACACCCTCTCCAACACAATACCATGTCCACCACAGCCTCCATAAAGTATCAACCCTCACAGTCTGTCATATACAGTATGATAGCATCCCTTAGTCCCTCAACAACTGATGGTCAATAAAAAAACAAACATCCCATCACTCATAATGGTCCTCACTTTTCCAACACACTGCTTCAGTCTTTTCTCTGTGCAGACGCAATTGAGTGACGTCATCATGCCCACCCTGATCAGACCCCCAGTCATACAAGTTGAATGGTGGAAAAAGGTGTTGACGTCTACCAACTTAACCATTACGGTCAACTGTATATGCATCCAATGGAATTGAGACGCTAGATAGGGGATGGGTGGAGTAGCCATGGCGATGTGTTCGCAGACCACTGTTTCCAGCCCTTTTGCTATTCCAGTCACTAGGCCACATGGAAGCCGCCATAGGGCCATATATGGCCAGTGGGATGTGGTTTGCCCCAGTCTGCTGTAGACTATAACTTACTGCAACTTTAACAATATTATACAATGAAATATTAAAATCTTTATATAGTTCTCTAAACCTCTGACTTTTGGACATATAAAAATGAAATGATTTTTGCTAGCAAGGATATATTTAATGCAGTGTAAGTCCACATTAAATTGCTGACAGTGGACATTTTTGATGCCCTTGACTTTGGACTCAGTTATTGTAGGTATTAGAAATATGCAGAGCTAACGAGAACATGAACAAGCTGATTCAATCAAATTATTACAATTTTTATTTTCTGCTTAGCCTTACAAGACTGCAGACTGATCATAAAGGACTGCAATGAATGAATAGCGCTTCATCTTACCGCATGTTTTCCTCTTTATAATTTGATGCCAAATCAAAAGTTCTTCCCTATACCTTATTTTGAAGATACAAAGTGAAATACTTTGATTTACTTGTCCGCTAAATTGATGTCTTTTTTTTTTTTTACAATGATTTTGAATGTGAATTTATTGTATGCATTTCAGTCCTATTGGTTAATGCGTATCAAAAATACATTACTAAGAAATATGCTGTTGCTTAACCAGCATATGAATCAATCTAAATAACATTTCCTGAATTACAGTGAATGATAAGGTAGGGAGTTTCTAGCGAGGCCAAATGGTAGCTCAACTGATATAGCTACTTAAACAGATAGGAAATCTGGAAATTAAGAAGAAAGGAATTCATACAGAGAATATATAACAGAAAAATTCCAGCCAACATAACGAACAAGGAGAAATGAGACTCTCTGCCTACTTTTACTGTATATTTTACATTTCAAAAATAACTTAAAGTGTAAATGTCATTTCATTGGAAAAAAAACACAATACTGCATTGGATGTTAACGATGGGTCACATAACAGCTAAGGTGATGATTTTTGTGCCATATGACTTATTTTCTCACATTTTAGGGCTGTGTGGGTGTAGCCAGCAGCTGATAGGGGCCCGTGCAATTTGACAGCAGGGAAAGGGTTAACAGAGATCGTGACTGAGCTCTGTGGAGACAGATGACAGATCAGAAGCTTGTGATGAATTTGCACTGATCCTGACTGTGCTGTAGCCTGAAGTAATCTGATACATTGTCACCTCATCTCTGTGGTCAGCAGTGTGGACTCTGTGTCACGCCCCTTTCTCTTACATGTTTACATATTCACTGTGAAGATGGATCTGACTTATAATAAAAGTATGTCTGCTTCACACACAGTGTATTGGGGACACCTTGTGGAAAGTTTATATTTGAAAGTTCATTAAAATCACCTACTCTAAAAATGGTGGTTATGTTTAAACTAAAAGGGGTTTTCCCACAAAGTTCAAGTTAATCAACAGATCTTGGAATAATAATAAGGAACACAATTGGAATCTTAATTATCAAAATAAACTTGAATTGCCATTTCTCAGTCCAAACCTCCATCTTAAGCGGGGGTCACACTGGCATGTAGAGTATGACGATTCTCTCACGAGAAAGAATCAGAAGCTATGTTCAAATGCCACTTGGCTCAAACTCTGTGAGAATGCATGACAGTGTAATTTACTGTGATCTGGTCTCTTGCATTCAAATATTGGAACATATTTGGAGTACTTAATTTTTCAATCTTCACCATTGTCTATCTTGGCGTATATTGGACTGTACTCGGATGTCATCTGAGTGCAGTCATATTTCACACGAGCCCATAAACTGGTCTGCACACAATCCAATTTGCAGAGGCAAGCACAGGATGCTGCCATTGTTTTCTCATCCTAAATTAGCATGAGAAAAAAAAATCTCAGATCTGCACTGCCACATAGTATAATACTGGTCCAGGTGCCAATTAATAAAACTTTGGGTAACACTTGGGACCTACTTATGATTCACCAAATTGTCTTCAATAACATGGCACTGTAGATCTCGGCCTGGGCATGCGCTGCCTCCAACACCATTTTATTGAAGATTTGCCAACCGCTCTCAGAGAATACACTGCGGATGCCCCCCCACTGGAATGATTGTGACAACCCAAAATTGAAAAAAAAAAGGGAGAGGCAGGCAGAGGGGAGGAACAGAAGCTGAGGACCCTAACCCCCAAGCCTCACCCCGATGCACAAGTGATGCACGGATTACATCATTATGAAAATTTTAGACACACATTATTCAGTGGCCAAAGATTGAATTTCGTTCTTATGTATCATATGCAGTCAATCAGCATCAAAGTGCCATTATGGCAATGGATGTTCTTTATAGTGATACATTTTACTGACAGGTTCTCTTTAAACTTAAAGGATTAACCGACTCAAACATAAAAAAAAAACTAATTTACAAAGTAAACACTTAAAATTTAAGGGCTTTCCCACTAAATTTTATTATTGTACCAAAGTTTTCTTGGTGGTGGAAACATCAAAATATTACATACATGTCCACTTATGACTGGTGCAGGGCCGTCATACCTCCTTAGGCTGCTTTCACATTGCGTTTTAGCTAAATCCGATACTGTCCGATAAAAATCGGACAGCATCGGATCCGAATCAGCCCCCATGTTATCCAATGGGGATCAGATCGGATTTGGCATAATTGCGATCTGATCCTGTCCGATTTTTTGCAGGAGCAAAAATCGGAGACTAGTGCGATTTTGGCTCCTGAAAAAAATTGGAGAGAATAGGATCAGAGGCAAATCGGATGGCAATTATGCCAAATCCAATCCAATCCGATGACTTTAACATGGGGCCCTATGGAGCAGGGTCTGAGGAAACATCTGATGTCTCCTCGGACCCGATTTTAGTGTACTGAGCATGCTCAGTACATGCACGGTACACAAAAACTATTGTGTGCCGCCAAATTTAACTTCCGCAATGTATATACATACATTGCGGAAGTTAAATATAACTACAATCTAGTGTTTAAAATAAAAAATCTTTATTCTCACCTGCCAGCGCTCCCCCGGCGTCTCCATCAGCTCCCACTCGGTAAACAGGACCTGGGATGATGTCACAACCTGATCAGCTTATCGGGTCACATGAGCGTTTACCACGGTAACCGCTCATGTGATTTGATGACGCTTCTGACATCATCGCAGGTCCTGTAAAACCGATCGGGAGCTGATGGAGACACCGGGGAGCGCTGGCAAGTGAGACTAAAGATTCTTTATGTTGGAATGACAGGAGGAGTGGGGAGAATAGGAGAGAGGAGAACAGGGGGACAGAAGGGGGAAAACAGGAGGACAGCAGGGGGAAAACAGGGGGAAAACAGGAGGACAGCAGGGGACAGCAGGGGACAACAGGGGACTGCAGGGGACAACAGGGGGACAGCAGGGGACAACGAGATGACAGGAGGCAGAGAGGAGGGGGAGCGAGGTGACAGGAGACCAAACTGATCCTGCAAAATGTTGGAATCGGATGCCTATTTGGCATCTGATTGTAGGGATTAGTTTGGATCCGATGCTGTCCGATTTTCATCGGATTTAACTGAAACGCAATGTGAAACCAGCCTTACTGTGACTCACTGGTCACTTTGCTTTGACTTCTATAGAAAGGGCAACAAGTGATTGATTGCAGCAGCCAAGTAGCAACACTTGTCTGAGGCGGAAAAAAAAGTCAGAAATTATTTAGCAGTCACGAGATTCCCCCTACCAGGAGGGAAAACCGGAGGATCAATGAAGGACACAGTATGGAGTAGAGAGGAGAGTCAATAAAATATAGTGGACAAGCCCTTTAAGGCCTAGTACATTACCTGGTAACCCTTTTATATAGTTTAGTGTTATTAGTTTACATGCATGGAAGGTGTATTGTAAATCATAAACTAAAATGAAAGAATATAGTGTTATACTATTGGCATCATATACAAACCTTATTATTTACTAGCATTAGTATTTGACCAAATATTTAATCAAAAGGTTCTGTTAAAACACAAGGTTTGAAATGTATGGAATAGTAGCCTAATTTCAACAAAATAAGAAAAGTTTATAAAGAAAGCATGTTATAAAATGATGTTCTTGTAAATGAGAGTGTGCACTTGGGTGGATAGCGTGATTTAACACTATTGACTATTCATGCTTCATAAACAAGCCACAAGTGGCAAAGGTTAATTTATTACCATTTAAAATGTAGTATTCATAGCAGAATTCACAAATTCAATTCTAAGTTACTGTAAAGAATCATGTTGGATAGAGAGAAGGGTCAAATATCAAGGCTGCCCAGTAAGAATACATGACATTCACATTTAAATGTACAGCTTTCTCTGAAAAGCTTAAGGGGCTCCAGAGTGTTCTTGACCTTCACCGAATGTCACTGAAGTACTTCACTGATTAAATTCCCATGTTACTTCGCACAGCATGATCCATTATCTCCAAGTAATTTAATGGTAAAGCCAGTGCTGCCAGTAGGCATTGTGGTTGCACACAAATATTTAGCCAGTTAAGAATGTTATTAAAAGAAATGATATTTAGATTTCAATTGCAAAGTGTTTCTGGAATGATTACCAATAAATACTATACAGTATTGTAAACAAGAAATAGCAAACTATACTATAAAACACAGGGTCAAAAGGAACATTGCAAAATTAAAAAGGAATGTCACAGCTGTTGTTGGATTCAAATGCCTTCATCATATAGAATTTTATGCATATATCCATCTCATTCCCCTGCTGCATCTCATCCCTACGTGCTGTGCATTTGTCTGGACTTGGTATGACTTCATCCATATTGCATCCCCCGCCCGCTGCATCTGACCGCCCACTGCATCTGATTCACCACTGCATCTCATCCACCTGCTGCATCTCATCCCTATGTGCTGTGCCTTTGTCTGGACTTGGTATGACGTCATCTGTATTGCACATTCCCCCGCTGCATCTGACCCCCCTGCTGATCCCTGGCTCCATCTTATCCTCCTGCTGCATCTCATCCCTGTGCGTTGTGCATTTGTCTGGTCTGGGTTTGACGTCATCTGTATTGCTCACCCCTTTTCCCCCGCTACATCTGACCCCCGCTCCATCTGATCCCTGGCTCCATCAAATCCCCCTGCTGCATCTTATCCATACGTGCTAAGCATTTGTCCAACTCGGTATGACCTTATCATCATTTCACATCTCCCCACTTAATAATAATAGTAATAATAATAACTTTTATTTATATAGCGCCAATATATTCCGCAGCGCTTCACAATGCAAAGTTCACATTTAAACAATCATAAGAAACAGTTAGAAAATACAATACAATGCCAAAAACAATACAATACAAAGCATAATATAATACAATAATTAGAGCAAAATAGGGCAGCCCTGCTCATAAGAGCTTGCAATCTAACAATGAGGTGGGGGTGACAAGGTACAGGTGCTTATTTACAATGATGGTATAGTCAACTTGAGGAGATGGGAACAGATAGGAGCAGAATAAGTGGCCACAACCCATTATTTGTGATCTACTTGAGACGGCGCGGATAGGCTATGTCTAGATGACTGACTAGGGATCATGATAGGCCGCCCTAAAAAGATGTGTTTTTAGAGATCGCCTAAAACTATCTAAGTTGTGGATACACCTACTTTCTTGCGGTAGAGAATTCCAAAGAATTGGTGCGGCTCAGGAGAAGTCTTGGTGCCAGGAGTGGGAAGTTCGGATTAATGCAGAAGTGAGTCTAAAGTCACTTCCAGAGCGAAGAGAACAGGTGGGGTGATAGACAGAGATGAGGGAGGAGATGTATGGGGTGCTGCACTGTGATGAGCTCTGTGGGTGAGAACAAGCAGTTTGAAATGGATCCTATAGTGTATAGGCAGCCAGTGTAATGACTGGAATAGAGCAGAAGCGTTTGAGTAACGATTAGCTAGATAGGTAATCCTGGTTGTTGCATTAAGGATGGACTGGAGAGGAGACAGTCTAGTGCGGGGGAGGCCAACTAAGAGAGAATTACAATAGATAAGGCGGGAGTGAATCAGGGCCACAGTGAGGGTTTTTGTGGTTTGCAAGGTGAGAAAGGGGCGAATTTTGGAGATGTTCTTCAGGTGCAAGCGGCAAGAGCGGGCGAGAGATTGTATATATGGGGGGAAGGAAAGATCAGAGTCAAACATAACACCCAGACAGCGAGCCTGCTGACTGGGCACTATTGTGGTGCCGCACACTGAGAGAGAGATGTCATATTTAGGATAGTGGAGGGCGGGACCAGAAGTAGTTCAGTTTTGGAAAGATTAAGTTTCAGGTAGAGAGCCGACATGATATTGGAAACTGCGGTTAGACAGTCATTGGTGTTCTTTATTAGAGCGGGAGGAGGTCAGGGAAGAATTGTATAGTTGTGTGTCATCACCATAAAGATGGTACTGAAAGCCAAATCTGCTGATGGTCTGTCCAATCGGGGCTGTGTAGAGTGAGAAGAGAAGAGGTCCAAGGACTGAACCCTGAGGGACTCCACTAGTGAGAGGAAGAGGGGAGGGAGTGGAGCCAGCAAATGATACACTTGACTCCCCCCCTTCATCTGTTCCTTAGCATGCTGTGCACCTGTCCTGACTTGATGTTGTGCACTTTGTCTTGACTCCATCTCTATAGCTCTCCTTCCCGCTGCATCTAATCCCTGTCTACTTCTGACCCCCTGCTGCATCCTATCACTGCTCACTGTATACACTGTTTCCACTTCATTTCACCCTCACTCCCATCATTCTCCACTTCCTAATTCCCCTGTTTATCCCCCACCCAGCAACACAGTAGTTCTCTCACCCTCCATCCTACTTAGCCATCTTACCCACTCCTCTGAACTGTTCCCTCACTTTCAATTCTCTGTCACCCAACAGGCACACCCACCATGTAAACTCTCCTGCTCCCACCTCCTAACCCATTCCCTGTTCGTCCTACTTGCCGGTGAAATTTCCCCTTATCCTGGTCCCCCCCCCACCACATCCCCATAGTCACTTCTACCCCATACCCACGACCCATCACTAGCCTCCGTAACCTCAACAACCTTAGACCAATTCCTCCAGCCCCTGCTCCCTCAGTCCCTCTACCTGGCACACTCTGGAACGCCCGCTCAGTCTGCAATAAACTCCCATTCATCCCACAACCTCTTTATCCCTAACAGACTCTCATTGCTTGGCATCACTGAAACCTGGCTCACCCCTTCTGACACAGCCTCTCCTGCTGCACTCTCTTATGGCGGACTCAGTCTTTCCCACCCACCCCGCCTGTCTAACAAACATGGCGGTGGTCCAATAACTGCTCCTTCACCCCTATTCCACTGCCACATGCCGCTACTCTCCCCTCTTTCGAAGCCAACTCCTTCCGCACCCTCTCTCCCTGTAACCTTCGGCTTGCTGTCATTTACCGCACCCCTGGATCCTCCAACTCCTTCCTTGACCTTTTCACCACCTGGCTACTTCACCTCCTTTCTGCGGACATTCCCACTATCATTATGGGCGATATCAATATCCCCATTAACACTTCCCACCAAGCCACCTCTAAACATCTTTCACTGACAACCTCCTTTGGGCACTCTCAATGGTCCTCCTCTGCCACTCACAAGGATGGCCACACGCTGGACCTCATCTTCACCTGCCTTTGCTCCCTCACTAACCTCTCAAACTCACCCCTTCCCATCTGACCACAGTCTACTGACTTTGTCCGCCCTCTCCTTCCCTACTACACTACCCCCACTCCGCAAACTCAATCATCCTTGCAGAAACCTACATATTGATTTACATTCATTCTCAGAATCCCTTCTCTCTCTCAATGACATAGCTTCCATATGCGACACAGACGCTGCCACCACCCTTTATAACACCACAATAACTCCGGCCCTCGACTTAGCCGCTCTCCTCACATATGACACTCCTCACACAAACAGGCACCCTGGCACACCACCCTCACTAAAGACCTGAGACGGGCTTCCAGGGTTACCGAGAGGAGATGGAAGAAATCTCATTCCACTGAGCACTTCGCGCTGTTCAAGCAGTCCCTCACCAACTTCGTCCACACTCACTGCCGCAAAACAAGCCTTCTTCTCATCCCTAATAACTTCCCTGTCCCACAATCCTAAACAGCTTTTTAAAACTTTAAATTCTTTGCTCTTTCTGTCCGCTCCTCCTCCCTCTCCCCTTATACCTGCTGAAGACTTTGCCTCGTTCTTCAAGTAGAAGGTCGATAAAATTAGAGTCAGCTTTGACCCACTGTCCCCACAGTTTCCCCTCTCACCTACACTGCCCCCTCCTTCCAAATGCTGCTTCTCCCCCACACCAGAACATCAGCTCTCCCATCTTCTGTCAAAGTCACACTTCACCACCAGCGCTCATAACCCGCCTCACCTCAGTCTTCATCCCAACCATAACCCACCTCTTCAATTTATCACTTACTACTGGCATCTTCTCCTCATGCTACAAACACACCTTGATCACTCCCATCCTCAAAAAACCCTACCTCGACCCAGCATCTGTTTCTAACTATCGCCCCATATCTCTTCTCCCCTTTGCCTCAAAACTACTTGAACAACACATCCATTCTGAACTGTCCTCTCACCTCGCCTGCTGCTCCCTCTATGACCATCTACAATCCGGTTTCCGACCCCACCACTCCATCGAAACAGCCCTAACCAAAGTCACTAACGACCTACTGCCCGCCAAGAGCAAGCGACACTACTCCGTCCTTCTTCTCCTCGACCTATCTGCTGCCTTCGACACTGTTGACCATTCCCTCCTACTTCAGATCCTTGAATCTCTTAGCATCACTGACCTAGCCCTCTCCTGGATCTCCTCATACCTAACTGAATGGACTTTCAGCATCACCCACTATCACACCTCCTCTTCACCCCACCCCCTATCCATCAGTGTCCCCCAAGTTTAGGTCCTGGGACCACTACTCTTCTCCATCTACACTCTCGGCCTAGGACAACTCATTGAGTCCCATGGCCTTCAGTACCATCTCTAAGCCGACAACACACATATCTACCTGTCTGGGCCCGACATCACCTCACTACTATGCAAAATTCCACAATGCCTGTCCGCCATCACATCCTTCTTCTCTGTTCGTCTCCTTAAGCTGAACATGGACAAAACTGAGTTCATCGTCTTCTCCCCAAGTTGCTCTCCCCCACTACCTGACCTATCCACTCTTGTCAACGACTGCTCACTCTCCCCAGTCCCCCACGCCAAGTACTTCAAGGTAATCCTTGACTTTTCCCTCTCCTTCAAGCCTCACATCCAGGCCATCGCCACCTCCTGCCGACTCCAGCTCAAAAACATTTCCTGGATTCTCACTTTCCTTTAACACGACACTGCTAAAACACTTCATGCTCTCATCATTTCCCACCTCGACTACTGCAACCTCCTACTTACCAGCCTCCCGCTACCTCCCTTTCACCTCTCCAATCTATCCTAAACTCTGCTGCCCGACTAATCCACCTGTCTCCCCCCTCTGCCAATCCCTTCACTGGCTCCCCACTTCTCAGAGATCCTGGTTTAAAACACTAACCATGACATACAAAGCCATCCACAACCTGTCCCCTCCATACATCACTGATATGGTCTCTGATACCTATCCTCACGCAACCTGCGATCCTCTTGAGCGCCTTCTTTAATCCCCTCTCATCTCCTCTCACAATCGCATACAGGATTTCCCCCATGCATCTGTCATACTCTGGAACTCTCTGATCCAATACATCAGACACTTGCCCACCCTGGAACCTTCAAAAGAAATCTGAAGACCCACCTCCTCCGTCAAGCCTACAACCTGCAATGAGACCCAGTTCACAGCATTGTCTCAGGATCGGCACTACCCCTCCTACTGTATCCCCACCCGTCCCTCTTAGACTGTGAGCCCTCGTGGACAGGGTTCCTCTCCCTTCCTGTATCTGTAAGACATGATTGTCCATAAAAATTGTACTTGACTGCTTCTTCCCTTTCCATATGTAAAGCGCCATGGAATCTAATGGCGCTATATAAATAAATAATAATAAGGAACGATAATATGATAATATATATATATATATATATATATATATATATATATATATATATAAAATAAGTACAGATACTTTTTCATAGCACTATGTGATATATATATATATATATATATATATAAGAAAGAGAAAAAAACTGCACAGCACTCACAGACTAAATGTGAACTGGTGCCAGCAGGGATGCTGGGTCAATTAACTAGAAAAAGTTCTCTGCAGCACTCAGTTACTACCAATGACGTACAAATGCTAACAAGCTATTTGTATATGAGAAAAAAGTTTAAAAACTTACGTTTTTTCAAAAAACTCAAAAATCTTATCTTTTTATTTCTGAAGTTCTTGGTACATACATTGGCCAATGTCTGCTTGCTCATCAACTACGACAAAGTGACTTCAGGTCTGATGAGTCCTATCGCTGACATCCCTGTCCTCCTTGTCCACCCCCCACCTCTCAGTGGGCAGACTCCATCTTGACCCTAGATCACCTGTGGTCAATGAGGGTGCAATTGCAGCATGGAGCCAGCATCTCCATATGATACAAGAAAGAGAAAAAAACTGCACAGCACTCACAGACTAAATGTGAACTGGTGCCAGCAGGGATGCTGGGTCAAATAACTAGAAAAAGTTCTCTGCAGCACTCAGTTACTACCAATGACGTACAAATGCTAACAAGCTATATGTATATGAGAAAAAAGTTTAAAAACTTACGTTTTTTCAAAAAACTCAAAAATCTTATCTTTTTATTTCTGAAGTTCTTGGTACATACATTGGCCAATGTCTGCTTGCTCATCAACTACGACAAAGTGACTTCAGGTCTGATGAGTCCTATCGTTGACATCCCTGTCCTCCTTGTCCACCCCCCACCTCTCAGAGGGCAGACTCCATCTTGACCCTAGATCACCTGTGGTCAATGAGGGTGCACCCACATTGGCCAATGTATGTACCAAGAACTTCAGAAATAAAAAGATAAAATTTTTGAGTTTTTTGAAAAAACGTAAGTTTTTAAACTTTTTTCTCATATACATATAGCTTGTTAGCATTTGTACGTCATTGGTAGTAACTGAGTGCTGCAGATAACTTTTTCTAGTTATTTGACCCAGCATCCTGCTGGCACCAGTTCACATTTAGTCTGTGAGTGCTGTGCAGTTTTTTTCTCTTTCTTGTATCATATGGAGATGCTGGCTCCATGCTGCAATTGCACCCTCATTGACCATAGGTGATCTAGGGTCAAGATGGAGTCTGCCCACTGAGAGGTGGGGGGTGGACAAGGAGGACAGGGATGTCAGCGATAGGACTCATCAGAATTGAAGTCACTTTGTCGTAGTTGATGAGCAAGCAGACATTGGCCAATGTATGTACCAAGAACTTCAGAAATAAAAAGATAAGATTTTTGAGTTTTTTGAAAAAACGTAAGTTTTTAAACTTTTTTCTCATATACATATAGCTTGTTAGCATTTGTACGTCATTGGTAGTAACTGAGTGCTGCAGAGAACTTTTTCTAGTTATTTGACCCAGCATCCCTGCTGGCACCAGTTCACATTTAGTCTGTGAGTGCTGTGCAGTTTTTTTTCTCTTTCTTGTATCATATGGAGATGCTGGCTCCATGCTGCAATTGCACCCTCATTGACCACAGGTGATCTAGGGTCAAGATGGAGTCTGCCCACTGAGAGGTGGGGGGTGGACAAGGAGGACAGGGATGTCAGCGATAGGACTCATCAGACCTGAAGTCACTTTGTCGTAGTTGATGAGCAAGCAGACATTGGCCAATGTATGTACCAAGAACTTCAGAAATAAAAAGATAAGATTTTTGAGTTTTTTGAAAAAACGTAAGTTTTTAAACTTTTTTCTCATATACATATAGCTTGTTAGCATTTGTACGTCATTGGTAGTAACTGAGTGCTGTAGAGAACTTTTTCTAGTTATATATATATATATATATATATATAAATATAAAATATATATATACTACTAGCTGTAGTACCCGGCTACGCCCGGGTTGATAAATAACTGATGTTAGCTATAACAAAATAGAATTTGAATATGTCATATTAATGACCTGTAGGAAAATAGAAGTTGAACTGTGATTGGTTGCTATAGGCAGCCTGATAAATCTCCAGCCAACAGTGAACCCTCCCCCCGGCCGGGCAGTATATGTTACCTCACACATACACATAATAGACAGCTCATGTGACTGACATCTGCCTTAATTCCCTAAAAGGCACATGTGTTGCACATTGGCTGTTTTTAATCAGATGTTTATTTTTGGAAATTAAAGATAGCACACGTATGAGGCGAGTTGTGTGAGGCAATTTGTGCACATCTGTGTCTGTCTGTGTGGTGTGTGTGTCCCTGGGGTGTGTGTGTGTCCCTGTGGGGTGAGTGCATGTGTCCCTATAGGGATAGGGTGTGTATGTGTGTATGTCCCTGTGGTGTGAGTGCATGCATCACTATAGGGCGTTTGTGTGTCCATGGGGTGTGTGTGTCTTTGTGTGTCTCTTTGTGGTGTGTGTGTGTGTTTGGGTGCGTGGTGAGTATCCAACATTGGGGCTGCATCTTAGCGACTATACACTTGGTGTTACTCTTTGTGTGCGTGTGGTGTGTATACATGTCCTCATGCGTGGTGAATATCCTGTGTTGGGGCCCCACCTTAATGACTATATGCTGGTATATGCTGTTAGTCTTTGGTGCTGTCATTAAGCCCCTCTCATTCACAACTGTCAACTGGTAACTGTCACTTTTCCCCCATTATGTAGATTGGGGCAAAATTGTTTGGTTAATTAGAACGTGCGGGGTTAAAATTTCGCCTCACAACATAGCCTATGACGCTCTCGGGGTCCAGACGTGTGACTGTGCAAAATTTTGTGGTTGTAGTTGCGATGGTGTAGATGCCAATTCCGGATATACATACATACACACATACATACACACATTCAGCTTTATATATTAGATATAATCTCCTAATCGTGTCTGTCTGACGCAGAAATAGCGTGCCAGCGCAAGGGTGCTCATTGGTGGCGTATGCAAAACAGCCTCGCGCATTCAACATTCATGTCAAGCTGAAACCCGGCGACAGCGGAGCATTGGCGCCGCTGTCGCCAAGATAAACACGTCCGACCGCTGCCATCATCGGGAGATCAGTGGAATCCGGTCATCTCGCCGCTGGCAAGCCACTGACCTCTGTGCAGCAGGAGCTCAGCCGTGGTCACCTGCCGCACAGAGGTTTGCGACGAGCCAGCCCGGAGATGACCGGCGTTAGCAGTGCCACGCCTGGCATTCAGTTCAGTGCCCCGCGCGGATTGAATGCCGCATCTCTTATTGGTCACCACAGCGGACCAATCAGAGGAGCGGCACGCGCCAAGGCGCCATATTTAAAATACTTTTAAAATAATTTGGCGCCATGGCGTGCGACGCTATTCTGATTGGTCGCCGCGTTCAGCGCCAACCAATCAGAGGAGCGGCATTCAAACTTTGCGCCGCTCCTCTGATTGGCTGCCACGTTCAGCAGCGACCAATCAGAATAGCGGCGTGCGCCATATTTCAAATACACTGTACTCAGTGAATTTTTAATATTGCGCGTGCCGCTATTCTGACTGGACGGCACTGAACGCGGCAACCAATCAGAAGAGCGGCATTCAAACCGCACGCCGCTCCTCTGATTGGTCGGCGCTGAACGCAGTGACCAATCAGAATAGCGGCGTGCGCCATGGCGCCATATTTGAAATACACTGAGCGTTGCACATTGAATATTCTGATAGGTTGCTGTTGAACGCGGTGGCCAATCAGAATAGCGGCGCGTGCCATGGCGGCATATTTGAAATACACTGAGCGCCGCACATTGTATTTCAAATATGGCGTGCGCGCGGCTATTCTGATTGGTCGCTGCTGAACTTTTTTTACTTGATTTATTGGAGTGCTGCCTGTTTTTTTTTTTTATTTTATATCTTGATATGAAGTCAGGCAACACTTGAAAATAAAACAAAAAGTGACTTTAATAGCCCTTAAAGCGGTGCGCTGTTTCGGCTTGTGCTAAGCCTTTTTCAAGCACCAATAGTTTGGTATAAGTTTGTGCTTTTCTTTTATCCTATTTTAGATGGATGGATAGATAGATAGATAGATAGATAGATAGATAGATACATAGATAGAGATAGATAGATAGATAGATAGATAGATAGATAGATAGATAGATAGATAGATAGATAGATACAGTTAGGGCCAGAAATATTTGGACAGTGACACAAGTTTTGTTATTTTAGCTGTTTACAAAAACATGTTCAGAAATACAATTATATATATAATATGGGTTGAAAGTGCACACTCCCAGCTGCAATATGAGAGTTTCCACATCCAAATCGGAGAAAGGGTTTAGGAATTATAGCTCTGTAATGCATAGCCTCCTCTTTTTCAAGGGACCAAAAGTAATTGGACAATGGACTCTAAGGGCTGCAATTAACTCTGAAGGCGTCTCCCTCGTTAACCTGTACTCAATGAAGTAGTTAAAAGGTCAGGGGTGGATTCCAGGTGTGTGGTTTTGCATTTGGAAGCTGTTGCTGTGACCAGACAACATGCCGTCAAAGGAACTCTCAATTGAGGTGAAGCAGAACATCCTGAGGCTGAAAAAAAAGAAAAAAATCCATCAGAGAGATAGCAGACATGCTTGGAGTAGCAAAACCAACAGTTGGGTACATTCTGAGAAAAAAGGAATTGACTGGTGAGCTTGGGAACTCTAAAAGGCCTGGGCGTCAACGGATGACAACAGTGGTGGATGATCGCCGCATACTTTATTTGGTGAAGAAGAACCCGTTCACAACATCAACTGAAGTCCAGAACACTCTCAGTGAAGTAGGTGTATCTGTCTCTAAGTCAACAGTAAAGAGAAGACTCCATGACAGTAAATACAAAGGGTTCACATCTAGATGCAAACCATTCATCAATTCCAAAAATAGACAGGCCAGAGTTAAATTTGCTGAAAAACACCTCAAGAAGCCAGCTCAGTTCTGGAAAAGTATTCTATGGACAGATGAGACAAAGATCAACCTGTACCAGAATGATGGGAAGAAAAAAGTTTGGAGAAGAAAGGGAACGGCACATGATCCAAGGCACACCA
The DNA here is from genome assembly GCA_033576535.1 of Allobates femoralis. Lineage (NCBI taxonomy): Eukaryota > Metazoa > Chordata > Amphibia > Anura > Aromobatidae > Allobates > Allobates femoralis. The sequence continues at coordinate 341,410,464 of JARQOC010000004.1, read as the reverse complement.
CATCCTCAGTAAAACATGGTGGAGGCAACGTGATGGCATGGGCATGCATGGCTTTCAATGGCACTGGGTCACTTGTGTTTATTGATGACATAACAGCAGACAAGAGTAGCCGGATGAATTCTGAAGTGTACCGGGATATACTTTCAGCCCAGATTCAGCCAAATGCTGCAAAGTTGATTGGACGGCGCTTCATAGTACAGATGGACAATGACCCCAAGCATACAGCCAAAGCTACCCAGGAGTTCATGAGTGCAAAAAAGTGGAACATTCTGCAATGGCCAAGTCAATCACCAGATCTTAACCCAATTGAGCATGCATTTCACTTGCTCAAATCCAGACTTAAGACGGAAAGACCCACAAACAAGCAAGACCTGAAGGCTGCGGCTGTAAAGGCCTGGCAAAGCATTAAAAAGGAGGAAACCCAGCGTTTGGTGATGTCCATGGGTTCCAGACTTAAGGCAGTGATTGCCTCCAAAGGATTCGCAACAAAATATTGAAAATAAAAATATTTTGTTTGGGTTATGTTTATTTGTCCAATTACTTTTGACCTCCTAAAATGTGGAGTGTTTGTAAAGAAATGTGTACAATTCCTACATTTTCTATCAGATATTTTTGTTCAACCCTTCAAATTAAACGTTACAATCTGCACTTGAATTCTGTTGTAGAGGTTTCATTTCAAATCCAATGTGGTGGCATGCAGAGCCCAACTCACGAAAATTGTGTCACTGTCCAAATATTTCTGGCCCTAACTGTAGATAGATAGATAGATAGATAGATAGATAGATAGATAGATAATTATTCTACTGTAAGTTTACAGGTGTTTTTAATTACATATTATAATCAATTATGCAGCCAAGAGGCTGTGTGAGTATGGGACTTTATGTAAATTGGCACTATTAATGCACTCTATATGCACTAATATCACATTGTACTTTATATTACTGTATAAAGATTTTGAAGATACGGTATGTTTTTAATATGGTTACATTAACTGCTTGTTAGGGTGGCTCCCTATATAAACTGCACATTTGTATACTACACTGTGCTTCACAAAGACCTGGTGATGTTGAACTGTTGTGCCACAGAGGGCTGAAGTAAAGCTGTCCTTTTGTCACTTGTACTGGCGTGCTGTCTGTTTTTTTTGGAATCTGGTATGCAGGAAGTATTGCACTCAAATCTGAATAGATGTTTGTGCTGATTCCTTTTTTCTAGTATATATTTAATGTTCATTGGATTCTTTGCACTAGATTTGTCTTTTTTCCAATTACCATTTTTGTGGATTATATCACTGTGGACTATGGATGTTGATCAGGAAGAGCCTGTATTTTTTTCATATGGTATGGAGGATGAGGAGCGCATTGTCGGTGCTATAGGTGGTGAAGCCACCTTTCTTGGCAATCCCTCTGTTTCTTAAATAAAAAGGAAACATGAGAACGATCTGAAGAGGATTACAACTATAGAATTGCACCTATTAACTTTGAGTGAATACTATAAGGCCAAAGTTATCCTGAGGGGATTACGTTCAAATGTATGGCCTAATCTAATGATGAACTCACCGGATTTTTGCGCTAAATACTGCAAGACTTCGAACAAATATGCCTTTGATACCATTTTATTGAATATGGAATATTTACAATACTAGTTGGCTAGAATGAAGGAATGTGTGACGGAGTCAGAAGCAAAATTAAAAAGCACACTATCTGAGACTGATTGGAAACATTTTGTTGAGTGTTACCTTCCATGTCCCTAAATTACGCGGTGAATTGGAGGAAACAAAGAGGAAAAATGGACACGGGATTTGGAAGATTATCAACAAGGAAATATATATAATTGGCAAAGGGATAGTGGCAATAATTGGAAAAAAAAAAGGTCATAGTTGTGAGAATGTTAAGGACAATAATGTATATATGCATAATATTACTCATGCATCTATTTTATCCAATAGGCGCCAATCCATCAAAACCCAAGTCAACAGGACAAGGAGAGGGGGCAGGTGACAGCATAGACGCCAGAAAAGAGAGAGAAAAGAAAAACAAAAAGCCGCATGCACCACAGAGACAAATGGGAACGATGATCAGTGAGCTGAACTAGTTGTTAACATCTCACATAAGGTATTAACTGAATCTGAGAAAAGTGTTCTAAATAAGGGTTTTAGCCCCACTTCACATTTAAATTGGTTTTAGTTGATGATAGACCTAAATAGTTTTTATAGATGTATCAATTTAGGTGATTGGTTTCATAAAAATGAAACTAGAGCAGTGTTGGGCCAAAAAGAATTAAAATTGAAGGAATTGGAATTAACAAAAAGGAGTGATTTCACTCCGCCAAGTTGTTCCAATTTCATAACAGCATTCATGGAAGGGATGAATCGTGATGTGGAAAAATTAAAGGAGACTGCAAAAGAGGAATTTAACAGACCAAGTTTGAAATGTGCTGAAGCAAAAGCTTGCAGAGTCTGATCAATGATGATGACATCATTATAAAGAGTGCTGATAAGGGTTGTGCTGTTGTTATCATGGACAGGGATCTTTATATATAAGAGTTAAATAGACAGGTTTTCCATACAAATGTCTATAAGAAATTGACTGGGGGATCCTAAGTTTCTATTAAAAGTGAATTAAGGGTAATCTTGGATGAGGCGTTGCATTGTAAATTGATAGATCAGGACATTTTTGATTTTCTGGATATTGATTTTCCTACTACCCCTATAATTTGTAGTCTGCCCAAGATTCATAAATCGTTATCCAACCCTCCTGGACGGTTATTGTGGTGGGCACCGGGTCGGGGCTTAGCCACATAGGTGTCTTCCTTGATAAAATATTGAATCCAATTGCGGTCAAATTTGATTCCTATATAAAAGACACAACTGATTTTTTGAATAAAATATCAAATGTGCATCTTGAAGGCGAGTATCTTTTGGCATCTTTTGATGTAAGTCAGCCTGTATACATCGATATAACATAGTTATGGTATCCAATGCGTAAAGAAAAAACTAGATGAACTGGATTATTGGGATGGTGCCAATACTTTGTTTTTAGATCTTTTAGTACTAGTCTTACAACGTAACTACTTCCTCTATGGCAATGAATTCTTTGAACAATGTCACGGTACAGCGATGGGGCCAATATGGCCCCCGCATATGCAAATATTGCAATGGGGGTCCTAGAGGAGGATGTCTTTGTTTCACACCACTTTTCTCATGTAAGGGGGTGGTGGCGTTACATTGACGACATCTTCCTCATATGGACCAGTACAGAGGAAAGTTTGAATGTCTTTTTGCAATTTTGAATGGATCTACAAGCTTAGAACACTATGACACGCAGGTCTAAATGTAGATTTTAAAATACACACTTTATTTTAGGTGTAATTTTGTGGACGTACAGAGTTGGTAAAATATAAATGGCACCCCAGTTTGTTTCTCATATTCTTCTAATCATATGCAGTGTAAGATGAATACTTTATTATATGTATATATGATAATGAACTATAAGAGAATTCATTTTGTTCTTTCTCTATTCTATAGAGAGAACGCAGGGTTGAATCCCTTTCCATAAGTACTTGTCGGCTGCAAAAGTAATCCTTTTACTTATATGCAAATATTAAATAAAACTAAATATTTCACTGAATGCCTAATAATGTATGCCCTATTTTTTATGTGAGTTAAGGACCTGGTGTTAATGATAATGATGATTGGAAGGGTGGGGGATGGCCCAATGTATGTGGCTATGGATGGGGTCCATTGATTTATATCTGTGGTTCCTGTCTCTGGTCCCCTGACATTACCACAGTGTCCTATATGGGATATCTGTGGGATGTCTCTAGGCCATCCTTTTTTCCCCCCCTTATATATGGTCAGGCCCTTCTCACTGTTATATATTAAATATCAGAGAACAATATATATATTGATTTGTATTGACTGTGTTTTAAGTAAGGGCACTGTATAGCAATCCGCCCTGTTCAATCATGGTGATGGAGGCTTCAGAGTGATGACGCACATCGATGACGTAATTAATGACGCGAATACCAGGTACGTGCATTGCAACCCGGAAGACGCCGCTATGTGCGGCGCAGCAGCCATTGATGATGGAAGGGGGGGATCCCAAGCATCCTTTAAAATTATTCTACTGTAAGTTTACAGATGTTTTTAATCACATATTATAATCAATTATGCAGCCAAGAGGCTGTGTGAGTATGGGACTTTATGTAAATTGGCACTATTAATGCACTTTATATACACTAATATCACATTGTACTTTATATTACTGTATGAAGATTTTGAAGATATGTTTTTAATATGGTTACATCAATTGCTTGTTGGGGTGGCTCCCTCTATACAGTGCTGTGCAAATTAATTAGGACAAAGCATTTTTTTAAAGTAAAATCGTAAGTTGGTTACCAGTCAGTGATTGAAACCAGTTTTAACTGCTTTGAACAGGTGTGAGTGTACAACCTTGAGTAACAAAATGTGGTTTGACTGGTTTTAGTCAGAAAATAACAGCTAGCTGCCCCCTCAGCTTCAGTTGAGAGCCTGTTTCTGTGAGGAGTGGTTTAGTGTACTTTTTCTCTCAGTGTGCTTCGTGCCTGTAAAAATGGATATTACTCTACGGAAGAGTTCTACAATTATTACTCTTAATGAACATACAAGTCTGACTGTAAGAGAAATCGCTTCCACAGTTGGCATTGTAAAAAATCTACCGTTTCAAGAATAATTTGCACACACAATGAAACTGGATCGTTTTCTTCAAAACGAAAAGAGAAATGTGGAAGAAAAAGGAAAACGACACCAAGAACTGATAAAACACCTATCAGAAATAGTAAAATTAATGCAAGAAAAACTTGCTTTGTCCCAATTAATTTGCACAGCACTGTATATATGTGTGTTATATTAGTTATTATTTAGTTATCTATACCCACACTTTGATACATATTATGAAAACCTTGATATACATACTATTAGATATCTGCACTCGTGTGTTACTTCATATCCTGTGTGAACTAGTTGGAACAGGTTACAGAAGTGAACAAACAATGTAGCATGCCATCTCCCAAGAGAACACCCAGGCGAATGAGGAGGATACCTGAGAAGGAGCACATAATCATATAGGATAGCATTAATTAGGACTTATCTATGCAAGAGTCCAGAGACTACTGTGATTGCTCAATTGCTTTAGGGTGACACCCTTAACACCTCACTTTGTGCTGTATAGACCTGGTATTGAAATAATAAAGGCACTTTTGGGTGCCCACTCCATCGAGAGAAGTTCTATATATCTGACTTTGTCTGATATTATTACTTTGTGCATGCACTTGATTATGTTAATTTGGAAAAGGGTAAGTAAAGAGTTGGGGTCCTTAGAATCCCACCCTAACAATGCTAAAAGGTGACATTCCAATACAACGTATGCTTTTTTAGCAGACTTGAAGAATTTGATGCAAAATTGATTGATATTTGGAAACGTTTATAATTATCTTCCCTTTGAATAAAGCAACAGTTTCAGCTGCTGAAAAGCAGCCTCAAACCATTATGCACTCTACATGCTTAACTGTGGGCATAATGTTCTTTTGTTAATGCACAGTACTGGCTTTTGGAATTATAGCCATAAAGTTCAAGATTGGTCTCATCAGACCATAGGTTTCCTCTTGAGCTTTGGGGCAGACCTGATGTAGATTTTGCCAAAAAATAGATTTTTAGATAGAAGGTTTAGATGTTTTTAAAAGCCTTCCATCTTACCATCCTGCCCCACAGGCCATACAAATGAACAATACAGGCAATTTTTGTAAATGCAGAACATAATCAGTGCTTGCCAGAAATTCCTGCAGCTCCTTTAATATTGCTATTTGCCTCTTGAAAACATACAGGACCAATCTTCTTAAGGAAAAAATTGGGTTTCCAGCATCACGTTTTGGTCTTGTTAGGACCAATTTTCTTGTCTTTTCATTATTTTTCATGGACATTTAGTTTTAGGTATTGTCACTCGTGTGCCAAATTTAAGACACTTCTGGATGGCTATCTTTACAGTATTGTATGGTATACAGTTATGCTCAAAAGTTTACATACCCCCGCTGATTTTGTGCTTTCTTGGCCTTTTTTTTCAGAGAATATGAATGATTACACAAAACTTTTTTTCCACTCATGGTTAGTCGTTGGCTGAAGCCATTTATTGTCAAACTAGTGTGTTTTCTCTTTTAAAATTATATTGACAACCAAAAACATCCAAATGACCATGATCAAACATTCACATACCCAGTTCTTAATACCATGTATTGCTCCTTCTAATACCAATGACAGCTTGAACTCTTTTGTGGCAGTTGTGGATGAGGCTCTTACTATTCAGATGGTAAAGCTGCCTATTCTTCTTGGCAAAATGCCTACAGTTCCTGTAAATTCGTGGGCTTTCTTGCATGAACTGCGTGCTTTAGTTCTCTCCAGAGGAGCTCAATGATATTGAGGTGAGGAGACTGAGATGGCCACTCCAGAATCTTCACTTTGTTCTGCTGTAGCTAAAGACAGGTCGACTTGGCCTTGTGTTTTGGATCATTGTCATGTTGGAACGTCCAAGTACATCCCGGGCTGATGAGAGCAAATTTGTCTCTAGTATTTGATGATAATGTGCTGCATTCATATTTCCTTCAATTTTGACCAAGTTTCCTGTACCTTTGAAGCTCACACATCCCCACATCATCAGCGACCCACCTACGTGCTTTACAGTAGGAACGATGGTCGTTTCAAAAAAGGCCATGTTGACACCTCTCCAAATGTAATTGTCACTGTCCCTTCCCAGCCTGCGCCTGCTGCCGCTCGGTCGGTGCCAGCTCCTGCTTCTGCCACTCACCTGCTGCACCGGGGGTCCCGCTCTGTGTTCCGCCGCCGTGCCGGTCTGGGTCGCGTTCCCCTGTCCTCCCCTCCAGCTGCTGCAGATTCCAGCCCTCCTCTGTCCTCCTGTCTTCCTGGTAGTGCACATAGGGGGCGGGCGCCCACTCGTGCACTCTCTTAAAGGGCCAGTGTGTCCTTCCCAATCACCCCTCTCAGCCAATCGCTGCTGAGGGGTGGATATATAAGTTTAATTCCTGCATTCAGCCAGTGCCTGGGCGTTCTACTGTGCTCCTTGAGCTCTTGTCCAGGTCTGGCTAGCTTTAGTGGTTTCCTTACTTAATTCTTACACTGTGTTCTGTTTTCTTTCAGAGGGATCCAGTCCTGCCGGTTATTCTGATTTCCAGCTACAGACGTCACCAGCTGCTGCCGGAGGATCCCTACACCACTCGTGCCTCCTTTCTCACTGTGTGCCGCCTGGCAGTCGGTTAACAGGCTCCGGGGTCATCGGTCCTCCCACGTTGCGCTGAGTCATATCCCTGTACAGGGGTCAAGGTCGCAGGGTTTCGGTGGGAGGTTCTGGTGGCTCTGACCCTGAGGCCCTCTCCAGGGGCTCCGTGTCGCCTTTTGTTATTATAAATAAAACTCCTTAACCTGCCTTCTGTCTCCAGCGTGTTTCTGGCGTCGGCATCCACAGACTCTGTGGTCCAGTGGGTCTCTTTGTTCCCTCCGCCTGTGTTGGCGTGACAGATTACGCCCAGGCCATGGACCCCGCCGATCCCAGATTCGACGCTCAAAGGGAGCTGGCCAGCATCCGCCAGAGTCAGGAGCAGGTGGTTGCGTTCATGCGCAACCTGGAGACCCGTCTGGGGTCTCTTCAGGTGACCGATCCCTCTTTGACTTCTCATATTTCAGGTCTTCACCAGGAGCTGGATCGCCAGGGGGAGATGCAAGCCCAGATGTTACACTATGTGACGTCGGTGGAGGAACGGCTCTCGGCTATTCAGAGGGCGCCTCTCCCTCAGGTCGCAGTACCTGCACAGGATCCTGGAGCCATGGGTGGCGCTATTTCTTCTCCTCGCCTCTGCAAGCCTACAAGGTATTCTGGGGATCCTAAGTTGTGTCGGGGGTTCCTCAACCAATGCCAGCTGCATTTCAGGTTACTACCACACCAATATTCCACGGACGTGGCAAAGGTAGCCTTTCTGGCATCACATTTGGAAGGCGAAGCCCTGGCTTCGTTCAATCCGTTATTGGAGAGGGAGGACCCGCTGGTATCCAACCTACAGGCCTTCCTGGAGACTTTCCGCAAGATCTTTGATGAACCAGGACGGATGGCATCCGCGACCGAGGCTCTCTTCAATCTACAACAAGGTACCTCAACGGTGGGTCAATACGCAATCCAGTTTCGCACTCTGGCTTCGGAGCTGCGGTGGTCCGACGAGCCGCTGATCGGAGTATTCCGGTGCGGGTTGTCCGGTCGTCTTAAGGATGAACTGGCAGTTCGGGACCTGCCCGGTACCCTGGACGACTTAATTTCCCTTGCTGTTCGTATTGATCGACGTCTACAAGAGCGGACGAGGGAGAGGACCCAGGAGAGAAGACCACCCCGCTTGGCTCCCTCATTCCAGAGACCGCTCCTACCGGTTCCCTCGTCTTTTTCTGCTGGCGCTCAGAGAGCCCATGGAAGTGGATCGTCTTCGGCTGAGTCCCCGAGAACGAGAGGAGCGAGTCGCTCGAAGACTGTGTCTCTACTGCGGGGGATCCAACCACTTCCGCCGGCAATGCCCCAAGAGGCCGGAAAACTCCTCCACCTAGGACAGGTAAGAGAGGCCATCCTAGGTGAGAGCGATTCCTCTCCAGCCTTAACTAACTCCATACAGGTCAAGGTCGGCGATAGACGGTTTTCGGAGTCAGCATACTTGGATTCGGGTTCAGCAGGTAATTTCATACAACGTGATGTGGCGCTGCGGTACGGCATCCCGGTACGCTCCTTGCAGCATCCCCGTATGATCACTTCTGTCAACGGCAGACCCCTGCAGGACTCCGTCGAGGGCATCACGGATGAGGTAGAACTACGGATCGGAGCCCTCCATACGGAGAGGATCTCCTTTTACGTGTTGCCTACGCTTTCTCCCCCATTCATGCTAGGTCTGCCATGGCTACGCACGCATGAACCAGTCATCGACTGGCGAACCGGGGAGGTCCAGCGTTGGGGCCCGACCTGCCATAGCCGCTGCCTGCTGTCCGTCCGTCCTGCCTGCCTGCCTCCCTCTCCGTCATCCATGCCTGAATTACCATCAGCCTATTGGGGTTATGCGGATGTATTCGACAAGAGGGAGGCAGAGACCCTACCACCGCACAGACCATATGACTGCCCTATCGAACTGGTTCCCGGGGCACCGCTCCCCACAGGTCGTATTTATCCGTTGTCTCCAGCCGAGACCCAGGCTATGTCAGAATACATCACGGACAGTCTGGCTCGGGGGTTCATTCAGAAATCCTCGTCCCCAGTCGGTGCAGGGTTCTTCTTCGTCAAAAAGAAGGATGGGTCGCTACGTCCTTGCATTGACTACCGAGGTCTGAACGCCATCACGGTAAAGAATAAATATCCTCTGCCTCTTATTCCAGAGCTGTTTGACCGCCTTCGTGGTTCCCGGATTTTCACCAAGTTAGATCTGCGAGGGGCATACAATCTCGTCCGCATTCGGGCTGGAGATGAATGGAAGACGGCATTCAATACCCGCGATGGCCATTATGAGTATCGAGTGATGCCCTTCGGATTAAGCAACGCACCCGCCGTGTTCCAAGAATTTGTGAATGATGTCTTCCGGGATCTCCTGTACGTCTGCGTGGTCGTGTACCTCGATGACATCCTGGTGTTCTCTCCAGATCTACCCACGCACCGAAGAGACGTCCGGCAGGTCCTTCTTCGGCTACGGGAGAACCGTCTCTATGCCAAGTACGAGAAATGCCTCTTTGAGCGGTCCTCCTTGCCGTTCCTGGGGTACGTCATCTCTGATTCCGGCCTGGAAATGGATCCGGAGAAGGTTTCGGCTGTCATGAAGTGGCCTCGTCCCGTCGGGATTAAAGCCATCCAGAGGTTCCTGGGTTTTGCCAATTACTATCGGCAGTTCATTCCACATTTCTCGGATCTGGTCAGGCCTCTTACCGCGCTCACCCGTAAAGGGTCCCCTGTGAATGGATGGACTACACAGGCTGAGTCCTCCTTCCTGGCACTTAAGTGTGCCTTCTCCTCTGCGCCAGTCCTGCACAGACCGGTGGCGGATAAGCAATTCTTTCTGGAGGTGGACGCATCCTCCACGGCGCTGGGGCCGTGCTCACGCAGAAGTCCTCCTCTGGTCGCATGGTATCCTGTGGGTTCTTTTCCAAAACCTTCTCAACCTGCGAGCGAAACTACTCCATCGGGGATCGTGAGCTGCTCGCCATCAAAATGGCATTGGAGGAGTGGCGCTACCTCCTTGAGGGCGCAGTGCACCCGGTTGTGATTTACACAGATCACAAGAACCTGGCCTATTTGCAGTCCGCTCAACGGCTCAACCCCCGTCAGGCACGCTGGTCTTTGTTTTTTGCACGATTTGATTATCGTCTCCATTTTCGTCCCGCAGATAAGAACGTCAAAGCTGACGCCCTGTCCCGGTCCTTCCTTGCCGATGACCAGGAGGAGGAGCTCCGCTCCATCGTCGACCCATCCAAGATGGTTGTGGTAGCTCCGCTCCGTCTGTCGCAGATTCCTCCAGGTAAGACGTTGGTGTCTGAGCCTGACCGACGGCATGTACTCCACTGGGGACACTCCTCCCGGCTAGCTGGGCATGCTGGTTTGACGAAGACTCTCCAGTTGATCGGTCGTCACTACTGGTGGCCAGGGATGCGTCAAGAGGTAACCGACTTCGTCTCGGCCTGCTCGTCTTGTGCCCGCAATAAGACTCCCAAGCGGTTGCCAGCCGGACGACTACTACCCTTGCCGCTCCCTTCCGAACCATGGAGACACATTGCTATGGACTAGGGATGAGCGAGTCTACTCGCTAGGACTCGTTACTCGGCGATTCTTAAGGGACTCGCTGGACTCGGTAATCGGCGAGTCTTTTAGCGAATACTCGCTCAGTAACGAGTCCAATGCAAGTCAATGGCAATCTTAGTTTTGTCAGAGTTTACTTTATCTCACTCGCTAGACTCGCTAGACTCGCTCTATCACATCGCTATATAGCTTGAATCTCCCCAAACAGCAGCGAGTCTGAGCGAGTCTACGAGTCCGAATCCTAGCGAGTCTGCGATTCCGAGTCCTGTATTCTCTATTCGGGACTCGCGAATCCAGAATCTTTTATGTTACTAGTCAGCATTGCGTGTTAGGTCAGAAAACTTGTGAAGAAGGACAAGCATCTTAGCCAATCATAGTCAGTAATGCCATAGCAGCTTTGGTTGTGTCAGGACTATGATTGGCTGCTGTCCATCGTGATGCCTATGTCATCTATGACAGGCAAGGCAGTATATAAGGCTTGCCCCCGCCATTTTGGGCACATTCCTGAGAAGAGCTGACCTAGTGCAGGGAGACTTGGAGCAGATCTAGGGACAGTTAGGCAGTGTAGGAGTCACACATAACCCAAAAGTTCTTTTCAGAACTACCAGGACGGAGGATTGCTGTACAGGACTGTAAGGAAGGGAGATAGGAGCAGCCTTACAGTGAATCCAGCACCATCCTCAGAGCTTAGTTCACCCAGCTTTCCGCAGAGCTGTAATCCTAAGCTTTTTCTTATTTTTGGCACTAGTCTACCAAATAATTTTGGTGCCATTTTTCCACAAAAAATTTCCTGTGCCAGTGCGTTGCTGTACGGTGTCCTGCCTGCAGCTCGCACGGTACTTGTAAACTTGCACGCAGCCAGCACCGCAGCCTAACAGTGCCTGGTTCTGCGTACTAAACAATTTTTTCCTGTGCCCGTGCGTTGCTGTACGGTGTCCTGCCTGCAGCTCGCACGGTACTTGTAACATTTTACGCAGCCAGCACCGCAGCCTAATAGTGCCTGGTTCTGCGTACTAAACAATTTTTTCCTGTGCCAGTGCGTTGCTGTACGGTGTCCTGCCTGCAGCTCGCACGGTACTTGTAACATTTTACGCAGCCAGCACCGCAGCCTAATAGTGCCTGGTTCTGCGTACTAAACAATTTTTTCCTGTGCCAGTGCGTTGCTGTACGGTGTCCTGCCTGCAGCTCGCACGGTACCTTCCATCTGTCTTAAAATATCGCAGGGTGCTTTCACATCTGCGTTTTTCGTAATTCGCGGCAGATGCGGTGAAAAAACCGCATCTGCCGCGTTTACCGCATAACCGTTCCACTTGCGGCGCGGTTGCGGTTTTTTCTATGCAAAGTATAGGCATACTTGCGGCAGGTGCGGCAAGTGCGGTTTTGCACTTGCGGCAGGTGCGGCCGCGAAAAAAAACGCGGCTTACTGCGGTTTTTTTCGCGGCCGCACCTGCCGCAAGTGCAAAACCGCACTTGCCGCACCTGCCGCAAGTATGCCTATACTTTGCATAGAAAAAACCGCAACCGCGCCGCAAGTGGAACGGTTATGCGGTAAACGCGGCAGATGCGGTTTTTTTCACCGCATCTGCCGCGAATTACAAAAAACGCAGATGTGAAAGGGCCCTAAGCCTCTAGTGTGTACCTTTCACGAAATAGTACCTGCTACTTGTTTTACAAGCCCCCAGAAAGCCACCAGAAATTATAAAATGTTTGCTTTTACAGCATGGTGTGTGCCCGAGAATCGCTTCCCCTCCCATCATCGGCTCCAAATAAGAGAAAAACCTGCGAGTTTGGACTCGCACACTTTCAGAGACACATCAGCGATTTGGAAATAGCATTATTCGTTATTACTCGGTTCCCTATTCATTAACATTGGACTCGCTAGACTCGCAACGAGTAGCGAGTCCTGGGCTCGGACTCGTGCGGGTCTAGCGATTCCGAGTAATTTAGGACTCGCTCATCCCTACTATGGACTTTATCATGGACCTCCCTGCTTCTTCCGGTAACACCGTCATTTGGGTTGTGGTGGATCGTTTCTCCAAAATGGGCCATTTCGTTCCTCTGCCAGGTCTTCCCTCGGCTTCCAGGTTGGCTGAGCTGTTTGTTCACCACATTCTCCGGTTACATGGACTTCCTTCTCACATTGTTTCCGACAGGGGAGTGCAGTTTGTGTCCCGGTTCTGGAGGTCTCTCTGCACGAGACTCGACATCTCCTTGGATTTCTCATCGGCTTATCATCCTCAATCCAACGGACAAGTCGAACGGGTCAATCAGGTACTGACTGGCTACTTACGGCACTTCGTCAACTCTCACCATGACGATTGGGTATCCTTGCTCCCGTGGGCAGAGCTGTCGTACAACAACCATACCGGTGAGTCGTCCCAGAAATCCCCATTTTTTGTTGTATATGGACAGCATCCCAGGATCCCGACTCCCCTGGCTCTCACGACGTCCACTCCAGCAGCCGAGGAGGTGGCACGGGACTTTGCCAAGATTTGGGCCGAGACACGCACGGCACTGGAGAGAGCCACCAGACGTATGAAGGAACACGCGGACAAGAGACGCCTGGATGCTCCGTTGTTTCGGCCTGGAGACAAGGTATGGCTCTCCTCTAAATATGTTCGCCTGAAGGTTCCTTCGTTCAAGTTTGCTCCACGCTTCATTGGGCCCTTTGAAATCCTCCGACGGTTGAATGAGGTATGCTACCAATTGCGACTACCTTCTTCCTTGCGGATTCACAATTCATTCCACCGTTCTCTCCTCAAGCCAGTGGTACTCAACCGCTTCTCCCAGGATCCCGGTATGCATCCTGCTCCTGTCTCCGACAACGATGTGTTTGAGATCAAGGCCATCCTCGACATGAAGAGGAGAGGGCGTCGGACCTGGTACTTGGTTGATTGGAAGGGCTTTGGTCCTGAGGAGAGGTCGTGGGTGCCGGAGGCGGATGTCGCTGCTCCCCGTCTTCTCCAGCGTTTTCAAGCCCGTCTTGGGCGGGGGGGGGCGTGAGGGGGGAGGTACTGTCACTGTCCCTTCCCAGCCTGCGCCTGCTGCCGCTCGGTCGGTGCCAGCTCCTGCTTCTGCCACTCACCTGCTGCACCGGGGGTCCCGCTCTGTGTTCCGCTGCCGTGCCGGTCTGGGTCACGTTCCCCTGTCCTCCCCTCCAGCTGCTGCAGATTCCAGCCCTCCTCTGTCCTCCTGTCTTCCTGGTAGTGCACATAGGGGGCGGGCGCCCACTCGTGCACTCTCTTAAAGGGCCAGTGTGTCCTTCCCAATCACCCCTCTCAGCCAATCGCTGCTGAGGGGTGGATATATAAGTTTAATTCCTGCATTCAGCCAGTGCCTGGGCGTTCTACTGTGCTCCTTGAGCTCTTGTCCAGGTCTGGCTAGCTTTAGTGGTTTCCTTACTTAATTCTTACACTGTGTTCTGTTTTCTTTCAGAGGGATCCAGTCCTGCCGGTTATTCTGATTTCCAGCTACAGACGTCACCAGCTGCTGCCGGAGGATCCCTACACCACTCGTGCCTCCTTTCTCACTGTGTGCCGCCTGGCAGTCGGTTAACAGGCTCCGGGGTCATCGGTCCTCCCACGTTGCGCTGAGTCATATCCCTGTACAGGGGTCAAGGTCGCAGGGTTTCGGTGTTAGGTTCTGGTGGCTCTGACCCTGAGGCCCTCTCCAGGGGCTCCGTGTCTCCTTTTGTTATTATAAATAAAACTCCTTAACCTGCCTTCTGTCTCCAGCGTGTTTCTGGCGTCGGCATCCACAGACTCTGTGGTCCAGTGGGTCTCTTTGTTCCCTCCGCCTGTGTTGGCGTGACAGTAATGTTTATGGTTGTGGCCAAAAAATTTGATTTTGGTCTCATCACTCCAAATTACATTGTTCCAGAAGTTTGGAGCTTGTCTCTGTGATGTTTGGCATATTGTAGGAGAGATTCTTTGTGGCATTTGTGCAGTAATGGTTTTCCTCTGGAGACTCGACCATGCAGCCCATTTTTCTTCAAGTGCCTCCTTATTGTGCATCTTGAAACAGCCACACTGCTAGTTATCAGTGAGTCCTGTATTTCAGCTGATGTTATTTGTGGGTTTATCTTTGCATCTCGAACAATTTTACTGGCAGATGTGGCTGAAAATTTTGTTGGTGCACCTGATCGTGGTTTGGTTTTTACAGAGCCCATTATTTTCCATTTGTTAATCACAGTTTGAACACTGCTGACTGGCATTATCAATTCTTTGGATTTCTTTATCTCTTTCCTGTTTTATACAGTTTAACTATCTTTTCCTGTAAATCCATTGACAATTCTTTTGCTTTCCCCATGACTCACAATCCGTAAATATCAGTGGCTGGATGAAAGATGCAAGAGTCTGTCTGGATCCCAGAAACTCACTCAGCTTTTGTGTACACACACTCATTACAAGCAAACAGGTCACAGGTGAGGATGTAACCTTCATTAATCATTCAATTAGCAAGTCAACTTCTGTGCATGTTATCAGGCCAAAATTACCAGGGTATGTGAACTTTAGATCAGGGTCATTTGGATGTGTTTGGTTGTCATTATGATTTAAAAAGAGAAAACACAGTAGTTTGACAACAAATGGCTTCACACACTGACTAACCATGGGTGGAAAAACTGTTTTTGTGTTATCATTCATATTGTCTGAAAAAAGGCCAAGAAAGCAAAAAATCTGCAGGGGCATATAAACTTTTAAGCACAACTGTATCTAATACCTTGAAAAACAATTTGCACCCTTTATTTTGGCAGATAACTTTCAATAATGAGATCTCTTTTGCTGTGTTTTAAAGAGGACCTGTCAGGAGCAGGAGCCGGCGGCTGACGTCACGGCCTCACTGTGCACCTGCGTGAGATCATACACTTACATGCTGGCGCAGGCGAGGAGGGGGCTGCACACAGACAGGAGGAGGAACAGAGCAGCAGGAGGTGGCACAGAGTGGCCGGAGGCAGGGAGAAGCCCCGTGGCAGCCATGACTCCATAACCAGGAATACCCTCCGGACTCACTATATGTAAGCTTTCTAAAGTGTATTTCTCAGGGTTATGGGGGACCCTTTTCCCTAAATGCTGCAGGCATGCTGCATTTAGTTGTGCATTTAGTTTCCCTTGCACCAGGGGGGTGACAGGTCCTCTTTAAGCTGTTTATGACCTCTGGCTTTTACTGTAAAATGCACCTAATAAAATGTCATTAAAACCCTAAATAAACAGCAAAACTTTATATGGGATTAATCAAAATCACTGTAACTGATGACAGTTGTGCACGGACTTACCACTATTAACATATGCTTATTTAATTGCCTACTTTTGAACACAACCACATCCCCAATTATAACAGTATGTTCAAATTTATGCAACCACATTATTTTTGTTACTTGTATCTTCCCCTTCAAATTTTATTGTTTCTAAATGGATTTGTAGAGATTATGGTAAGCATTAAACGTCTAAAAGTTCTGAAATGATTCTTAGTAGTATGATTTTTTTTTTCCATGACAAAAATCTGACATTTTAACAAGGGTCTGTAAACATTTTGTCTCCACTGTACTATACCTCAGGTAAATCCTAGTTAAATTAATACACAATACAGTATTTACATTACCATTGTATAGACAGTGTCAGTAAAGACTGAGTTTAGGCAAAGTTGCCAACTGTTAGATGAAGTGGGTCTGTCTTACTTTCTGGCATATCCGCTTTAGCAAATTCTTCCATTACCACAAATTATAAACTTTTCTTAATACTTAGCAATTTGCAAATATAGCCTGGTCAGATGAGACTCTTTGCATGTCATAATACACTCTATGTTTGGGGTCTTTAAAACCATATAAACAGGAGGTGGGAACATCATATTGTGGAGCTGTTTTTCAGTCTAGGGCACTGGCAAACTTCATATGGTTGAACAGAGGTTGAATAGACAAAAGCACCAAGACATTCTTGATAAAAATATGATGCCATCTACCATGTTAAGAAATATGACATGATGGAGTACATTTTCAGTAAAGATAATGATTCAAAACACACACAGGAAACTCTCAACTGGGTTCAGAAAAATAAAATTAATCTGCTAGGTTATCTGACCTGAATCCAAGAGAAAATTTATAGAAGGAACTAAAAGCTCAGAGTTCATTGAAGGAGCCCACAGAACGTTCGGGATTTGAAAAGTGTTTGTTTAAAAAAATGGGCCAAAATCACACCTGAGCAATGCTATTGACTAGTTTCTTCATACAGTAGGCATCTTGAAGCTGTCATCATCAACAAAGGCTTTTGCACGAAGTATTAATTACATTTCAATAAGCGTATTCAATATTTTTTCCCTGTGACAATTGTCATTATGTCATCACTAACATTATGGACATCTATGGTTTGATTTCTTTGTCTGTATGGGTTGGATGGGTTGTTACCACCATATGGTGAGAAATTCATGTCAATAGTACATTTAGTAATATATTTACTTAGAATGGGTAACATTTTCAGTACTTATTTCACTTGTTGTGGAACAAAAAGTGTGAAATGTTTGTTAGCTGGAAGAAAAAGCTGACTGTCCATATACTTATAATTCATAGTTTACAGAAATGCGACTATTGTATATTTAAAAGGGAACATAATTCATATTATAAAGTCATGACACAATTCCATGAACCATAGCGTCTTAGTATTTTGTAGAGGTAAATCATGTATTGTTATTAAAGGAAGCCTCTTAGGTGTTGCAGTACTAATGCAGTCTGCATCTTTATAATCCTCTCGTGCATGAAGTATAAAGGTTTTTGAGTTCATATTGTATTGACAGTGCATGAGACAGACAAAGAGCAGAACCTTGTCTTTCAAGACCATTATTTCCATGTATTTTGGAATAAAGATTTGCCAAGGGACTTGTCAAATATTTCTTCCCCAACACATCACACATCTAGAAACATCTTTTAACATTCTTGTTGTGCACCACAAACATGGAATGATCCTCTTACATTTCATATTCTCTACTTATTGAAATAAAACATGTATCATAATCTAGGATGTTGCATTATTGTTATTATACTACTTAAAACTCATTTAAAATTAATACATAGAGGTCATTTATGTTGATATATCCCACAAATATTAGTATGCACGTGTTTTTCTTTCATTAGTATATAGATAAAGGTTTAATTTATCTGGCTTATTTACAGAATATATTGAATTAAACAAATTACAGGGTCGGCCATCTGTATGGATACACCTAAATAAAATAGGAATGGTTTGTGATATCAACTTCCTGTTTGTGGCACATTAGTATATGGGAGAGGGAAAACATTTCCAGATGGGTTGTGACCATGGTGGCCATTTTGAAGCTTGCCCATTTTAAACCCAACTTTATTTTTTTCAATATGCCATGGTCACCACTCATCTAGAAAATGTTTCCCCCTTTCATGGACTAATGTGCCACAAACAGGAAGTTGATATCACCAACCATTCCCAATTTATTTAGGTGTATCTAAATATTCCAAATATCAATCAATTTTACATCAAATTCTTTAAGTCTGCTAAAAATTATATGTTGTATTGGAATGTCACCTTTTAGCACTGTTAGGGTGGGATTCTAAGGACCCCAACTCTTCTTATTTACCCCTTGCCAAATTAACTTATCAAGTGCATGCACGAAGTAATATTATCATACAAAGTCAGATATATGGAACTTCTCTTGATGGAGTGGGCACCCAAAAGTGTCTTTATTATTTAATTACCAGGTCTTATACAGCACAAAGGAGGTGGCAATAGGGTATCACCCTGAAGCTATTGACCAATCACGGTAGTCTCTGGACTCTCGCATAGATAAGTCCTAATTAATGCTATCCTATATGGTTATGTGTTCCTTCCCAGGTATCCTCCTTCTTCGTCAGGGTGTTCTCTTGGGAAGTATAATGCTGCATCCTTTGTTCACTTCTGCAACCGGTTCCAACTAGTTCACTCAAGATATGAAGTAACACATGAGTGCAGATATCTAATAGTATGTATATCAAGGTTTTAATAATATGTATCAAAGTGTGGGATAACTAAATAATAACATATATATATATATATATATATATAAAATATATATACTGTGTTTGTTTCATTTGCCTATAAAGTTGTTCTCATTCCACTACAAAACCGCAAAAATATTTTTACATTATAACTAAGACACAAGATAAGATTACATTTTAAGACAAGGAACAAGTGGCACTAGAAAGTCAATGAGTTATTTAAAAATGTAAAAAGTACAGGTCCTTTTGTACAAGGAAAATGTACACAGAGTAGATATCACATGAAAAACATATTTTTGGATGCTGCTACCTAGTAGGCAGATAATGTTAATAAATTTGAAAGGATATTCAAAATAAATATTGGAATATATGAAAGTAATGACATCATAGCCAACTGACAATAATTCAAAGTCTAACACTTGTACACAGACCTGCAATTGATAGGTGCTTTTTTGTTCTCCACACCGTGTGTCAAGCATTTTGTGTCCTCAGAAACGGCACACATTTTAAGGAAGTGACTCATGTCAGAGTGCATGGTGTTAGAACGATAACATGTTTTGCAACTAAATGACTTTATATATTTAATATCTAACCTTTATACATTTATATTGTACACCGTGGCACAATAATAAGGTAATTTGTATTTCTAATGAAAAATTGTATTATTGAAAAACTACACTACTGTCAATCAATTCAAAAGATTAATAAACCTGAAACCTAAGTATCGTATTTATTGGATTATAAAACACACTTTTCCCCCCATTTTTTTCATTGGGGGGAATTACGGGGCATTTTATAATCTGAATCAATTTTTTTAGCTTACTGAGGGACAGTTGAGGTGAACAACGCCATTTTCCATGTTCCTACAGGCAAGCTGGAGCTGCGCCTCGGTCTCTACCGCTCAGGATTTCCAGAAATGGCCATGGATCTCGATCTGCACAGGCACCCCCTCTGCGGTCATTTTCTGGAAGTCCTGGGTGGTAGAGGCCGAGGCCTAGCTGCAAACTTGCCTGCAGGAACACAGAAAATGGTGGTCGCCAGCACACATCACCATGACACACCCCCAGCTTCAGTCCTGCAGCCCTGCCCCCATCCTCTGTGGACCCTGTTTCCTGCACCTCCACTCAACCCTCCCTAGGTAAGCCATGGTGGGTTCAGGATGGTGGTGGCCATGTACAAGTTTGAAGCTTTGGGAAAGGAAGGTGTACCACAGTCCGCGCTGCCAAAATCTCCCGCTTGTAAATAATGCAAGTAGCCGATGTCCAAATCAAACCTCTCTTTTATTTCTCCAACGCGTTTCAACGCCCTCCTGGCATCTTCCTCAGGGATACCATTTCTTACTCACCTGCTTTGATTTAGTGTCGAGTGATAAGGGCACTATTGGGCCTCTTGTCCCCCCCCCTCTTTTTCGATGTACAAGTTTGAGGGACATATATACCAAGGTGGGGGGGCCATGTACAAGGATGTGGAGCATATAAACCAGGATAGGGGGCCATGTACAAGGATGAGGGACATATATAACCAGGATGGGGGACATATATACTGATTGTAAGACAGACACTGGCATTATAAGACAGACCCCATTTAACATTAAAAATTAATTTTTTTTCTCTTGTCCTTCAACAAATTTGGGGTGCATTTTATAATCAAGTGCATCTTCTAAAGCAAAAAATAAGGTATTTAAGAAAATATAAGTTATTGTTTTCTTTACTTAAGAGAATATCTATGTGTGCAAATTATTGCACAACTATTAGTGTACAGAATTATTATACAACTAAATGAAAAACAAATTTATCCTATCTCAAATGTTTATGTTCAACTATAGTGTCAATAAGAACAAAACAATCAAAATATACAAACATCTATTTCTGACATTTACAAAATAAAAATCTCAGTGTCCAATACAGCCACACTTCTTTTCAGTAACAGTCATAAGGCTTCCATCTATGGAGTCTTTCAGTTTCTTAATCTGTTTACGATCAACATTTTGGCCAACACCAACCTTAGCCTCCCAAGACACTGTTTTAGAGGTGTAATGTTTTCATTCAACGTAAAACTCCTGTTTAATATATACATACACTGCTCAAAACACTTAAATAACACAAGGTAACTCCAAGTCAATCACACTTCCACACAATCTTGCTTGTTTGTAGGTGACCAAATACTTATTTTCCACCAAAGTTTGAAAAAAAAAAAAAATCTTTCCAATCAGACAATGTGATTTTCAGGATTTATTTTCTCGTTTTGTCTCTCATAGTTGAGGTCACCTATGATGTCAATTACAGGCCGACCTCATCTTTTTAAGTGGGAGACCATGCACAATTGGTGGCTGACTAAATCCTTTTTTCCCACTGTTTATACACACACACGCACACACCAAGAAACAATGTATCCAATATATTTTTTAACTTAACGTTAAAAATAAACTTTTCTGAGGGTCTATAGAAAAACTATAAAACTGAATGAAATCATTCTGGATTAGGGTGTTTTAGTGCATTTTAATGAGCTCTGAATATTAGAAAAATAACAGAAGGACAATGTGGCTTTTTGAAGGCTCAATGCCATTACATTATTTATTCTGAATTCTACGACATCAGATAGGAAGAGTAATTCAAAGTAATACACTATGTATTAGTCTAACAACTGCAATTCAAATGTGAGCAGCTTTTGAAAGAAATAACAAAGGAAATATGCTTCCTCTGGTTTATCCTTGTCTCATCATTCCACAAGTGAAAGAAAATGTTATCTGTTTCAAACACAAGTTCACTTCAATTAAACTAATCAGCCTTAAGCCGCTACTTCCAAATATTTTTACATATCTAGAGCAAACAGCATAAAGAGTTTGAGGAGATTACAATATGCTTATTATAACTAGTAACGCATTTAGAGTTGAAACTAATTGCATGAAGATTTATAAAGACATCTCTTGCTACGCTGATGTATTAAAGTGCATTTCACAAATCAGCCGGCAGAAAAGTTTAATAAAGCGGGAGACGTAAGGTCTATTCTCACATGACATACTTAATCTATTTTTGGAACAATGTGCACACAGTTCATTTCATCCACATTCATATTAGGTAGAGTTTGAAAAAAATTTACCAAATTGTTGTACTGGACCTAATGACTATATGATGCAATGTCTCCCCAAAGAAACGCCCGCATGACAGTGGCCTTGTCAGGTTAAGAGAAGGTATTCGATTCTAGTATGCTGCAAACCTGCAGAAAGACAAGCAGACATTTGCTCCCCAGAGTTCTGAGAATAAATGGTTATAGAACAGTCAATACCTTGTTTTTACTGAGACTCGGAGGTAAACCACTACAGAACAGTAAGGTGAAATTAATCAATAGATTAATGTATGACTCATGAGTGTAGCCGCCTCTACCAGGTGTAGGAAGAATACAATGTAGATTTATTAGCATGGATGCTCTGTAGGGAGTAGATTGCTGGTCACAATGCACGATTCCCATATTCACTGCTCTACTTCTGCTGACTTCACAGTTGTCGGGTTAATCTAAGTGTTTTTATATCTTTATTCAGGATTTGCACTCTAGATTAGGAATGTTATAATCCATCTTTTAAATACTTACCACCATTGGCGTTAAAAAATATTATGATATGCACTTAACCCCTTCACGATTTCGGACAAACTGGTACATCGATTTTTCCGTGAACATGTCAGCTGATCTCATCAGTCGACCTGTGCCTCTAATAGCTGTGGGTAGATTGGAGATCCACCCACGGTTGTTAACCAGTTAAATCCCACTGCCAATCTCTGACAGATAATTAACACGTGCTGGTGGGGAGCTCTCATCGGCAGCCCCATGACGTGATCATGGGGCGCCGATGGGTTGTCATGGCAGCCAGGGGTCAGCTGACGACTCTTTTGTCTGTCATGACAAACTGCTCTGTACAGAATGAACTGTCATGATGTACTGCTCTGCACAGCACAAGCAATCAGATGAGCGCAGTTGCAAGTCACCTAAGGGGACTAGTAAATACAATAAAAAGGGGGAAAAGGTTTTAAAAATATGAAAAAAAAATTAAAAAATAAACGTTCAAATCACCCCCACTTTTGCATAATTGAAAATAAATCAATATAAAAATACACATATTTGGTATTACTTCATTCAGAAATGACCAATCTATCAAAATATAAAATAAACTAATCCAATCATATGGGGTAATGGAAAAAAAAAAATCAAGAATTCAAATTTTGGCCGCCACAACATTGCAGTAAAATGCAACAAGAAATTATCAAAACATTCTATGTTCCCATAAATAGTATAAATTAAAATGTTAGCTCATGATCCAAAAAAATAAGCCATAATTTAGTCCCAGATCCTGTAAAATGAAAATATTACGTATGTCAGATAATGGAGTCAAAGGCGTAATTTTTTTTTTTTTTTTTACAAATTTCTGAATTTGTTTTTACTACTTAAAAGTTAAAAGAAAAAAAAAAACTATACACGTTTGGTATCTTTAAACTGATGCTGACCTGGAGAATCATAACGTCAGGTCAGTTTTACCATATAATGAGCATGGTAAATAAAACACCTTAAAATATTGAGGAATTGCACTGTTATTGCAATTTCACCACACTTGGAATTTTTTCCCATTTTCCAGTACACTATATGGCAAAATTAATGGTTTTATTTAAAAGTACAACTTGTCCTGCAAAAAAATAAGCCCTCATATGTCTACATTGAAAAATATAAAAAAGCAATGTCTCTTGGAAGAAGGAGAGGAAAACACAAGAACAACATATGGGAAATGCCTGGTGTTGAAAGGGTAAAGTGGTGGTCATCTTGCTAAATATTGTTCTTACTAAAGTCTTGCTGCTATCATTTACATAGCATTCAGTTCAGCATTAGACGAAACAAAAAGGTTAGTGACTAATAGAGATGGGCAAACCCGCAGATGTTCGGGTTCGGCATATCTGGTCGAACTTTTCTTAAAGCCAGGTTCAGGACCTGACTTGACCAGCACTTGAGCCCGAACCCTGAATCTGGACTTTACAGTTATAAAATTGTGGCAGTAAGGGCTATCAAAGAAAGCAAAACAGTGATTAAATCAACAGCATTAAATAAAGACCATGTGCTTGTAACACCACTTCTGGTTCCCACTCATTACCTCTGATTTATTCACTGGACTCTGCCTGCAATAGTCAATCACAGATGCCTACTCTCTGTGACAGCGTCTGTGATTGGCTGTTGCGCCCCATTCATTGTGCCAACGTTTGTGATGGGTTGCCATTGACAACAAACCTGCCATCATAGGGGTGTAAAAAGAAGTAATTAAAAATAGTATGCCTAGGGCTCCACTGTATTTTTGATTCTTAGCACAGAAAAAGCAGACAGCAACGGGCTACCACCCTCTGCTGCCTGGTTTGCCTTGGCTGACAATCAAAAATACGTAAAATTATTTAAATAAATAATAAATGTGTGGGGTTTTGATTGCCAGCCACGGTAAAACCAGGCAGTTGGAGGCTGGTATTCTCAGCATGGTGAGGCCCATAGTTTTTGGGCCCCACCATGCTACAAAGTAACAGCCTGCAGCCACCCCAGAAATTGGTGCATTGGCATCAGGGTGATAGCAGGGGTCAATGACACCTCAGTATTGACAACTGTCATTAAGCTCTGGATTGATAATGTCAGGCATCTATGACACCATGACATTACCAATCCAGTGAGTAAATAGTTAAAAAAACACAACATAGAGAAAAATCCTTTATTTTAAATAATTCAATTAAAGGTTATTCTATAGCGAGCGCAGGGGCACAGATAAGGCAGGTAGTTATGGATCAAGAATCCTCTTTATTCACCACAACATGTTTCCATGAAGGCTTATCGTCTTCCTCAGCTTATTTTAAATAAAACACACAGATAGCCATTTCTCCACTTTATTAACCCCAAACATAAACTTTGACGATAATCCACAGCATAATGTCCCAAGAAGCATCTCAGCTCTGCTACATTGCAATGTGCAGGGCGTCTGCTCATGGCAAGAAGCTTGCACACACTGACTGTCAGCTGTGTTACCGATGCTGTCAATGATTTCATCTCAAGTCACGTTAGCTGTGTCCTTAGATGAACTTGACTCTGACGTCACCGCTCAGCTCACACAGCAAGCTATCAGTGTGAGCATGCTACTTAAGGTGAGCGAATGCTGTAATATCTCTGCGCATTCTTAGGGAAGTCTATGTTCGAGGTCTGTACTTTACACTTCAGATGTACCCATCATTAGTAACAAATGGAAGAGCATTTGAGATGTAAGACTGGAGTCTATCTAGTGAATATTTTTTTCTACAGATCAATAGTTATGCAAACATAATAATCTTTGCAAAACATCTTGCTAAAGAAAAATGTATTTTTGCAAATATTAGACACCACTGCAAATGTCCCAACACGTCTCCGTTGCCCTGCATATGGTTTTTCACAATATCTGAACCCACTGAAAAACCATGACAACAATAAGGCAAAGATTTAAAGAAGCTAGAATTGAAGGGAGTGGCCTGGACATGGCGCTGGACGGCAGCTTGTGAGAGGAGCTCCTGTGCCTGATCTCCTTCACAGCCATCTCTAGCCATCATTAACATCTGCAGAGACCCCAGACTGCAGCCACTGACCCTGCTCCAGCCTGTGCACATTCCTAGCCGTCCAGATGCCTGAGAAGACAGGCATAACAAAGTACCTCACTGCCCCACAGGGCTCCAGCAGACGCTCCACACGCCCGACAATGGCAGCAGCCGGGGACGCAGGAGGGGGCCGGCGTTCCGGGGCCCCGACAGCCCGGACAGGGACCCAGCAGGGAGCAGCATCGTGCCATCACACTGGGGGCACCTCCGGATCCAGGTCACCGCTTGTGGAGGTAAAGGCTGGGGCAGGGAAGCAGACTCAGCAGAGTAAACAAAAAGGCGCGAACTCTGCCATTACAGCAGACAGGGCCAGCCATCCATCATCCTCCCCCTCCCCTGGGATCATGGAGAAGGAGCCTGAACTGCAGAGGGCTGCAGAGGAGATGGACACTCATAAGGGACAGTGTTCTCCTGGGGCACAGGAATCTGCTGGGGGACTGGAGCCACAGAGGGGTCCCCCTGTCTTATCAGCCTATGAGGGATACAGCCCTCTGACTGACCCTAGTGAATCACCAGTGCACACAAGCCCTGCTCTGGAGCCCCCCCACTGCCCATCTCAGGGAGCTGCATGTGCCTCTCAGTCTGATGAACTCCATGACATCAGGGCCAGGCTGGACTCCATTCCCACTAAAGATGACATGGAGAGATACATCCAGCGTTTGGAGGCAGTGTGCAGGTCTGAAGTTGGATCGCTCAGGGAGGACACCTCCAAACTTAAAACCACTGTGCAGTCTGTTGAAAAAGACATAGCCGAGCTCTCCTCTCAAGTAAAAACGCAGCAGCAAACTATAGACCAGCATACTCAGAATTTCCAACTTGTGCTCGATATGATAGAAGACTCGGAAAACAGGAACCGGAGGAATAACATCCGGATCAGGGGCCTCCCAGAGTCTGTGGCCCCGAGCGACATCACCCCGGTCCTCCTGCGCATATTTAATTCCCTTCTGAACAGACCCCAAGATGAGCACATTGAACTGGATAGGGCACATAGGTCTCTGGGCCCAAAAAGCGACGATCCAGCCCGATCCAGGGACGTCATATGCAGAATCCATTTTTTTCAACTTAAAGATGATGTGATGCGGAAGGCAAGGGATTCCGAGGCTATTGACTTTAATGGGACTCCTATCCAGCTCCTAGCCGATCTTTCCCCAATAACCCTGGCCAAGCGGCGAGCTCTGCGTCCCTTACTGGAGATTCTCAGGGAGCGTAATATGCCATATTCTTGGGGCTACCCTTTCAGCTCCAGGTCCGCAGGGACTCGGAGATGTTTATCCTGCGGTCGCCATCTGATGTCCCGGAATTCTGCGGGGCCCTGGACCTTCCCATAGTGACAATCACAGACTGGCCCCAGATATCTACTCTCTTTGCCAGAGGCCCTGGAGCAACTCGGCGGTTCCCTCGGGCTGCGGAGCAGAGGAGGAGACGTGCCCCTAAACGCCGCTCTGCTGCTACTACAGGGGATACCTGACTTTTTTGGGTTGGAATTGAACCCTTGGACCCTCTGCCTTAGTCATGCAACTCTTATATACTGAAGTTAAATACTGCCCCTTGGCTTTTGCCCGTGATACTTGGTCCTGCTGAGTCACCTTTGACCGCCAGGTTCACCAGGCAGTCCCTCTCCCTCCCGTGCTCCCTCCCTTTCCCCCCTCGCTCTCTCCTCCCCCCTCCCTTGCTTCACCCCTTCCCTTTCCTCGCCCTCATCTTCCCCCTCTCCTAACCCTCCCATTCACTCCCCCTCTGCCCATCCATCCGCTCCCCTCCTTCCTCCCCCCACCCCTTCCCTCATTTTACCTCCCCATATCCCTCATCTTCCCTTTCTTTGCCTTGCTTCCTCTCATTCCCTCCCCATATTACCCTCCCTTCCTTTTTCCCCATCTCGTACCAATTACTTACTCAGAGTACAGAGGCAGACACTACTACAAGAGAGACTTCTGCCCGTCCCCCTGAGTGGGCGCGGATTGCACTATCCATCATGGGGCGCCCACCATGCCTGAGGGGCTGGCGGCCGTTGGGACTTC
The DNA here is from genome assembly GCA_033576535.1 of Allobates femoralis. NCBI lineage: Eukaryota > Metazoa > Chordata > Amphibia > Anura > Aromobatidae > Allobates > Allobates femoralis. The sequence goes on along the minus strand of JARQOC010000004.1, from coordinate 341,382,968 downwards.
TTGGACCCCCCGTTTGGGGGTCAAGTGGGGACTCGGACTGTTCCTGGGACTCCGCCTAACCCGCCAGCAAACGTATTGGCAGCTGTGATCCCCCCGACACATGGGGGCCATATTTTGGGTGCCCCTTTGCCACACTATTGTGTCTCCTCTATTGGTGATTATCGGGGCCTTCGGGGAGATGCGGGGTCACGTTTTGTGGTGACGACGACGTGCCGCCTTCTCCCCCGCGTATCCGTGGGTCTGCTCTACATGATACTCTGCCACTGTTTTTCTCCATGTTATTATTTGGCTACTTGTTATTTTGCTATGTACTACAGATACTTGTTAATGGGTTTCTCTTATTACTTGCACACGGCTGTGACTGGAGGGGCGGGCATGCCTACCCGCGCACTGTTTCAGTCACCCCACATTTTAGGGAGTATCCTAGATACGAACTACAGAGTTATCTCTGTTTGACTACTTGGTCACTAGGCCAACTGACCTCTTGACCGCAAGGCGGGATTTAGAATCACCGTCTTCTCTCTTTCCTTTTCCACTACTCTCTTTCTTCTCCTCTTTTTCCCACTTATTTCTTTCCTTCCTTCAGTACACTCTTGCCCTTTCTTTTACGCCAATCTCGTCTCTCCTCTCCCCTGCTTTTTCTGCTACATCCTTACCTTTTCTTCCCCACCTCCTCCCCCCCACCCGATACCATGTCCAGACTCAACATTTGCTCGCTTAACGTCAGGGGTTTTAATAAACCGGAAAAGCGTTCACAGGTCCTCACGCACATGTATAAACAACGAGTGCATATACTCCTCCTGCAGGAGACACATTTTAGATCTGATAAAGTCCCGTCCATGAAGCACAAATACTTCACCAAATGGTTTCATAGCCCTAACCCCGAGGCTAAGTCCAAAGGGGTGAGTGTGGCTCTGCATAGATCTCTGATGGCACAGGTGCTTGACTCAAAGATAGACCCGGGAGGCAGGTTCGTATTCCTGAAGCTGCAGATCATGAGTGACATTGTGACGATTGCTAACTTCTACCTACCCAACCAGGACCCGGCCCGCAGACTGACTGCCTACCTTCGCAACTTGACGGACTTTGCAGAGGGCTCCTTAGTGATAGGGGGGATCTCAATTTTGTACTAGACCGCGATTTGGATTCCTCCACCCGCAGGTCCTCAGTACCGGTTTCCCACCTGGAGGGCCTGAAGGCTAGGCTGCAGGAGATGAGATTGATCGATGTCTGGCGGTTGCTACACCCGGGAGTCAGAGACTACACATACTATTCAGCTGTGCATGACATGTACAGTAGAATAGATCTGTTCTTGGTAAGTCATAAACTTCTTTTGACGGATCCCGATCCCAGTATCGGTACTATGGTGTGGTCGGATCATGCGCCTATTTCTCTGTCCCTTGGTCTCTCGGGTCTGGCACCGACAGAATGGACGTGGTCTCTGAATCCAGGCCTCCTGAAACAGGCGACCTGTCAGTCGGCGGTGCGGACTGCGATCACGGAGTTCCTGGACGTCCACAGATCTGACTCTACTGCCCCTCCTCTCAAGTGGGAAGCATTAAAGGGAGTCATTCGGGGGGTCCTGATCCAGCAGGGGGCTAGACTGAAACGTGAACGGATTCGAGCGGTTACAGATCTCTTGTCCTCTGTCCAAGCCTTGGAGTCCCAACATAAACAATCACAAAATCCCCAGCTTTTGGCTGATTTGCTTAAGGCACGGGCAGATCTCCGTGCCCTGCTGGATTCGGCGTCCAGTCGCCAACAGGACCGCTTCCGCAAGTATCTTTACGAATTCTCGAATAAACCGGGGAGGGCACTGGCCAGATTTTTACACCCCCGCCTCCCGTCTACCTTCATTTCATCTGTCAGGTCGGTGACGGGCGGGCTCCTTCACGGCCCTCGGGAGATAGTGGACTCCTTCAAAGATTACTATGAATCCTTGTATAACCTCAGAGGCCCCTTAGCGGATATGTCCCTTACCAATTTTCGACAGAGGGTGGAGGAATATGTTGCCAATACCCCACTACCGCCAATTGAAGAGGGAGAGTCAGAAGCGATGGAAGCTGCATTCTCTGAACAGGAGGTGACGGATACAATCGCTGCTCTCCCTATCGGGAAGAGTCCGGGTCCCGATGGCTTCTCGGCCAACTTCTATAAATTGTTCACACGTGAGCTGACCCCGCTGATGACCTCCCTCTTCAACACTATTTCTGATACCTGCCCTTTTGCCCCTCAGACCCTTGCTGCTACGATCTCTGTTATCCCAAAACCGGGCAAGGACCCACTTTCCTGTGCCAATTATCGCCCCATCTCTTTGCTAAATCTTGATGTGAAGATCTTCGCCAAGATCCTGGCCACAAGATTGGGACCTTTACTTCCGACCTCCATTCACAACGACCAGACAGGCTTCATATTGTGGCGGGAGGCAAGAGACAATACCATAAAGACTCTACTCATTTCTGCATATATCCGCAATCGCAATATACCTGCGTGTCTTTTCTCTGTCGATGCTGAAAAGGCATTCGACCGCCTAGGATGGGATTTTCTCTTTGCCTCTCTGCGGCAGTTGGGGCTGGGGGAGGTCGCCCTGGGGAGGATTCGCTCGCTGTACCATACTCCGACGGCTAGGGTGAGGGTTAACGGGCTTCTCTCGTCCTCCTTCAGGATCTCTAATGGCACGCGGCAGGGGTGCCCATTGTCGCCCATGCTATATGCCATCGCGATGGAGCATCTGGCAAATGCGCTTCGGGGGTCTGTGGACATTGAGGGCGTTCAGATAAAGAACTCCCAATTCAAATTAGCCCTATACGCAGATGACCTTCTGGTCTACGTCTCGAACCCGACGGTTGCTTTTCCGGTGCTCATTCGCGAATTCCTGAAATTTGGTGAAGTCTCGAACTTCAAAGTGAATTACACGAAGACCGAGATCCTGAACCTCACTCTACCTGACTCCCTGGTTCAGCAACTTAAAGCTTCCTTCTCATTCCGGTGGGTGGATAAGGGGCTGAGATACTTGGGCGTCATTCTCACTGGAAATCTCGAGGATCTTTTCTCTCATAATTATACTCCACTCCTGCACAAAACACTAACAGAATTAAAAAGATTTGATAAAACTCAGCTATCGTGGCTTGGCCGCATAAACGCCATTAAGATGGACATTCTGCCCAATTTCCTTTATTTATTCCAAACTGTTCCTATCGACATCCCAGCTCAGTTTTTCCGACGTCTAAACGACGCCCTGCGTAGATTTGTTTGGGGATCCAGAAGGCCAAGGGTTCGCTTCTCGACCCTGACAAACCCGAAACTGAGAGGAGGGGCGGGGCTCCCGGACTTCCAGCGCTATTACCACTCTGTACTATTGTCCAGAATTGTCGATTGGAGGTTTAACTCGCAGCACAAACAGTGGGTGTATGTGGAAGATTTACTTTCGCCCTCCCCCCTACGGTGGTTACCGTGGATACGGCCCCGCCATAGACCTCCGATTACGCAATTTCCCTCCCTTACGCAAGTCGCCCTGGGCTTCTGGGATGCCTGGAAGGGGAGGAATCCCCTGATTAACCTCCCGTCCACACTGGGCCCTCTCTTTGACAATCCAGAATTTCCCCCAGCGGTTGGGAGACGAACTTTTCTGGGATGGAGGGCGGCCGAGGAGCCTTGCCTGGCTCAGGCGATGGGACGGCTCTCGCGGGGAGACGCCTCGGGGGGACGGGGGGAGGGGCCGGTGTCCTGGTTGGAAGCTTCCCAATTGAAATCCTACCTACAGCCTTTGAGCACTAGACCGCCCTCGAGACTGGAGGCTATACTGCTCCTTCCAGAATCTCCAACTCATGTAATATCCCTTATGAATGACGTGATTTTAGAGGCCGACCCCCCGGCTGTGCCTCGCTTCCTTGACGCCTGGCAGAGAGAACTCCAGATAGATCTCTCAGATTCTGACCGGACTAAAATCTTCACGTTAACTCACAAGATGTCAATCTCCTGCAGCTTTCAGGAAACGAACTATAAGATCTTGACCAGGTGGTATAGGTGCCCGGCGCTCCTTCACAGGATGTTTCCCTCAATCTCTAACCTGTGCTGGAGATGCGGCGAAGAAGTCGGCACCATGCTACACATATGGTGGGACTGTAGGCCATTACAGGCCTTTTGGGTCGAGGTATTTTCTGCCTATGAATCCATTTCTGGCACCCGCCTGGCTCCCTCGCCCAAGATCGCGCTACTGTCATTGGTGCCGGGTCCCCTCTCCCTGGTCAAGCGGGGTCTCCTCCACTTCTGCCTCATGGCAGCTAGAGTCTTAATTCCGAGGCATTGGAGATCAGCGACCGCACCCTCCCTGGGGGAGTGGGTGGGAGAGATGGACAGAATATGCAGGATCGAATCCCTGATGGCCCAAGATAACGAGACATGGGATAAACATCAAAAACTGTGGACCCCCTGGTGGTACTTTCGTGATGGGCCCGTGTTGACCCGTCACCTACAAAACTCCCACAGCTAGACTGGACATTGGGAAGGGTCTCTGTCCTTTCCCCTTCATCCCCGCTTCCCCTCTACTCTGACTGGAATCTATCTCCCTCTTTTCTACTTCTCTTCTGTAAATCTTCTTCTTCTATCTTCTTTTTTTTTTTTTTTTTCTCTTACACCTTCACTCTATTCTGGACCTTTCTCTGGAATGGAATACTACATCGTGATTCTCTCTCCTATAGATTAATAGGGGACGACATTGAATATCTTCCGCTGAGAGATTTATACACCTATCGACTTAACATTACTTGTTCCACTTTTTCTTATTTATGTACTTGTAACTTTCCCCGACAAGGGGACTTGTCACTCTAGTTTTCTGTTAATTTTGGATGTTATTGGTATAGAGTGATATCTAGGTTTTCTTTGTTTTGAAAACATTCAAATAAACATTTTCTGAAAAAAAAAAAAAAAAAGAAGCTAGAATTAAGGAATAACAGAATATCAGATCATCTATTTATTTATGTGCTTCAGGCTAGGATGAACTCTGTAATGCAGAAACCGCTGAAGATATGGCTATAATTGTGAAGAAAATTAGCACTTGATTTTTCGGTAAAATGATAGACTCCAGCGCAGGAACCCAATGGACCTTATTATTGTCGGTGGGATCCATGGGGAGCTGTGGATGACCCATAATTTATTCTGTTTTAAAGGAACAGAAAATCAAAAATATTTATCGCAGATGTAAACCTAGCTTTACATTGAATATATTAATATCCAGAAGTATTATTTACATGACATCTGGTTTGGTAAATAAAATGAGAATCTGACCAAATGAATTTAAGAGAAATGGAAATATCCCGTCAGCTGCAGTTCCGTAAAAAGATTTGATCTTGGCAATTTATACTTTAGATATTAAAATACTCTTGACTTACAAAGTCCAAATGTGGCTCTTAGTTGAAAGAAAGCTTTTTTTGTCAGGTTATGTGTATATTCACACTGTGAAATGATTTCACTTCATTGTGGGAAACAAAGTGAATATTCTGAACATCTTGATAGAATCTGACAGTCAGGCTAGGTCTGTATGCCTCTCCGAATAAATATTGCAAATGTCGTTCACAGATACTAGAGACTTGAGGATATGCTGCACTTCAAGTGTTTGGAAAATCAGACAAGAAAAGGCCTTATTCTGTGTCAATTACTAAGAAACAGAGTATTTACATGTAGGTATTTCTGCTTCAAAGAGAATATTTGCTCAGTTTTGTGCCTCATTGTTGTGTCACATACAGGCAGTCAGTAACACTGCATTGGCACAAGGAGTTTTCTTCTGATCTTATTAAATGTAATAATTGTTTCATGTAAATCTCCATGAAAAAATCACTATAATTATCATTTAAATTATTGTAGACAGTTATGCAATTAGACCAATTGGTAATTGCCACACTTAAACAAAGAGTCTTTTTCAATGATCAGTAATGGAGTTAATGGTCTTCTAAAAACACTTCACAACCTACTGAAAAATCACCAGTTCACAATCATATTAATTAGATCATAACTTAATGAGAGTGCGGTATGTCTATATCGTGTGACTCGCACAAGTGCAATGCACTCGGCCTAATGTTGGGCAGTGAGGCAGCTCAGATCTACAAGATTCTCCTCAGCCCTCATTGGACTGAAGAAAGAATCACACATGCTGCGACTGTCAGTGAATCTCAACCAACTCGCACGCATGCAAGTCTATGACATCCTAGTACAGTGCAATATACACAGAGACTAGCAATGGAGGAGATTGAGAGATTAATATCTCCCACCTGTGACATGATCGCTGTCAAGGGGTAGTATAGTGGAGAGGGAATCAGGAGACAGGATTGCAAGATGGGTAAAGGCGAACTGGGGAACTAGTGTGAAACAGAGTGAGGGTCCCTGATTCACCCTATTCCTGCAGTTACCTCTGAAGGTGAGAATGTCCAGGCTGCCACCCTTGCCCTTTTCTCCTCACCAGCCCTAGGCTAAGAGTCCCTATCTCTACCCACGGACCAGTAAAACCCAGCAACTCCTATGGAAGGGAACAGCAGCAGCACAGCACGTCCTAAATGAACAGGGTCCAAGAAAAGACTGAACTCTATCTGCGACATGCGGTGGAGGGAAGTGGAACTACTTAAAGGATGAGTGAGTGGAGATCTGAGCTCCGAAACACCCCTCCACCTCCACCTGTAGAGCCACGCTCAGCATAGAATACAACAGCTATCTGGCATTAACTCTGGAAGTGCCAAAGTAAATTAACTCTAATTAAACTACAGCAGCATTACACGTGGACTGCAAAGCTGTCAACATGTGACAATCACAAGACACAGTTGCATGACACTCAGCTCACACTTGCAGCAGAGCCTGAGCAGAGTGTCAGCATATTGGATATGCTAATGTAACCCCTGCTTAACAAGAAGAAAAGCCAAAAGTGACCTGCAGCCTACTAAATTGAGAGTGTAAGCACATGGAGCCCTAGAATTTCATCATATTGATGGATCTCCTGTGGACGCTGATACAGCTAGAAGGGGCAGTAACGAGTGGGCCTTCCTGTCAGCTACACTGATCGCTAGACTATGGGCATATATGGAAATAGTGGAAAAGGCAGGAAAGTAGCAACAAATAGATAAATCCAGGAGCACTGTATTGGCCTAGTTAATATATAGAGAACAAACGTTATGCCACAATAGAAATACATGTAATATTTATAAAATAGTAAATGTACGAGCAAGGATGCAAACTGCAATTCATGCCACTGTGGGTTCTTTGCAAACTTAGAACCAAGGTTCAACATTGGCACCAAATTATAAAGTAGGATAGTACAAGGAATTATTGCACTTACCTCCCTGAACAATATTTTCTAAATCTTAAAGAACAATCCTGGCTAAGAGAGGGAATCCAAAGCGTTGAGCTAAGCCTCCAGGGTATAGTCTTTGTTTCTTTGACACTAAGCCTATGATCCTGTTTAAAGCTTATGTATTATAAAAGCCCTTGGTGGTCAAAAACAGTTTTTCTGGTGTCTGACATACTTGCTTTTAAACTGCCCTTTACATCTATGCAGGGCATAATTTAACAAAAGAAAAAGATATAAAAATATTGCAAAATACCATATGAGACATATCATAATTGGTAAGCTCTTCAAAGACAAACAGAAATACATGTTTTACAGATTCGTATCTTCAGAAGGTTTCATTATACTTGATTTACGTCACCTTGAAAAAATAGAAAAACAAGGCTGCAACAGATAACGATGCAAAACAATAGGACACTGACATGCAATTTTACAAAGAAAAAGAGCAGTTCTTGGCAGAGTAATTTTCCTTATGCCAGGTACATTCCCAAATGAGCTCCTACTGAGTTAAGAACACAATCAAGGAAGAAAGAGATGAGCTTTATTAGTCAGAACTGTAGAGGGAAAATGGGAGCTTTGAAGAAAATGGAATATAAAGTATCATAGTGACATGATGTCCAACATTATACGACATAAAACAGAAGTTGTATTGTGCTTAATCATGTTTCTTCTATAGACTACAAAAAACTATGAATGTCCAATGTCAGAATGTCAGCTTGAAAGAAAGGATGTGACATAATGTACAGGACATACAGCTCCAATAGAGAAAACAAGCTTTTGGTGGAAAAATTAATCTTATTTGATACTGGACAATGCAAAAACATGTAATTAAAATTTGAGGTATAGCAAAGCCTTGTAAGGTGCCTGACTAAATTATTGAATGAGTTCAGAGGTGATTTTTTTTACAATAAGTGGATAGAACACAGGTTGAAGTTGTGTTATATATATATATATATATATATATATATATACACACATATATAAGATACACAGTAAGTACGGAAAGTATTCAGACCCCTTTAAATTTTTCACTCTTTGTTGCAGCCATTTGATAAATTCAGAAAAGTTCATTATTTTTATCATTAAGGTACACTCTTGCACCCCATCTTGAATGAAAAAAACAAAAATGTAGAAATGTTTGCAAATTTATTAAATAAGAAAAACTGAAATATCACATGGTTATAAGTATTCAGACCCTTTACTCAGTATTGAGTATTTGCACCTTTTGAGCTAGTACAGCCATGAGTCTTCTTGGGAATAGTTTTGTGAGGAAATGGGAAGGGGAGAAGCAGCTCCTCCTGCAATTACTCCAGGATTCCAGGCACCGGACTGATGGTATGGGCAACCACCCGTAGCAAATTAATAAAGGAGAAATCCTGTGTCTTATATTGCCTTGTCGTGCTTTATTCACATTATGAATAAAAATATCACATACCCGGTAGGGTTACGCTATACGTGTTTCGGAGGTGCTCCTCTTAGTTGTTAGCTTCTTGGGAATGACGCAAAGTTTTTAACACCTGGATTTGGGGATCCTCGCTTTTTCCTTGCAGATCCTTCATTCTGTCAGGTGATGGGACATTGAAGCCATTTTGGGTATCTCCAGACTGTCAATGTTAGTCATGGTGACTGGCCAACCAAGAATGGTCACCGAGTTGTTCTGAAGCCACACCTTTGTTATTTTAGCTGTGTGCTTAGGGTCATTGTCTTAATGGAAGGTGAAGCTTCGGCTAAGTCTGAGGTCCAGAGCACTCTGGAAGAGTTTTTCATCCAGGATATCTCTGTACTTGGCCGCATTCATGCTTCCTTCAATTGCAACCAGTCTCCTGTTCCTGCAGCTGAAAAGCACCCCCATAGCATGATGCGGTCACCACGTTTCACTTTTGTAATTGTATTGGGCAGGTGAAGCAGTGCCTGGTTTTCTCCACACATACCACTTAGAATTATCGCCAAAAAGTTCTATATTTGTCTCATCAGACAGGAGAATCTTATTTCTCATAGCTGGGAGTCCTTCATGTTTTTTTTAGCAAACTCTATGTGGTCTTCACTGAGGAGAGGCTTCCATTGGGCCACTCTGCCATAAATGCCTGACTAGTTGAGGGCTGCAGTGATAGTTGACTTTGTGGAACTTTCTCCCATCTTCCTACTGCATCTCTGGAGCTCAGCCCTGTACAGTGAACATGGGGTTCTTCTTTACCTCTCTCTCCAAGGCTCTTCTCCCACAATTACTCAGTTTGGCTGGACGGCCAGGTTTAGGAAGATTTCTGGTGGTTCCAAACTTCTTCCATTTAAGGATTATGGAGTCCAATCTGCTCTTGAGTACTGCAGAAATTCTTTTGTAACCTTGATCTTGCCACAATTCTGTCTCTGATCCCCTTAGACAGTTCCTTTGATCTCTTGATTCTCTTTTGGTCTGACATGCACTATGAGCTGTGAGGTCTTACGTAGACAGGTGTGTGCCTTTCCAAATCAAGTCCTATCAGTTTAATTAAACACAGCTGGACTCCAAAGAAGGAGTATAACCATTTCAAGGAGGATCACAAGGAAATGGACATCATGTGACTTAAATATGAGTGTCTGAGCAAAGGGTCTGAATACTTATGACCATACAATATTTCAGTTTTTCTTTTTAAATAAATTTGCAAAACATATCTGTCCTTTTCTGCTATTTTACTCATGTTAAGATATTTTCACATAGACAATACAATGACCCTAACATTAAGGGAAATGTGTGTTTTTCTCTAATTTTGATCTTCAGTGTAAAACCTTGTGGCAGGAACATTTTTTTAACACATCTTATTGTGGAACTTTTTTTATTGTAAGATCTATTAATCAAAATTTAAAGTACAATTGTTCATGGCACAATCCCTTTAAGTTCTCACTACACATTTTAGCTTGTCCTCCAATAATGTAGATGTTTCATATTAAAGAGGTTTTGCTTTTCAATTTTTTTTTTACTGAATTATCATACCCAAGTGAAAAAATATTAAAATGAGCTGTTATGCCCCTCCCCTGGACTGTTGACTTTTTTTTGGCAATTAATCCCATTTAGAATGTGCTTATACTGTATATTCCGAAGGTACACTATACACTGCAAATTAGTCTCTGCCTAGTTCTCTAAAGGCACCTTCACATGCGGCAATTTTGCTAGCAATTTCACTGGCAATTTGCTGGTTGCAGTGAACTCATGGACACATTGTTCCATTTTGTTGCCGTGTACAAATGGAACAGTGTGTCCATGATTTCACTGCAACCAGCAAATTGCCAGTAAAATTGCTAGCAAAATTGCGCATGTGACGGTCCCTTAATGCTCACTGCTCTGCCGGCTCAATTTATGTGCGCCGTATACTTATGAGTACATCAGGAGGCACGTCTTCAAGTGGGCCTGTGGTGCACAGCTGCGAGCACCATGCAATACCTCAGCCTCAGCCCAGTACTTTGATGCTCGTTGCCCCGCCTACCTACATGACACACAACACATCACTATATCATGATGCAGGGCTGCGGCAAGAGCTCCTATCTCTGCCTCTGGCAAGCAACCTCATTGTAGCGTTCAGCATGTTTAGAAGGAGGCATTACATCTGGGAAAGCTTTAGGATGCTACGGTCTTCTGATATAATGCAATAATAAATGTGGTATATAGAAATGAGCGCTAGGGATAATGGAACAAGCCGAACGCTTTTGTAGACATTACCTATAGGTTTATTACGATAAACACAGTACAGGTCCTTCTCCCACAACGCGTTTCGACGCTACATGCATCTTCCTCAAGTGGATCCACTTGAGGAAGACTCATGTAGCGTCGAAACGCGTTGTGGGAGAAGGACCTGAACTGTGTTTATCGTAATAAACCTATAGGTAATGTCTACAAAAGCGTTCGGCTTGTTCCATTATCCCTAGCGCTCATTTCTATATACCACATTTATTATTGCATTACGTTCCTTTCTCCCTTTGGGGAGAGTGGTACGAGCAGCTCTGGAGAGGACCTTGCTGAAGAAAACAGAAACCTGGCCCCTGCACGTGCACAGGGACGGTGCACGTGTGAGAGAAAGAGCACAGACCTGGGTGAAAAGGGGAGACAGGCAATAGATGAAGACAGGGATCCTGCATAAAAAATCTCACCTACTGGCGGCTAATCTAGTTGTGCAGAGGGCACAACCAACTTACGTGAGTGATACGTACAGTGTAACGGGAATTTATACCCCTAAATTTGCAGTGTGGCGCAACCATCTATTTTGATTTTTTTTGCACGGTCTTCTGATATGTCATTTTGCTATCAGGAATTGCTCAATAATTGCTCTATACTTGACTTAGTTGAACTTATGTTTTGCTTTGCAGCTTGAATTATTTCAATCAGTGGTTAACCTAGATAATTGGTCTAGCCTTCCTGCAGAACAGCATAGGGCTGTAACTAGTGCAAATATATAGACTTTGTCAGGCATGATGCTTTTATATCTCATATTTCTAATTACTTCGCAGGAATGGATTTCTTATCATGCCCATCGGGGCGTGATAATGAGCGGCTTAGGAGCGCACAGGGAACGCCCTGTGAGACTTATTCAGGGAGTAGACGTCGCACTTTCAGTAAGTATAAAAGGCTAGATTTAATCTTTTATAGGGAGCATTTACAGCACAAGAGCAACGTTGGAAATGATTTGTGGGGGTGCAAGGACAGGTATTCAGAAGCTTGGGGGTGATTATGAGGGGTCAGTGTCCCTTTAATTCAAGTTTTCAGAGGGCCATCTGTCGGTCATCAACAGTAAGTGTAAATATGTATTCCCTCTCTCAGTCAAAATGTGGCACAGCCCAGGCATTTTTTTTGCCAGATAAAGTGACTGACAGTAGATATTTATTGAATATGTATCCCCTATCTCAGTCACAATGTGGTTCAACCTGTGACAAGGGTCTCCAATGACAAATATTAGTTTGGTAGGACTACTGTACAGTCCAGATTTGTCCACTGTGCAATGTGCATAGGATTTGTAAAAATTAACCCTATGGGCTAAGTCATGGTTGACAAAGGAATCCATCATCCCAAGGGCCCCAATGACAGATAGTAGTTAGGCTGGTGAAGGAATAGTGTCCTGGTTTGTCCACTGTATCATGTGCATAGGGTTTGTAAAAATTAACCCTATGGGCTGAGTCATAGTTGACGCAGGAAGCCACCATCCAAAGGGTCACCAATGACACATAGTAGTTAGGCTGGAGTAGAAATAATGTCCTTGTTTGTCCACTGCACAATATGCATAAAGTTTGTAAAAATTAGCCCTATGGGCTGAGTCTTGGTTGATGCAGACAGGAAATGGGTTTTTATGTGAAGAGGTGGACATTAACAGTTGTAGCATAAATCAGCATTTTTGGTGAATTTAGGTTGGCTTGCGGTAATCTGGAGGGATTACAAACTGTGGAGAAACCCAGTCCTTGTTAAATATATTCAGAGTAAGTATGTCTGCATTTTCCGTGGAGAGGCGTATGTGCGCCTATCAGTGATGATTGTTCCAGCGGCACTGAAAATACGCTCTGACATCACACTAGCAGCTGGGAAAGCCTGAACCTCCAAGGCGTATAAGGAGAGGTCGGACCAAGTTTTCCGCTTGGACATGACATCCAATAATTAAAGGGAACTGAAGTGTCAGAAAGAACACAGGTATGGTCACTTAATTACCTCATGACCATGTTCTGCAACTTCTCCCTCCTTGGCATTGTTACAGGCACAGATAGCTCTTGCTGATGTTCTGGTTTATTAAAAATGGCCCAGTTTGTGCACATATTCCCCCCACCTCTGTTGTACCTGGTGTTCATTTCTCTCTCCATTATCCCTTGGTGTTGAAAAGAGTCTGTACCTCTGCCACCAGCGTTGTCTAAGGGTGATATTTTCAGCAACTGATCTACAAGCCCTCTTGAAGGATTCCATTATGCAACTCTTTGGTGACTCCAAAAGGAGAGAGGGAAATTTCTCCTTGTACCGTGAGTCGACAAATGTGGCCAACCAGTATAGGTTGTGGGATAAAATGTGTATTACGCTAGGGTCATGCCACAGACACTTACACATGGGCCATGTGGGCCAACTTGCAAACAGAAAAAAATTACCATCAACAGCCAGATACAAAACCAACACTGCACTTGGCAGGATGCAGTCGGACCCCATTATGTAGAGCAAGCCCAGGTGCAGGCAAATAAAATCAACTCTACCTACAAATACATGTGGGAGGTGACTTGCCATTGGGCCTGCATAGGATGCCATTCACACTGATACACATGATGCAGACTGTCTGATAGCTACCCATTGGTCCTGCCACCTAACCAAATGGGCCGCCCAGCACGATGCATCAGCACCACTGTATGAACAGCGCCCCAAGGGGCCCAACCAAAAGGTTTGGCTAAGGCACTAGCACTGTATTAATCTGGTTGATGTGGACAGCACAAGCCAGGCTGTGATCCCCAAAATATTGGGGAAAAAGGGCCAGTGCTTGCTTTGTACCAGACAGCACTATATACTTGTAGTACTGCTTTGGATTTGGCTAAGGCAATAGCATCATATTAATCTGGTTGATGTGGACCCTACATGCTAGGCTGTGACCACCAAAATATTGGGGGAAAAGGGCCGGTGCATGCTTTGTATCAGACAGCATTATATGCTTGTAGTAATGCTTTGGATTTGTCTAGGGCACTAGTACTGTATTAACGCAGGGGTGGACCTATCGTGGTGCAGCTGGTTCAGCTGCACCAGGGCCCCGACCGGCTAGGGGGCCCCTCAAGGCTCCAGCCGCGGGTCCGTCCCCCTTGCACGGGCCCTGCCTCCACTGCTCTGGGTGTAACAATCACAGTCGCAGCGGTCAGGACTGCGACTGGGCCTGGGAGTGCAGGAGGCTCACCAACCTCAGCTGTTGGAGCTGCTCGGGCTGCCTGGAGAACGCACTGTGTATTTGAATGTAACTATTCTCCCGCCCGGCTGCTCGCAGAGCACATCAGCAGCTGCAGACAGGCCCCCTGCACACTGTGTGGACGGGGTCTGCAGAGGGACACTTCACCTGCTCCTTCAGCCTCCCGGAGAGCAGCTTGTAGATGGACTAGACCTCAGAAGATGCCGGTAAGCAGGTCGTCATTAATCATGGTGTGGGGCAGCAGGGCAGCAGGACGCTCCTCAGTCCGGTCAGGGTCTGCTCTGCTGAGGATCAGAATGAGTGATTGCAGGAGGCTGTGGCAGATCAGGTTGGGCTGTTAGTGCTGGATTATCGGCTCCCAGCATCACCCGACCTACACGAAAGAGCAGACTCCTACAATAAATCACTATGACCCCAGCATATTTTTTTTTTTTTAAGGTTGAAGGAAGACTTTAAGTCCATCTAGTTCAACCCATAGCCTAACATGTTGATCCAGAGGAAGGCAAAAAAAACCCCATGTGGCAACACTAATCTCCACATTGGGGGAAAAAATTCCTTCCTGACTCCAGATACGGCAATCAGACTAATTCCCTGGATCAACGCCCTATCAAAGAATCTAGTATGTATAACTGGTAATATTATAGTTTTCAAGAAAGGCATCCAGGCCCTTCTTAAATGTTAGTAGTGACTCACTCATTACAACATCATGTGGCAGAGAGTTCCATAGTCTCACTGCTCTTACAGTAAAGAATCCGCGTCTGTGATTATGATTAAACCTTCTTCCCTCCAGACGTAGAGGATGCCCCCTTGTCCCAGTCTCAGGCCTAAGAGTAAAGAGATCATTAGAAAGGTCTCTGTACTGCCCCCTCATATATTTGTACATTATTATAAGATCACCCCTAAGCCTTCGTTTTTCCAAGCTAAATAACCCCAAGTTTAATAACCTGTCTTGGTATTGCAGACCCCTTAGTCCTCTAATAACTTTTGTCGCTCTTCTCTGGACCCGCTCTAGTTCAGCTATGTCTTTCTTATACACCGGAGACCAGAATTGTACACAGTATTCTAAGTGTGGTCGCACTAGTGACTTGTATAGAGGTAAAATTATGTTCTCCTCATGAGCATCTATGCCTCTTTTAATACATCCCATTATTTTATTTGCCTTTGCAGCAGCTGCCTGACACTGGCCACTAAATGTGAGTTTGTCATCTACCCATACACCCAGGTCTTTTTCAGTGATAGTTTTGCCCAGTGTTTTATAATTAAGCACATAATTATACCTTTGTTTCCTCTGCCCAAGTGCATGACTTTACATTTATCCCCATTAAAGCGCATTTGCCATTTAGCAGCCCAAGCTTCTAGTTTACATAAATCCTCCTGTAATATAAAATTGTCCTCCTCTGTATTGATTACCCTGCAGAGTTTAGTGTCATCTGCAAATATTGAGATTCTACTCTGTATGCCCCCTACAAGGTCATTAATAAATATATTAAATAGAAGCGGACCCAACACTGACCCCTGTGGTACCCCACTGTTAACTGTGACCCATTCTGAGTGTGTTCCATTAATAACCACCCTTTGTTTCCTATCACTAAGCCAGTTCTTAACCCACTTACACATATTTTCCCCTATCCCCATTGCCCTCATTTTATGTATCAACCTTTTGTGTGGCACCGTATCAAAAGCTTTTGAAAAGTCCATATACACCACATCCACTGCATTTCCTTGGTCCAGTCCAGAACTTACTTCTTCATAGAAGCTTATTAGATTAGTTTGACAGGAACGGTCCCTCGTAAAACCATGTTGATAATGGGTCATGAGGTTATTTTTGTTCAGATACTCCAGTATAGCATCTCTTAGAAAACCCTCTAGGATTTTACCCACAGTAGAGGTTAAGCTTACTGGCCTATAATTTCCAAGTTCAGTTTTTGTCCCCTTTTTGAATATTGGCACCACATTTGCTATACGCCAGTCCTGTGGTACAGACCCTGATATTATGGAATCTTTAAATATTAAAAATAATGGTCTATCTATGACAGTACTTAATTCCTGCAGCACTCTGGGGTGTATCCCATCTGGGCCCGGGGATTTGTCAATTTTAGTGATTTTTAGACGATGCCGTACTTCCTCTTGGGTTAAGCAGGTGACGTTTAATTGAGAATTTTTGTTATCACTGATCATATTGTCTGTCATGGGATTTTCTTGTGTAAATACTGTTGAAAAAAAGTCATTTAGCATATTGGCTTTTTCCTCATCCTCATCCACCATTTCACCCAGACTATTTTTAAAGGGGCCAACACCATCATTTTTTAGTTTCTTACTATTTATGTAGTTAAAAAATATTTTGGGATTCTTTTTACTTTCTCTGGCAATGAGTCTCTCTGTCTCAATCTTTGCTGCCTTGATTTGCTTTTTACAAATGTTATTTAATTTTCTGTATTTATTTAATGCTTCATCACTACCTACTTGCTTTAATTCCCTAAATGCTTTCTTTTTGTCACTTATTGCACTTCTTACCGCTTTATTTAGCCATAGTGGTTTCCTCCTATTTCTAGCATGCTTATTCCCATAGGGTATATATTGTGCACAGGTCCTATTCAGGATGCTAATAAACATCTCCCATTTGTGTTGTGTACTTTTATGTCTCAGGACATCGTCCCAGTTTATTGCACTAAGATCATCTCTCAACCGTTGGAAATTTGCCTTCCTGAAGTTTAGTGTCCTTGTGGCCCCTCTACTACACGTCTTAGTAAAGGATACTTGAAAGCTTATTAAGTTATGATCACTATTACCCAAGTGACCTCCAACCCGTATATTTGATATGCGGTCTGGCCTGTTGGTTAATATTAGGTCCAGCAGTGCCCCCCTTCTTGTTGGGTCCTGAACCAGTTGTGAAAGGTAATTGTCTCTTATAGTTTTCAAAAACTTATTACCTTTGCTAGAACTGCAGGTTTCTGATCCCCAATGTATTTCAGGGTAGTTGACACCACAGACCTCAGTATACAGAGCCCTGCACTGATTGATCACATCTAAACCTACAGGGCATCACATATTATTTTATATGGCTCCATATATACGTGATGTCCTGTAGGCAGTACCAGGTGTGATCAATACAGTGCATTATATATCCAGTGTACAGATGGGGACATATACCAGTATGGGCCCATATATACCAGGTTGGAGGACATATTTACCATACTGGGAGATATACTGTATATACCAGAATGGGGAACCTATACACCAGGATAGGAGACCCAGGGGCATAACTACTGAAGTCGGGGGTGGGGCCTGCAGTGCTTGGGGGCACCGTTGTGCAAAGAAGCAGCTGGCCGGCTCCTGAGTGTCAGTGAGACAGGAGCATTGGATGCACATTCATGTAACTTACCCTCTCTGTCCTCTTTCTCCTCTGTTCCTCTCTGTCCTCTTTCTCCTCTGTTCTTCTCTGTCTTCTTTCTCCTCTGTTCCTCTCTGTCCTCTATCTCCTCCGTCCCTCTCTGTCCTCTATCTCCTCCGTCCCTCTCTGTCCTCTTTCTCTTCCATCCCTCTCTGTCCTCTTTCTCCTCCGTCCCTCTCTGTCCTCTTTCTCCTCCGTCCCTCTCTGTCCTCTTTCTCCTCTGTCCCTCTTTCTCCTCTGTCCCTCTCTGTCCTTTCTCCTCCGTCCATCTCTGTCCTCTTTCTCCTCCGTCCCTCTCTGTCCTCTTTCTCCTCCGTCCCTCTCTGTCCTCTTTCTCCTCTGTCCCTGTCTGCCCTCTTTCCCCTCCATCTTCCTTCATTCTCTTTCCCCTCCGTCTCCCTCCTGTCCTCCAGATTTCTATGTTTGACATTCTGCTGTCTGGTCACCTCTCATTTGGGACTTTGTGCTGTCAGCTCAGGGGCATGGCAGATGTTTGTGTGGGGGTGGTCCAGGTCCCTCCCCTGATGATGACATCACAGTCTGTTACCCTCCCTTGTAGAGCTTGGAGAATCTGATGAGGTCACAGGATCTGACCCCGCTCCACAGGACGCTGCCGCTCATCCTGAAGAACAGAAAGCCAAGATCACCGAGGCTCCGGAGCAGGAGGAACCGCCTGAAGCTGTCAACGCTGAGGGGAGAGCCTGGGAGCCAAGGACAGAGCTCACGATGAAGATGAGAGGTCAGCTCACCCAGGGCCACCACTAGGTTACTGTTTGTCAGTGTGTGTGTATGTGTCAATGTGTGTGTTACTATATGTCAGTATGTGTGTGTGCCAATGTGTGTGTTACTGTATGTCAGTATGTGTGTGTGTCAATGTGTGTGTTACTGTATGTCAGTATGTGTGTGTGTCAATGTGTGTGTTACTGTATGTCAGTATGTGTGTGTGTCAATGTGTGTGTTACTGTATGTCAGTATGTGTGTGTTATTGCATATAAGTGTGTGTGAAGGGTTGCCCGAAGTCATGCAAGCCCAGAGGTGAGGGGGCAGGCCCCGATCTCCTCACTTCTTGAGTGGCCCAGTCTCCTGTCCATCACCGCCACGTGATGCAGCAAAAAAAAAAAGTGGACTTTATTGCCCAATGGCGTGGCCTCGCATTGGGCAATAAAGTCCACTTTTTTCTATTCTTTTGTCCTGATTTTTCTTTTTTTTACTCTATTGTAAGGAACCATCTGGATTGCTGGTTGGGAAAGCTTTGCACATACATTGAGATAATTTTTGGTGTTGGTCCAATTTATATATATATATATATATATATATATATATATATATATATATATATATATATTTTGAATGTTTGGGTAGAGGCGGAGCTGGGGTAGAGACTGGGCAGAGTCTCTGGGGGCCACCATGCCCAGTACCAGCCACCGCCACTGGACCACTCCCCGAAGCCCAGCCAAGCACAGGGGGAGCTCCAACACCCGCCATGGAGCCCCCCTCTGACCCTATGCTCCTCCACTATTAACCCCCTCCATCCTGCGCTGATCACCGAGCCTCCATCCTGCGCTGACATCCGAGCCTTCATCCTGCGCTGACCACCGAGCCTCTATCCTGCACTGGCCACCTCATTCCCGGCTCAAATTTCCATCAACAATGGGTGAGACCGGACCGGGGGTATGTAGGTGTGTGTCTGTGTGTGTAGATCTGTGTGTGTAGGTGTGTGTGTGTCCACTTAGCCGCCCCCGCATCCTGCCGCCGCACCGATCCTCGCCCTCCAATGTGATAGCATCGGGCACACATCTAGTATGAATATATCCTCCTTGAGGCTGTCTTGGGCTATATATGTTATACGAGGCTATGCTGGGCTGTATATATTACCTGGAGGCTGTGCTAGTCTATATATATTTTACCTGGAGCCTGTGCTTGGCTGTATATGTTACCTGGAGGCTGTGCTGGGCTGTATATATTACCTGCCGGCTGTGCTGGGCTGTATATATTACCTGGTGGCTGTGCTGGGCTGTATATATTACCTGGCGGCTGTGCTGAACTGTATATATTAGGCTGCGATGGACTGTATATATTACCTGTTACAAAAACAGTGGGGAAAAAGGGACCAGTGCTTTTAAACAAAAGGCAGCACAAATGGCTACTACTCTGTGTGCTGGAAAAATGGAGCTCTACCTCTGACAAGAGCCTTTGTTATAAGGACACTGGAAGAACAGTTTAACCTCTCCCTACCTAATGCACAATCTTTCCCTCCCTGTACTGTGAGTTTATTCAGTGGTTTAAGCTTTGAAAAGAGCTATTGTACAGTATTCTGGTTCTGTGGAGCTAGTGACAGGCTCCTTTAAATTCTTTCGCTGCTGAAAAATTTCTCACTCTTTACACTACACTCACCTAGTACACACTGCAGGTTGCACTGAAAAGGGCTTTTGTGTTTTAAAGAGGCCTAAAATCTCTCCCTAGCAGCTAGTTGATCTCTCCCTATGCTTTTCCAATGGTGGCTCCGGATGCAATGTGTGCAAAATGGCAGCGGCTGGGCTTATATCGACCCTACAATGCCGGGTGGCTAGCCAATCACACACTAATAGCACAACGAAGATGGCTGCGTCATTACTGTGAATGGCACCAAAACTGCTGGGCGGACATCCAAATATCGAAAAACGGAAAGGCATTGTGGAATTTTGGAAAGTAGGGAGGCGTTAGGTCCGACAGGTAGATTTGGGTGTCGTAGCGGTGATACTGAAGGCCGTGGGACTAAATGAGTTGCCCTAGGCCGGAGAGTGTATATAGAGAAAAGTAACGGTCCCAGGACCGATCCTTGGGGGACCCCGACAAATAGGGGGTAGGGCGAGGACGAGGTGTGGGAGTGGGAGACACCGAAGGTCCGGTCCGCTAGGTATGAGGAGATCCAAGAGAGGGCTAGGTGAGTGATGCCGAGGGATTCCAGGATCGGAGAAGAAGGGAGTAGTCGACAGTGCAAAAGCGGCAGACAGGTCGAGGAGGAGGAGGATGAAGTAGTGACGTTTGTTCTTGGCAGTCAGTAGGTCGTTGGTGACTTTGGTCAGGGCTGTTTCGGTGGAGTGGTAGGGTCGGAAATGAAGGATGGAATGAAGTATACAAACTCTTATAATGACTTTGTATTAAGGGTGAGAAACTATCACCTGCTCTGTAAATTTGGTTAATTTTTATCACAGATGTACCTCAAGTTCACATTCGATATTCCTTTTCTTTGTCTATGGAAAGTCTTTTCTTTTTGTTAAAAGCTACAACTTATTTTATGTAAAAATAAAAGATCATTGTAACATTCATGACACGCATGTTTGACCTCTTATTTTTAACATCATATTTGAATGAAAATTTCTGCATATAAGGACTATTGAAATTTAAAAGTTAGTGAAAGAATAGTAACAACGTCACATTGTATTTTTAACCTTGGTAACATTCTGTTCTTTTTAATTTTAGCTTGTCTTTTACTATGCTTGTGCTACCGTAGCAACTAATGGAAATTCCATTTATGCCGAACAGAATATAGAATAATGTAATTCTTGATGGTTCCCTGACCTATGGTCTCCATTACCAATCAAGCTTCAATTTAGGTTTGAAGTGTTTTTAGCTGCTTCACCAGGCTGTTAAAGAGAGAAAGCCGTGTAACACCTCTATATTTAAACTATCTAGAATACATTGAAACTTTATAAATAAACCAAAAATCAGTATACTAAAAAAGTATATGTATATACTGTAAAATTAAACACATTTATTAAAATACTGTTTAAGAATTAGGCAAAGCATAGAAAACCTGACATTTGAGCAAATTGATTCAATTTGAGCGGAATGTGTAGAATTTTGAAAATAGTTGTGGGATCATAAGGTAAGGATCTACTGTATATATATTCTCATTATGAAATATAGATAACCCTTGTTTAAACTTCAGTTCAAAATCCATGACAAACACACAACCTGCTCTATCTGATTGTCTAATGATACGGTCTGAATTATTTTGTAGTTTTTTGGTGGCATTAAAAATCGGATGCACTGAGGTTATTTTCTTTAAGGGCAATTTTTTATATTATTGAGAGATTTTAAATCGCATTCAACTAATGATTGAAAAATGTCCAAGGCAAGAACACTTGAATTTTAAGGGTAGAATGCTGGATTATTGGTTTTTAAAGTAATATTATCACTTAAGGAGAAAACCTCAGTACTGTCATGTTGTAGTTGTTGCAAAGACAATAAAGCATGTTGTTGCTTGAAAGACATGTGGGAAGACGTATTGTCAAGAGATAATGATGGCTGTAAGAAATCAATACAAATCTCTGGTTCATTAATAAAACGTCTCTTGACAGTAAGTAATCGAGCAAATCTATTTACATTTTGAATGGTGATGATGTTCTGGCTAGGAACAAAACACTTTGTACATTTGCACAAGGGAGACATCTCAAATTCACATTTTTTATCCCTGGAAAAAATCAAATATGCCAAAAAGAAGGCGATTGGCAAATAAACTTTCTTGTACGGGAGGCTTATTGGATTTTAGATTTAAACGCTAAGTATCCTTATGGGATGAACTCTAAAAATCTTTTTTTATATCTATTATTCTGATTGACCAATTTGTTTGTATCATATATCATTACCTTTGATTAACAAATATTCTTCACATGCATGATGTATCACTATTGGCTGCACTTTTAAATTGCTGTGATTGGTTCCTTATCATTTAAATATGGTGGTAATGATCATTTGAATTATGCTATGATTAAGGATGGTTTTGCGAGGAATGTGTCAGCAAGGTTTTTATAACTTGTTTCCATGAATTTGTCTACTTGCCGTTTTTCATGTTTTTTTCAATAAAGAAGATTTTTTGAAATGTTACTCACCTGGAAGAATGTGCTTGATATCACTTTACTTTTTCTTTAAATATTTAACTCTCCTTAAACAGATTACTCTCTAAAAACAGTGTTAGTAAAGACTTGTTATTAAAAGGAATCATCAGGATTTCACACTTTAAGCTGTTTATATGTGCATGTAGCATTTTTAAAGACAAGTCCAACAATACCTACACATAGACAGCTAATCCTCCATTCCTGAAAAATAAGTGTTTTAATATATATGTACAATATATACAGGCTGCAGATCTGAAGCCTCTTTCACTCAATTTCTATTCCCACCCAGAGATGTCTCCTCTTGCTTGACTGAGGGTTCCTCTGCTTTGAAGTCTCATAGCAAAAAGGCTATCAAGCAGCAGGAGGCGGCACTGAGATGATTTCTCAGTAACAAAGGAATCAACTAGCCCTGTAAAGGTATTGCTGGGTATCACAATGTGACTGTAGGAAAGCAAGGGAGAAGTAAGGGGCTGAACAGCAAGGGAAAACACGACAAGACAGACAGGGAAATTGATACAACATAGACTCTATGGGAGACTCCCCACTGCATATGTTGCAAAGATCACCACTGTTTTCTCCAAAGACAGCTCCTTCTTGGGTCAGCTAAGAATGAACTATAGACAGCTAGGGAGGGGTGAGGAGTAGACTTGTATAGGGTAAGGATATGGCAGCAGCTAAAATAACTACATGCTACTCACAGCAGGTTTAAAAATAGCTACATGCTACTCACAACAGGATAAAAAAGGAACTTCATCTATTCCCCCCATGTAGGGAGAGGGCAGAAGTGCAAGAAAACACACAGACAAGACAGACAGGGTAACAGATGCAACATAGACATTCTTCTCTAGGAAGAGTCTTCAGCACACATGCTGGAAAATTCACCACTGCTTTCTCCAAATAAAGCTCCATCTCAGGTCAGCTAAAAATGAACTATTAGCTAAACATTGTGACCTTTTAATCCCTAATCTCTCCGACGTCACTTCAAGTCATAATGCATTCTAAGGCCGGTTTCCCACCATGGCAAGATTAGGTCCGTGGCTGTCCGGAGTAAACCTGACAGGCCCGGACCTAATTTTGCACTAATGCAGCCCTATAGGGCCAGATGGAGCCAGATGGCAGCTATTTGCCATCCGGTTTCCATCTGTCCAGGAGGATCTGGGAGCATTCGGATTTTTCTCCCGGACACAAAAACGTTGCTTGCAGCGTTTTTGTGTCCAGGAGAAAAATCGGACAAAATCAGATCCTCCCAGGTCTGGCGCCCCCTAACATGGGACTCTATGGCGCCAGATTGCGCCGGATCCGACAAAAAATCGGATCCGGGAGCCGGACGCCGACTGCTGGAGTTTAGCAGCGAGCGCTGCTAAACTTCAGCACAATGAGCCGTTTCCTGCAGAGATTTCAGGCTCTTGAAATTTCAGCAACTGCAGCTGCGATAAGAGGAATCTGGCTGCAAACCGGACCGGAGAGCAAATATGCCCCCTGGTCCGGTTTGCAGCCAAATTCTGTTTCAAAATCGGGTCCGTGGCTGTCCGGTTCACACCGGACAGCCCCGGACCTGATCATGCCACGGTGTGAAACCGGCCTTAATACTAGTCTTGTCTTTGAATGCACTACATGCATATATAAATAGTTTGGGGGTTGAAGTCCTACCAACAGATTCCCCTTAAACAGACTGTTGGATAACACTGATGACTATCCAATATACAGTATGGTAAGGTCACTTAGACATTTCTAAGTCTGTATTTTTACTAAATACTTGAAAGGTGTATACTACAGTCATAAAGGACCTCAGAGTGTTAAACCTCTTTTCCGGGTAACTGGACATTTTGTTCTGTGGTGAATTACGGTGAATCAATAAGTTAAGAATTAAGTTTTTGTGAAAAATTTCATAAAGCTGTAAATTTTGGTTTTTGAAAGATAGAGTAGAAAATTTAAATAATGATATTACTGTTATTTAGATTCTGTGGAATATTGCTTATCGAAGCATTATCGCTCATAGGCAATAATGGAGTCTGTATAAGAGATACATCATGAAATGTTATTAAAATGCTCACAACATATTTGTTAAACAAATGCCTGTGATGGATACCACTGTATGCCATCCTTTGTCTATTTAAAAAAAATAAATAAAATAAACATATACTGTTGCTAACTTCTGGAAATGGAAAAGCATGCTGCTCCAGTTCTGTACACCGGTTATATCTGTTCACCGCCAGAGCTCATAACACCAGATCAGTGGTGGTATAAGGCGTTGGACTCATACTGATCTGATATTCATAATCTATTTTAATAATAGGTCATTAATATTGCAGTCCTCAGCCACCCTTTAATTTTACCTTCATCCTATATATTTTCTATAGGGGAATATAGAAAAAGTAATTTATGAGTAAGAGCATGCTTTCACAAAAGACAGCTACCTCTAGCCTGCGTAAAAATTCCACATTTACTCAGAGTAATTTTGTCTGCCTCTTATCTACAGAACCACATCAAAAAGAAGAAAATGACTACAGCACAGAGGGTTATCATTTTCTGAAACAGGTCATACAAAGAAAGATCTAACAAAAATTGTTTCTGAAAGGTCACTTCAGAATTATCTTAGAACAAAAAAATCTTTGAACTAAAATTATGTGATTATTTTATTCTAAAAACAGCACTCTCAAGAACTGTAGTGATTAGCCCCAAATGATCTTTAAGTCCACAAGTAACCTGTGCCCTATGTATGATATGTTCTTGCTTGTACTTGTAAACAAGTTCTGACTGCTGTAGAACCAACACATTTCTGTAACCCAACTGCCTCCCTCGCAACACCATAAAAAATCTTCTATTTGCTACATAACATTTTTAGTTATGCTACATTCACACACATACTGTAGATTTCCAGTATAGCAGCCTCGCACCGCCATCAACTTTCCACTGTTTTTCAGCACACTTGCAATCTTGCACTCTTAATCTTGCTGAGAAACAGCCTTTATGATCGGCCATGCATTCCAGTGATGTCAGAGCAGGCTTGCAAAACAATATTATGCCATTACAGCCAATCAGTAGCCACTAATGTGTGGTAGATTTCACACTTTTTTTTTGGATGTGTGAGGTTCATCTAAACAGAGTGTGAGTGAAGCAGGCCAGCAAATCTTGATTGCCTGCATAACAATGTCACATGTGCTTTAGGAGACCCTGTGCCAACATTGCTGGAATAACACTTGTGGTTTTAATGTTACAATAGGAAAAATAGTACTTATAGAGGGTGTTTCTAAATAGTGGACAATCCTTTTAAGTGACTGTGCAGAAAAAGTGTTAATTCTGCAGCAGTACAGGACTACTGCGGTTTAAAGCTGCAGAATTACCATTGCTTGTGATCAGTGAAGGGTGAACCTGCTGATGTTCGGGTTTGGTGGACCCACCCATACCGTTTTTAAAATCTGGGTTCGGGACCAGACTTGACCTTAACTTGAGTCCAAACCCAGACTTTAAAGTTATGAAATGATGGCTAGGGGGGCTTGGGGTCTTTAAAACGAAACAGAACAACGATCAGAATGATTACTTATCAGGTCCACACACTTGTACTTCTGTGGCCGCTCATTAACGTCATGTTTATTCCCTGCACCGCAGATGCTAGAATGTATGGGCTGTGTCCCAGTTACTGCACTGGCTCCAACAGCCAATCACAGACACCCACTCTCCTTAACAGCATCTGTGACTAGCTGCTGCGCACCTAACCCATTGTGCCGGTGTCTGTAATTGGTTGCCATAGGCAATGAACCTGATTTCATAGTAGTGTAAAAATAAATAATTTAAAAAATTAACGTACAGTTTTGCAGTATTTCTTATTCTGAGCGCCAATAAAGCAGAGGAGATGACATCATGTCACGTGCTAAAAGTCACCAAGTAAACCTCTGGCGCCACAATGCCTCCCATGTGCCGAACAAGCGACAAGAAATAGTTAACCGACTTATGTTTGTCTGCACATACCTTTTGCAACTACTACCGTTATTTACATATCTCACTATAATATCTGTAAATCCATTGTGTAATTGTGTTTTTAGGGTGCCTTCACATTAGCATTCCCCTCCGCGGCGTTCTGCGGAGGGGATCCACAATGTGAACGCAGCACCGCAAGCCCCTATGTTTAGAATGGGAGCGCACGATGCTGCGCTTGACTGCGCATGACCGTGCGCACACATTCACTGCCACATGTGATCTGTGCGCACATGTGGCAGTGAATGTGTGCGCACGGTCATGCGCAGTCAAGCGCAGCATCGTGCGCTCCCATTCTAAACATAGGGGCTTGAGGTGATGCATGTGAAGGCACCCTTACCTAGTGTGTCCTTGGGGTGATTAAAAATACAATTTACTCCTAAACTACCCTTTTATTTTGATTCCCTGGTCCACGTCATCTGTTTAATATTACATGCTTCCTGGTCTGATTTCAAAACCCAATATTACCAATTAATGAGGGTTTCCCACGAATAAATAAATAATAATTTACACAATTGGATGTGTTTAAAAAAAATGTTCCTGTACTGGGATAATCTTATAACTGTGCTCCTACTATGTAAAGTTTCATATTTATTTCTGACTGTGCCCAGAACACGGCCTGATCAGACCACATCACCTGGGCAGGGGAGGAAGGAAAGACAGACATTACAGCACGGGATCACAGATGATTCTTTTTATGAGGTAAAACATTTCTCTGCCTGTTTGAAAAAATATATTTTACCTCAAAGAAAGAATTTGTGATCCCATGCTGTAATGTCTATATACTTTATTTTGTCCTTCCCTGCCCATGATCAAACCAATGCTCCTTACAGGGTTAGAACCAAAAATGAAACTGCACATAGTAGGAGCAGATTTATAAGATTATCTCAGCACAGGAACATTTTTTTTAAACATATCCAATTGTGGAAATTATTATTATTGCAAGATCTATTGATTAAAATGAATTTTTAAATTAACTTTGTTTGTGGGAAAACCCCTTTAATGGATCGGGATTATATCTAACAAGGAACTTGTGGCAGCTCTACCGGGTTGGCAGGACTCTTTCACTTGGGCTAGTGAAAAGGGTCTACCAGCCTGTAAGGGTTGTGAGTGAGTGTGGTGTCACGTCAGATAATGAGTGAATCACCCCCTCTCATTCTTTGTGCCTCCCTGTGCCCATGTGGACAGGGTGTGTCAGTGTAAAACTGTGCAAAGCTGACCTTACATACCCCCTGGGGGTGCAGAATGTCATGTATTGACGGAAGTGGCAGTACCATATCGCATGACCCCAGTGTATTAGAAACGTCAGGGCAGGGCTGTTATGTGCAGTTTCCTCACAGTAGACAGATTGTTTTCATTCATGTTTATCCACTAGGGCCTGACAAACTGTTTGCAGTGCTTACATTCCAGGAGAGGAGTTAACTCTATATTAGAAAATGGTGAGTATTGCTTAAACATAACTTTTAATCAGTAATCATTAAAGAAAAAAGAAAATCACACAACATAAAATCAACCTGCAAGCAACATGTAAAAACAATTAACCATCAAATTCACAGTGGTGGGTAAAGGCCCGACAGACACAGTTAATCAAAACTGTAACAAGTGTTAGGGCACACATACATCATGTTACAATGGTCAATCAACCATGGGTGGTGTCAACAGTTGTCAAGACTTACCCAAATATGGTTATAATTAGTAATCTGTCCATGTAATAGGGACTAATAAAGGCTGCATAATACAAGAAGGAACAGTCTCAACTGTCTGTCAAATCCAGAGTAATTCTATCTCACCATGTGGTCTAAATCGCCTCCAAGATTTCTCCCGTATATCCCCCATCCTCTGGAATTCCCACGCATTAACACGTCCAATTATCCACCACCCTCGGATCCTTCAGACGGAACCTGAAAACCCATATCTTCAAAAAAGCTTATAGCCTGCAATGACCATTCTGCCGCCTTACCATCACCGGATCTTCCGTCTCACCATCATCAGAGCTGCCAATTCACCACCACCAGAGCTTTCACCTCACCACCACTAGAGCTTCTGCACCACCGACCTTCTGTCCCCTCCTCAATATCCTGAAGAATGTAAGCCTGCAAGGACAGGGTCCTCTCCCCTCTGTACCAGTCTGTCATTGTTAATTTGTTTACTGTAAACTACCGTATATACTCGTGTATAAGCCGACCCGTGTATAAGCCGACCCCCCTACTTTTGCCCCAAAAATCTGGAAAAACCTATTGACTCGTGTATAAGCCGAGGGTGGACCCCAGCACAGGTATACAGCCCCCAGCAGTGTGGTATACAGGCCCCCCAGTGGTAGTATACAGCAGCCCCAGTGGTAGTATACAGATTCCCCAGCAGCCCCAGTGGTAGTATACAGATTCCCCAGCAGCCCCAGTGGTAGTATACAGGAGCCCCAGCAGCCCCAGTGGTAGTATACAGATTCCCCAGCAGCCCCAGTGGTAGTATACAGGAGCCCCAGCAGCCCCAGTGGTAGTATACAGCAGCCCCAGTGGTAGTATACAGGAGCCCCAGCAGCCCCAGTGGTAGTATACAGGAGCCCCAGCAGCCCAGTGGTAGTATACAGGAGCCCCAGCAGCCCCAGTGGTAGTATACAGCAGCCCAGTGGTAGTATACAGGAGCCCCAGCAGCCCCAGTGGTAGTATACAGCAGGCCCCCAGGTGTCCATATAGCAGCCCCCAGGGGTACCCAGCAGCCCCCTGGGGGTACCAACAGCCCCAGGGGGTACCAACAGCCCCCAGGGGGTACCAACAGCCCCCAGGGGGTACCCAGCAGCCCCTTGGGGGTACCAACAGCCCCCAGGGGGTACCAACAGCCCCCAGGGGGTACCCAACAGCCCCCAGGGGGTACCCACAGCCCCCTGGGGGTACCAACAGCCCCCAGGGGGTACCAACAGCCCCCAGGGGGTACCCACAGCCCCCTGGGGGTACCAACAGCCCCCAAAAGCTGCCACTGTCCCCCCTTGTAAGGGCCCCCCCCGCTGCTTATACATTACCAACCCGGTGTTCTGATCGGCGCCGCTCCACGGTGCTGCGTCTTCATCCTCCCGTCCGCGCTGGCTGCATCCAGGATCTCCGGCGGTCGCGCGATGACGTCATATCGCTGCGACAGCCGGAGAACCCGGATGGATGCCAGCCAGCGCGGACGGGAGGATGAAGATGCAGCACCGTGGAGCGGCGACGATCAGAACACCGGGATGGTAATGTATAAGCAGCGGGGGGGAGGCCTTACAAGGGGGGACAGTGCCAGCTTTTGGGGGGCCATATGCACTGCTTCCCCCTGCCGCTGATTGACAGGGGAAAGCAGTGCATATATAATGAGCGGCCCCACGTGACGGGGCCGCTCATACAGCAGCCCCCCCCCGCCTCCTCCAGCCTCCACAGCCCCCGGGACACAGCCCCCCCGTATATGACCCGTGTATAAGCCGAGAGGGGACTTTTCAGCCCAAATTTTGGGCTGAAAAACTCGGCTTATACACGAGTATATACGGTATATCTATAATTTTGTATGTAACCCCTCTCATGTACAGCACCATGGAATTAATGGTGCTATATAAGCAAATAATAATAATAATAATAATAATAATAATAAATGAGAAGTTGAATTTTTGGTTGTTTAATTTAAAAGGCCTTCCTCAATTGATCTGAATTTACATGTCTTGTAAGGGTCAGGTTTTTCTACATTGCTTCTTAAAATGCTGATTTATTTCTGGTTCTGTACGAGAATCTAATTTTTCTCTTCTATCAGAAGTTATGCTCTGGGTTGCTAACCATCCAGAAGTTCCTGGACAGTTCATAAAAATAGGGAACTTTTTTGCTCTGTCCATTAAAAAAAATTGAGATTTTGATTTATTTGAGGCTTAAGAGACTTGAATAGGGGTATTCTGACTATACTTATCAGTTTACAGTTTATAGTGAATGCAGCTGATGTCATCATAACTTAATTATGGGCTGTAGACATATATAAAATAATGATTTATCAAGGTTTTCCAAAAGCATTGTCTCTCTGTAATTTTTTGATAGACTGTCCAGGAAAATAAAGTCAACTTGGCAAACCTATATTATAACGATGGGATGTACTCTTGATGCATTTATAATTTGTGTGTATGAGAATGGCTGGGGTCACACTTGCGTTTTTTTCATGAGTTTTTGGAGACCAAAAAGTATGTAAAAACGCACCCATAGGCCCCCATGTTAAAAAACGCATGCCCTAATAGCAAAAAACGCATGTGTAAATAGCAAAAACGCATGTGTGACAGTACCATGCGTTTTTGTGTGCGTTTTTGCTATTATGTGATTAGCTGACATCAAAAACGCATGCAAAAACGCATGTACATTAGTACCATTTAGTACCATCCAAAAACGCATGCGTTTTTTTAACATGGGCCCCTATGGAAAACGCATGCGTTTTTGGATGGTACTAATTGGTACTAATGTACCATGCGTTTTCCATAGGGGCCCATGTTAAAAAAAGCATGTGTTTTCTAAAAAACGCATGCGTTTTAAAACGGCACCAAATAATAGTGCATGCACTATTTTTTGGTGTGGATTTAAAAACGCATGCAAAAACGTAGGGAGCCATCATACACCTTAAAAAACTCATGATGACATGAAAAAACACATGGAAAAACGCATGAGTTTTTTTAAGTCACTAAAAAAACTCATGCCAAGTGTGACCCCAGCCAATGATAGATTTTTTTTTTACTATGTCACATGGGTTAATTATTACTTTAGCTACGGGACACATCTGTATTGCCACACGTTGTTTAACTGGCACTCTATATGTCTTTCCAGTTACCTTTTGTGTTTCCACGTGGTCCACTGTGGTGTTTAGATACAGTCATGGCCAAAATTGTTGGCATCCTTGATATTGTTAAAGAAAATGAAGTATTTCTCAAAAAAAATTAAGGAAATTACACATGTTTATTATGCACATGTTTATTTTCTTTGAGTGTGTCGGAACAAAACACAAAAACAGACAAACAAAAGCAAATCGGACGAAATTTTACACAAAACCATAAAAATGTACCAAAAAAAAATAATTGCCCCATTTCCAAAATTGGAATTTAGTTTAATGCATGTGATGCTCTTTAAAACTCATGTGTGGGCAATATGAAAATCAATCCTGAAACCAGATAAAAAAGAGGAAAAGTTGACTCAATTTTTGCATTGTGTGTCTGTGTATGCCATATTAAACCTATAGAACTTAAAAGAAAATAGAACTGAATAAAGACCTGAGAACCACAATTGGTGAAAGATATTAACCATTTCAAGATTACAAGTCCATCTACAGAGATTTTATTGTTCCTTTGTCCACTGTGTACAACATAATCAAGAAGATGGACTACAAAGAAAAGGACACAGTACTTACAGTCATATATGGTTGACATTCAACGATGTTTAGGGTTGTTTTGCTGCATCTAGCACTGAGTACCTTGACTGTGTGCAAGGCATAATGAAATCTGAAGATTATCAAAGGATTTAGGGTGTAGTGTCCAGTGTCAGGAAGCTGGGTCTGCGTCCTAGGTCGTGGGTTTTCCAGCAGGACAATGAACCCAGACATACTTCACAATAAGCACTGACAGACTGTTAATGTATAGCAGCAGAATGAAGCTACTCAACAAAAATGTCACTCAAGGAGGAGTCCCCCAAGCAACCAGTAAGGAAGCTTCAGAGCTGTGAGCTGCTAAAGAGACAACTTGAGAAAACCACTTTAAAATGTAAATGTAATTTAATTGAGAAAAAAAAATACTGCACTGGTTGTTAATGATGGGTTCACATAGCAGCTAAGATAATGCTTTTTTTGTGCCATATGACTTATTTTCTCACATTTTTCTGTGCACTTTTAAAAACTGCATTTTATATCTCTGTGGGTGTGGCCATCAGCTGATAGGGAGCAGTGCAATGTGACAATAGAGAAAGGGCAAGAGCGTTCCTGAGCTGTATTGGGAGCCTGCTGACAAAGGATTAACAGAGATTTTGACTAAGCTTTTAGGGGCTTCTCACATCAGCTGTTTCACTGATGTGCGGCAGATCCGGCAGATTTACACTTGCGACCTGGATCCGGCAAGCCCCATGCATTGTCTTTGGGGCCTGCGGACCGGAGCGGCAAGTGTGGTTACGCCGCATCGACCGGATCCAGCACTTGAGGCTGCGATAGAAAAATGCTTCAAGCAGCGTTTTTTTTTCATGGCCGCAAGTGCTGGATCTGCTGCATTCGGCAGAACTGCATTTGCCGCTCCGGACCGCAAGCCCCATAGACAATGCATGGACATTTAAATAAACAAACAGAGCTTAGGGAGAGAATTATTAATTAGGCAGTCTAAGGCTGCGTTCACACATTTGCGTATTTTGCTGCGCTTTTTGCCGCGTTTTTTCGGCCGCGCAAAAAAGCGCAACAAAATACACAGGGGCTTTCACACACTGCGCTTTCTTTACTCCAGAAAGCGCAGTGATGTCACAGAGGGGAGGAAGAATCCTGCTTCCTCCTCCCCTCTGTGACCGCCCATTAGATTTCACAGTGTATTAATATACACTGTGAAATCTAAATTAAACAGAGGCAAATGTATGTAAAATAAAAAAGAATGAATACTTCACCTGTCCGGTGCCTTCTCCCGCTGTCTGGTGCCTTCTGCCGCTCTCCGGTTCCAAGTGAGAGGTGTACTGAGAAGACCTGTGGTGACGTCAGAGGGGGTGCGTTCCCGGGGCGTTCCCAGCGCTGATTGGCTGTTCGCGGTCATGTGATATGTATCACATGACCGCGAGTGCCCGGGAACGCCCCTCTGACATCACCACAGGTCCTGTCAGTACATCTCTCACTTGGAATCGGAGACCGGAGAGCGGCAGAAGGCGTCGGACAGGTGAAGTATTGATTCTTTTTTATTTTACATACATTTGCCTCTGTTTAATTTAGAATTCGCAGTGTATATTAATACACTGTGAAATCTAATGGGCGGCCACAGCTGTCAAAGAGGGGAGGAGGAAGCAGGATTCTTCCTCCCCTCTGGGAGAATACGCAGTAGTAGCTGAGTAAACAATAGACATATCAATTGTTTACGGAGCTGCGCTTTCTCCCGGAAAACGCACTGCGTATTTTTACGCAATGTCTGCACTGCAAAGTGAATTTCCCATTCACTTTGCAGGCAGACAAAAGGCACATTGCGTATTTTGAAAAGCGCGCGTAAAAAAAACGCGGCAAAATACGCAATGTGTGAACGTAGCCTAAAGGTGTGAATGTTTTTATGGTCCCAATTTATGTGTTTGTTCTCAACCTGGTGCCCTCAGTATCTAGTAGCAGTTTTTTAAACACCTTGAGTATTGCTTACGTTACGGAACTTAGGTTTTTTTTTTTATTTAACCTTTTAAATTGTTTATTAAAAGTTTTAAGAAAACATTTTTTGGTTGTACAATACTTAATAATAATAATCATTTTTATTTATATAGCGCCAACATGTTCCACAGCGCTTCACAATACAAAGTTCATGTTTAAACAATCATAAGAAACAACTAGAAAATACAATACAATACCAAAAACAATGCAATACAATGCAAAGCATAATATAATACAATAATTAGAGCAAAAAAAATGTCAGCCCTGCTCATAAGGCTACCTTCACATTACGACTTGAAGGGAGCCGATGCTGTCCGAAATAAATCGGACAGCATCGGCTCCCTTCTGATGCCTGGAATCGTGTGCCAAATAGGCACCCGATTCCGGCATAAAATCGCTCCCTGCGGGTGAAAAAAATAAAAAAAATAAAGGTTATTCTCACCTCCCCCCGAGCCCCCGCCGTCTTCCGCCATCTTCTGCCATCTTCTTGGAGGCTCCCGGTGGATCCCGCAGGCTGTCGGTGTCAGCAGAGCGCGCCCTCTGCTGTTCAGGACCTGCGGTGATGTCACAGTCACGTGACCGCGGGTTCACCATTGTAACCCGCGGTCACATGACTGTGACATCACCGCAGGTCCTATAAGGCAGAGGAAGCCCTCTGCTGACACCGGCAGCCTGCGGGATCCACCGGGAGCCTCCAAGAAGATGGCAGAAGATGGCGGAAGACGGCGGGGGCTCGGGGGAGGTGAGAATAACCTTTATTTTTTTTTTTTAACACTTGTGCTCCTAGTTAGGAGCAGTTTTACTGTACTGAGCATGCTCAGTACAGTAAAACGGGGTCCGAGGAGACATAGATGTTTCCTCGGACCCTTCTCCATAGGGCCCCATGTTATAGGGATCGGACCTAATCGGATGTACACTAAATGCCATCCGATTTGGTCCGATCCGAATCTGTCAGATTTTATTTTCGGTGCTAAAATCGGAGCAAGCTCCGATTTTTGCACCGATAATAAAATCGGACAGAATCGGATCGGACCAAATCGGATGGCATTTAGTGCACATCCGATTCGGTCCGATCCCCATAGGGATGCATAGGATCCGAAAATCGGTCCGATGCTGTCCGATTTTTTTCGGACAGCATCGGAAAAGTAAAAATCGCTATGTGAAAGCAGCCTAAGAGCTTACAATCTAACAATGAGGTGGGGGTGACACAAAGTACAGGTGCTTATTTACAATGATGGTATAGTAAACTTGAGGAGATGGGGAACAGATAGGAGCAGCATAAGTATAAGTACATAAATACATCAATATTTTTACATATTCAATGCCTTAGATAACATACGCCACAAATATCAAAAGCTTTGACAATGTAACAGCATTCATCCTATTAAAGTCTAG
Source organism: Allobates femoralis (assembly GCA_033576535.1). NCBI lineage: Eukaryota > Metazoa > Chordata > Amphibia > Anura > Aromobatidae > Allobates > Allobates femoralis. The sequence continues at coordinate 341,347,766 of JARQOC010000004.1, read as the reverse complement.
ACAAAGATTCAGCTGTGGTATATTTCAAAATACCTAAAATTATTGTACTTATAACCAAAATACCAAAAACCTTGTACTGTTATATTCAGTTTTTTTCTGTTTTTAAAACCAACTGCTGTGACATATCCTACCCTTCCTCAAGTCAAGGCATGATTAAAAAGGACATGTAAATGGAACACAATCCTTCTCCTTGGACCACTGAACTCAGTGTTGAATTACTCACGTCTAAAATCATTTCATACATTTCTAATAAAGTTCATGCAATCAAAGGACTATATTATAGGATTGTTTCTGACATTCTAGCTTCTATTGTATATTTTGACAAAAGTGCTGAACAGAATCATGCGGAATGCTGGGCTATTTTCTCTTTCCAGGAGCGTGGTTGCATAACAGAAAGAACCCATTATAACCAATAGGGTCAAATGAGTGTCTTTACTATCTGCAAATCAGATATCAGGCAGCTACATTATTTGCATTGTTCTGCTTCTATTGCAAAGCAGAACAACAGAGATAACCAAAGTAGCTATGAACCGAACCCAACCATGCAGTAATCATTGCTGTTACTGATTTGCAATTTGGTAACTTTAATTGAAGAATACAAGCTTTTTAATGGAAAATAGGACAATTTACTCCACATTGTAAGATTTACATTAATATATAACTATGTAAATAGTCTCCACAAAGAAGTAGTAATCTCAGAAGCCAATAGTCATCCTGTAAAGAGCAAATTGCGTCATTTCCGGCATCGGGTGACGTCAGTACACCCACGCCGCTGTGTACTGCTTCAAGCTCCGCTTCATTACAGCCTAGGCAGCGCCGTGGAGAGCAGGGAGGCGCTGAATACAACATGAATAGAAGATCACGCCTATTAGGGCGTGATCTTATGATGAAGAGGACCCGCCCTAGGGACTAAAGAATATAGCCACTGCTCATTAACATCGCTAATGAGTAGGTTATAAAACGTTTTTCTCCACTTTCACAGGATGCTTTTAGGAGACATAAGAAGTGTGAGATTAGTGATAGGATGCTGCAGGGACATGTTTTGAAGCTTAGGAGGCGTTTTGGAAGTGACAGGATCCCTTTAAAGAACAATAACAAAGAAGATGTCTTTAAATATATCAATATAATCTGCATTACAGCTTCATTACAGCCATGTGTTTACTTTGCATTACAAAATCATGTTGACAGGTTTTTAAGAACATCATATAGTAAAGGAAATTGTATCACTCAAAATTACAACTCATGATGCAAAAAAAAAAATGACCTCATACTGCTATGTTGACTGAAAAATAAAAACAAAACTTGGCCCTGATTTAAATGGTGACTGTTGGCAGGTTTTTTTTATGTGTGAACTAAAACTAGCACCATCCGCAGCACGTATGCTGTATCCCATAATGGTGCATATTATCCTCTCACTCCCCTTCTACACCCTACAAAAAACTTTTTTATCCTCTCCTGCTCTGTATGTAAATCTGGACAGTTCGATCCGATATGCGTCTTTGCTGCAGCGTTTATCCCTCCTCTCATGACTATATGGATGATGCAGGGGGTATCTTGTGCATGCGCAGACACATCACCAGCTCACACATGCACACTTTACCCTGCCCTACTGTGGCTACTGCCTAAAACAAAATGGCACATGCTTGAACCAGCAATGTGTCTTTACAGGCATGAGATCTCCCCTGGCTATATTATCATCCACATAGCCTGTCAATATCTGACGGCTGCAGAGACACATCGTCAGCTCACTCATGTCCACTTATCTTTCAGGCACTACCCCAGTTAGAGTAGAGCAAAATACAGATGTGCAAGTCAATGGTGTGTCTGCACAGGCACAAAATTTTCCCCCGGCTATGTGGATGACACAGGAGGAAAAAGACAGGAATCAGTCGCAGAGAAGAGGTATAGATGCTGCAGTAAGTACGCACATTGGACGAGATCGTCCAGATTAACATACAGTGAGGGAAAATATAAAAAGTTTCTTAGGGGTATACAGGGGGAGGCAGGGGATAAAATGCACGCTTATGGAATATAGCACAGGCACTGCTGAAGGTGGTAGTCTTAGTTCACGCATGAAAAATCCGGCCGCGAATTCTCTTTAAAGGGATCCTGTCACCTCCAAACCGCCTCCTAAGCTATCACAACATGTCCCTGCAGCATCCTATCACTAATCTCACACTCCTTTTGTCTCCTAAAAGCATCCTGTGAAAGTGCATAAAAACATTTTAATACTCACTCATTAGGGATTATAGTTAGTAGGGGCTATATTCTTTAGCCCTTAGGGCGTGTTGTTTTGCAGGCTCCAGAATCCACCCTCTCTCTCTCTGCACTCACTCCTCACATATTCACAGAGTACATATGAAGTATAAGTATATATATTGTGAGGTAGCAACCCGGGGAACTCGCTTGCTGCATAATGACACCAACACATGCTTATAATTTTTCAAATGACTACCCATTTATTTCTCACATACATATCATAACCCAGGTAGTACATTAAACATTGATCATAAGCACATCACATAATACATCACGTTACACTAGAGCAACACATCACATAATACATTACATTACATATAACACCTACATTTACCATAACTATTTATCACAGGGACCTTATTGACCTAACCGTCAGTCCCAATGGCGGTTCCCGCCTATTACCTCGTGGATACCTCATGCATGGCCCTTTCATCATCAGCCATCATGAGTCACCTACGATACACATCCTTTCCTTTGATCACACAGGGTATTTTTACATAAGCCCTGTTGATCCATCACCCAGGGTAATTTTACATATGCCCTGATGATACACAACACATAACATTTACATAATAAATAGTTATCCACACTTATCAACGGGCCCTGTGGGTCCCAATGGTGGTACCAGCTGCCTGGCTTTAGTTACCCAGCACACCACTTTAATATTAACCCATAGTACAGGCTCCAACCTGACCGGGACCTTACACACTGCATGTGATCCATCCTAACACCTCCATGGATCACATACCTCCTTACACACGCTCACAGCCCATCACACTATATCCATGGACTGCGGCTCCTCTGGGTCCATAACAGGGATTGGACAACCTGAGTACACCGGGTAAACCATGCGTCACCAAGGCCTCCTCACCACGTGTTTAGGCCCGACAGCCGCCACCAAACCCCCATCATGTAGCAGGTTTCCAGTCGACGACTGTGCCCCACACCTGAGTCGAGCGCCCTCCAGGATAGCCTCGGTTCTCCACTCTAGGAGCCCTCCTAACCTCTGCGTCTGGCCACAGGTTCACACACACCATTAGAGGGACAGGTACCCGCCGCATGCAGCAGGCCAAGCCTCCCTCTCGTCCCAACGGGACGGATTGCCTCCAATATCATCCATACTAGCTGGGTCTCTCCCCAGACATCATACATGGCATTTCTACATAAGCCATCATCTACTACCACGGGTCCTTAACCGACTGTCTAGTCAGACCTACGCCCGCCTGGCATGATTCACACATGGTACACAGTTCACTCTAGCATACGAGAACTGCTGTCTTACCGGGCACGGTTCCAAGTCTAGCAACCTGAGTCATGGGTACACATGCATCCTCAAGGGCTCCTTCCCGGACGTGTCTCGCCACACGTCCAGACCAGCATCCACCTGGTTCAGCCACGGCTTCCCCACTCTAGGAGCCATAACGCCCTGCTCCCGACCACTGGTATGGAGCTGGCAGGCTCCCTTCACAACCTCACATCGCAGAGCTCAGGACTGCTCTCATTCCCATGCATCTCTAGTCTCTGGTCTCTCGTCTCTGACTGATCTCAGACTCTTTCACACAGACACCTGGCTAGCTCTTATCGTAGCTGCCACACCCACACTGACACACCCACCTGGGCTGCTATGGAATCAGTACATTGCCGCTCATTGGTCTCATGATTCCTTCAGGTATTAACACACTGTGTACCGGACAGGATTACAGCACTCACTCTCAGCTGTTAGCTCACAGTAAAACCGTCTCATGTGCACAGGTTCCTAAGCCGACAACCCATGTGATGCACCACGGCCATGGGACCATGTCGGCTGTGCCTCACAATATATATAAAACACCTGTCGATAGAAGACTGAGAAGACAGTCTAGACTCAAGATCCAGACAGACCAAGCTCAGTACAACCTAAATTGACTACAGGACTATGGGGTACTTCACACACACAAACTGTCCAGCGATCCCACCAGCAATCCAACCTGGCCGGGATCGCTGGAAAGTCTCCCTGGAGTCGCTGGTGAGCTGTCAAACAGGAAGACTCACCAGCGACTCTCCAACGACTCAGCAGCTGTGAGATCGCTGGTAACTATGATAAACACCGGGTAACTAAGCAGCGCGCGCTGCCTAGTTACCCAGTGTTTATCATAGTTACCAGCCTGTGAGGTCGCTAGGTCGCTGGATCGCTGGTCTCCCATGCGGATGCCTGCTGACCAGCGGGAGCTCAAGGAACAAAAAATGGTCCTGAGCGACGTGCAGTGACCAGTGACCTCACAGCAGGGGCCAGGTCGCTGGTGCGTGTCACACGCTGTGACATCGCTGGAGAGGTTGCTGTGACGTCACAAAACCTGTGATGTTGCAGCAACATCGCTAGCGATGTTGCAGTGTGTGAAAGTACCTTAAGACTCAATGCCACACACATGGATCTGTGAATGCTTGGCACTCTTCAATGTCAACAGAAAATTAAGAACCTTTCTCAGAAACTCAATTGGGCTATGGAGGTCAACAATGGAAGTCTACTCAAGACAATTAGCACAGGTATCCATCAAATGCAGCATATACCAAGGGGATGCACTGTCCCCATTACTGTTCTTCATAGGCTTGAACCCCCTCAATCAGATAATTACAGAGTCTCGCTATGAATACAAGTTCAAGAGGGGAAGCACCATCAGCCACCTGCTCTACATGGATGACATCAAGCTGTATGCAAAAAATGAACGAGACATCAGTTCACTGATCCATCTGACAAGAATCTACAGCAAAGACATTAGGATGTCCTTTTGACTTGTAAAGTGTGGCCGGTTGGTAATAAAGAGAGGCAAGGTAGTAAAGACTGATGGAGTAGAACTACCGGCAGGGCACGTAGCAGATGTACAGACCTGCTGCAACTACCTTAGCATCCCACAGGCATACAGTAACCATGATGAGGAGGCAAGGAAAAAGCAACATTCAAATATCATTAAAGGTTAAGGCAGCATCTGAAGAGCCAGCTCAATGGGAATAAGATCCACTCCATCAATACATACGCCCTGCCAGTTATCAGATACCTTGCTGGCATAGTGTGCTGGCCAAAAGAAAGGAAGATGCAGATGCATGGAGGTCTCCAACCAAAGCCTAACACCCAAAGATTGTATACCAACAGAATGGAAGGTGGTCAAGGCTTAACAGGTGTCCAAGCCACAATCATGGATGAAGCAAGGAGTGACTAGGAATACATCAGAAAAAATGGCACTAAAAGGTGATATGCTGTGAGAAAGCCTAAAAAAGCAACAACAACAATCCTGGAAGGATCGTGAAGTGCCACAGCAAGACAAGCCGCTGCCATTGACTGATAATGGAGGTGGCTGACATGGAAAATTCTGCCAATGGCTGGAGAAAGCTGGACTCCAAGACAGCCCAGAGATACTAATAATAGCGGCACAAGAGCAGGTGCTAATAACCAGATCCATAGAAGCAGGGATCTACCACACAAGACCAAAGGTGCACTCTATGTAAAGAAACCTCAGAAACGGCTCAATACACAGTGTCAGGATGCAAAATGCAAGCAGGATCAGCATATACCGATTGCCACAACTAAATAACAGGAATTGTGTACAAGAATATATGTACAGCATTTGGGCTAAATCCCCTGTGGTCCAGGTGGGACACCCCAGAAAAAGTGGAGGAGAATGGAAGGGCTAAAATCCTGTGGGACTTCCCAAGATCCAGGCGGATAAGCAGGTGTTGGCTAACCAAGCAGATAGCGGACAAGGATCAGATGACATCAATGATATGTGGCAGTGCTAAATGAACACAAAATCAGAAAGAAGTTATATGAGAAGCTGGAGAAATACAAGGGCCTCAAAGAAGATCTGGAGAAGATGTGGAAGGTGAAGGCAAAAGTGATTCCAGTGGTGATAGGAGCATCTCGAACAGAGACCCCCTAAGTTGAAAAATTGGCTACAACAGATCCCAGGAGAAACATCTGCACTCTTTGTCCAGAAAAGTGCAGTGTTGGGAACAACTAAGATCCTGCGCAGAAACCTCAAACTCCTAGGCCTCTAATAGAGGACCCGAGAATGAGGAAGAAAAAAAAGAACCACCCTACAGAGGGGTGAGAAGGAAGTTTTCTTTATATTTCTCTGGATTTAACGGATGCAGACATTTGAGCAAAAAATACGTTTTCATTAGCGATACCTGCTCTGAAACAAAGATTCAAGCCACTTTGATCACAAAACTTTACTAAGCAGATGCTCACTGTGCTAATGAAAGTTATCGGTAAATTACATTCTGTAGAATTTATTTCCTATTTAGTATATAGTGATGCCTTCTTTTGTGGGTCTGAATAGTTTACAAATATCCCAATACTGTATGCATTCTTACTCATTAACACATTAATAACCAGTGGAAGTATTAGGTATTCATATGGTAATCTGACTTTTTGCTGCTAATGTGTTAATTAGCATCATACATCCAAGTGTCAATGAGCCAAGCTGTCCTGAGTATTCACACATAACATAATTAGAATGAATATAAAGTCATTAACGATCTGTAACCAGCATATAGCCTGCAGGTAACAAGAGGACAATTATTTTATGGTGCTTAGATTAGCAACAAACTAAAAATAGGTAAAATGGTAATTATAATATATTACAACAGTGCTAGATTTCACCGACAATACAATTTTTTTTTACCAAAAGCAGAGTCCACTTTTTTAACATGGAAATCTGACATTTGTTATGCCTGAACAAATCTGCTTACATAATCCTGAAGTCTCGTCTGTCATCCACTTCCAGTGTCATACTGGCCAGACAGTATGTGCTGTGGCAGCCATATTTGCACACCCGACTGATGGGTGTGCAAATATGGCGCCTGCTGGTGGATATGCCCCTTGCTTACCATCACGAGCAGTGCCACAGCATCCTGCACCCAACACCATCTGCAACTGCCGAGACACATCGCAGCACAGATCCGACGCTACATGCTGCCTGTTGCTTAATCCCTGTTGCATCTAAATGCCGCACCTTGCGCAGTTACTCATAAGGTAGCCATCGTTTGTACACCCAAAACTATGTGCAAAAAGATGGCTACCGTATAAGTAACTCTGCATGCTTGCATCGCCGTCACATCTAAATGCCGTGCCTCACTGTATGAGTTACTATGCATGCTTGCATGCACAGTTTCTCATGTATGGCTATCTTTGAACACCCAAATGTGTCCAAAGATGGCCACAGCATGACGCAAAGAGAGAGTACACAGCAAAGGGGCAGAGAGAGAGAACAGTAGAGGGGAGCAGAGAGAGAATGCACAGAAGAGGGGAGCAGCGAGGAGCACACAGCACAGGTGGGAGCATGGAGAAAATACACAGAAGATTGGGGCAGTGAGATGTGCACAGCAGAGAGGAGCAGAGATAGAGAGCACAGCAGAGGAGGAGGAAGAAAGAGTGCATAGCAGTGAGAAAGGGCACAGAGAGCACACAGGGGACACAGAGAGGCACAGGGGTGCACAGAGACTGCAGAGAGAAGCACAGGTTGGAATAGAGAGGCACAGAGATGGCACATTGAGATGCCATCAGGGGTGCACAGAGAAACACAGGAAGGCACAGAGAGCGCAACTTGAGCACAGAGATGCAAAGGGGACATAGAGAGTGCACAGAGTGTGCATGAGGTGTCAGAAAGAGGGCACAGGGGGAGAGCAGAGAAAGAACACAGGGAGGAGGGCAGAGAGTGCACAGGGAGGGGAAGAGAGCACACAGGGGCAGAGAGCATACTAGGAGCAGAGAGCACATCGGAGGCAGAGAGCATGCATGGGGGAGAGATCTCACACGGGGGTAGAGAGCACACAGGGGGCAGAAAGCGCACAGGTGGGGCAGAGACCACACAGGAGGGGCAGAGAGCACACCGGTGGGGCAGGAGCACACAGGAGGAGCAGAGAGAGTGCACCTGAGGCAGAGAGAGAGCACATGTAGGCAGAGAGAGACATATGGAGGCAGAGAGAGTGCATGGGGCGAGAGAGAACATGGGGCAAAGAGAGTGCAAGGGGGAAAGAGAGCACACAGGGGCAGAGTGAGTGCAAAGGGGGCAGCGATAATACACAGAGGGGGCAGAGAGAGTGCATGTGCACTTACTCATGGGGCCACCATGTTTGGACACTTGGGTATACCAAGATGGTGGTGGTGTGACGCATCACTATTGCTAATATCAACCGTCAGTATGACAGCCTAGCATTAGCAATACTTTCAGTAAAGAGAGAAAAAACACAGACAGAAAAATCCAAAAGAAATCCTTTATTGCATACAAAATAGATAGAGACACCTTGTTATCCACTTTATTAGCTCCCACCAAGTTTCCCTCTGACATAATCCTGTGAGTACTGGAATCTTGTGGAGGGACGGCGTGATGCATCACAACACCGTCTTTGTATACCCAAGTGTCCAAAGATGGTGGCTGCATAAGTGAGTATGCGCTCTCCCTGCCCCTCTGTGTGGTCTCTCTGCCCCCTGTGTGCTCTCTCTGCCTTTATGTGTGCTCTCCCTGCCGCATGTGCTTTCTCTCTGCCCCCTGTGTGCTCTATATGCCCTTCTGTGCGCTCTCTGTGTGCACTCAATGTGCCATCTCTGTGCCCCCTGTTCCCCCCTGTGTGCATTGCAGAGAGGAACGCACACAGATTGGGGGGCAGAGAGAGAAAGCACAAGCAGGGGGCAGAGAGAGTCATATGAAGAGGGGCAAGAGAGAGCGCACAGCAAGAAGAGGCTCTCTTGCTGTGCACTCTTCTGCCCACTGTGCTGTGCAATTCTCTCTCTGTCCCCTTGCTGTGCGCTTCTCTGCCCTCTTCATGCACTCTCTCTGCCCCCCTCTGCTGTGTCCTCTCTCTCTGCCCCCACCTCTGCTGTGTCTACCTTTGCGTTACACGTGGTCATCTGTTATCCGGGCGGCGGGGAGATCGCGGCGGAGATCCCTCCTCCAGCCAGCTGTAAGCTCGGACGTGTCATGGGAAACAGCATGTAAGCTGTTGATCTCCCGCGCAGACACAAGGGGAGATGTCGGCGCGAAGATTCAAACAGCTGTCACATCACTGTTTCTCCGCGACCCGCTAGATTACCGCAACTCCTTCGGCGGGGAGGAGGAGATCATCAGAGGCTTTAGCTGATCTCCCGGTGGCCGTCGGTGATCTCCTGTGACATCACCGGTGGCCACCGGGAGAGATTTCAATGGGTCCGCAGCATTCTCCTGTGCTGTCATGCGCAGAACACTGTGGCCTCATTGACGCCAATGCATTCTTTTGTGCGCTTGGGGAAGTTTGCTGATTTTCCAAGGTCCCCGAGCACACAAAAAATCCAACATGCTGCGTCCCGGGTGCGGACGGGGGACCCTGGAGGGAGCAGATATCTTCCGCATGCGCATCCGAGCGCAGCAAACGCTGCCAAACGCAGGCACTATGCGTTCCTATGTTAAACATATCGAATCGTGGGGAAAAAAATGGTGTATCATGGTCCGCGCTGCCAAAAACATCCACTCTGAAAGTAATGCACGTGAAGATGGAACTTCAAAGTAACTTCTTTATTGCCTCCTACGCGTTTCGGTGCCCTCCTGGCACCTTCCTCAAGAAGGTGCCAGGAGGGCACCGAAACGCGTAGGAGGCAATAAAGAAGTTACTTTGAAGTTCCATCTTCACGTGCATTACTTTCAGAGTGGATGTTTTGGCAGCGAGGACATGATCACCATTTTTTTCCCCACGATTCGATATATTTCCTGCACTTGAGGTGGACGGTGGAAGTCCGCTGCACAGCCATCCAGAATAAATATTGAGTACGCCTTCAAGCCATTTTGTGGTGGAACACAACTGTCCCAGGTAGTAAATTCCTTTTCATCCACTTTATATCTAGTGCCACAGTGATAGGGCACTATATGCGCCTCTGTTCCCCCCTTCTTTATTTATGTTAAACATAGGAACGCAGTGCGCATGCGATTGACTGCGTATGGGAACGCAGCATACGCTGCCTTCCCAGGCGCAAATGTGAAGGCACCCTAATTTATGATCCTGTACTGTAATGTCTGTATACATTTTTGCTTCCTCCCCAGGAGCTGTTGTATGATCAGACCATGCACACACCAAATGCAAGGCAGGGGCTTATGTGAGGTCAGGTGCTCATATACAGCAATGAATAATCCTCCATAGTTAGCAGTTGAACTTTGTAAAGCTTCCATAAATCTAACTATTGCATAACAAATCACTACAAATCTACTTATATAAAAATATTTATAGACATTTTTTACAGAATTAATTACAGACAGAGCTTGGTTACAGAATGTGAGTTTTTACCAGAAAACTGAAAAATGTTATACTTTGCACCAAGGAAATATCTTTTTATGTTTGCAAGTCAATAAAGCTCATTAACAGTATGCCTACAATGGAAACCATTCCACAAGGGTTCAGGGTAGAATAAAATTGACAGAAATAATGCACTCGTTCATTACAAATCCAATTACTGTGTTGAAAAATTTCCATAACAAATAGAAGAGAGGATTTCTGCCATTGATTGTATGTGTGCAGTTACCTAGCAACAATTACATGACAATATATCTGTACGAATACAAGCAAATGCGGATTTCAAGTGCTGAAAATAGACAAAATGCTCAAAGGTGCAGAGGTACAGTAATTGTGGGCTCCAGAGCCTGAGGGGGCTTAATGGCCCAGCTGTCATATAAGAATATTCCAGGAATATAAGTAGCACATGGTAGGATGACAGCCATGTGACAGACCCTGCATCAGGGCCTAAGAGCCTTAAGTTTCAATTGTACATGACTCCCATGTTGCCATAGAATAGTTTGGTTAATGCCAAAGATTTGACACTGATCTAATGTCATTGACACTCTAGAAAACTCTGAAGGTAATAATCCAGAAGACTCACTCATTTAATCAATCGAAGATATCCAATCAAACATATGCCCAATGTGTGAAATCCTTTATTAGCACCAAATCTAGAAAAAGCACCAAAAGAAGGTGATAGGTGTTCAAACCCAAATATAATATATACCGTATATACTCGCGTATAAGCCGAGTTTTTCAGCCCAAAAATTGGGCTGAAAAGTCCCCCCCTCGGCTTATACGCGACTCATACAGGCCCCGCTCATAGTTTGGCGCCCCCACCTCACAGGATGGCCCCCCCCGCATGCAGCGCTGCGCACATACATTACCAGGATATCAGCTGTCACCCTCCGGTGGCAGATCGCGGCTCCTGGCTCCATCTTCCTCTGTGTCTTCCTGCTTGTCACGTGATCGGCCGGCGTCGCGATGACGTCATCGCGATGAGCCCCGGCCACAATGCAGGAAGACACAGAGGAAGATGGAGCCCGGAGCCCAGGAGCCGCGATCAGCCACTGGAGGGTGACAGCTGATATCCTGGTAATGTATGTGCGCAGCGCTGCATGCGGGGGGGCCATCCTGTGAGGTGGGGGCGCCAAACCATGAAGGGGGCCTGTGTAATGGCACACTGCTGGGGCAGTATACTGTGCAGGGGACCTGTATACCACTCTGCTGGCGTATACTTGGGGCCCTGTATATACCACACTGCTGGGGCCCTGTATATACCACCACTGCTGGGGCCCTGTATATACCACCACTGCTGGGGCCCTGTATATACCACCACTGCTGGGGCCCTGTATATACCACCACTGCTGGGGCCCTGTATATACCACCACTGCTGGGGCCCTGTATATGCCACCACTGCTGGGGCCATGTATTTACTACCACTGCTGGGGCCCTGTATATACTACCACTGCTGGGGCCCTGTATATACCACTGCTGGGGCCCTGTATATACCACTGCTGGCCTGTATACTACTACTGGGGAGGCTGCTGTATACTACCACTGGGGAGGCCTGTATACCACACTGCTGGGGGCTGTATACCTGTGCTGGGGTCCACCCTCGGCTTATACACGAGTCAATAGGTTTTCCCAGGTTTTGGGGGCAAAAGTAGGGGGGTCGGCTTATACACGGGTCGGCTTATACACGAGTATATACGGTAATCACTTCCAGGGCAAAAATAGCTAGAAAAAAATAATCTCTCTGAAATGCAGAATTCAGCTTTGGTTTTCTTAGGAAAAGTTATTAGATTATAAAAAAAAATTCCATCATTGTTGTTCGTTCAATTGATTCATGAAAGAAACAATTGCCTGACAAATCCAGGGCTGCAATATTTTTTTACTATATAGAAATGACTATTTTTTTTGACTGATATGGCCAAAGATAATGGCCACTTTACACGCTCCAACGTCGGTCCGATATTGATCCGACGGCGCGGGAGCGCGCTTTTTCTGCCCAGATTTGCAAGATCACATCGTAGATTTACACAGCGCGATATCGGCATACAACGTCTCTACGATGTCTACGCCCCCCTTGTACGGCCGACCCAGGAACGACCATTTAACATGGGAGAGAATAGGGGACGTTGTACTGCACATCGTAGTTGGGCGTTTACACAGCCCGATCCGGCTCCAACCACCATCCAATATCGGGCCGTTGGAGAGCAGACTCATTTGATCCCCGATATCGTTTTGGCATCGTTCGTGCATCGTATTGGTCATTTATACTATACAACGCACAAACGATATCGGGGCCAACGCACGAACCACGTGACTTTTGGTCGGAGTTGGACGCCGATATCGGGATGTGTAAACCCACCATCAGAGTAATAGATGAAGATACCAAAAAGTGAATTTATAGACAATATATTTTTATGCTTAAGGGAACATGAAACAAATTTACACTGCCCAATTTCAGTAAAAGAGCATTTCTTGGAAGTCTCAGTTCTTGGTAATCCAGCAATTTAAATTGTCTGCCAACCACTCGCCAAGTAGCACAATGCTTAAAAATCATTATTCTTGGCAGCACCTCATCCTGTATAAACTGAACATGTGTCTCTAAGGCTGGCTTACACTGCAGTATTTTCCCTGATCAGTGTCCATCCATTTTGTGTGTCAAAACCAGCAGTGTCTCCAAAACTCAGAACAGGTGTCAATCTTTCAATTATACTTTTTCTCTGCAAGTTCCTCTCCTGGTTCCTCTCATGGCCACTTTACACGTCCCAACATCATTTCGATATTGGATACAACGGCACGGGAGCGCACACTTTTTGGCTGAAATCCAAGATCGCATAGGAGCTGTCACACAGGGCGATATCGGCAGGCAACGCAACTGCGATGTGTACGCCCCCTTGTACGAGCAACCCAGGAATGACCATTTAACATGGGAGTGAATAGGGGAAGTTGCTCTCCAAGTCGGTGTTGGGCTGTCACACAGCACGATCCGGCCACATCGACCATCCAATATCGGGCAGTTGGAGAGCCTGCTCATTTCTTTGCCGATATCGTTTTGGCATCGTTCTTGTGTCACATTGTACATTTACACCATACAACGCACGAACGATATCGGGGCCAACACACGAACCACGTGACTTTTTATCAAAGTTGGACAACGATATCGCGCCGTGTGAAGTGGCCATCAGGGTTTTGGCACACAAACTGGATGGACACTGATCAGTGAAAAACTGCAGTGTGAAGCCAGCCTTAGGGTACCTTTACACGTCGCAACATTGCATGCAGTTTCACTGGCAATTTGCTGGTTGCAGTGAAATCATGGACACATTGCTCCATTTGTACACAGCAACAAAATGGAACAATGTGTCCATGATTT